>JBBVQN010000024.1:0-600000 GCA_038993655.1 Talaromyces verruculosus | reverse complement strand
TCAGGGACAACTTCAAGATGCGCGGAACCGAGCAAGCGCTGCTTCGACAGAACAGGAGCAAGCTAAGCTCAAAGTGACACATCTTGAAAAGAGAATCAAGGAGGAGGAACCTCGTGCCAAAAAGGCAGCTGAGCAGAACTCAGGTCTTATGAAAGATTTGGAATCCTTGCGAGGACGGGCGAGCAAACTGGAAGCCGAAATGGCCAAGCTAGGATTTGAGCCTGGTAAAGAAGAAGAGATCTATCAAGAGCAATCAAATCTTCAGCGCGCCATCAGAGAACTCCGAGAGAGAGCGGACGGCATGAATAGGAGAGTAGCAAACCTTGACTTTTCTTACTCCGACCCACACCAAGGCTTTGACCGATCGAAGGTCAAAGGTCTTGTTGCACAATTGTTCACGTTGGACAAGGAGAAGACCCATGCAGGCACGGCTCTTGAAATCTGCGCCGGTGGACGATTATACAACGTGGTTGTCGATTCGGCAGAAACTGGTTCTCAACTGCTTCAGAACGGCAAGCTTCGCAAGCGTGTCACCATCATTCCATTGAACAAGATCTCAGCTTTCAAAGCTTCGGCTGAGAAAATCGGAGCTGCCCAGAGATTGGCACCCGGCAAAGTTGACCTTGCTCTGTCGCTCATTGGATATGATCACGAGGTATCTGCAGCTATGAACTACGTCTTTGGTTCAACTCTTATCTGTGAGGATGCACAAACTGCAAAGACAGTCACATTTGATCCGAGTGTTCGGTTGAAGAGTGTTACATTAGAAGGCGATGTGTATGATCCCTCCGGAACACTTTCTGGTGGTAGTTCACCGAACTCCAGTGGTGTGCTTGTGGTCCTTCAGAAGCTACACGAGATCAACAGAGAAATGCAAAGCAAAGAGCGGCAATTAGCTAGTCTGCAAGAGACTATGGTCAAGGAGAAGAAAAAGCTGGATGCTGTGCGGTCTTTGAAACAAGAGCTTGATCTGAAGAATCACGAGATCAAGTTGACAGAGGACCAGATTAACAGCAACAGCTCATCTTCGGTAAGTTAGCGGTATTTCGGTAGATATATAGACGTTTACTGATTTTATTAGATCATTCAAGCAGTCCAGGAGATGAAGGAACAGATCGAGCAACTGAAGAAAAATATTGCCGATGCAAAAGCTCGATATGCAGAGGCTCAGCAAGACATCAAGCGCATTGAAAAGGACATGAAGGAGTTCGACAACAACAAGGATGATAAGCTAGCTGAGCTTCAAACTTCTCTCGATACGTTGAAGAAGAGTCTTAACAAGAACTCCATTGCCGTCAAGACTCTGCACAAGGAGCTCCAAGCTTCACGTCTTGAGTCTGAACAGGCCGGAAGTGACCTTACTGCTGCAGAGGAACAGTTGGCTGAAGCTGATGGTGCCATGCAAGCTCAGATTGAGGAGATTGAAACACTTAAGAAGGAACAAGCCAGGATCAAGGTAAGACAGGATTTCCTTACTTTTTTGGTAGACATCCGTGCTGACTTTTTCAGGATGCCCATGATATTGCACAAGCCCAGCTGGAAGAGGAGCAAACGAAATTGACCAGCTTCGACGACGAGTTGGGCGATCTCGAGCAAGCAATCCGTTCCAAGAACGCACGCATTACTGAGGAAGGCTTAGAAATGCAAAGGCTAGGCCATCAACTCGAGAAACTCCACAAAGACCAACAAGCGGCGGCCCAAATGGTTGCAAACATGGAGGGCGAGCACGAGTGGATCGAGGAAGAAAAGGACAGTTTCGGCCGTCCAAATACTCCTTACGATTTCCGAGGCCAGAATATTGCAGAGTGCAGATCTACTCTGCGAAACTTGACGGAACGTTTCCAAGGAATGAAGAAGAAGATCAACCCCAAGGTCATGAACATGATTGACAGCGTCGAGAAGAAAGAAGTCGCCCTGAAGAACATGATGAGGACTGTCATTCGTGATAAGAATAAGATTGAGGAGACCATTATCAATCTAGACGAATACAAGAAAGAGGCGCTGCACAAGACCTGGACCAAGGTCAATGGAGACTTTGGTCAAATTTTCGCCGAATTGCTTCCTGGGAGTTTTGCCAAGCTTGATCCCCCGGAGGGCAAAGAGATTACAGATGGACTGGAGGTCAAGGTCTCTCTAGGAAAGGTCTGGAAGCAGAGTCTTACTGAGCTTAGTGGTGGTCAACGGTACGTTCTCTTACAACCACACCTTTATCAATTTTCAAGTCTAATGTTGTTATAGTTCACTCATTGCCCTGTCTCTTATTATGGCACTTCTACAGTTCAAACCGGCTCCGATGTACATTCTTGACGAGGTTGATGCAGCTCTCGATTTGTCTCATACTCAGAACATTGGACGTCTGATCAAGACGCGTTTCAAGGGTTCCCAATTCATTGTTGTCTCGCTCAAGGACGGCATGTTCCAAAACGCCAACCGGATCTTCAGGACGAGGTTCAGTGAAGGTACAAGTGTTGTACAGGCATTAACGCCAGCGGACATGAAATGATCGTTGGCTTCCTATTTATAAACCGTCTTTGATTATGTCTCATGCTTTTGGGTTAGGGGTATTGTGGTATTTCTTGGAGTGGGTGGACTACTTGGCGTTAGATGGACGTCGTCAGCTGTACATGGGTTCTGCATCTTCATATTGTTTACCACATATGGTTCTTGAATGCGTGACGAAAAGAAATGGATTCTAGTTAACGTATGATACGACAGTTTGCCTCATAATCTCAGTAGAGCTCGGGGTTTCTTACAATAACCCTAATATATTTGCTAACCCTAAACCCTCGGTGCATAAACTCCGAGCACGTGAGCAGTTAGCCGCCTAGGGCAAGATCGCCACCCCCGTGGCCTCCATCGCCATTGCCGCATCCCGACACTCCAAGACAACGGACAACAGACAAAGAACGTCGGTGATTGCAGCGTGAAGGTGGAAGATAGTGACCCTGGCTTGAATTACTGCTCGACGGAAGACTGCGATTTAGAAGACTTGAGAAACTTTCACTCCGCGAGCATCCTTATCATCGCCCTGTTCATTAAGCTTCATCCTACGGGCATCGGGCCGCGGATATCCAACTGATCTGACATCACACCACAGCACCCCCGAAAGCAAAATGGTCGACGAAGAACCCTCCATCAACATTCCCTCCCTGCTCACGTTAGCAGTCGTCTCCTTTCTCGTTATACGCTGGTTCCTGAATCGCGATGGCAGCAACGGAGGCGCAAATGGCGCCGGTCGTTCACGCGGTCGCATCATCGATCCCGCTCAGGTTGAGCAGATATCGCAAATGTTCCCGCAGTTGAATCGGCGGGATATCATGTGGGATTTGCAGAGGAATGGGGGTAGTGTTGCGGCGACTACGGAGAGGATATTGACTGGTCGGGGATTGGATACTGTATGTCCTTCATGGTTGCTGTTTGCGCCGCCCTGGATAGGATTAGAATCGCTTGACTAACTCGATCACTTTGCAGCCACCACCATCATATCAACCCCAAATCCCACAGCCAGCAAGTCCCGCTACAACAGCTACACCAACACCAGCCGCAAAGTCCGGATCCCAAGACCTCATATCGCGCTACAACCTAAGTCAGCGGATAGCCGAAGAACAAGAAATCTCGTCCAAACCAGAAAGCGCCTGGTCACAGAACAAAAGCGAGCGTCAGCGATTGTTACAGAAGCGAAGAGACGATATGATCCTGGCGGCGAGGAGGAAACTTCAGCAGAAGGATCGGGAGACTTCTCATGCGCAGGGTCCTGCTTTATAAGCGATTTGCTAATAATTTGGGGTATAATCGAAATGCGAATATTTCATGCCTTTTTTTATAGCTACTAGAACTCTTGTTCTTTCTGGAGCTGATACTGGTCAATGAGTTGGACGGTGTTGGTTCCTCGCATTCCGTACGGCGTCTTGGATCAATTAGCATAGTTGATACGGTTTCTGTAGATGCAATGAATATCATTTCACTATTTGGGTATTATCGCGAGGAAAACAATATCATGGGACTCCCGCTAAAACAAACCATCCTGCCCCAAAAAACGCCAGTGACAAATGCGAAACAGGTCAAGTATGCAGTAAAGGGTCGTTCTAGAATTCCATATCGTCATCATCTTGAGTATAGCCCTGAACAGACCCTTCTTCAGCAAGTTGTTCCCTCCGAGCCTGCTCGCGCGACGCGCCGATTTTGCGTAGTCCCTCAACTACTCCTGCGACGAATCCTCTCATTTCACCAATCTCCATAGCTCCGACGCCAGTCAGTGATACACCGCCTCCAGCCGTTGCTGCGGCGTCTAGTGATTCAACGCGTTTTCTCATTTTCGACATTCGGACTTCTCGTAGATCTTTGAGTAGGCGTCGTACTTGGTCGGGCTCGGTGAGATCGTCACTGGCAGCGTCGAGTAGCATATTTCCGACCTCGAGCCAGTGATACGGTATGGCAATCTCTCTTTCCACGTCTTGTGCTTCTGTGGCTGTCAATGCGGTGTTTTGTGGTAAGAACGGCGGTGTTGGGTAGTATCGTTGTCCGTCAAGGGTATATTTCGGTCGTGGAGGAGCGGCCGGTTGTCTTCTGCTATCGTCACCTGCCCTGCGTTGGCCTGGTAGCATGGGTGGTGGTGAGAATGTGTCCGAATACTCTTTCGTTTCTGTCTCGAATTGGAGGATGATTTGTAGGCATTCGGGATGGAGCCAATGCGGCGGAACGATGTTTATACGTCGTTGTCTTTTGAGAAGGATTGCGAGCCATAGAGGAAGTGTCGCGCGCTGTGGTGGAAGGAGTTTCTCCGTTGGACCCTGAACCACATTGACCGGAGCCATATTAGTATTCTGATACGTAGCGTATGTATCAATGCGCGAACGCGGAATGTAGATCTTCAACTTCTCAGGCCGCGGGGATGAGGCCGACTGCGGGGTCCGATACTCTCACATACAGATAGCAATTCAAGTTCTTCTAGCCGTTGTCGAGGTACCACTGTGACCATTTCCATCTCCGAGAGAAACTCTATTTCTGGAGGCGTCAGGCCTCGTTGTAGTGGGAAAGCCATGGGCGTGTGGTTATCGTGGATTTTGCGGAGATTCAACGCGTCGAGTTGGTGTTTCTGTAGATTTAGCGGCGCTTTTCACAAGTGAATTCGGATGTTGGGCGCTTCACGAAAGGGGGCATATCAATGTTTATATTCCCCTCCTTGTTATCGATCCATGTTGTTCAAGCCAAAATAATTTCCAAGTTTATCTTTCGCAAGTTATGCATCGCGACTGCATAATCTTTTGCGGGGCGGGAATGTGCTCTGTTTGCGTTGTTTGCATCGCCTTGAGCCAACGAGCTTCGGAATTTTGGAGCAGACAACAACATCTCACATTTTTCGTCCTTCACAACCATGCTATAGACGCCTCAATTGAATTGCTCGGAAGGCTCGGAGGTCAATGCGCACACTCGATGTTATGATTTCCTATCTGGCTCTCAATTGAAACCAAGGAAAGAACGCATAATACACCATGAGCTCTCAAGCCGAGACCGGCCTTACCCTAGCTGGCCGGTACTTGGTGCCATTCTTTTTGATGTCCTTTCTTTTATGGAGGAAGCTAGTGAACGACATTGTTCAAGAGGCGTATCTTGACGAAGTCTTTCATGTTGGCCAGGCTCAAACATACTGGAGACATGATTGGCTTAGTTGGGACCCTAAAATAACCACACCACCAGGACTCTATCTATGGTCTTACCTTGATTGCACTGGTCGCTCGTTGCTGAAAGGGTCTTCTGAGCAGCTCAGTGTTCTTGATTTGCGGGCTACAAATTCCATTGCTGCGGCTTTCCTCCTACCATGGCGCCTTCAGACGCTGTTGGATCTGCTCAGGAAGGAGCAAAATACTCGAGCAGCTGGCGCTTGGCTTAGCCATACGGTTTTGAACATTTGCTTGTTCCCACCGCTATTCTTCTTCTCTGGGCTATATTATACCGATATTCTTGCCCTGATCGTTGTGATCCAGGCATATATCTGGGATACGGAAAGGTCAGATGCGAACGGCCAGAAAAAGACAGCAGTTGATGCTTTACGTGGTCATGTGTCATTCAAGACCTTGGCTTTCGTCGCAATTGGATGCATCGCTCTTGTGTTCAGACAGACGAATATATTCTGGGTATCTGTGTTCATGGGCGGTTTGCAGGCTGTCCGCACTATTCGGCAGATTACAAAGTCTTGCGGGTATACTGGACCGCTCGAGATGATGGCAAAAAGTTTCCAGGGCGAACTATATGATCCACTTGTGGAAGAAGCAAGCTTTGCTGGTAAGTGCTACTCGGGGAAAGATATCTCTCCCTTTTTCTAACATGGAGTAGATTACCTCAAGACCGGACTGTCTTTAGGATGCGCTGCACTTAGCGAATTGCCTCTCGTAGTAGCATCCATTATCCCGCACGTCATCATACTAGGAGCCTTTGGCGCTTTTGTGCTATGGAACGGCAGCGTTGTCTTGGGACACAAAGAGTTCCACACAGCCGGTATCCATTTACCTCAGATGCTATACATCTGGCCATACTTTGTCTTCTTTTCGTTTCCCCTTATCTTAATAGGCGTTCTGAATGCCGTTGTTCCTCGACGCTTCATTCCAAAATACCTCGACTATAACTTGAGCAATGCTCACAGACTTCCATCAATATTTACGGCGTTGGCTGTCATCCCTTTGATGCTCGCAGCCGTACACTTCAACACCATTGTGCACCCTTTCACATTGGCTGACAACCGACATTATGTTTTCTATGTCTTTCGACTCCTGACTAGAGTTCACCCAGCTGTCAAATACGCCGTTGTCCCGGTTTACTTTTTGTGTGCATGGGCTGTTATTACTGCGTTTGGCATATTCTCCCCCGCAGCACCGAAGCCCCCTCCAATTCAAATAGCGACTGCACAAGAGGCGTTCCCTTCATATCCGGAAACCCAGAAGCCAAGCAAAAAGCAAGAAAAAGAAGCAAAGAAACAACAAAAGAAGCAAGCAGCAAAAGCCAATGCCAACCAAAAATCTTCTTCCCCTGGTACCACCAAATCAAAACAACAAGACCAACAAACCCAAGTCCTCACACCAGAGATCCTGGCCAAGATCCAGGAACATGTTACACTACGCCAACAACAGCGCGAAAGCCAACGACCTCGCGTCAGCTTCGTGCTCATTTGGCTTATTGCTACCGCTCTTTCACTTATCACTGCTCCTCTCGTTGAGCCTAGATATTTCATTATCCCCTGGGTGGTGTGGAGGATACATCTCCCCCGTCAACCGACGCCAGAGGTATTCAAAAAGGAGCGGCAATCGAGCTTCAAGGCACAAATTTTCACTGCGTTGCCTGAAATTATGGAGACTGTTTGGTTTTTGATTATTAATGCGGTGACTGGGTATGTGTTTTTGTATAAGGGGTTTGAGTGGCCGCAGGAGCCTGGGAAGGTCCAGAGATTTCTGTGGTAAAGACATTTTTTCATTCTGTGTTCTTCGAGCTATTTGTATTACTAGTATTTTAGCACGAGCAGTGTTTTTGAGCATTTTATATCTAACCAGTGGTCGTAAGAGTATAAAACTAAGAATGTCTTAATAAAACAATGTCCCTCAACTCACAACACATTCGCTACATCATTCTATATGCATGGCATAATTCGTGAAAAACATAACACCCATTCAATACTGAAGGTCTCATCGTATGCCCAATATCCGATTCATTCTCCAGCACCAAGTTCCTCCAGTATCTCAACACAGTCCTGCCTCCCATCATCCCTTGCTATCCGAAGTGCAGTATCTCCATACTCATCTCGTTGATTTATATCTGCACCCTGAGCGACCATTATCCTGATATAATCCGCGCACTTCTCAGGGATGGTTTTCATATAAGTCGCCAGATTGAACGATTCGTGGTTAACAATAATATTGACTCCTGTATAAGACTTATGCAAAAGTGCTGCATTCAGCGGGGTTTGGTAGTCACTGCGAGGATTTCCACTGGGGACATGGCGAGCATCATAATTCCAGTCTGCGCCAGCATCGAGGAGGATCTTCCTCGCGGAGGATGTTCGTTTGCTATCATCTGGCATTACCCCTAAAGCAATATGAAGAGCTGTGTATCTATCGGATGTCGCTCTATTGATATTGACACCTTGGGAGATGATCTTTTCGAGGATGTCATCAAGGCAGTATAGAGTAGCTAGGAAAATGTTGTCATTTGGATAGCCTCGTACCGATCTGTCGGTAACCCTATACCGAGACCAGATGGCGGGTATCTCACGCAGTTTCGTGATTCGCATGAATACATCAGGGTCGACAGTTTTGGGGTTACCCATGCATGCAATATTCGGATAATCCCAATGATGCGAAGCCCACTTCCAAGCCAAAATCCTCTTTAGTATTTCTGGTCTTTCCAGAAATATGTAGTCGAGAAGTTTCCACAGCTCTTCCGGGATTGTGGTCAGACTCTGGATATGACCGTCAAATTGCTGTGCACAGTAACTGAGGCATGTGTCGAGGATATCATGTGGTTCCGCATCACTCATCAGATGCTGAAGACACATGATAGCCAATTTAGCGTTTGCAGTTTCTATATCTGGGAAAAAATCTCGTAGATCGTCCGGGTGATTGGCGTTTGGATCGATTACAAACTCCTTTAACGAAAAGTGGATAGTTCTCACGCGTTTAAATACAAAGTCCTCTATTGTGAGAAGACCGAAAGTAACCTCTTTAAGGATATTGGCGTCGTAAGGTTTTGTCTGCTGGGGCGTAGTCTTGTGTGCTAGGGAAACTGCATCAATGAAGGTGCCTGAACTTAGAACGACTTTAGCATTGAGTGCCCACAGAAAACAGAGCTGTGCGAGGACCCTAGCCGTTTGGGGTAGGGCATTCATTTTTCGGAAGATGGATACATACGCATCCTCTAGTCCGGCAGGCAATACGTCTAATTGTGTTTTGATATCAGCTTCAGGGACTTGGGCCAGCTCGGTCAATTGGAGGTCCACCCAAAGATACCTAAGACATATTAACGCTCGTGGTTCAAAAAACAAACTGGAAAGTAGAAGAACGCACATTCCCTTGGCCTTTTCAGTTACCGTCTGGATGACAGTCTCTTGAACCTCCGGATCAATATGACTGAGCTCAGTCGCTACCCGATGCTTTACTAGTCTCGCAATATCCTCTTGCGCCAGAGGATTTCTAGAGCTCACATCTAGAAACTTGTGACGTCGAAAAGCATGTGATATATCAATCTCTTTTCTGCTGGCGACGAAAATTTTCACATCCTCACTGCGGACTCCAAGATCAAACACAAAATTCAGTATCGTCTTTCGATATTTCTGCTCACATTCATCCAAGCCATCGAGAACGATGAAGACACGCTCAAAAAGATTTAAGCATTTCCGAAACAGAGATTCCAGGTCATTGAAAGAGGGCCTTCGTCCGTTTTTTGGACAATCGTTGTAGAACTCTATGGCGGATTCAGGGAGTGCTGGAAGACTCCAACATAGCTGTTTCACAAGACTAGATATCATCTGTGTTGGCGGATACTGAGTGTTCGTTTCTTCTCCCCTGAAGTAAGCATATAAGACGGTATCTTTTGTATGTTTACTGCGTTCGATGAGGTGTTTGATTGCCACCGAGCTACTACTATTAGCAATTCAGATATCACTTAGGTAATTACATTGACTCACGATAGAACACTTTTCCCCGTGCCAGCTTCATAACAAATGTTAGCTTGAAGAGAGTATATCTTGGGGGCAGGAGAACGTACGGGGGCCGTTCAGCCATAAAATATTCTCCTTCTTCTGGTCGGTCCATTTCTTAAAAGCATCAGTCTCAACAAGCCATGATCCCGTGTCTTTGTATCGTTTATTGCTAGTCTCGTCATGCAATGCCTCAACATCACGCTTGCATATCCAGTCAAGAAATTCTCGTCTCTCTTTCTCTATTCCTTGTCAGCGTGCAGCTCAACAGTCATATCAAGATAGCCGAAACTTACGTGCTTTGAGAGATTGCTTCTTGTTCATATCCTGTTCGATTGCCAGTACTGACTTCATGGTCACGGCGTTAGATACTATATTCAGATTCTCGGTTTGGTGTTGCAAATTATCCCGAATCTGGCCGAATTGCTTTTCAAAGGGGACCCATTGCACTTTTGCAAAAATTTCGAGAGCATTCGGGCCTGTTTTTCGTTAGTTCGAGCTTCTCGTGTAGAGAACAAATATACCGACTTTGACTGTTGCTCTCGTTCAGGTAAGCTCGGCGTGCGTGCCTACAAAAAGCAAGTATGTTTGTATAAATTGAGACCAAGGTCTACCATTATTAGAAAACCAATCGGCAGCACAGATAAACATTGCGGCCTCTCACCTCATGTAGCCGCGGTTCATTGAAGTTGATGCCGTCATAAACACCCAACGTACGGAGAAGGCCTGTAAGATATTCCATCATTTCCGTCAACTTTTCGTAATACTCAAGGTATCTGACTGCTGACTGTCCTTAAAATTAGCTCGAGCTTTTCTTCGCAAAGGTAAAAAGCCAGACAAACATCAATCACAACGCGAAACACTCCTAGAACCACGGAACCGACACTTGGAGCCCCCTGGACTGCCACCGTGGCACCACGCATCAATAAGTCGACGACTTGTAAGAAACTAAGGGTACGATCGGATATCTTCCTGAGTAGCGACTCGTCCAAATGATTCCTATCCAGTTTCTTCATAGTTTCCTCTATCCGTAAGGGAGTTTGAGTATGTTGGTGACTCCATAAGCCTTTCTCACCGTCACTAAGATCGTCCCAGTGTTTTCGCCATGCTTCCTGAAATGCAGGACTCGTGCAGGTCTCGATGACATTTTGCATGCGGTCAGGGCCAATGTCTAGGCTCGAGGGTTGTTCCACTGGCGTGACATCTTGAGATTTGGCTTTCTTCTTCTTTCGAAATATCGTTAAGATAGACATTGTGTATCATGTATATATTGAGTCCTTGGCATAGAAAGCTGCATTTCGAGGATTATCTCGCCTTGTATATACCTAAGATCTAGGCATCTCTTGAGGTCTGGGGGTGCCGAAAGAACGAAGGAGACATTGTGGCACACGAGGCTGACTTCAATGTTTGATGGGCACTGTAGTCTACAATGTGAAACATTGCCGCAAAGTAGTGCAGTGCAGTGCATCGCAAGACAAGGCGGGTCGGCGCATAATTGGGAGATCCGATTGGGTTGGGTAATGCAAGCGTTGGCGGCACTGCTAAAGATGCAGGAAAGAACATCAATGTTAGGGCAAGGATGGGTGGGCAGTGCTCCGTGAGTATTCTATATTGGCAAAATCCACATAAAATATTGAGGTCCTCTGGCTTATAATCAATATTCTGAGATTGTCACTGTTATCAGGAATTTAAATATCGACTTTGAAATCTTTCTATAATATAACCCCCTTTCAAGTTTCGGTAAATGATGAATGGAACCACGAGCTTCCAGGAACCGTTCGGCACCCATGTTGTCGAAATGAAATAGTGGTCTTAAGTGACTATTCGCAAGTTAAAGGCCATGCCCTGAAAACTCATCCGTGGCATTACCAAAGGAGATGGCGTTTCTCGTGTGGCGGCGCTCATTGTCACCGACGCCGTTCTTCGGCGTTTCAACCCTTCTTCCCACTCTTGAATTTACTCAGAATCTGTATATATTTCTCCATTTTGAGGCGCTGAGCCCCTTCATAGGGGGATTCTTCGCTCGCCGTGGCCTTGTCGGGGTCTGCTCCAGCTTTAAGGAGCATCATGACAATCGCCTCGACAACTTCGGTTTTACCGGTATTATCGCACAAAGCTTGCAGTGCTGTGAGATAACCTGGATCCTCTCGATTTGGGTCAACACCTTGCTCGATCAGTTCACTGACGATATCCTCCAAGCCAGTAACTGTTGCAAGATGCAGGTAGCTATCTGGATAAGTTTCGATGCGCTCAATCATTGCATAGCGCGCCCGTATAGTGGGTATTTGATCCAATTTCGTGCACCGCAAAAAAAACATCGGATCAATCGACTGCGGGTTACCGACGCAGGTAAAACCTGGCCGCATTCCCTCTCCAATTGGGACCGGCCAGCGCCAGGTTAGAATTTTCAAGAGCATGTGGCTCTCAGTTAACAAGACGCGATCGAGCAGTTTGAAAATCTCCTCCGGTATTGAGGTAAGGCGTCGGATATGAGTGTCAAAGTGGCTGCCACAATAAAATAATATATTTGCCATCCAATCATCATTGGGCATGTCCGCCAGTAAATGTCGGAGACATTCAATGGCCAGGCGAGCATTTGCTGTTTCGTTATCAGGAATCATACTCCGTAGCTCCAGTGGCAGCTCCAATTGCGAATCCACGACGAACTCCTTCAAAGAGAAATGAATAGGCCTCACGCGTAGCAGCCCGAAGTTAGTAACACTGATAAGCTTCTTTGTGATTGCCATTAGCTCAGAGTCGTCGTATTTTATTTTCTCATGGTCATTCACAAGGCCAACTGCATCCATGAATTTATCGCTACTAAGCAAATACTCGGTATGAAAAGCCCATAGAAAGCAACGTTGAGCAAGCTTCCTGCTTGTGGCCGGCTGATCGTTGATTTTTCGAAAAATCTGGACATAGGTTGCCTGCAAGTCGGATGGGAGTAGGCTTAACTGGGTTTTTATGTCGCTCTCTAATACCTGTGAAAGTTCGTTAAGCTGAAAGGTGATCCACAGGAAACTGCTCTGGGGTCAGCAAGGACATTTGTATAAATTCGGGTTTACTCACATTCCATTCGACTTCTCGACTAATTGTTGGATGATGTATTCCTGAGTATCCGAGCTGAAATGCCCTAGTTCTTTCTCCACACGATGTTTAACAACCTTAGCAATATCTTCCCGATCAGAGGTTATGCCGGGAATGAGTAGTGATTTTATACGAGAAAAGGCACGTTCAATGTCCCACTCCCAGCGACTCGTAACGAGGAATTTAGAATTGCTTTGTTGACTTGTTGTACAAACAAAATCCAATATAGGTTTCCGGAATTTCTCTTCGCATTCATCGAGTCCGTCAATAACCACGAATGCACGGCTCAGGAAGCCTGCACATTCCACGAACATTGCTGCTAGTTTATTCAGCACAGGAAGGCGCGCGTCCTTTTTGCATTGGCGATAATAATCCAAAGTTTCATCTGGGAGTGTGTCCAATTTCCAACAAAGCTGCTTGATGAGCCTGGAGACTATTCGGTCGGGTGAACTTCGCAGATCGATATCTTCCCCTTTTATGTAGATATATGCCACAGTGTGATCGTTCTGATCATCTTCTTGGCTTAAGTGATCAATTATCATCGACCTAGAGACTTTAACGACACGCCCTCGTTAATGTTAGGATATGTTCATACTCACGCAAGGACACTTTTGCCGGTGCCAGCTGCAAGTCGTCAATAAGTAGAATCTTCCGTAGACAGGAGAACAATATATACCTGCTCCATATATCCATAGAGGTCGCGTAGATTGTTCTGAAACCCATGTCATGTATGCCTTGTTTTTGAAGATAAATGAACCAGTACCCGCTAGTCGCTCTTCACAAACGATGTTGTGGATTTCCTCAATCTTGTCTCTACATATCCAGTCCAGGAATTCCTTTCTCTCGTTTTCTAGCGTAAGTTAGCAAGTAGTTATATTATTCAAATGTGCATTCATGAACAAACGTACGCGCCTGAGTCGAGGACGTCTTCTTTAACTCCTCCTTGATGTCTAAAGCCGTATTCATCGTGATCGCTGCAGTTAACCTGCCCAGTTTGGAAGTGTAGCGATTCAGGTTTGACCGTATCTCCCCAAATTCTTCCTCAAATGGCGCCCACTGAACTTTTGCTAAGACAGTGAAGCTGCTTGGACCTGTGTTCCATTAGTGACCTTCTTCATCACAATGAAGGAGGATCATACCTCGTTCTTGACCCTGGATACGGAAAACACGGTGTGCATGTCTGCAGAAGGCAAGTATATTTGCATAAAGAGCGACTAGAGTCTAAGACTAGTCAGCCTGCCGTACAAAATAGTGATGTATCTGGAACTGCTGTCTAACATTGTGTAATTCGGGCGACTTCGTGTTCTCTCGGGTGTACCTATCCAACACCTCTATATCGTCGACAAGCTCTTCTAACATTCTGCTCAGCTTTTCATAATACTCGAGATATTTAACTGCAACCTACTATTGATCAGCCCGGAAGTAAGAATAGCAAAAGGAGATACGAACATTGATTACAACGCGGATTACACCAACAACAATAGAGCTGACGTCCGGATATGCTTGGATGCCGATTGTAGCTCCGGCCATCACTGTTTCAATAGCTCTCAAGAATCTTAACATGGGATCTGCCACTCTTCTGCTGGAAGTCTCTTGGCGATGTAGCTTGTCCATATCTTCAATGGTCCTTTGCAGTTGTAACGGAGCAGGGACTCTTTTGAAACTCCAATCATTCCATTCGCTTTTGTCGAGTCCCATCCAATGTTGATTCCACGCTTCTTGAAAGGCAGGATTTGTGGAATTCGCAACAACAATCCCCATTTGTTCCGGCCCGATGTCTAGGAGAGGAATTTGTGCTGTTGACTGGACATTTTGGACTGCTGAAGAGTTCGAAGATCTGGGGTTTTTTTTCTTGAAAAGCTTCGAAAGACCCATTGTGCTCGTGGCATGAAAACACAAATTATCAAGATCGACTAGTTCATCTATGCCTTAAACGTCGCTTAACAAAATGGCATATAGAAAATCCGACCTTCTTTGAATTCGGATCAGCCACTCGAGAAGAGTACGCTTTTGCGTACTGATATGCGTACAACGAAGACATCGTGACACGCGAGGCTGACTTGAATAATTCCATCATGCAGACCCTCGTTGCACAATTGCGAGACAGGGCTGGTCGGCGCATAAACTGAGTAGGTGATTGGATCGGAAAAGGAACGAGATGTATGCAAAGGAAGAAGTGTTGGTGGCACTGCAAAAAATGCAGGGAAGGGCAGCCAATTGTTCGGGCAAGAGCGGGCAGTGCTCCTTCCTCAGCAAAGCCTAACAACGGGCTAGAGCTGCCACTTCCCGCGCCTAAACAACTTCATCCTTGACAACTACTTTTCACCCACCAATCCAATCATCTAGCATGCTACCCCTAGCTAATATTACGAATTCTGATGACGAGAACGACAAGAATGACCCAAAGAAAAATAGAACAGCTCTCGCATCCCTAAGCAGATCAGTCACGCCACCATTGACGTCCCGCAACAAACGACCTCCCAATAACCAGCACGACCATATCGATCATACGCGACAGATGAGTGACAGCATACAAAACACCCAATCAAATGATAACTTTAACTCTATCTTATCCAAGGGACAACCTCGCATTATACGTTCACCCATACAGCTCACACATATCAGGGATCTTCCTGCCGACAAGAATATCGACACAGTTCAACTGCACGACATTCTGGGTGATCCTATGATTCGAGAATGTTGGCAATTCAATTATTGCTTTGATGTCGACTTTGTCATGAGTCAGTTTGATCAAGATGTGAAAAACCTTGTGCAAGTAAAAATCGTGCATGGGTCATGGAAACAAGACTCTGCAAATCGCATTCGAATAGATGTGCAGTCAACCCCCTCTTTCATTGATGATACTGGTTACTGATTCTTTGCAGGAGGCATGCGCTCGCTATCCCAATGTTGAACCTATTGTGGCGTACATGCCGGAGCCATTCGGAACACATCATTCAAAGATGATGATCCTTCTCCGTCATGACGACCTTGCTCAGTATGAATCTAAATTCTGTCGTTTCACGCGTCATCTAAGTTTGGCTCAGGGTTGTCATTCACACAGCTAACATGCTTGCCGGAGATTGGGCAAACATGTCTCAAGCTGTCTGGCGGTCGCCGCTTCTTCCCCTGTCCCCAACACGGGATAGTCCTGGATCAGAGCAGGCTGCTTTATTCGGGACCGGAGCTAGGTTCAAGCGAGATCTTTTAGCTTATCTTGACTTTTATGGGAGGAGGAAGACAGGATTACTAGTTGATCAACTCCGGAAGTTTGATTTTCAAGCAATCCGCGCTGCATTGATAGCTAGCGTTCCGTCAAAAGAAAGACTCAACAGGGCAGATTCGAGCAAGTCGACATTATGGGGCTGGCCAGCGTTGAAGGATGCTCTCCGTCAAGTTCCACTGAATGAGAATGAACGAACTAGAAATCCACATGTTGTGATACAGGTATGATCTAATATTGCATCCCATGAACTTTTTTGATACTAATTAGCTCAGGTTTCCTCTATTGCATCTCTAGGCCAGACAGACAAATGGCTTAAAGAGGCCGTGTTCAACAGTCTTTGCCCTGCTTCCATCTTGCCTCATGCGAGCAAGACACAAAGTCCGAAATTTTCCATAGTCTTTCCTACGCCTGACGAAATTCGGCGGTCACTGAACGGATATGGATCGGGCGGCTCTATACATATGAAGTTACAAAGTGTTGCGCAACAAAAACAGCTTCAATATATGCGACCATATTTATGCCAATGGGCAGGAGATCAGGAGTCAAGCACTATGAGAACGTCGCATTCAAATGCCGCAGGACTCGGTAACCAACGAACAGATGCAGGTCGGCGCCGCGCTGCACCGCATATCAAAACGTACATACGGTTTGCAGACAAGACTAGAATGGATAGTATTGACTGGGCTATGATCACTTCCGCTAATCTGTCTACGCAAGCCTGGGGAGCTGCACCCAACTCCAACGGAGAGGTCCGCATTTGCAGTTGGGAAATCGGTGTGCTTGTTTGGCCCGAACTATTTGTAAATGAGTCATCCAGGCCAGATCCTACAAGACCAAAGATGATACCTTGTTTTCGAAAGGACCTGCCAGACTCAACACATAGTGATGACGATACGCCGATTGTGGGCTTTCGAATGCCTTACGACCTTCCACTTACTCCATACAGAACGCAAGATGTTCCTTGGTGCGCCACGATCAAGCATGCAGAACCCGACTGGTTGGGACAGCCATGGGAGGTGTAGACAGGGGTCAGATTGGTTGACAACTCAAATACAGAAACCAACAACAAAAACGACTTCAATGTACCTACTCGTGAAGAGTATGCATGAACCAACTCGTATGTGAACATTGAATGAAGCTCGCCGACACGTATGTTCTTTCTTCATCTCCTTCATTCTACCTTGAAAATCCTTACCCCTTACTTCAATAGTCCAATCTTGATATGAATGGACTTTCTTATTTCTCCTCGGGTTCCGGCTTCAAACCATATTTCTCCTTAAGTTTTTCGAAGAGTTCGATATACCGTTCTTGCGCTTCTTCGACCGGAAGTTCGCTGACTTTTGCCCAAGCATCGTGTTTAGCCTTGCCCTACAGCGGAGTGAAAGAAAGAATCAATATAGCGCCTCGAAAAAATTGAGAGAAGGAGGGAGTGGAGTTCTTGTGGTACCGTTAAATCTAGCATACTAAGGGTCTGTCTCTTCTCTGGGTCGAAAGTCTCGCCGCTTCCCTGCTTGAACAGGCTGTAAAGCTATAATTTGACGGAAGCAATGGTCAGTTCAAAGCGATTTTATCCAAGGGGAGGATTAAGACAGAAATCAATCCGTACCTCAAGTTTCTCTGAGTTTGTTGCGTTGTTGAGTCTCTTGGCGTTAACCACGGCTTCGTCGAATCTCTCTTGCAAAGACATTGTGGATGGTCGAGGATGGGAAGAAATCTATAATCTGCAATTCACCTCATGGTCAGCTCATATCACGAAATCGACCCAAGGAAAGGGCAATAAGCGATGATATCAGACGAGATAAGCTTGTTTCGTCTCTTCTTTGTTGGGTCCTGTTCGTGATACGCCAGATGTCGGACAGGTTCTAAACTCGTCTCATCTCAACTCATCCCATCCCTGCATCCTGCCCACAAAATGGATCAAACAACAGATGAAAAATGAAAACGGAAGCAATAGAACATTGCAACGGAACAAACGTACCTTTCTCGGTATAATATATATAGTGTTCAAATGATAACACACAAAACAATCAGGAGAGAGCTCGAGTATTTATATGGAAGCGGGGATGGTGGGGGAAGAAAAGGAAGGCGTTCAACCGTCGTTCCCATGCAGAAACTACGTAATAGATTACACTCTCTGTATGAAGAATGCGATTGTTTCGTATCGAGTACAAGGGGCTATTACGTAACTATACTTGAAATGGGTAAACGTGCGTCAAGCCAGCCAACCAAACGCTCTGAATCCGTAGTTTGTTGAGAAATACGTGACGATGCTTACACATGGTCGTGTATTTTTGGTAATCTGTTGTAATGAAATACAAGATCATGGCTCTCATGCCAACTCATGTTGGATCACGTTCTTCAACCACCTGTCTGATTGAGTATCACATGGTGAACTTCCAGCATGTGCATGATCATGATACTTACCACGAGTCTGTCCAATCGCTAAGGAACATCACCCTGTCGACAAATCGCACCTCTCATCAAAGTCCCAACGAACATGGACAGACCCCTTCTTATTTATGCACTGATCAGAATCTAGATGATTGCAATTCAAACATCATCGGCTAAGGGTCCTTATTTGTACGGATACAGAATCTCTCATGGTCTATGATTCGCCTCGGATGAACCTCTACCACGTTCGGCCCTGAGGAAGGTACACGTACACTGCAGACCGCTCAGCAGGCGGAGTAGTTCTACTCCCTCTCCTCCAAAATCACGGAAATCCCCCATAAAAACGGCTGCCATGTACCCAGCAAATCCCTGCTTTTATATCCCGAGCCGTCCCCAATGGCAAAGCTACCAGCTCTGTACCCAGTGGCAATCCCAAGCTAAGAATGCGGGGTGTAGCCAAACCGATGCGGAGTCGAGATCCGGCATCTGGCCTCGGTAGTGTCCAGGTACAGAAGGGACTATATAACCAGGCATTATGAAAAGGATTGCCATGTCTATGCTATAAAGCTGGAATCAGCAAATAAGCAAAATGACGACCACACTTGCATATGTTTTGGAAAAGGCGAATGCGCCTTTCGTCCTTCGAGATGTTGTTCTTGATGAATTGCAGCCGTCTGAAGTTCTAGTTGAGATTGGGTATACGGGATTATGTCATACAGTTTGCTCTCATCTCATCTCACTGATTTTCGCTTCATCGCAACATGTATCCTGATCAGATCTATACAGGATATCGTCGTCCAAGAAGGCGGCATGCCAATCGGCCACTTCCCCGCCGTCCTGGGCCACGAAGCCATCGGCATAGTCAAACAAGTAGGATCCAATGTTCAAGATAAATCCCTCAAATCAGGCGACACTGTGATACTCTCATTCAATTTCTGCGGCGAGTGCAAGGCCTGTCTCAGTGACCGGCATGGCAGCTGTCCTCGCTGCACAGAGACCAATTTCCTATCAAGTGCCCGCGCAGACGGATCATCACCCATCTCCTTACCGGATGGCACACCGGTCCATGGCCAGTTCTTCGGACAGTCGTCAATGAGTAAAATGGCCGTTGTAACGGAAAAGTCCGTTGTCAAAATCCCTTTTCAGACCCAGGAGTCGGATCTGCAATATCTGGCCCCTTTCTCATGTGGCTACCTAACCGGCGCAGGCACAGTCCTGAACGAATTCCGCCCAGACCCCGACACCTCCAAAATCGCAATCATCGGCATGGGCCCCGTCGGCTTCGCAGGACTCCTAGCCGCCAAAGCCATCGGCGTCAAAGATCTCGTTGCCGTCGACATCGTGGACTCAAAACTGGAAATAGCAGCCTCCCTCACAGGAGCACATACAATCAACAGCCTCAAACCACCCGGTGGCGGCACTCTATCCGAAAAGATTCTAGCAATATACCCCGAGGGTGTGGACTATATTCTCGATACTTCCGGTCGACCAGCAATACTTTCAGACGCCGTCAAGGCATTGGCGCATGGAGGCACACTGGCGCTTGTGGGTGTGCCACCGCCGACGGGTATGATTGAAGTTAATGCGTTGGATTTGTTGACTTCGTGTAAACGCATTGTAGGGGTTATTGAGGGGGCTGCGAATCCTAAGAAGGTATTCCCCTGTGCTCAAAAATTGCCTGTCTCTATGATGATTAACATGTGAGAATAAGATACTGCCGCAACTTCTCGACCTCTTCAATGAAGGAAAATTCCCTGTTCGTGGCCTTACCAAGATTTATCCAGCGAATCGGTTGGATGATGCTATTGAGGATTTGAAGAGTGGAACGGTATGCTATTTCCGTCCCATTTTAGGTAAGATTCACTGACTCATTGAAAAATGCAGGTTGTGAAAGTCGTATTATCTTGGGAAGGCATCTAGATCATGGGACTGATCATTATCGCGGATGCCTACTTAGGCAAATATGATACCCCATGTATACCCCAGTTTCGATAGCTGTGAGGGTCTTGCATATTTCAGAGAAATATCAAAAGAAAATATTGCATTTGCCTAATCTCTTCGCTATGTGTGTCATGATCTCCATCGGAGAGAAAGGGGGTTGAATACCAAAACGACGCCAAATCCATATGCTTCCAGACCATGAGGGGAATAATAAAAGAAGAATAATAAAAATATGAACACGAAAACTTGCTCAACCAACGCAAGAGAAGGGGGGAGGCATATTAATAATCAACAGCCCAACCATTCTTGTCCAAAAACTCCTCACAAGCGGCTTTGAGTGAATAATTGGGCCGCAAATCCTTAACCGTCATGGGGGCGCGCGTAACAGGATCAACACGGGCTTGTTCGAGGTACTTTGTAATCCCCAGACGATCATAACTATGCCCCGAGAATGTCACAACGGGGTCATGCATAACCTCAAACGTGATATTATCAATCAGATAATCAGGCACAACCCTCTCCTCAATTTTGCCTCCAGAGGAAGCCTTGAACGCATCCCGGACATGTCGTATCTTCTTCTCCGCTTCTTCGCGCAACGCTTTTTGATCTTCATTGACCCCGATTTCCCCTATTTCGCCGTTATCCAACTGCGTCTTGAGATCCTTCAATTCGCGCTCAAGATCAGCTTCAATCAACGACTCCACACTCGCCAACGTCGCATCCATCTCTCGCAGTCTCGCCGTCTCTTTGGCCGCCCAAATCTGCTGTTTTGCTCTGAGGACAATCTTGGATAAATTCTCCGTCTGCGCGTTCATCGCACTCAGACTAGCCCTATAAGCATCAATCGCAACATCGTACGCTTCCTGCGGCCGTTGTAACTCTAGTAGGGCTTGCGCGCGATAAAGTGAGCTTTTGAGGCTTGCAGCGGCCTTTGAGCCGCCGTGGAGATCGATTGCGATGCGAGCGTCTTGTTCGGCGCCGGCCCATTTTTCGAGGCGGAGGCGTGTGACGGCGCGGTTGGTGAAGAAGCTGGGCTCTTTAGGGTTCATTTGGATGCTTTTACATGGACTGTTAGTATGGGAGAGAAGAGGAGGTAGAAAGAGGGAGGGCTCACGCTTGGGAGTACATCTCTTCTGCGCCGGCGTAGTCGCCATCTTTGAAGAGGTGGTTGCCTTTTTCTTTAAATGTGAAGGACATGATGGTTCACTGGTACCGATGTTGGAGTAGAAAAGTAAAAGTGGTAGCAATAGAAATATTAAAGTAGAATTAAGAATGGATTTAAATGTCGTCGCCTGTAATTGACTAAGTAATGGATTGGCACAGCGGGAAGGTGTTGAGGTGACTGGTCAAATCAGCTCAACAAACAAAAGACCAAATCAATTCGTCTGAATGGCAAGAAAGAAGAACGAGTGTTTCATTGTCAGGAGATGAGAAACGGCATTGTTTATGTTGGTTTGACGGTCGGCGAGCGCGGGTGAGTCGCATGGAAAATAAATTGAAGTCATCGAAAGACGTGGATACCCGCAGAACATTGAGCCATTCCATGCATCTCCGAATGACTAATCGCGACAATGACAACGCTGTTATGGAGGAAATTGAAGGCCATTTTGTTAGAGAATAGTTATTATGATGAATGATCTTGGAGTTTCAAAGAGTTAAATTGTAAGTAGAATCATGGACGAATTAAAGTATAGTTGATTAGTTCAGACGGTTTGGACCAATCAGAATGCACGATCTATAGAATAGTTTCATACGTACGTAGTTCTATTCAAATAGTCTATATTCGTAGCAATATAAGATAAGGGTTTGTATAAACACGACATCTGAACAACAGTAGTCCCAGTGTCCTTCAAGTACTTTTCGACTGGTATAGATTCATTTCAAGACGTCGTTCCATCACAAAACAAGACGTGTCGTGCATTGATAGTTCCTGCGCTCAGTCCGCTCAGCGCAGAAGCCGGTATATATGTTCAATGTTGTGGGTATTTTGCAGAAAAAAAAAATAAAATAGAATAAACAATCGAAGCAGAAAATCAAGCGTTAAGCTTCTTCTCATAGTCCGAAATAGCCTGTACCTTCGCCGCAGAACCACTCTTAGGATCAAATCGGTAGTTCAACCAATCCAAAGTCAACTTCTTAGCCAACTCAATACCAATAACCCTCTGCCCAAAGCACAGAACCTGAGCATCATTACTGAGGATAGAGCGCTCAACAGAGAACGGGTCGTGGGCAGTCACGGCACGAATGCCGGGCACTTTGTTGGCGGCGATGGCGACGCCGAGTCCCGTACCGCAGATGAAGAGACCGCGGTCAGCTTTGCCCTCTGCAATGAGTTTGGCGCCTTCAACGGCGGAGTGAGGGTAGGCGGTCTTGTCGGTTAGGGAGGTTGCGCCGACGTCGACGACGGATTCGACGAGAGGGCTGTTTTCGAGGAGTTGTTTGATGGCGACTTTGTAGTCGTAGCCGGCTTCGTCGCCGGCCATGACGATGCGGAGGGGTTTGAGGTCGGAGCCCATTGTATATATTTAAAAAGAATAGATGTATATAGATTGGCTTGGATTTGTGTAGATATATAGCGTATATGTAGAGCACAATAAAAGACAAAAGGAGGGGCTTCTAGATCGTATTTATATTCAAAGGCTAGCAGTCGTCCCTGAAATACATGCACTAAATAATAGTTGACCTCGCTTTCTTCTTCCTCCAAGGGGATAAGCCCCTCCCCAGCTCTCCCTCATTTTCTCCCCATGTGTTTTGGTCTGGCTAACTCCACATGCTAAACAGCCTAAACCTGTCTGACCGTGGGGACGAAAACAACCTGCGTTCTTTGCTCTGGTTGTACACTACATTGGAAGACTCTTCCATTCTCCACCCAGTGTCACCGTCTGTGTGGCATTATTTGACAGCGACTAAGTAGATCTTTACCCTGTCTATATGTCGAGATTGCAGCTATTGATTAGTACTTTGATGCAAAAGAATCTGGTTGAACGGTGCTGGGTTTGGCGTCATAGGGCATTACTAGTCTGAGTCTCTCTGACTGGGTTGATCCACCGATAGAAAGATTCTGGGGCAATTCATTGGATGCTCAATCTATCATCGCGATTAATATTTCGAATAGGTTGGAAGTATATCGCATGCGGTACACTGCCAGAGGTACCTATGCCACTACCCAGACCAACTCCGTGTCGAAGATTATGAGTCGTATGTGATGCGAAAAAAGCCACTGTATACCCACAACCAGATTGTTTTTGATTAAGCTTACTCCCGTAGGTAACTAGATCGCGAACTCATCAGCCAACAAAAAATGAAAAAGGTGGAAGCGGGATCCTGCTTTAAGAATAGGTGAAATGGCGAGGTACGTATTTTGTACGTATCGGATGCTGGATGCAGTGTGACGCCATTGCGGCATTTCCTATTGTGGAGATCCCATGTTACACGATACAGTAAGCTGTAGTTACGTATTATTACAGTCAACGTGTCTGGCTGCGACTCGCGACGAAGACACTTCGGGGTGGTTTGCAGAGTGGATCAGGCACCATGAAGACTCCGAGGGCTGTTCACGGACCTAGACTGTCAAGGATGTACTAGGATTAAGTTGCGTGTTTTGATGAGCAATTTTTATCCGAAAATGTAGAGAAAGTGAATTGTATTGGAGTTACCGAGTACTCGACGCATCTCCGTGGTAGACTTCACTCCCCACGGCAGCCGGCGCCGACTCCGAGTTGCCCGCCGGCTTCACTGTTTACATCCTTCCTTGGACTTAGAAATGTTTAGAGCATAGTTAATCTAAGCTGAAGCCTCAAAATAATTTCTTCCAGAGCTCAAGACACAAGTCTTCGATCATCACATCTCCCCAGGAAACCACTTTCACCCCAGATCAACATCCCTCTCTCCACGGCCTGAGAAAAGCGGGCCAGGACCTCTTCATACGTCCATATTTCATACAGAGCAACCCCGCTATACGACTTTACCAGGTAGTCTTTCCCCTGTATCATATGCAATTACCCAAGGGACCATGCTTCGCGAAACATATATCTGACCCAATTCATCTCTAGGATCACAAAATCTCGCGGATTAGTTGCTCATCCCAGCATTCAAAACAGCTCACGGAGCACAGTGCTGCGAGCGCGAATGACATCATTGTGGATAACACTATCAAGATTATCATCCATATCATTGCGAGAACAGCCAACCACCAGAAACAACTTCACCCGTTCTTTTCCGAGCGTTTCATCTTAATCGCATTTGATACGACTCTCGACTCTTGACGTGCGAATCAATTGGCTCTTTTCGTCCGCTTCGGTGCAAGACTCAGCCGAGCAAAGGATCAGATACCATCCCAGCTACCAAAACTCCAGTCTATATACCAATCAGAAGAACGAACATACAGGAAAGAATGGCGACCTCCGTAACATGCCCGGTCCTACCGCAAAAACTCCTCATAATCTCCCTAAAAATGTACTTTACGCCCTCTCGCACCCTCCAATATCTGCGCGACCTACTCGACCCGCAAAACGAAATTGTCCTATCCAAAAATCGCTCAAAGCTACTTCTAGCCCTAATCCCGGATTTTCTGACTATTTACCCGTGTGCAGAAATTATTCGGGAGTGGGAGTCGAAGTTACCTGAAGCAGAGAATGAAAAGGGGGTGCTGCCGCCGCCGTTTTTGTTAGGTGGTCAGGACTCCTTTTGGGAAGATTTGGGCGCGTATACGGGTGAAGTGTCGCCCCTGGCGCTTCGGGAGGTAGGTGCTTCGCTCGTGGAATTAGGTCATGCGGAGCGTCGAGACATATTCGGTGAGACGGACGAAATTACAAGTAAAAAGGCGGCTGCAGTTTCGAAACAGGGTCTGATTCCGCTGGTATGTATCGGTGAGTTGAGTGCGCCGGGCCAAGTTGCCTCTGAGGCTGTTGGACTAGCAGTCAGGGAATGCGAGACCCAGATTCGTGCTGTGCTCAGAGCGCTACCGGATCATGCACCCGTCATTTTTGCATATGAACCTGTTTGGGCTATCGGAAAGCCGCAACCCGCTGGTGTTGATCATGTTGCGGCTGTTGTCGCGGGGATTAGAGCAGTGATTGGGAAGAGAGAAGGTGATGTTAGAGTCTTGTATGGCGGTAGTGCTGGCCCTGGGCTGTGGAGTGAAGGGGTTTTGGGGAAGGCTGTTGATGGGATGTTTTTGGGTAGGTTTGCGCATCAGGTTGAGGGGGTAAGGAAGGTTGTTAGGGAGGTTGAGGCGACGCTGTAGTCTCTTCCTTAAAACGGACCGCGGACGAATATAAAAAATAATCTATAATGATACATATAGACGCTCTAATTTTCCTATTTATATATTCCTTTCCTGTCGAAGCTCATTCTTCACCCGTGTGACGGTGCCCGTTCCACCATACGTGATAGCAGTATACATCATGGCAACCGACGCACCCGCATCAAGAACCTGTTGTGCTTGTTTCCCATTCGTAATACCACCCGACGCGAATATCGTCTTAGGTGACTCCGCATCGCTCAATTTCTGCTTATAGCGTGACACCAACGCCACCGTACGCTCAAACAGCTGGGGACCAGAATAACCACCCGTCTCGGTCAAGGTTAGTTTTTCTTTGGACGAAAGTGGGTATCCATTGGGTAGAGGGCCAGGTCGTCGGTTCGTTGTGTTTCCAACAATAACACCGTCGACACCGGATTCGCGGACAGCGTGGCAGATACCATCGACTTGTTCTTCGGAGTCTTCATCGGGACTTACTTTGACCATGACGAATGGCTTGGTCTTGCGGTCAATCCGTTTTGCGGCGCCCACGACGCCTTTGAGGATTTCGGTCAGGGGACCTGCTGCTTGCAGGCCACGCAGGCCAGGTGTGTTGGGGCTTGACACATTCACAACCACAATGTCTGCGTATGGCGCAAGTCGATCAACACAATACACATAGTCTCCCGTGACAGCAGCAATATCCGACTCCGGCGTAAGTTTGTTCTTCGCAACCTGAACAGCAAGAAGTTTCCCCTCATTCAAACTTCCCGGCGGCACACCAGCCTCACCATTCAACACGCGGTCTTCCCCGGCATCACTATACCCAAATCCACTAGCATATGCAAATTCACGAACACGCTGTTTAAGAACTTTGGCCATGTGGTCGGCACCCTTGGAGTTGAGACCATATCGATTAATCATTCCTGATTGCGAGACTACCCTGAACACCCGTGGTTTGGGGTTGCCATCTTGAGGTAATGGAGTGGTGCCTCCAACTTCTACGACGGCTGCACCAAGGGCAAAGAGCGGGTCGGGGATTTCCGCGTGTTTGTCTAATCCTCCTGAAATTCCTAGAGGGTTGGAAAGAGTGTAGCCGAAGACCTGATTGTGTTAGCACGAACTACTAAGATAGTTTTCCGAATGAATTGTACCTCCGTGCCCAATTTCCCATCTAGATCCGGAGAACTACGTTCGCGCGGATGTAATCCAAGCTTGTATAACTCCTTCAGCGCCGCGACACCAGCATGATGAGCGTCCTCCGCATCCGGATACAACCAACGAACAAGTGGTACTGCAATATATCTGTGAGCGCTCGCTCGAGTATCGGTGAAATAAAGGTATCCTCCAAACAGCACGAAGGCTAGTGAAGTGCGAAATATGAATTTTCGGACCGGTGATTTCTTCTTCCTTTTTGTTATTGTCGCAATTGGTTCCGCTTCGGTGGACGCGAATTGTTTGCTAAAGCATGGAGTGGCTCGAGGGGTATGCGGTAAAAACGCTCTTCTCGATGCGGTTGAGATGCCCTTGAGTTGGTGTAGTCGCGGCATGTAGCTAGATGCCATTTTTTCTGGATACAACTGGAATTGGCTCCTGCGCGCGAGATCGATTGTTAGCATTACATCCATGATTCGGGTTCGATAGAAAGCAAATGCAAGTAAAAAGGCTTCAATTGACTCACCGATAGCTTCCCAATACCTAGAAGATGTGCAGAAATCCAGCTTCAGAGCCTGCGACAGCCACGAAGCCAATTGGGCCGAGATTATCCCGATATCTCAAGCTGTTCATCCTTGAGTTTTGCGTGAGGAAAAGTTACGTCGATGTGGGATGCATCTTAGGGCGGTCAACATTCTGCCGCAAAACAGCTCTTCTTTCTAGTTCAGCCAATCAGATGTCTTCTTTGGGTATAAACATCAACCCTAACCCTGAATCATGTATATGACTCCTTCCTGTGCTGATATCTCGAATAACTTTCTGTTATAGTCTGTTATGATCTTGGCCATAATATTGAAGTACTCACCGTCCTTCGATTTACTTGGTATTGAAATTAAGATAGTCCGGAGAACAGCCTCGATCTAGAGGTCCTCCGTTAATCGTTTCATTAGCAACGAGGCGAATACACGGCGAAATCGGGGAGAATATCCAATGCTCAACATTTAGTAGACTCGCGTCAATTCAGACTAACTAGAATCGTACGCAATTTGAAGGACTGACACTTAGGAACAGAAGTAACCATCGTCTGCGCTAGAATAAGGTTCACAAGTTAGGTCTATGCAGGTCACATGAGCTTCATGGAGTATGGTTCACTGCATAACTGAAAAATCAAAGTTCAGTACATCACTCATTTAGACAGAGAATCTTGATATTTCTTGACTAGAGCTTGTGTTACTGCATCGGCTAGGGACAGAATGAGCCAGATGACCAAATCGATGGAAAGTCTTGTGGGATATGAGATGACGAATGATCAAGTTGAATGCCATGAGTTCGCACAACCATTGAGACAGCATATATGTTGTGTTAAGATGCATACTATGGTCAGCTCAGATGTGTTTTGTACTGTTGTCTACGGTTCAATGGTAGTCTATTTGCTAGAAATTCTGTAGAGGTCACACGACAGTCGAAAGAGGGAACTACAACCTAGTTCATCATTCCATGACCCTCTCAGACAACGCACCCTACGAAATCAAAAGTACACACATATCTTGGCTCACTCAGATTGATCCAACCATCCAGCTGGTCTTGAGTTGAAATGGGATCCCCGAGCAACCTTCCATGCTACCGCATGCACGCCTCAGATTGCCATTCCATGGATGCTTCCTTCCACCCGTAGATATGGAATCTCCAATCTGTAAAATCTAAGACTTTGAGTTGCACCAGTCCATGGAATGAATTATCATCTCCATGGCTATTGAGATTTAAGTTCATGACACCGATTCCAAGGCTTGATTCAGTGAAGCATCGAGCTGTGAGGTAGGTGTAAATAAGTATAGGATTCAGCGTCTCATTGGCCAACGAAGCTAGCCATTTGAAATTAACAGATACTTACAAAGATCGTGCTATGCAAACCATTGGCTGGGAGATCTTCGACTACTTTTGACATTCTGTTAACTGGTTTGGGAAAGTACACCAGCTCTATCTATCATTTTCTGAACATTTCGAAGACGGAAAATCATAGCAATACTTGAATGATTATTTCAATCAAGTCTTTTGTTAATATTCATTGTTTGCCGAACGCTTTCATTGGAAAGAGTGAATGACAAGCGTGAAGAATGCGGTCGAATCACCCAATACAGCCCGTCACATCGAGAATTCGGTTCAAGACTAAATCTCAATTTTACTCTCACATCAATACCTTTTAAGAAAAAGCTGCTAGTACTGCCCAAGCCACACAAGAGTGACGAAGACGAAGAGGGGGAAGGAATAGCCTTGTGATCTTGACTGAGCAACTTGCGTTGTCCAACATTCATAGTGAGTAAAACTAGAAACATAGCCGGATATGGACTGCAATGGCTAAGATATTACTAAATTCATTATTCCTTTTTCCAATTTCTGTGCTCCCATCTCATATGCAGCTTAATCCGTTATCACCAACATTTCTTTGGTCCTGACGAATGGTTGACACACAGAAGAGAAGACGACAGAAACACTTCGAAATCCTCAAGATGCCGCGTAGGCATGCTGGAAAATTTTTGGTACCTAGAGAGTCGCCTGAGTAGGTCTGAGGCACTATCATCCTCGTATTCTCAGGCTAATGCATTCAATGTTGTCAAAACTCGGATTCGCACTAGCCTTAGATACACTATGTGTGAGAAAAATCTCCGATAGTGAGCGCCGTGTAGTGTCGTATAGTATAAGAGTATATAGGGATTTAGGGCACATACAGATGGAAAAATTTTTCGGTGGAAGGAGCAGGGATTGTATATTGGAAACACGAAGACTAGCGTCACCGGATGTCAACTAGATGCAGATGCTTGCAGTCCTTTGGTCGTTTAACAATTTGTAATGCTGCATGAGGGTTTTACTAGTACCTACCGACAACAATGATTCTGCAGCTCATGCAACTGTATGGATACTGTACTGCCTATATACATGGATGAGTATGTCAAGATAGCCCGCCCCCCTTTTTCTGTCACTTATTGCCCTTATCCACCTCTGGAGTGATATTTCCATCCAATGATATCTTATAAAAGAGGTACATTCTTGAGTATCGTCAAATAATTGAGTCTTATAATTTGGCTGGACATGTCTCATGGACTTGCATGAGGATAGCCAGCCGAGTGACCAACATATATCGACTTGCAGGACGATGGATTTTCTGCTCCAATTTGTTGCGTCAATATCCACACACCGTACTTGTGGTGACAGCGACGTTCATGCCTTTTGTTGATCGAGAGAGTTCAATGTTGACAGGCCAGGATGTCTTCTTCGGTACCTATTACGATCATATCCCTGTCAGATATAGAATGGCCTGATATAGACTATGACTAGCCAGATAAACCAGAACTTCGGGACTTGAGAATCTTATCTAAAGTTCGAAAAGTATACTTTAGTCTATTATAGTTTCTTCAATATGCGTTGATACGGCATGCGCGCTAAGTTAGTTTGTTATACTAGTGGTTTCATTTCGCTCACCGTCAATTAATATGTGCGGCCACTTGATAACGAATTATACTTTATACAACAGAAGAGGGAAAAAGAAGAAAAGCGGCACATATGACAGTTTTTTCAGCTTTGCGCAAGCGTAGACAAATTTAAGCAGACTATCCAGTTAGAGCAGGAGTAGGAATTTTGACGCAACGCCACCAACAGATAGGAACAACCGTGCTTATCCTATCTGTTATAGACATTATCCGTTGATAATAGAGATGCAGAATATAGCCTTTAATGAATACAATTTCGATTCCTCAAAATGGGTATCGTGAAAAATGTATAGTACTGGCGATTATGAATTATGCAGACACAATAATCATTGTCCCTGTCTCGAGGCACATGAAACATGAATGCCTACCCGAGTAGAAGCAAATCGGGTAAACCTTCGAGCAGCAGTTAGACATATCATATACCACCATACCGCCGAATCCACGATTTGGGTAAACTTCACATGATTCAAATAGAACAAGATAACTAGCTTGTAAGTAAAACCGGAAGACCCACTAGGTGCTCCGTACACATAGTACTAATGATTTTGTTGAATCTTGTTTTCGTAAGATCTGGCTGTGCACGGCACGATCTGTCAGTATATTTGATTCATTGTTATTACTCCGAGTATCTGAGACAATCTTGGATTGCGTTATCTTACTGATTGTAGATAAATACATACCTAGCCTAGTGGCGAATCTTGAACGAGGAAATTTTCACCGATCTTTAGGCCAGATCTCAAGATCTATACGGGCTCAATAATTTTCCCGGGATTGACATGGACTTCGAAACGAGATACGTTCATTAGCGCATAATGCTCAAAGTACTATTACGTTTGACATCCCAGTTTGAGGATTTAGATGGCCATATCAAAGACAAAAGACATTGATATTGTGCCTCTCATTGGTATTTCATTTTCGTGTCTGCATCCATAGAGGACTGAGGAACAAGCCAGCAAACTTGGTGCCGGTTTTTAGTGTCCAGCGGAGGTGCAAACCAAATATCGCCGTTTACATAGATATTCTCGGTACTGTTTCAGTGGTCCACTCAAATATAGATCTAGCTAGGGCTGGCCCAGGGACCAACTGTGCTTTGACTAACTTCCATATCGGGTAAAGGCCAATCGGAGGCTCAGGCGACAACCTTACTGTCACCATGGACCTTGGAATGGGAGATCATTTGTGTCAGATGCATTGCATTGATTGCGCGGTGGTCCCAGTGCATGCAAAACTGGCATGTTGGCAGCAGTAACGGGACGAATAAGATTGGATGTATTTTTCTCTTTCTTTTTCTCACAACTAAATTCAGATATAGAAACTCTCATTTGCTTAGCCTCCTCGAGACAGCTGCATGATGTGGTAAATTTTCGTGTTCTTCTTCTTCTTTTCTTTGCTTTTTATTCTTGGAAATACGCGATTAGACTTATTGGAGGTCCCAAATATTTTTGGGTTCGTCCCGCTAATTTCAGCACAGACCGTCCGCTGGATCTCGGTCGACGAACAGTTAGATCTGGTATTCAGTATAGAGTAGATATAATGCTGCAATGCAACGAGAGGACGCTTGCTTTCTTTTCTTGCTGAGCCATAGTGGTCTATATTGTGGCGGGTGACTCTGTATTACCGGATCCTTGGATCTATTCCGCTTCCTCAGCCGGCTCGTCACCCGCCCATACGACATACTCATGGACACGTAACGATCATATGTCTATAGTAACAGTCTATTTTCGTAGTATGTATATTCCATACTACGGAAATTGTACATCTCGACCAAAATCGTTCCTGACGATTTGATTGGCTGATCACCTGCTTCCCCACACTAGATCTATGCACGGCCCCACTTGGTCGGCCCGCTAGCGCGCGGCTTTCCCGAGATTCGTCAGGGCTTAGCTAGAAACCTTGTTCCTTATTCAGACAGACACCTTTCGACCTTTTGTTTTTTTTTAACTCCGTGGTATTTTCTTTTTTTTCCCTTTTCTTTTCTTCCTATTTCCCATTTTTTCCTTTTTCCCTTGTGTTTTTTCTCCTGGTGTCGAATCGCTTAGGCCACGGGTATGTCGTATTGCGGACTCCGGGGGCAATTTTCACAGGGTAAATACGAGGTTTCCACTCAACACTTCATCCTATGTATCCCAGTGGCTAGTGCCCTATCTCTCTATCACATATTGCTCGGATATTCATAGTACTGGAGTGTAGACCCTTCCTACTGAGCCCCTCCCCCCACACTACCTCGCTAGCCCTAGTTTGCGGCTTTTTCACCTCCTTAGCTCGTTGCCCTAACTCGTTGACCGTCTTTTGACCGCACCACCTGTCATAATTCGATGGATACCACGTCCGTGGTGGACTGTCTAGAGTTTGTGTAAACTAATCTAATCCACACAATCACACTGTACAGAACGTGGCGTTTCTAAGTGGCGTTGCTAGCAAGCAACACGACCACCCACTCTTTTCTAGACCGAAACCACAACAGTATGTAGTACTCGCTCGCGTACGTAAGTATTTCTCATATTTACTTTTTCTGTTCCCTGTCAGTGAACCGCACAGCCAATCGAATGGCAGTCACTTGTGGCTGGCACCATTGACAGTTAGCTGCAGATCAGTCAGTCAAAGACAGTCAGGATCATGTCAGCCATGAATACCCGACGCTTATTTGACAGCTTCGACACCGCCGCTTCGTGGTTCGTTCCAATAATACTCAAAGATTTACCATGGGGACGGGTAATCTAAGAACACATTGTTGCTAAAGTTCTAGCTTGTCTTATTATGGTTGCACGACAAGTAGATTCTTCAGACCCTCGTCCTACCGGTTCTCCTCTTAGATTGCGAGATTGATCTCGGAACTGTGCTCATGCAGGACTTTTCTTTGAGAAAATATCCTATACCAGAGTGTAACTATTAACAGAGACTTGTATATTTGAGCACCTCAGGCTATGACAACAAAGCCTTTCTTTTCCTCATCGTAGTATTTCCACATTGTTCCTCGAACCCCGGTCATTTTAAGGCGGGAACTATTGGCGATCCTGTAAATAGACTCGCTGCAGATCCGCACTGATCAAGCTGCACCCAGCATTGATCAATCAATGAGCACTGCCGCACATGATGGTTGCTGTATAGTAACGCGGGTACTGACAGATAACCACTTGCGTGTACTGGCCCATGCTCACTTCTCGTCTGACAAGTCAGCAATGAGATTGAACATAGAGTGGTGGACCGAAGGTAGATACAATGACTAGGGAGCACAATCTTGGAATGCTTAATAGGAAATATTAAGACAAAATGTCTCTTGATTAGCGGTATGAATGAAGCTTGCATTGCAGGATGGATCTGAATGTGGCTGGCGAACAAATCTCTGCTGGACATGATTCTCATTCGGCGTTATTCGAATGGATTTCTCTTGCGTCGCCCATTGACTGGCCCAATGAAGTCGCAAACATCCGATTGGGTTAGAGTGGTGGCCTATCCGGGAAACAGTAGGTTGTCCAAATTGAGCAAGTAGTGAGTAATTAGGAAAGTGTATGGGTTAGTTTAGAGCGAAAATGCTAATACCGCCCAAGACTTATGCATGGATGTGCTACTATGAGCGGGTCCTCGTCAGTACGTATCTGGCTTTCAAAGCTAGCACTTCTCCTGCGTCTCAAGTGCAATTGCAATTAATAGTTTCTCCATGTAACAAGGCTGTGGCAGTCCACGCTAAAAGGTCAATGAGAGTCGAAGAAATCACCTGTCAGCGTGCCAATGAGGTTTATCGTCGAATGGACCAGTAAAATCATCATGGAGACAATTTCTCAGCTTATGAAAGCCCACTCGATCGCGATCGGAAGAAGATCTTGGAAAGTTGGGACTCAATATTGAGACGTATTTGACAGATTGAAGCGCTAGTAAGGATGCGAGAACGTCACGGATGTGTTCTTTCCTAGAACGCCACCCCCAGGGAAATCTTTTTTAATTCCCCTCCTGAGAAGACACCATTCATTCGTCGCGAGCCTCTATATTTAACCCTGGGCGCTTCTCTTTTCCCCAAATACCCTGATCATTCTGGTCCAGCAGTAAACTGACTCGAAAGGGGGAAAAGAATAAAGTGGCGAAATCAAGTGAGCCACCGTACAGGATAACAAGCAGCCTCACATTCATTTATCTTTCCAAGTCCAGTCAACTCCTTACTCAACACATTATACCTGTATCATTCATTCCTTGCTGCTTTTTCTATCGTGAGCCCACAAAAATTCGATTCAAAACGGATCCAGAGACAATCGAATAACAATGATCGCCCCAAGTCACTTGGCTCCTTTAGAAGGACATCATCATCAACATCCTCTTCACCATCCAGAGGTGGTTCAACAGCCACGCCGTTTTGCCTGCGATCGCTGTCGTATGCAGAAGTTGCGATGCGAGAGGGACATCTGGAGACCCTCTCTCATGCCATGCAAGCGCTGCCGCAAGGCACGAATAGCATGCACCATCAGCTCAATGGATCGTCCCGTGAGTAAGAAGTCGAAGGATAGGGTTCTTGCAATCACGAGGCCAGAAAAGACAGCCACGATGAGGCACCCACCCCACCGTACGCAAGGGGAATCTTCACCGCCAGGCGTACCGGACCAACTACCCATGGACAACGCCGTCGGCTTCTACCACGAGGGAATTCCTGACAATATGGCAATGATGGGACCAGGCTTGCAGCCAGAAGAATGCTATCTAGTCAACAGCGGCTTTGAGGACTATCAGGTGCCTGTGTTTTCGGGTTTGATAACCCCCCCTTCGATGGAGAATGAGCATGAGCATCAGGTACCATTACAGACGACTCCATTTGCAATGGCTCGACAGCAGGATTGGACGCCTGAGAGTGATTGTAGCAAAGTTTCAGATGGCTATGAGTTTGATGATCGTAAGTTTTTAACCCGTCTGTTATAATTCAGTGATTCCTATGTCAGTGGATGGAAAACTAAAATATGATTCATGATAGCGTTCCCTTGCCTTGACGACAGAGAGCAGTGGTGGGACCAAGAGAATCTTCGACGACTGCTCGATATGAATATGCATCTACTGGACTGTCAGAGCCTGGTAGCGCAAGAACTCACCATGCTCGGAAATATGGATGCGAATGTCGCCTTGAACAACCTCGAGTCGGCATCTCGGAATGTTTTGCGTTACTCTCAACAATTTCTCGAAGTCGTGAGAGTGTTCGTCAACGGTGGTCTAGCAACAATGGCGACAGTGCTCCCCGACTCAATGGCCATGAACCCGTTCGTTCCTCAGATTCATACACCAGTCAACTCCCGACGCCCTTCGTATGTGCAACAAACACCGAGCTCAACGATCGAGCCGATGTTGGTTTCAGGAGGAGATGCTGCTATGGGCCCTCAGATCAGCCCCGTTACTTCATTTACTTCAACCTCGTCTGGTCAATCATCTTGGCAGGGAACACCGTTCGAAGACGTCCAAGTCTCTTTGATATTAGCCACCATCAACTGCTATACTTGCTTGGTTGGTAGCTATCATATCATCCTTTCCTACCTCCTCCACGAATTGATGGCTGTCGTAACTCCGGAACAACAAAGTCAGTCATCACCAACATTCACGGGTTTCGCTGCTGCATTTGCTGCCACCGCTCAGATCCAGCAACCTGATCGGGATTCGCAGCTTCGACTGATTTATCATAATTGTGTGGGCATGTTGGCGCAGCTCGAGTTAAGCCTCGGACTGCCAGAACAGCATTGTGTTGCTTCATGGGCATTGTCGTTCCCGGGTGTTGGACATCCTCATCGTCACGAAGGAATCCTTTCTGGCCCTGTGGCTGCAGTCCTCATTGGTACTCTTGTAAACCAGAAATTTGGACTGTGCGTCAATGGCTTGGCCACAGGGAAGAACTCGATGAAGGAGGTCATCTCAACTATCAACCAGTTCTTCGATGCTGGTCAGCCTGTCACTCAAGTTGTTAGCACAATCAAACCATAGCAAGAAAACACATCAATGATTGCTCTCAACTTCCCCTGTTGACATTCTTCTTTCTTTTTAGTCTCTCGACTCTCAGAGGGGTACATGTATCTGATAATATCTTTTGTTTTCTGTTTTCCGTTTTCTGTTTTCTTCTTTCTTGTTCTTTCGTTTTCACAGCTTCAATGGGTTTATATTTCTTTTCAATCTTGTGGAATATCGGGGAAATGGCAAAAGAAAGGAAAACACCGTTAAAAAGCGACCCGAAACTGTGGAGTTAGGACCAGGATATGGCATCTGGGAATGGGAGCTAATGTGGGTATATAGATCCACCGGAATGGGGATCTGGAATGGATTATGAAAAATGGATGTGGATATGAGCATGAAGCATAAAAATACGGGATATGGATATGGGTATGGGTGCGGACAAGGAAGATGGGGGCTTTTTGGATATGATGTTCTGCATAAATGCAGACAAATGGCGTTTGATACGCATCATTTTTTTCTTTCCCGACTTCTTTTTTATCTTCTTTGATTCTTGAATTGCTCGATTTGAGCTGAAAATCCACTCAAGAAAAGACGAAACAGTATGTTTCGATATATTATTCTTGCTCTTCGATTACTGCGTGTACTGTTATTGTCGAGCATGAGCTGTACATCTATATATACGTGGAAACATTCCAGATAGCCTTTGGCGGCTCTTTGAATCTGGAAATCAAAAACAATAGATAAGTATAATAACAGAATAGTCCCCTGCATCTACTGACTGTTTCATTGTTCTTCGTAAGAACTATCAAAATGAGAGTTCGAACTCTATGAGACACAGGCGTGAAAATATCAATATAGCCTATAGATTATGACTAGTATAATAGACAATATCAGAGCCCCTCGCTTAAGATTATTGCACCTTGAAGGGTAGTATAACCTATCTCATACCGGGAGGCAATCATTGTCAATCAATGTGGGTGGTAGACCTACTTCGGGGAATATGTGTCTTGTTAAAATTGTCTACCTATACATTGAACATTATGTACTCGGATAGAATGTACTAGTATGTATGCCATCAACCCCCTTCAGAATTCGTTTTCCCTGTCAAGGGGCAAGATTGAGATTCCACAAAGCTTCCACTCGAACCACGTCACTGAATGCGGAGAGAATGGAAACCGAAGACCATTCGCTAGGTGTCTAGGAAGTTTCGAAAATGGCTAAACTACAAGGATATCCTTGTAGCCAGGAATTAATGTAGAACATACGTTTTCCTAATCAATTTCCTAATTAAGTAAGTAACGGTAGATATTCGTCTCGGGAAAGAGCGAGAGCGAACGATTCCAGAAATCGGGTTTCAGAATAATTTGATAGTTGGCACATACGTAGTATACCTTGGCTATCTCATGACTACCATTTCATCGCCATGTGTGAGGTCAGATGTTACGTGACTCGAGAAATAGGTCAGATAGAACCGAGTACCCAAACAGATGGGAAAAGACAGGACGTATGCGAGGCGGCCATGAAGATGAAAACCTTGGTTTTTTCTTCAAAATCTTTACACCAATAGTCAAGGTTGAAAAGTTCAAATGATGAAAAACGGTAAATCCATGATCCCTCAAATTTGAGTTCCATGATGTTGGAGTTGCTGATTTGGTACACACATGTATCACTTATGATAGTTTGAGGATTAGATCGAATATAGCATGGGTATAGTTGGTCAATGCATATGACAGGCCTATCATTACCGTCCTCCTGGAGGCAACCTATTCACAGATGTAAATATCCCCAATGACTATTGGCTAGGCAAATGTGATGTATCTACTAACTAATTGCGAAATAGTCAGTTACTCTTGCTACAGTAATGACCATGAAGGTAGAATGTATGTTGATGACGGATCACCAATTCACTTCATTTATAAAAGTCCATCAACTGTCATGAAGTACAGATCTTGTCGAAATCTGTCCAGTGCTGCCTTGTTCAAGAGTAATTTCTTCGAACCTTTCCTCGGTATATCTAGATTCTCAGTTGGGATATTGATTGTATTTGTCACATTGCCACGGCGGATTGATCAGCTGCATGTGCATGTATTTCATAACAGATAATAAATACTAAGTAAGTGAAGTCAGAAAATTCTATGTATGAATGTACCCGAGTACATGTACATACATAAGTGCTGATCTCCTTCAGGAAGACTGTACTCGCCCGACTTGGATCCGCTTTCTTCAGGGGATTGCAGGGCCATAAAGCATGTGCCATTGGAAGCCTTTCGACTACGCTGATGCTCACAAATTATCCAGTGTCTGGAATGAGCGGGCTCACTATACCAAGGTACGACAATCGATGTACCCTCGATATGAGACTCGATATCGAAGTCTCTGTCAAGCCTACTAGTTGGTTGTCGAGGAAGAAAGCCTATCTGTGAGCGAGTCCTTGTTAACATTGAAGCTTTGTATTTTTTTGTACAAGCTGGTAAGCTACAGTAGATATGTACCCCTTTGTCTTCGTCTGCTCTTGCCTGAATCTGAAGAATTTAAACAATGCTTATACTAACACGCAGTAAAGAATCAGATGCCCGCTTGCCATCTGCGAGTGTACTTGTATCCCAATATCCCAACGAAGGCCTCATCAAGACCGGAAGTGTTGATGGTAACGCAGATGGTCTTTGACCATGCAAGTAATACATCAGCGGGCCAAATTCTATAAGGGTGTTGGGTGAGAGGAACCGACAAAAGTTTATGTACAGGCAAGCTGTCCGTATTGGCGACCGAACTGAATGCGCCGGGCAAGGTGAGCATTCCACTTATTTCAGATATTCTTTCTTTCTTCAAATTTCCGGGGGTATTAAAATAGATGAGAGAGTTCTACCGCGAGATCAGCATTCAAAGTGATCAAGCATTCGCCAACGTTGAGCACAACCTACCTCCGGGATTCTGGTGGCGAGGGCTGGAATCAGGCTTTGCGCGTCAATTCTTATTACGTTACTATCAACGACGAGGCTGTAGCTGCCATCGTCCGCAATCTTGAGAAATACATGCCGAATCATCAGCCCATCTGGACCTGCGTTGGTGTTACTCGCCTCGACGAGGGTGATATGCGGGTTGAAATCGAGGTTGTTGCGAATGTTCTGAATTGAGTGCAATACTCAGTATGTCTGGTCTACGTTCTGGAATCAAAGGATGTAAGAGCTACAGGTTGTGAGGCAGGTCTTCAAAAAAGGGGCGAGAGACCTAGATTAGGGTTACTTAGGGTTAGTCATTCCATCAGATCAATCGCAAATCACGATATCCGGGGAAGGCTCGGTCTCCGAAGCCCTAAAACCTCCAATAGTAGATAGACATTTTAGATAAACGTTAGTTGATGCCTAGACATCAATATCGTTATATAGATAAGCTACAATCTCAATCATTTAGCGAAAGAATTTTTAGCTACAGAGACAACAAATTATCACGAGGTCTATCTCATTCATAAACAAGAGTCTTGCCATACGAAGGCAAGATCCGTAAAGGACAACAAATTTAGTTGAAGAAAAGAAGGCGAAAGAAAAAGAAAAAAAGAAAAGATTAAAAAGACATAACCAACATCATGGCCATGGAAGCCTTGACACTAGAACAGGGACCCCCCCAACGAAGTCGTCTGCGCGTCTTCACCCTCGTCTCTGTTCTATACGCCGCCCTATTCATCTCTGCCGTCAACACAACCATCGTCACAACAGCACTACCCACAATCGCAAAACACTTTCAATCTACATCCGGATATACCTGGGTTGGCGCTGCATATGTTCTTGCTGATACCGCGTCGGGCCCTGTCTGGACCAACTTCTCCGATATCTGGGGCAGAAAAGTAGTCTTCTTGATGGCAGTGGCTCTTTTCATGGTCAGCTCTTTTGTATGTGGGTTTTCGACGAGTATGGGGATGCTTATCTCTGGAAGAGCACTACAAGGCGCTGCTGCCGGTGCTATTATGTTGCTTGTTAATATCGTGATTAGCGATATGTTTGACTTGAGGCGGCGAAGTTTGTATTTGGGTATTTGTGATGTTATATGGGCTATTTCGGGGGCTATTGGCCCCGTTGTCGGAGGAGCTTTTGCCCAGTATGCTGGATGGAGATGGATCTGGTGAGTTGTTAACACTATTCGGTATCTGAAAGATTGCAAACTAAGAATGAGCTAGGTACACAAATATTCCCATCGCCGCCGTGACGTTTATCGTCCTGTGCTTATTCATGGACATCCACAACCCCCAGACTCCGATATGGCGAGGCCTAAAAGCAGTCGACTGGTTGGGCAGCGCGTCATTACTTGCCTTGACTCTCATGACTCTCATGGGCCTTAATATCGGCGGCGAATATACGGATTGGAAATCAGCGAAAGTTCTCGTCCTAATTATTGTTGGCATTGGCTTTTCCGGCATCTTTTTCTTTGTGGAAGCCAAGGTTGCAAAGTATCCAGTCATGCCAGTTCAGGTGTTCAAGAACCGATCTAACGCCGCGGCAATTGCAATTGGTGCTTTTCACGCATTCGTAGGTCTTAATCTATTTGCACTTTTGATTGTTTGTTCTCCGCTTCTGACACATCCCCCTTGATAGGCAATGATGGGCCCAGAGTACTATCTCCCACTCTACTTTCAGTCAGCAAAGCTGGCACAACCGCTGAAGTCTGGTCTCCTAGGTCTTCCGTTTGTGTTCCTGGAAGGTACGGGCGGTATTATTAGTGGGTTACTGATCCATTACACGGGTCGCTATAACGCGCTCCTTTGGGTAGGCGCAGTCCTGATGACCTTGGGTTTCGGACTCTTGATTGACCTCAAATCTTCAACTGGTGTTACCAAGATCATGATCTACCAAGTCATTGGTGCACTTGGGTCTGGTCTTTTGATTCAACCTCCCTTGGTCGCGATTCAAGCGAATGTATCGCAACAGGAGACTGCCACAGCTACGTCAACGCTGACATTCATGCGTGGCATGGCTCAGGCAGTATCTATCGTGATTGGTGGTGTCGTATTTCAAAACTCCATGGACTTGAAGCAAACGGATCTTGTAAATGCAGGACTATCTCCGGACATGGTAGCGACGTTTTCGGGACAAGATGCTCAGGTGAATGTAGACCAACTTCGATCTATTGCGGATATTACCCAGCGGCAGGTGGTGCAGGCTTCGTACGCATGGAGTCTCGGAAATGCGTGGATTCTGTACACGGGAATCGCTGGGCTTACTATCATTGCATCGTACTTTGTTGGGACACATGCGCTTTCTACAGAGCATGTGGAAACGAGAACAGGTCTTGACGCAAAGGAGAGTGGAAAGTGAGACTGCACTCTTACTCTTATTGGCTGTGTCTCGTACAGTTTAGTTGTTCGCGACTCAAAGCGGCGGTTAGGGCTAGGGCTCAAAACAGCCACTTACCCATATAGAAGATTCCGAGATTTCAAGCAGACTTCATGCCCTGAACAACTTAAGCGGGTCTCGTCTCCATCGGCTATAAACTATCCATAATTAGTAGTTTAGAACTAGTATAGAGTGAACGAAACAATCAATTACATCGACTATGATATAACTCCCAGGTAGTCTGATTACATCCATGGATATTGTTTATATGTAGTGAAGGGGCGACGCGTAGCTCTAACATTGATCAATCTTTGAGTAGACTTATTGCTGTAACATCAAGAACGCTGCTGCTCCGTATTACCCCCATGGTATTTCTTGAATCCACCCAACTATCCATGGGCTTATAGTTGATCTCGAATACAAATGCTTGGACCTACATAACACCATAATCTGTCCTCATGATATGGTATGTGCACAAACAGCATGATCAACCTCTTGGCATCACACGTCTATCCTTCATGACAAGCCACCTATCTATCCGGCTTAGCTCTCTTCCTCTTTCTAAATAATATATGGCTCTGAAATAGCGCAAACAGAGGCATGAGGTCCTGTACTATGCAGTCAGGTCCAATATCCCAATTTGAAGGCTGCATATAGTCCCTGGCTGATTTCGCTGTTTTGACAGCGGCACTCATGGCAGTCTCTGGCCCGATGGAGTAACTCTGGAGGGCGGCACTCAGTCACTGCTACCAGTAGATGTTAAGCCGAGCTGTCTGGCGAGGGCACGATTAGACGAGTTCCATAGATAGGGGTTATAGCGCTGCAAGGATGGTAGTGCCCGTCGTTGCCCTGGGCAGGAAGCCAGACACATTTTCCATGGACACAGGCTCCATTCTCGTAAATGGATATCCAACAGAGGGGTATCCTACAGTCTGTGAGAATGCTATACTAGGAGAACCGCGGAAATTATTCCATTACCCAGCCTCTCACTCGCCACGTAGGATGGGTATCTAAGATGGTTGTTATTTGCCTCCCAAAAGTTGCAGCCATGTTCGCCTGGAAGAGCGGATGATAAAATTCCAAAGGGTATAAGGTAGTTCCAATATCATCATCATGTCTTGAAATTGGAGTTCCAGAGGTCAGATGATGTTACTCGTGAGTTTTCTTGTTGATTGAGTGAGGTTTGAGTGTATTTTGTTCCTCGATCTAATAGGTGGCGTAGAACGATACAAAACCCTCGCCGTTTCCTTTTGTCGTCATTTTGTCCCCATGGTCCCTTTTCTCCGGTGTTAGGACATTGTGTACTTCATGAAAGGTAAGCTCGTTGTCAAGGATGTGTCTCATGGTGGCTGCGGCGTCAGGAAAGTCTTTGAGTGACTGGAGAGCGACTACATGAGACCGGTGTCGGATTGAAGTAGCCAAGTAAGGATAGCGATCGTCATTCTCCAATACAATCATCCAGGAATGCCAGGCAGTCCGTAATATGAATTTTTGGGTATGCTTTCTGACTTGAGGATCTGGAGGTGTGCCTCAAATTTCTGGCATGGAATCGACAATGGACGGACAGTTCTGCCTGAATCGGACCTATACACTGTTATTCCTTTGGGAACCCCCGTTAAAGCTTGATAATGCACTCACAGTTCACCCGCGTTGGTATAGGATAATTCAGGGGATCTCTGAGACGTAGAAACGCAGTATATATTCATTCAGGAATTAATGATAACGAATCACGCATTACTCCCATATATGGGGACCCAAGGCGCAAGGCAGCCAGAGCCACAATGATGCAAAAATAGTTTCTCCCTTCAAATACAAATAACACAAACGTCTTCGACCGACATCCGGACGATGAATCGCCTCGCTTTCTTCCTGGGCAGCCTTGCCTTTCGTGCTCCCGCCAAATCTTGCTCGGGTTCCTTGGCTGCTCTATCGGCAATGTCATAGCTGTAACACGGCTTGTTTTTGTGACCAGGAAGATTATGGCCTGGACGACGACCGTTGCGGTATATATAGCAATGATATCAACTTGGATTTTTTCAATGACTCTATGTCTCGGGAAAAGTTCTGTCTTTAAAGAAGAGGAAGAAGGAGAAGAATATTTTGAAGGGAGAGAGAGGCAAGGCTTTTTATAGACGATCTTAGGGCACGAGCGCCCCACCGGAGATTACCTTCAATAATTCTATCTGAAGGTCCTTTGTTTATAGCAACTGAAACGACATTGATATTGTCAGCTGATTGGAGACAGTGAAAACGCCGCCAGTGTTACACGTGGGCGTGAAGACTCGGTGCCTTGTAGAACTTCGGTGTGGCTTGCTTGTCAGGCGGAGCTGCCTGGAAGGAAGTAGATTACGCAAAAGATATCATGGTTTGTGTATGCATGCAAAAAGTAGGTAATATGCATACAAAAAGTAGGTAAAGAATAATCAATTCATTGTTGTAAGATTGTATATATCCCAATGCGCTAGAGCTCCGCCTGGCCCGGTGAACAAAAATGCAAGAATCGGAGAAAGGTATCAACGGACCAAACGCCAGACTCCAAAGACAAGTCAAAATCCAAATGGTTTATGTATCTTCAAAATGACTATATGATAGGAGCAGCAGTAATAGTATGCCAATGTGAATCTACCGTCGGGCTCGGCATGGGGGTCGTGGTTTTGGTTGTGGTCGGATCACGACAGCCGCCGAACCAGCCGGGGTTGTGACAGGTGGATGTAGAGCTGTGTATCGTGGAAGATGTTGGTGAAGGGTAAATGCTTGTAGCGCTGATCGTCGTTGTGGGATCTTTGCAGCCGAACCAACCTGGTGTTTTACAGGATGTGGTTGTAGATGTAGTTGTTGAGATACTGGTTGTGGTGGTCGTTGTTGACGTGGTTGTGATCGTCTTATCCAAGCAACCCCACCATCCCGGTGTCTCACAGGTCGACGTTCTGGTGGGCGAGGTTGACGTGAACGCGGTAGTTGTTGTTGTGGTGGTGGTTGTAATCTCAGAACCGTTGCTCTTGTAGAACTTCCATAGCTGGCAATCGTAGCATTCCACTTCCGGCACGCAAGGTGGCACCTCATCGTACACTTCCAACACTTCCTTAATCACACTCTTGATGCGATGGGTACCGATACCCACCCTCCAACCCTTATCCTCGACCGTATCATATACGCACATCTTTCCAGCGTGACATGCAGACTCTAGGGCATATCCAAACCAGGTGCAAGTAGCACCCACACCATTGCATGAACCCATGTAGATGGGATCGGCAGTATGGCCGACATGGAAGAGGCCAGTGTTCCTCCGCTTCTGGGGTAGCTGAGGATCATACCCTGGTGGCGTGGGTAGCCCAAGCCTTGCGGCAGGTAGTGCATCAGGAATCGCCTCAAACGCGACGGTTGGAAGACCAAATGTAAGGCCAAGTAGACCACTCATAGCTCCTCCCAATGAATGACCGGTAAGCCAAACACTCGCATTCGGATATAGCTCCGTAGCATTTGTATAGAGCTCAATCGCTGCGCGATAGTAACGGTTTTCGTCTTGCATAGCCTCAGCAATGCAAGTCACATTGGCCGTGAATATATCCGTAGCGCAATCGCAGACTTGGCGTGACAGATAAGAACTTCCTTGGCCGCAGCAACAGCTGAAATACAGGTTGTCATTGACTTTATCGTTGGTAGTCGTCTCAGCTCCGTCGAACAGAGCCGGTGAAGTACCCTTCAAAGATATAACGACAGTACTGTTTGTCTCATCGGTGTACACATGGCCCCTGAGTCCATCTCGCTGCCATCCAAAGCTAGCAGACCAATTAAATCGACCGCTGATCTGGTTCCAATCGCCAGAACCGGGTTCTTCGATGTAATCGTTCGCTGTCATCTTGGCAAATGTTAAGACAGTCTCTTTATCCGTCATATTAGGCCCGTCAATCTCTTCCGTTATCCAGGCATCGCCGGACAAGATAACGGCAGCGCCGGATGACCTTGCATGTGCTAGGTAGCTCTCGATCACGGACGGTCGGCGGTCCGCTAGCCTCTCTATCGTCAAGCCATCTGATAAGGCGAATAATGTAGTTTCTGGTGCGTCAACGGGTTGCGGTAGGTATTCGTCTTCGGAGAGGATTGATAGTTTTGTGTCCGGTGTCACGTCTAGCCTGAGATGTAGGTCCGGTTGCTCGTAGGTGCCCCGGTGGAAGATATGACGTAGTTTCTGTAGACAGTCATGAGCAGGAGGAGCCTTTATTAAAGTAAATTAAGATACTCACAAATTCATGCTTTCGTCCTATCGGCCTCGATCCATCGTTCCCTTGAGGGATGTGTGGTGGGAGGATGGGATTCTGATTGTGGTAGTCTACAGCAGGCGATCCAGGAACAGTGGCGAGGGCGAGTCCCACCTGGAGACCGAGGACCAGACTGGCTATCCTCATCGGGCTGAGCTGTGTAGACCAAAAACAATTCTTTGGTTGAGTGATAAATACGGTTAGACAGGATATGAATATAGTCGCACAAAGACTCGGGGAGTCGTGTCAGGGAGTGGAAGCCATTCGCATGGAGAGGGAGTGAGGCAGACACAGCGAGAGCGGCCGGGCTTATCGCCTTATCAACAATCACGCGCCAAGCCAGCTCTCAGTGCACGGACCAATAAGGCAATCAGCACGTGATCTTATCACTTCCGGCAATCCCCAAGCCAAGACGTCACTGATCAGGCGAGCCCGAAAAGGGGCAAACATCTAGCTTGTGAGATGCGACAAGCGAATCGATTAGGTCTGACGTCTGACTTGCCGAAAGTCCCGACAACAATGGGATAGTGATCCTAGGTCACATTCGAATGAGTCATTTGAGACGTTCCCGAGAACACGACCAAGTCGGAGCCCAGGGCAGCTCGAATGACAATGACCCCCGGCCAGTCCTTTGGGTCAATGAGGATAGAAGGTGCAATTTGAGAGGTGCCAAATGGAATGGCAGCCAGCCTCATGTGTCAACTTAAAAACAGGTTCCACAACCATTGCTCGGCAAATGGTTGGAAATCCGGACGAATTTGTCGTTAAGAAATAATTTATTAATTAACATTACAACAGACGAGATAATGGAGACAGAGAAAGTGATTTGAGGTTTACGGCTATTGGGCAGATGAAGTCTATCTCAATGGCATAGTCAGCAAGTCTACACCTTTAATCCCTTATACTTCGTGGGGAAACAGCCACGTAGTCAAGGGGAGCTGTCCATGCCATCTGCAAAACCAACAATTTTCAATGTATTGCGCTGTTTCAGCTTGCAAGATCAAATCTCAGACCCCTGTCCGGATAGCCCTCTATGATCACATGTTCCATTAATTAACTAGTTAACAATTAACTGGATACTAGATACGGGCTAGGTGAATAAAGTATTTACTATTTACTCCATACGTAAACAGCCAACTGATCGCCCGGTCAAAATTCTCGGCCTTGCTGCATAATCATTAATTTACAGCAGATTCTTTGATCCATCCGCTTACCTCCACAGAGAACCTAGTACCAAAGAGTATCTCTCGTCCATGAGCAGAGAACAGGGGTGTTTCGGAAGCCAATGCTTGATGCTTCCCGTGAGTTCGACCGAAGATCCCGCGATAGACCGGCGATACTTGAGATTCTACAAGATTACAACTTCAACATTGGATATCGAACCTGAATAGTGACATGAATCAATGATTGATTATGGTTTTGATAGGAATAAGTTTAAAAGACATTTCTCTTGGTCTGCGTCATGGTCGTGATATTTAAATTCCTTATAATACTAACCTAAATAAAGCCTAGTATTATAAATCTAAAAATGGTAGCAAGCATCTTTGTCTATCATAATATATAAGACTTTATAATATCTTCTAAGCAGTAATTTTTGGAGAGTATATAAATCTAAAAGCACCTTTCTAGGTTTTTTTTATGCCATATTGACCGCTTCCGTAAACGCTCTAGTACATTTCGGTTCCAACACTGGTCATGTGAGCGTCCATTCCAGACCTGACAACCAATCATTCATCAACTGGCTGTCTGATCTTGTTCGTCTGAAAACCTGAAAGCAAGAGATCGGAGTCGAGACAGCTTGTAAAACGGCGTGAAGATCGCAAGATCGTCGCATACACCTGAAAATTTGTATCTGTCAAATACGGATATGATCCAGATCCACGACACGTGCGGTAGCTCTTCATCAATATATTTCTGGGATTCATGATCCAGCCAAAAACCTCCGTTTTTTCTTTGCCCCTTCAATCCTGGCAGCAAACTTCTAGTACTCGCGTACGGCAATTCGAAGTCCAAGATGAACATAAAGTCGGGCGGAAGAGACGACGGTCGGAGGTGGTGGACCTGACGCAAGACAGCGATGACTTGGGAACCACAGACTTTGAATCAGGTCTTGAATCAAGTCAGAATCTCTCGCAGTACCCCGTTCTCACTCCTGATGAAGCTCACCAATACCGAGTGGCTGGTCTTTCGCTAGATCAAGAGCTTCCTGGAGGAGAATTTCCCCACGCTCCTATCAAAGATAAACACAAGAAGAGGAAACGTTCCAAAAGGCTTGCGCGGAAGTTGCAAGAACAATGGCCTCCTATCTACCTGCCTGGGTCACACACAACTGAAACTACCTTGCATATTCAACATTTGGGTGTTCTCACCACTATATTACACAGATGTCTCTTAGAAGGCGACTTTGTACGCGCCGGTCGCGTATGGGGCATGTTGCTTCATGAGAGGTTTGGCAAAGACCCGGTCGACATCCGTCACGGAGGTCGATGGGGCATTGGCGCTGAGATATTGTTTCGTCAAAATACCGCAGGCACGAATACCTCAAATAGCACCAGCCATATCTTTACGCGACCGGGATTCGAAGCAGCAAAAGCTTACTACGAAAGACTAATAATTCAATATCCATCCCGATCTGCTCGCAGCTCAGCCAGCAGCTCTCTACAATTTTATCCAGCCATGTTCAGTCTCTGGGTCTATGTTGTCGACCACGAGAGTAAGATGGCTAGAGAATCTCTTGAGGAGGAAGAGGACGATGTCGTATCCGAACGGTCAGCAGGCTTTGACGAAGACATGTTAGACGAAGACAACGAGGCGCGTCGAAACGGAAGCATGATGACCCGAGTGGCCGGTGTTAGGCGTAAAGAACTCGCCGGAGCCCAAGAAATTGCTGCGCGTATGGATGAAATAATGGTTGGACCGCCATATTCTGATAGTCCTGCGCTTTTACGGCTTCGAGGAATGGTAGCTCTATGGATTGGCGATCTTCAATTCTCGTCATTGGGTCACCAGGAAGAGGAGGAGGAAGATGCTGATATGTCTGATGATGAGCACGGAATGTCCAGGAGTGCTTCTGCTAGTCGTTTACTTGCAAGCAGAGAATTGCACATTGCTTTGGAGAGGCGGGCCATCGAAAGTTCCAAGGCGAACGAATTTTTTGAAAAGGCAAAGTCGAGGCAGCAAGGCGCGAGTCAAGTCACTGAAGATCTTGACTTGTGATTCACCTCTGATTTTTTTTTTTTTAATTCTGATACCGTTTGGCTCTATTACTGGAAATCTCATTATTCTTCGTGTAAATAGACATGGATATAGACATAAAATAGAGGATCACGTGCCCTCTAATCTGACGGCGGGCCGGCTCGGCAGCTCCACGCCTAAAACGATAGTTCGACTTAACTAGCCTGTTCACTAGCTTGGACCTATCATCAAAATAAATAGAAACAACAACAAATCATTCAAGAGAACAGGAAAACGCTGCTTGCGTGATGATTAGTTCGAATTAAAGAATTCGATACACCTCACATATTCTGACTTGTCACGGATCATATCGAAGAAAATATGGGCTTGGAGGATTACATCCGTGCAAGAAGTGACCAATACTATGCGCCAAACCCCAGAGATGTCAGAATACACAGTCCTCAGCAGCAAAAGGCCACCATAATCGACAAATCCATAGCTGGGAATGGCGCTCCAGCGTCAAGGTTCATGAGGCCGTCAATTCCCTTTCAGTATCCAGAAGCGGAATTTAACAATCAACAACCACAACCATATGATTTACCAGTAACTACAGCGCAACATCAACAACAACCACCCGAGAAAAGCATTTTTGATACTGATGTTGAGAATGCTGATGATACGACTATTACGCTGACCAATCTTGCGGATATAGAAGCGCGAGATCGAGATCATGATCGCCGAGGGATGTTTGATCATGACATCTCGCAGGATTGGGACGGAAGTGTCCTCTCTGAATCTGATCACTATACAGACCGCAATGACAATTATTACCGGACTGAAGAACCAGTCAAGACTCCGGCGAAAGCCCCAAGATATCGCAGGAAAACTGTTGTTCCGTTGGCAGAAACCGAGGACATCAAGTATGCCAATGGCTATAGAGACAATGACCGCCGACAGACACTTGACTGGAATCCAGCAGAAATTCCTCGATCTGCCACAGCAGCGAGTAACAAGAGGAACTCCATTACCAACCTTTCGCGCATTCCTCGTGCCAAATCGAGGATGTCCCTCCAACGCAGTGATAGTGACCCTGGCCTCCGCTCTGCAAGGATGGCATCTACCAAGGAAGCGGCGACGACAACGAATATCAGGACGGTACAAATACCCTATCGTACTGGGTATAGTAAAGCGAGCAATTTTCCTCAAAACTTAGCTACGACGCCGAACAATAGATTCAATTTTAAGAGTGAGCGGTCTTATGAGCGGCTAATATCGCAACAGACGTCTCCTACGAGTCAGGTTAGTGGTCCGAGGCCACAACCTGATTCGCGGCAACAAAGGCAACGTCAGCAACAGCAACGACGTGTCAATTCTGCTAGTCCTCAGAAAGGTGAAAGGACCAGGCAGAAGCCTGTAGCAACTCCGTCGAACAAAGCCAGGCGCCTTCTGGACGAAACCGATGATAGTTTTGACGATGAGGAAGAGGAAGAAGAGACACAAGAAGTTAGCGAGGATATCGACGACGAAAGTTCCGGCAGCAGTGTCCACGCTCAATCCTTGACGACTACAGACATCACTGAGAGAAAGATATCAATACTATCAATAAGCTCAGAAAGCATAGACAAACGCTATCAAAAACTGGCATCAGATTATCCAGACGAAGTCCTTCAACAAATGGATTTCTCGGAACTCGAGAAGGAACCCTTTGATCACAGCCCCAGCAGCAACAGCCCATTCAAGCATCAAATAGCAACAGCAACAGCGACAACAACACCCAAAAAGACCAGAGCGCCATCTCCTTCACCATTACCTCCAGCCCCTCCCCCTCCACCACCAGATACATCAACCTCCCCCTCCGAAAATCTAGCGTACATAATGACCGCCCTCCGCACCCCCACGGCTCGACACAATTACATTTCCAGCATGCCGATAACCGACTGGGAACTTCTGGGCGATGAACTAATCGATCAAATGGGCGAAATGCTCAAAATGATTAAGGACTCGAGACAAGCGAGGCGCAGAACGACGACATTGTTCGAGGCGGAGATTAGGAGGAGGCATGATCAGGCCATCAACGAGGCAGGGGAGTTGGATAGGAAGTTTGCAGAGATGAAGGAGGGTGGGTTGGGGGTTTTGAGGGCTTTGAATCCTTGATTACTTTTTTTTCTACATGCTGTCTTTCTTTCCTTTATCGGCATTTTGAAATTGGTTAAGCGTGGTTTATTATATAACAACGCATCTTAATGGCGTCCGTGTCTCTGCATTGTTTAATATCCTAGTCTTCTATTTTGCATATCCATTAGGAGATTAAGAACGTATACTTAGAACAGCTTGAAATTCCCTTAATCATATTTCTAAGCACAATGACTAACAATAACACCACGCAAATGCATCAATCTGACCAATAACCATAGACAATAGAATTGAAATTTCGATAATCGGCTCTAATCACTCCTTCGAAGCTCGATCACCAATCATAACCGCAAGCCTCTTATAATCCTGCAACAGCTCAGCGACATCACCAATACGAAGGTCCTGCGGATCATCGACTTCAAGGAACCGTCTAATCGGTGGATCTGATTGGGATAATTCCGCTGGAGGGAATGGTATTGTTGATGTTGTTAGTGGTGAGGACCTTGCGTCTATCCTTGAAGATGTTAACCTGGGTCGTTCGGGTAGTGTGCCTGGTGTGGTGGTTGTAGTCGCAGTGGTGGAAGCAGACGGTGATGTCTCTGGGGCATTGCGGCCAAATCCTCGGATCATGCCTGGGATGTGGCTGAGGGGGTTGAAGGTATTCCCAAAGTTCTTCATCGACTCTAATGGCGTCGTCACTGGACTTGGGCTGAAGATGGAGGCTCCTCCGCCCCCTGGGCTTGGTGTAGACGTATTGTTGAGACGTCCAGTTGGGAGTGTGCTGGCCCTCTGAGTGCCACTGGTTTCGCTGCTTCGAGTACTATCAGCGCTCCTATCTCGAGGAGTCCTCCGCCCCTCTCTTCCACTATATCGTCTGTCCTCAGGCTGGAGCATCGGTCCCTGCGTATATCCTTCCTTCGGATCAGGCGTCAAAGAAGACTCTTCGTTCCTCAAGTCGCTCTCATTCAGCACCGTTGGACTCGTCACAAGACGTCGAGCTTCATCCAGCGTCTTCGGTACTAGGGTTTGCTCGTTTGCTCCACGACTATTCTGCATCTCCTTGAGCCGCCCAAACAAGAAATTGAAGCTGTTATCTAGCGTATTGCTGATATTTTTTAATCCTTGGTCGGCAGTATTGCGCACAGCGTCGTTAGCGGCACCTAACACCTTTGCAGGCGGTTGGAAAAGATTGCTCAAGCGCCGTTGCTGAGCTGCTGGTGCAGACAGCTGTGTGCGTGGAAATGTGCCAGAGGGCGTTACTTTTCCTGATCTTGGAGCCCGTACAGAACTGGAAAGCTCTGTCGGAGGAGTTGTTGCTGCGTTGAGTAATCGGGGCTGTCCGTCGGCGGGAGCATCTGTGTTCAAACTGCTGAGATCGACAGACTCTAGAAAACTGATCGCAGCTTCCAGATTGGTTAGACAGTACGCTGACTCTCCGTTGATTTTGCTAACAGATCTGAATCGTTGAATAAACAACAAGTTGCTGATCACATTTATGCCTTCCGGAGGTGATGTGATCAACGTATATATAAGAGCTGGCAGAATCTCGTCTGCAGAGGATGATGACCCTAACAGAACCGTCAATGCATCTACGATTGCTTTATGTGCCGAGATCAAATGTTGAAGTTTGCCCAATGGATAATGGGCTTCACTCATCTTCTTCAAGTCGTCACCAGCCGCTGAAAGTATCGTATTTGCTTCTTTCTCCTTTTCTTCATTTGCTTCGGGTACCTCGATGCCCAAGTCCCTCAAGCCCATACCTAGGAGTGATAGGGCTGCCGTCTTTGAGCGTAGCTTTTCATCTCTCACTTCATCCATGGTACTTTTGTGGCGCCATATCTTATCATAGACCTTCTCGCAGACTCGTCTCTCGACGGTTTCTTCCAATGCGAGTTGTTTCAGTGGTAACTGTTTTCGTGCCTTCCGTCTCTCTGCTATTTCGGAAACGGTCAACATCTGCTGTGTTGCCGTAGCGGAACCTGATTTGGATGGCGAGCCATCTCGGTTGATGCGGGACGCAAGAGTCGAGATATGCGTGGCGATGTGTGAGTCGGTCTTGGTGTAGAAATCTTGAAATAGAGATGAGATTCTCTCAATGGAAGGGGGAAGTGTATGTACTCTAGCACTTAGAGACTCGACGAATCTGTCACAAGACACTCAGATTAGCCTAAACGAACAAGAATCAAGACATCAATGTCAATAAAATACCTGTCACTCAAGCTCGCCAATTCCACTGGAAGTTCGAGCGGGATATCATCGCCTGAGGATGCTCCAGTATTTCCATGATTATTTGTAGCACGCTCTGTCTCGGATTCTAATGAGTCGCGCCTTTCGAAGATATCCGGCCCACCGTCATCACCTGGCGGTTGTTCGGATGTTTGCTCAACATTTTCTGGGCGATCGGTCTCGGAGTCTACCATACCGGAAGTCTCGGTGCTGTGAGAGGTGAGTCAAATATCAACTCCCAAGCATTGTTTAGAGAAGAATCAAGGAAGTTTAGTTGGACAAGCGTCGAGACTTGTAGCTTAGCCTTGAGAGGTCCTAGTAACCTCGTTACGCGGCTCACTAGGAAGCTAGCTTTATCTTAGCTCGATCGGAGTAACAGATTACTGAGATTAGTCTGCAAAAATAGACGCTAATTTCTTGAGCGCTTTTCCAGCCAATAAGGAGCAATACTGTGCTTTTTGTAAGCCAGATATGGAACTGAGACCCACTAAATACTGCATCGGGAAGGAACGATGGAACAGTGGCGTGACTCAGGCAGCGATAAAGAGGCCAGCCAGACAAACAAGACAAACACCTCCGTGGTCTCAAACAGAACAACAGGGAACAGAAAGAGTCATCGTCCCATACGCTCATTATTAATCCAACAACACAACAACATCATCATCGTCATCATTAATATTACATGTCTTGTCGCTCGCTTCTTTCCTTTACAAAGCAGAGGGTGAGAGAATAACCGCTTACAATCTGACCTGAGTTGCCACCCAATATATGGATCAGCCCGTCCACTGAGCCTCACCCCAGACGCCTGCACTATTGGACTTTACCGCCTCCCATGGAGCAGTAAGGACCGTCGTTTCCCTCAGTTCACCACCACCCATCGCCACATCTCTGCAGTAGTACCTGCATATCTCTTGTACACATTCGAACTATGGGACAGACATCGTCCACGCAACGAGATCAACGGCCAGAACACCCCCCACTAGCTTCTCTTTCCTCCCCTCATCACAGCAATGGCCACAACGGTACTCTGAACGCTCAAGAGATGTCGGAACGATCGGTGGGCGGGCAACCCCCTCTCGATGAGGGGTTTGCGTCGAACAGAAACAGCATTTTCAACCTGATAACAGACCCATCGGCGTCGAATACGTCTAATCCAGCTTTCAATGATACCACGATCTCAAACGGTACCTCCAGCTTCTCACATGACCTTCGAACGCTCCCTGAACCCATCCAACAGGCACCTCCCCGCAGCACTTCAGCAGCCTCACGTCTTTTATCAAGAAGACAATCCACGATGTCTAGGCTAGGCACACGCATTCTGCCTAATTCTGTCATACGAGGCCTACTTAGTAGTGAGGAGGAAACAGCGGCAGAGGGACTCGCACATCGCAATGGTCGTATTATGCGGCCCGTTCCCAGAACTGAGGTAATTCACAACCCTAGTCGATTTTCTCCATTCAACGCTTTAGGCTCTCGTGGTATCAGCCGCCGTCGCTCAATACGCGGGCCATATCCTCTTCCACGAGGTGATGCAGCCTTAATCCCTGATTCGCCGCCTAATCCAACCTACGTCAACCCAGCAATCAACAACGTCGCTGCTTCAGAAAGAGGGTGGCGTCGCAGCCCACGTCTGAACCGAGTTCGAAATTCTCTATCCACTCCCATTTCTCATATCTTTGGTGCCGCCCCGACCCTGCCAGACCCGGAGGAGATGAGAATCCCACCACAACGGCCGTTACGTTCGAGCGTCACGGAGGGCATGGATCAGCTACTACCCCCTATGGATCCGATGGACATGGGTATGGATTTGGATATAAATCCTACGTCTGACTTGGCGCAACGATCCATGACTGATTTACAACCACTCTCCTCATTACCTATGCCCAGGCCGTCGCAAGGTCTAGGTCCAGGTCCCATTCGGCGTCTTCCTGGTATTCTACGAACTCGCTCTCCACGCCTTTCACGTAGAGAGGAGCAAACGCCACTCTCCCGCGTGTTGCAAGTAGCCGCTGCTGCAATCGCGGCCCAACTCTCTGGAAATACAACCCCAACGCTTCCTAACATTCAATCTCTTGGTAATGAGGGATTCGACGCATCGTTAGAAAGCCTTTTCCAGAGCCTACAACAAGCTACATCCGCTCAAGACAATCAGACGGGCTCTTCAGGAGGTCAAAACGCTTCACAGCCGGGTGCTCCAACTCCGTTAAATTTCCTCCGAGTCTTCCGCTTCTCCAATAGCGATGGGTCAGGCCGGCGAGCGGCAAATGGAGGAACCGATCAGATGGACGTAGAAGATGGTGCTGATGAGGGAAATGAAGGCCGGACCGTCACGCTGGTTGTTGTGGGAGTCCGCTCTGTACCGTCCAACGGACCACTCGGTAATCCACAAAATGGCGGTGGCATCGGTCTGGATGCACTTCTCGGTCTTCCACATCTTCCTCCAATTAATGGCGATACTTCCCAGGAAGGAGGCAATATTGGTAACACTGCGTCTAGACCACCGACCTCACGATTCAATAATGGAGGCGTGGGCTCCACGGATAACTTGAATAGCGGGCATGCTCGTCCAGCATCAGGCATTTCCCGAAACCCGTTGGAGCCAACTTCCCCAGCGCTTCCGACTGTGCTGGCGGACAGCCCCCCTGGACCGTATCCTCCACCTTCCACACCGGCCGAAGTACCTACTACATTGTCCTCTGGGAACTCCACTCCTAGCCGTCGGCCATCCTCCGCATCGGCCATGTCTCCAAACCTCCTACCTCAAGTCCATGAAGACCCGCTCCAAGAATCTACTCAGTCTGAGTCGTACCCTCCTACTGCTGGCAGTGGTGTACGACAGCGACGCCGAAGCGACTCGGAGTCTGCTCGCCATCGTCATTTCGGCTCAGGATCGTCCAGGCGCCATGGAGTCGTGGAACCTGATCAGCCCACACCATCTGGAGGACGTACCTGGGTCATTTACGTTGTTGGTACCAATCTCTCGGAGAACCACCCAGCTTTTGCGACTCCGAGCTTGTTCACTGATGTAAGTTTACACTATTTGGTGCCCGAGATATTGATTCAGTAGAAGAGTCAGGCTAACCTTTGTTACAGAACCCAACTTATGAAGACATGATTCTTCTCTCCTCACTTCTGGGACCAGCAAAGCCTCCTGTGGCCACGCAGGCAGACGTCTCTTCAGCAGGCGGGTTGTTCCGCCTTGTTGAATATGCAGGGTCCCTGATTGCAGAAGCCCTGGAAGGCGAGCAAACAATCAATCTTGGTGAAACCGAGAGGTGTTTGATTTGTCTAAGCGATTATGAGGCTGCGGAAGAAGTCCGGCAGCTTACAAAGTGCAAGCATCTTTATCACAAGGAGTGCATAGACCAGGTATGTTTTTATCGTATTCTACACTTTCTAAATACATATTTACTAACTGTTCGTTTAGTGGTTGACTACCGGACGAAATTCTTGCCCCCTTTGCCGTGGTCAAGGAGTTACTGAGTCTTCTTCTAGTTCAAATCCTGTGCCCCCTCAGGAAGCATCTGCCTAAGATTCATCATCCTGGGCATTTCGATCTGGCAGTATGAAACAACTTTACATTGCGACTTTCATGTACAATTTATTGAGTCATCCATCCGGCGGCGTTCTTACCATGGCGAGCGAGTTTATTTCGGCATTACTTGGGATCATTTCTTGACTATGTTTTCTTATGCGGGTTGTTTGGAGTGATAGCATATGGACAGGTTGACATTACTTTTTGACGAAGGACATATTTACTTGATCGGGTTTGTAGTCATAGCTTCTTGACTTGCGTTCGTTTCATCTTCATTTTGTCTGCGCTTTTCTCATTATGATACCACTTGATCTGCTGCATACACTGGACGTGACGCATCAGTGATCGGTGTTTGCGAGTTTTCCTTTTTCTTTACTCAAGGCATTGTTTGAGTCATGATAACATACATAGTTTGCATGAAGACTAGATACATCGTTTTCATACTCGATCATCACTTATAACCTCGAAAATCCCACGGTGAATCAGATGTTACGTAGTCGGCTAGGGCAAGTCTCCACAGTTCTTCTGCGGGGTGGTATACCCAACCCTAACCCTACAGCGGAATCAGCGTGACTAAATGGAACCCCCGCAATCTTTTTTTCTGATCGAACAACTTCACCCGCAACAACTCCGGATAAGAAACTAGTCTGATCAATTGACTGAATGCTAATATCAGATTTGAGATTTTTCATAAACTGTTACGGATTTCGTCAGCAATTGCGTGAATCACCATAGGAAACGAGGTGTTGATATTCAGCATTCCTACCTCGCGAACCTACAGCAAAGAAAAAAAAAATAAGACATACAACAACATGGACACCACAATCCGCCTCACAGTCCTCATATCCGGCAACGGCAGCAACCTCCAAGCCGTGATCGACGAAATCGCCAAACCTACCGACTCCAAACTATCCAACACCCAAATCGTCCGCGTCCTCTCCAACCGCAAAACCGCATACGGCCTCGAAAGAGCCTCCAAAGCCGGTATCCCAACTACATACCACAATCTCGTAAAATACAAAAAGGCTCATCCCGCAACTCCCGAAGGTGTACAAGCTTCGAGGGAGGAATATGATGCGGAATTGGCGAGGTTGGTAATTGCAGATAAACCGGATTTGGTGGCTTGTTTGGGGTTTATGCATGTGTTGTCGACGAGGTTTTTGGTGCCGTTGGAGGAGGGGGGGATTAGGATTGTGAATTTGCATCCTGCGCTGCCGGGGGCGTTTAATGGGGTGGTCAGTAACTCCCCATTTCGTGTACCCTTTATTCTTGTCTGGATCGTTGGCTAATGATATGGCGGTTGTAGGATGCGATTGAGCGCGCTCATGCAGCATGGCAACAAGGCACTATTACCAAAACTGGCGTCATGATTCATAATGTGATTTCGGAAGTTGATATGGGACAGCCTGTCCTCGTAAAGGAGATCCCGTTTGTGAAAGGCGTCGATGAAGATTTGGAGAAGTTCAAGGAGAAAGTACATGCAGTCGAATGGGGTGCTGTGATTGAAGGGTTGCAGATTACGATTGGCGAAATCAGAGCGAAACGGTCTTCTTGAGCATTTGGATATACAACGTGTCTGGCATGATCAGAATCTCAGCTCTATTCTTCGAAAGCATGAGAACAACAATACTCGGAGTCACGTCGAATATACCCGTCCGTGCTATGCAGATCAATCTGGGCTCTATTCACATGGCCATATGGTTACAATGGAAACGGCTTGTCACGTGATGTGGCTCGTGGTATAGGGCAGGTTATCGGCGACATAAAGCAAGGGACAACATCCATATAGAACAATCGAAAAGCAACATACATCTACCTTGCGTAATGGGAAACAGACGGATCACATACCGTATCGCTCTATGAAATGTGCAGACACGCAAATGCATTCGTTCCGGAGGAAAGCCAAGACTATGAGCTGAGTCGAATTTACTCCATGTACATATATTCTCTATTAAACGCATATTGTCATCTATGCATTCATATACAGTGCTTCTGACGAAAGAAATATCAACCCTAGCTAATTGTCAGGCGCAAGATCCACCTTCATCTTCCCCAGCGCCTTCTCATCCCCCGTATCGGTATCCGGCCGAGAATTAATAAACTCGCGACTCGTAATCGTCTGATCAACCATAGCCACTGGTAAACTGAGAAGCATATTCGACCGCTATCCTAACACTAGACTCTATGTGGAATGCGCAGGGTAAATCACGGCCAACTGACAACAACGTGGAAGTGAAGAGCATACTCTAGTAAGAGATTTGTATCAAGGGGATACCTTACTATACTATCTAGTTGATGACATCTGGAGCCAGACAGAAAATTAAGAGATATCTGGATAATATTGATGTCGGAGTGGAAGATGAGCCACATATACCTAACCACCAGGGCTTGGGGCCCAGACTCGTTTGGCTTTCGTTTAATCTGTTTGATCCGTACAATGTTACATTGCTGAATGTCTCTACGGCACTGCATAACTCACTGCCAATTAGTGGAAACTACGTAATAATGTAAACTCAGCTGCGAGAACATTTACTCCCGCACATAGTTAAGGTTAAGTCAACTCCGCGGCAGCAGGGGTCCATCGTACTCGTACTCGTCACCCTTGTAGATCCAATCAGGTGGACGAATAACATACAGAGATAAAGATCATGTCGGGGAGTTAAGAATAGTCGTTATAATTATCTACGTACTACGTAGTGCAGTACTCCCCTCAGTACGTGTGAAGTAACCCTGATCGTTAGTGGTATTCGCCTGGTCGATCCTGATTTTTTGGCTTTGCTTAAACGAGAAAATAGGCCTCGTCCATGCAATATCACGATGAAAAAGTCCATCATGGCCCGATCCATGAAGAATTAAATAGTTCTTCTCAGACTTTGACTCAATGTTATGGCGAGACTCCGTGACCTTAAACGGTCATTTGACTGGTATTAGGGTTTCCAACCTTAGCCCTAGCCCTAAAACTAAACCATAACTTATCATGATGCAGAATTATCACCTAAAAACCTTAATATTCCGCCAGTAATTGAATTTGTTAGGTAAGATAGAGGATAAAATCTTTGCGAAGATGGTCTCAGGACAGATTTTTCGAGTTCGCTTAATCAATCAATTGATCCTAAGCCCTAAAAGCTCTAAAGAGATGTTCGTGCTCACAGACCGCTCTCCACTGTACCTACAGTATCAATACTCTGAATACGTAGACACAGAGGTTATGGTCAGTCATTAAATGATGCTGGTCAGCTTGGGACTTTCATTGAGCTTTCTTGTGCAAACAAGTCTTGCTCCAAATATCGGCGAAGACGAAAATTCAGACCCAATCATATAGCAAAGTTGATCATGAACAGGCGCGGCAATTGTCATTCAAACAAACAGCATGAAGGGCACCTACTCTCTCCACAAATAGACTAAAGTTTTGTGGAAATGACTGGCAAACTAGAGCTTATATGTCGAGGACATCAGTGAAGTAGCGCACACAAAATATATTATTGTCCTCCAACCCATTCCCCAACCCCTGATACGCAATATCAAAGACGTGAAACAGTTGACGAGCCTCCATCTCCTCTCCGAGGAGCATCCACTGTTCTTTCAGAAGTCTGCTGCAGTCGGGTCATGACAGCATGCTTGAAGGATGACGAGACTCGGTGGAGGCGCGCTGTAAATAGCATCCAGCACGCTTACCCAGCCTACATCTCCCTTTTGCGGGTTGCAATGCTGATAAGCTTTGACTTCAAGTCCTGTGAGCTTGCATATAGGCTGCTTTACCCCAAGCTAAAACATCTTGGTATACGGTCTTGTTCGTACTCGAGGCAGAGTGGCTCATCAGCATGAGACCGATATGGACAGAGCCAGCGCCAGATATTGTCTGTACTGGAGCAATCTATATCTTCTAATCAGTCCCATAATACATTCTGTTCGTATGATCACTCACCCGGCCCGACTGAAGAGTCTTGGATTCCTTTCCAAATACAAGTGAGTACAATGTACATCCTTGAGAGCTTTCAGTTCATGATATTCGCCCTGCTCATTGAGGTATATGCCAACGCCGAGATTGACCTTATTCGGGTCAGTATTGGCATCGACATCTACCTTCAACTGGTACATGACATCTCGGGCACCTTTTTGCACATTGCCGAAGAACATCGTGGCGTTGATTAGTGGTTTGGTGACGGCATTCAAGACTCAGAGAATAACTGACGATCGTAGCCGAATATTTAAAAGGACACAGAGAGGACTCACGTCCATACCTTGGTGACGGCGGGCTATCAAGAATGGAGTCCAAGTGATATATAAAGAAAATTTGAGTTCATTCAATCTCATCCCAATTCAACATACCCATATCGAAGGAGTATCGAGGCCAACTCCAAGGGTCCAAAACTGCTGTTATCAGTTATAGTCCATAAAATCTAGTCTCTCCAGGTGGGCAGTATCTACTAAACAAAGCAATGGTACCTTTTGAATTGATCGTGTAGATATGGTTGAGAACTTTATGTAATAAACGACAAGAATAAGTAACCCCAACCCCTATGATATACAACCCTAGGTAGATATGTCTGGTCGGTCTACCGCTGGGCCTACAGCACGAGATGTCGCCGTAGGAGCTGGATTGGATGATCCCAAGGTATGTACTCCATGTCAACTTGAGCAATCGGTCAACTAACTCATTGATTGGTCGTTAACACGTATAACTAGCGGCAGCGTAATTACGTAGCTACATCCAAAGTAAAAGATAAAGAATTACAATCCCAAGCCAATCAAATAGGAATGGCTAATACTATTAGACTATGCTATTTTGACCTAAGTATAGTAACAGCCTGCATATGTATCTCCTTTCCATCAATCAGCAAATAATGTTGAATGTAGGGCTGGCTGGATTGCATGCATTACTTACCTAGGTAGGCAATTACTCTTGACTAGTCAGTCAACTAGCCAACACACATACATGAATGCACAGTCAGATAGTAAAGTACACATCTATAAAAATACGACTAAGAACCGGGTTTGATTGAGCAGGGACCCAAAATACGCTTTCACATCAAGGTGGGAGAATCTGAATTATTTCCGCCCTCCGTTTGGCGCCAGTGCATGTGCCTCATATCTAGTCATTGCATTGTTGAGACGAAAAACTTAGATACATTTGATGAGATGAGATGAGAGATGAGACGTCCGAAACTGCAGATTCAGCAATCTGCATGGAATCCTTTGGAATATTCCGAGGTCGAGTAGTTTATGCTCCGAGATTACGAATTCACTTTCATCAGCGTGGATGATCAAACTCATCTGTCAGATGCAAGCGCCAAATGTCAAACGTAAAACAGATAAGGACCCATAAACACAAAGAGGCAAAGAAAGAAAACGAAATTTGGTCCGGGGATAAATCCATGGACTCTGTACGTTTGTCTGTATTACTTGCCAGTAATCTAGATAATCTACGTACAAAGAAGGCATTGATGACAATGCGCTCATTGAGCTGCTGATATATATTTCTGCAATAACGATGTGGTGGTAATTGCGATCTTCCAGTTTGTTGTAGTGCAGTTTAGTCAGGTAGCCCTAACTCGGTGCTTCCCTCTCCGAGAGCTTACACTTCCGTACTGATGATCGACCAGTAGCCACCTCATACTGGCGCACTAATTATCCTCCAATCCCTAGTAACGTGCTAATTACTCATATACGATGTATACGGAAACTGAGTCGCCAGAACTACATCAGATCACACAAGCATACGTACCACAGGCGGGTTTCAAGGTTGATACTCATGCAGAGGAATCCCGTTTTGACGACGGCGTTTGCGGATACATTTTTTCATATATGTGAAAATAGTAAAATCAGGGTTACACAGCAGTAGTGGATGCTGTGCTACGTCCCTCGATATGACATGGAGGACAAGATAGTTCACTGTTGCGGTTCATCGTGTCACACGACTTAGAAGAACAGGGCGGGATCACCGATGCCCTAATTGTCGACTATTTAGTAGCACAGAAGTGGCTATTATTAGTTTTCTGACGCCTTTTTTCCCTCTCGAGTGGTCTTCCGAGTCGCTGGAATTATCACTGAATGCGGCGCTGCATCTTGAGAACAGGGAACCTAGGCTAAACTCCTTGCTTTATCACCTCCTAGGCTACTAACTACTAATACTACTAGTACTCTACATAGTAAAGTCTACTAGGTACATACCTAGAGATGCTAAGCAAATGCAAGCACAGATCAGTGATTTGCGTCGACCCCTGCAAACATGTGTATGCCGATTGGGCGTGTTTCCCCAAAAAGAAGGGAAGAAGGGATAAAATTAGATGGCGAGATAGATTAGCTTAATACTTAGACGAATCAGTGAGTCAATCCTTGAGGTTGAGCGGCCAAGTCCATGCTAAATTTGTAGCTAAAATAGTCCATGGAAATGTCTTCTAATTCGATACCGGTGGTGCTGTCTGGGTACGAGGTACGTACGCCTCAAATAGTATGGAGTACTCGAGTCGATCCGATCAGTGTCGGATGGCGGGATGTCTTTTCTGCAGAATTGTGAATTCTGAAGGCCAGACCGGGGACTATTGGGGTGATCTTATATGTCTCTTATGGTCTAATGGATAGATTGCCTGTCCTAGCCCGAATGTACATACGTAATTTTGTGCGTATCGCGGTGTAACGATAATTACATATCACCCTAATCAGGCTAGCCTCTCACCCGCCGGAGAGTGGAGTACCATCACGCCATGCTTGAAAAAGATTAGCCACGATATTTGCTGTATGGTGATTGGCTGAACCACCGATGCTATTTCTGACATCTGTTTTTACTTTTTACGGGTTTACCAAGTTTTGTGTCACTCCAAAGGGTTTGACTTTCTTTTTCTTTTTCTTTTTCTTTTTTATTGTTTTCGTCTTGGTCTGAGGGCTTAATTTCCTTTCTTCAGTCTGATTAGGCTTTCGTATCTTTCCTATCCTTTGAGCTGCCACTCCTGCTGATACAACGGAGTGGGATTCTGCCGACGACCCAGGGTAGCATCACTATGCTTTTTAGTATGTAGGCGACGTCGGCCCTGTTCTAAACAATGGACAGATGCGTTGACACATGACATGTTGGCTGTTGGCCAAATTGGCAGTTGTCTACAACATCTGCATGCATCACCAGTCCGGAGTACATACATAGTACGTACTCATGTTCCGGTTCAGATTCCAGTAATAAGACACTCTGTTAATCACTGTCCAATCTCCAGTGCCCAGTATCAGGATCGACGTTGCAAATCGCCGCGGGACGAGCACCGGAGTCTAGAACTCCATGTATATAGTAGAGACGGGCTAAATCATACTACTAGTACTGCTGCTAATTAATTCCACAATGTTCTTTTATCTTTCTTGTTCACTCAATTCACATTCACTCAAGTGTTGAATACGTACCATGAAAAACAGATAAATTAGAGAGCACGAGGCTCTGCGAACCCACACGGATATTGGGCTAACTATGTTCCGCTCTTTCTTTCTTTGGAATGCATCATCATAGCAGACTCACCTCAACTAACCACCACGACTACTGACACGTCCCTCACTACACACGCTTGCACTCGACCTACTCCCTGATATACTACCATACCAATTCACCACGATCTCATGTCCTGCCGTCCTCTCCGTCGCGTCGCATGCTCTCTTCGCTCCCTCTCTTTCTCCTTGCTGGAGACCACATACGCCCTGGATAACTCATCTCGCGAACTCCGTTGAGTCCCGGTATCGCTGCCATTGTTCTTTGTTGATTGGTTTCAAGTCCGTCTTTGACGTTGTTATTGACTTGCACACCGACATAAACAATCAACAACCATCAACAACAAGATACGGAACGTCCGCCGATCTCGCTTCGCTGTATATCGCCGCCGAAGCCTAATAATCCATGACGTGCGGAACTGGTTTTCCTTCAGCGCATTCCCTAGCATCCAATTCCTTTTATGACAGCTGAATGGCGACAATCTGATATGCAATTGATCGATAATCAATACCAATTCCATGGCGCAACAATTCTTCCCCCATGGCTCATCCCACGCCAGCTTCCATGAGCCCCAGATGCCTCAATACAGCCAACCCAATTCATATCCTGCGTTTCCTCTTTTGCTTGGCTCCGGTCATGTCCCAGATACACTGCTCTACTGGAACAACGATAACAATCCACCGACTGGGGTAGCTCCCATTCCTCGTCCGACGTTTCCCTCGCTACAACAACACCATCCCGGACCACAGCAACTACAACACCAACACCTGCCCCAGTCACAACCACAGCCACAACCGCAGTTGCAACAGCAACAGCAGCAACTTGCAGCGGAACAACGCAAACATAAACGGACACGGAGTGGATGTCTCACATGTCGCACTCGACGGGTCAAGGTGAATACTTAGTGGTTGACCGAGCAATTGAACAGTACAACGCTAATCAATGACTGTGTATGTAGTGCGATGAGGGTCGACCGGTATGCGATAGTGAGTTTCAACCAGGCAAATTGCAATTTGTATGTTTCTGACGTTGTCTAGGATGCAAAAAGGGTAATCGACCTTGCGAATACGCTCAGCCTAATGCGAAATCAACAAGCAGTCGCAGATCGAACCGCAGACAGTCGTCACATGAGAGTATGTCGTCCGATGAAGACAATGCAGAACAAAGCGGAAGTCTGGATGTGATTCCAGATGAGGATGAAACGGCAGAGTTACCCAGTAGCCTGCCTTCAATGAGGATGGCATCTGATTCGGGGTCGGCCAGAAGAATTCGAGCGCATTCACCAATTAGCACCCGTCCTCGACCAAAGAATCCCTCCGAAACCTCTTCTGCTAGCAAATCGAAGTCTTTATCACCGGCCTCGGATTGGGTATCGTCCTCGCAATCGTCGACTTCTTCTGCGACTTCCCAACAACAACGGGGTCGGTTCGTGCAACGACCGGCGCGCAATTTACCGGATATATTCAAAATCAAAAGACTCAAGGAGCATGTAAAATTCTTCTTGGCCTATCACCAGGAAAGGATCAACCACAACCACTATTTTATGAATCTCGCCAGCGACTTGTTTTTCAGAGGAACGCTAATAGATATGGCTCTTGAGTACGAGCCGTTGTTGTATGCCGTGGTGGGCTTTGCTGCGTATCATCATACCTTGGAACGACCGCAGGGGAAACTCAACGACTTTTTGAAATACTACAACCAATCAATTCAATTACTTCGAAAGTCTCTTGCGTCTGGGGAAAAGCACAGTGAAGCGACGTTGGCAACGATTCTGCAGTTGTCAACGTTTGAGGTGAGTCTTATTAACTGATGTGGGCTACTTACTTACTAATAATGGTAGGAAACGATTGGAGATTTCATGAATCTTGTAGATCATCATCAAGCGGCCGATCAATTAATGCACGAACTACTTACTCCACAAACAATTACAGAAAAAGAAATCCATCGATATCTGTTTGTTTGGCATTCGCGCTTCGACCTTGTTGCTTGCATTATCGCCTCGAATGAAGCCATCCTGGAACGCGAATGGTACACTTCACTGGAGAAACACGATACTGCTCTGGCGGCGCGAAACCTAGACGACCCAATCATGCAACTGAATGCGATGGTATCACGAGTGCGACTCTTCGCTATGGATTACGCATCCCTTTTCGCGAAATTTGCGAGCGGAGTTATCAATCTTGAACAGTTCCAAATTGGCTACGATTATCTCGACGAACTCATAGATGACTTTCATCAATCCTTAAAAGCGTACGATGACTGCGAAGAAATCACCATGCCGCGCCCCGCCGTACCCTTACAAGGTCCCGAAGATATCTTAGACACTGACATGACATGCCGTTTCTACCGCGACTCCAAATATTTCATGAACTTCCTCTGGCCAGATGTACTCACCACAATACTCATGTTCAAATATCAATCTCATCTGATGACTGGCCGGCCCGACGGAGCCGAACTACAAAGTATAGCGTTACGCATCTGTCACCATGCCGAGGCCATTGCGCGATGGCCCGAAGTGGAAGTCGGCACAGTTATAGCAGGGCACAATTGGCTGGTTTTGATGACACTGTTTTTGCCACGGGACAATAAGCATATGCAATGGAATAGACGAATGTTTGCCCGGATGGAACTTGCCGGGTACCTCCCTCCCCCCTCTGTCTCTCTGCTTGCCGTCTTTCTAACGTGAATAGATACGTCTACGCCCCCCGTGCGCGCCGCGCTCTGGCAGAACTATGGAACGACCCCAGCGTCGAAGAATGGTGGGACCCTGCCGACGAAGAAGGCTGTCCCAGCATTATCAAAGAGATACGCAAATTGACAGAAGAGCGAACAACGAGTCCCCGCGACCATTTGCGCGAGGGAATGAGAGATCTGAAGTCGCTGTTTTCGGGTTTGAGTGTGAGTCAGGGGACATCCCCTGATTCGTTGCCTAGTACGTAGTATGTACCACTTCTGGGCATACATATATAGGCATTATGTGATTATTTGTACGTGAAAAGTGATTATGGGAGGGTGTCTTGGGTTATTTCGGGTGATGTTTTTTGAAGTGTTTTTGGGTGTTTCTGAATTTAGATGGGTGGACTACTGACTATTATGGGTACATTATTAGTTATGGATATGGTGTTGACTTTTGGATATGGACATTTAGCATGAGAATTAGTCCTTTCGGATTGGTATATATCGGTACACATCACTCAATGCAGTATACTATACGTTATATGTACAAAGTACGTCAAATGGTCCAAAGGGGCTAAGAGGCTAAGGATAGATCTTTACACCATCCTTAACCCTAACCTCCCTCGCCAACACAACCGTCTCATAACCCCCCACAATCTCTTTATTTCCAGCCCCCTGCTCATTAATATCATAATACGGATCTTCGCCCCACGGCAAAGCGTCGATATCAATCTCATCCTCTCGACCCAACAAGCATTTCAGCACCACGCCTGCACCGGCTTTGCTCATGACTACGTTGCGTTCCTTGCAGCGTTCGTCGCAGACACATTCTATACAACCCTGGGGCGTGATGCAGGTACATGTTTCGATGCGTCGGACGGCGCGCGCAAGTAGTGAGTCGATGAACTCGAAGGCTTTGAGCGCGATGCCGGATCCCGAGGGACCGCCTTTGGTGTCGTAGAAGGTTAGACGAGCTGGTCGTTGGCGATGAGGGGGTTCAATCTCATCAGCAGGGTTTTTGTTCTTGTTTTTGCTGTTGGCGAATGAGGATTTGGGTACGGTGGCTGAGCGGGTTGATGAGGTTTGGATGCGGAGGTGGCGGGTTGTGTTTTCGTTCATGGCCTCGTTGGCTCGTTTGAGATTCTTGCCTAGTTCCTTTTTGGCGACTTTGCATTCCGTGCGCACATCGCCGGGTAAGGAGATGATGAAGGTGGGGAATAGGGAGAGGACGGCGTGTTCGGCGGCGTGTATAGCAGCTGCGATGTTGAGTCTTCGTGACTCTAGAATTTCGAAGGCCCGTTTTGGTACGTCCAGCCACATACCCTTCGTAAACGTGTCGATGGGCGGGTTGTCTACTTGAACTGCATCAAGGACGCGGCCACGTTTGTCGATCTTGAAGAAGCCATAAACAACAGCGTGGATCTGGATGATGCCGTAGTATGCTCGGGCAGTCGGACTAATGTGGCGGATGGCTTCGGTTTCAATGGGGTCAATATCCGTGTAGTCGCGCTGTTGGGTGCTCCAATCTACTTGGACCTGGACGACTCGTGCAAGCCGTTTCTCCGTGTTGAGTTCGCGGACTATGTATGTTTGACCTTGGTGCATGAAGATTCCACCTTCGTAGATAGTAAAGAATGCTCGTGACGTTTCCACTTCTTCAAGAACAAGATTTCGATTGTGAGTGATATCAATGACGGCAAAGGAACTATCCTCCATGTCACGAAGGGACACGAAATCGGACGGTTTTGGTCGGAAGCGGTCATTGCAATGGTAATATCCTAGCGAGTCTTTGATAAGACGTGTCGATGCGAACTCTTCAAGCTGCTCGCCGAAATAAACTTTATCTTCTTCCGGCTTGAGTGGCATCTCGAACGCGGCACATTGAACGTGGCCCTCCAGTACAAGTTCATTAGTCAAATCGACCTGCAACTCGCAATTTGGCTTTGTGAATATCTCATCCGGGTTTGCCATGTAGTGCTGATCAGTCGGAAATCCATCTCCAATCAGAACGGACAGTGAATCTTTGTTTCGTCGACCAGCTCGTCCACTTTGCTGGCGCAGATTGGAAATCGAAAATGGAAACCCTAGTGTGATCACCGCATCTAAAGAGCCAATATCAACACCTAGCTCAAGTGCGTTCGTGGCAACGATTCCCATTAATTTTCCATCAAACATTTCCCTTTCGATCTGACGTCTGTCCTGTGGACTGTAACCGCCACGATAACCCATGACCAGGTTCGCTACCTCCGATCTTTCCAAATTTTGAAATTCAGTGCGCACAGCTGCCAGGACGATTTCGCATTGTTTTCTTATCCTGCAGAAAAGGATGACTCTGACTCCGCGCAGAATCAACTGGCAAAACAATCGCGCAGCCTCGGTAATACTATCACCTCGACCAGAGGTAGGATCATGCGGATCCTTGTAAGGCGTGTTCCAGCATACAAACTCCTTGCGCCCTGCAGGTGAGCCATCAAAATCAGTCAATCGAACATCTTCAACCCCGAAGATGGTCCTGAAATGTTCCTCTGGATTGGCGACTGTTGCTGAACAGCTGATAAATCTAACATGGCGATTGCCTACTGCAGCGCATATCCTTCGCAGTCGTCGCATAACGAAGGCAACATGAGATCCGAACAACCCGTTATATGCATGCAGTTCATCAACAACCACGAATTTCAGATTTTGTAGAAAAGTACGCCATGAACCCTCCTGCGGAAGAATAGTAACGTGCAACATGTCCGGGTTCGTAAAGATGATTCGTCCATCGTCACGAATAGTGTTTCGTTCGCTCATGGGCGTATCTCCATCGAAAGTTTCGACGATAACATGTTCCAAACCCTCCATGAAATTGAGTAATTCTTTCATACTGCGCCGTTGATCTTGCGCAAGAGCTTTGGTAGGAAAAATATAGATACCTCGACTGTTAGGGTCCTTTTCGAGCTCATGAAGCATCGGAATCTGATAGATAAGAGACTTTCCCGAACTCGTCGACGTCGAGACAATGACATGATGACCTTCATATAAATTATTAATAGCTTCCGCTTGATGCGAGTACAGCTGCGTTATCCCCTTTGTGTTATACAGAGCATTGACCAGATTCTGCGACAGTTGAAAATTCAAATCTCCGTACACAGGAGGTTGCGGATCAAACACTCTATGACCATCGGGGACGATCTGAGCTGTATACCACTCCATTTCCTTGATATCTGTAATAATCTCTGCAATCGGCTTCCGTTCTTTCGGTATCGCATCTGGCACTTTTCCCTTCGCGCCTGGACTGTCAAACTCTTCCCTCACCGGTGGCGTTGGTATGACTTTCTCACTCTCCAACCTCTCCACCGGGTCTGCGTCTTCATCCTCACACTTGACCAAAAACGCATCAATAGCGTCGGAGAACTTCTTGTTCCTCTTCTCAATCAGATTGACCATTTGCTTCTGACTATAAACGGGCATTTTCAGCTCATCGTTCCGCAGTCGCTTAGTAGGTCTCGTCGGTTCCCCGGTTTTGCTGTGCTGGACCTGTCGTTTGAGATCTTCATCCACAAACTCGAAGAGTAACACATCTCGGGATTCCGGTAAATCACAGTCCCTAGTTTCAGCAAAAGTACCCTTGGTGGTAGTAGAATGCTCCTCGGGAATAAAACCACCACCCAAACTCGCACTCTTCGCATTCATCCATTTGTATTCATCCCGCTTCCCACCACCACCACCACCACCACCACCACCACCTTGACTCGCATCTTCCCCTACACCTAGAACCTCAAGAACACCTTCATCAACATACTCAAACCGGACAGCCCTGGAGATCAGCACTTTAATTCTAGCGATGTCCTCTACCGTCAACTCGCGACCACCCATTTGGGCCTGTACAGCGGTCTTGATCGTCTCAAAAGTGGTCGCAAGATGTTTCCGTGTACAACAGAATGTGTATACCAGATTCAACGCACGATGGGTCTGAGAGAGTCGTTTGAATGCGTCCGGCCATGGCTGGGAGGGTTTCCGCTGTTGCTGTTGCTTCTTGTCGGCGGCATTACGTTTTGAGCGTGCTCCTCCTCCTCCTCGTCCTCCTCTTGTGGAGGATGAAGTGGATGCCTTTCTAGTTTTGGTGTCGGGCGGTGGTATTTCGGTAGTAGGGATCGATGATGTCCTCAACACAGGATCGATCAGGTTATCGCTAACGACGACGGGTGATGGTGCAGCCTGCTGCTGCTTCCTCTCCTCAAGCGCAGACATATCATGTTTTTCGTAGAGAATTAATCAAGTCATCCCCTCTCTGAGCTCTTCACAAAGAAAGAAGGGAAGGGATGAACAAGAAACTCGACAAATCTTATCTAATCGCGAAAACTGGCACGCGTGGTCACATGATCAATTAACGGCTATCCATCAACCAATCACGTGCATTCCTTACTTAAATTAAAGCATTCGCCATGATTTAAAGATCTCACTATTTTAGCCTCTCAAGTCAAAAAGGAGGAAAAAGGTTGGAACGGGAACCGGGGTTCAGTTTGTGTAACACTAGTAAAAACAGCTAAAAGTGTTTATTCTCCGGTACACACTCAATACTATAGTGGGCTGCAGTTATACTCTGGGGAAGAGGGTTCTATTTAGGCCCGGGCTTACTGATTCCGAGGTATTTTAGTACGTAGTACTACGTATTGTAAGGATTAATCGCCTCGATGTATGGAAGAGCATAAGAGGAGAGTAGAACATAATGAATTGGTATGGAGCTTGACGAACCATTCGCAACATAACAGACAGACATACATAACATGGTAGGTAGCAAGACGAACATAAAAGGCAAGACACGTAAAACAAAACAACGCCAATATTCACAAGGAAAAAAAAATGAAGCTTCATTTGCAAAGCAAGCAAGCAATTAATCGATCGATCCCCTTTCCATTTTTGCGTCTCCTCACTGTGTACCTGATTCTTTTTTTTTGATATTCCTTGTCATATATGTCAATAGTCGAAAGAGGAAAAATAGAAAGACGGAACGAGCTGGCCAAAAAGACAGAATAAATTCGACTCAACCCCCTTCCCTCTTCTCCATCTAAAACAGGATACTCAACCGAAGCTAGCAGAGGTGTGGTATCATAAAGTAAAATCAACATCATTCAACAGAATCAAGAAGAGAGAAAAAAAGGACATATCAAGGTACAGGAAAAGATGCACAGGAGTAGAGTATCAAAAAGGGCGAAGGGAAAGGAAAAAATGAATATATCATGGTAGAAAACATTTGTCCGGAGAGTGATGCGGGAGATGGGTGATATGTGATACAACAGCAAGCGACTGCCTTCTATTATTTTTTTCTCCTTTCGTCTCAGTGGTAATTGCCAGATTGGTTTTCTGGGGCTATGAGAATCAGCCGTCAGCACCAGGAATGCGAGACGATGTATTGCAATATTAATCCGTGGTCCAATTTGCGATGCTCTGGTATAGTGATCCAAGGCGAAGGCAAGAGAAGACGTTCAACTTGAGATGGCGAGCAGCTACTTACGTTGCTGATACACCTGGTTGTTCTGGTACGGCGAGTGAGGGTAACTGCCATACATCTGGCCGTTACCCTGAGGGTAGACTATGCCGCCGGCACCACCAGGAGCGTATTGGCCGGGGACTTGGTTCTCGGCAGGCTGGTAGCCGATCGGAGGCAGTTGAGGTCGGACGCCGCCGGCGTAGCTGGGTGGTTGGCCTCCTTGAGGATCAGTGGGAGCACCACCTTCGACCGGACCACCCTGAGCTTGAGCTTGGGCAGCAGCCTGACGTTCCCGCTCCTCAGCAGCCTTGCGCTGGTTCTCCTCTTCCTTCTTGCGGGCCTTCCATTCCTTGCGGATTTCTTTGAACTCTAATGAAACACTGTTAGTTCGATTCCGAGACATAAAAACAATCAGACAGACAAGGGCGTTAGTGGGATGGGTGATCAAACGACAATGGCAACAGTCTAGTACAAGACCGGATAGTTGAGGTTGCGCAAGATCAAATTAACGTTGACGCCGGTGTCAACGCTACTGCGATAGCCGCGTGTAGCTGTGTAACCCGACTAAGTATGCGGGCGTCACACTAGCCTCCTTTGAGCACAATGCGAACTAGCCCAGATACGTTGATTTGACATCGCGTTCACGATTTATGATTACGGGTGACGATAAATGGAAAGTCAAATAAAACATCAAACATACCTTCGGGTGTTCGTTTATTGCCGTGCGACTGCATGGTAACGTGCGCGTTGAGATGGTTCAATGTACCATACGCCTTCTCACAACCATTCCACCCACATTTGTACATGCGCTCGATTTCTTCGTAACGACGACGCGGGCGCTTGTGCTGCTGAGCACCGGGAATGGGAACGAATGAGTATACCTAGAAAGACGCGCGTATTATTAGCCACGGGTTCAGAAAATGGTAAAAAGACGCGACTTTTGCATCCCATGCCAGGAAGAAACTAGGAACTTCTTCTGGCAATGGGCCGCCCCAGGAGATGACATGCACGATCGTTTTATTTGATTTGACAGGATTTTTTCTTTTCACTTCGACTCTTTTTTTTTCTCTCTCTCCTTTTCATTTGACAGTAAAGAAAGATCGTGCGCCAAAACCAAACGAACGTACCTGACCTGGGCGCGGACCTGCAGTCGCAGCAGGGGAGGCAGAACCAACCGTTGGAGGGGCAGGAGAGCTATAAGGACCCTGCATGGCATGCTGCTGATGAGGATATCCATGCGACCACTCTGGGCGCGCATACATTTGTGGCGGCGGGTGTCCCTGGTATTGAGACATGTCGTGGCCCTGGGGTTGGTAGGGCGAATAAGGTGGAGGGTAAGTTGGGCTTGAGGCCGCGATGGATGGATCTATAGGCAGGTCCGCGTCAGACTTTAGGTTCGACTGATTGCGATGGTCATCATTCTTCCCATCGTTCAGGTTTGTGGTAGACGAACTAGTTGTTTGAGCCATGGCTAGCGCACCGTGTGTATGTGTATGCGGGCTGACAAGCAAGAAAGTCGAGACAGTAGTTTCGCGGGACGTGCGGTGATCGGAATGCGGAGCGTTGCAATGATTCTGAAGTCGAGGCTCAGAAGAGGTGGTGATCAAAGAATGGCAAACCTGATTGCGCGTAATCAGATGCAGGCCTTTTGAAACAATTTGCTTAAAATCAAGCTCTTGCCCAACGAGGCGTTTTGGTATCTTTGAAAGAAACAAAAACCCGCCAGACAAGCAACACGCGCGTACCTTTCAAAATGCGTCAATCACGTAGAAATAAGCTAATGCTTATTGTCGAGCTTCCCCAATTGACCGTGCCACAAGAACTACCAAAAGAGGTACGTAGATACGTCGTTGTGGTGTTTTGACAAACGCGAAAGTCACTAAGAAACTAGAACAGACGCGATGGCAAAAACAAGCGTTCACGGCTCACGACAAGACAAACGCTCTCTGATGGGATTTAAACCAAGCTCGGGTGATTCGACGCGGTCGCCAGTCTAAAAAGGCACGGACGACAGGCGATTTGTTATGATAACGAGCCTTTGGATCCTCTTTTTGGGGAAGGAAAGGCAGCGAGGCTTAATCGACTTTAGTCGCCTTTTTTAGGGTGACCACCGAACAGACCAGACGGAAATGCTGTGCAGTGTACGTAGTTTGCGGCGGGTGGGCGAGGAACTTTGTACTAGTCCGGCGTAGTGTTGGTGCTACTGTAGTGTTGTACCAGCACGAGGGGGGAAGGTACCCAGCGGGAGACGAGAGAAAAAAAATTGGGCTTGACCAAGAGTGGGATAAGGCGGCGCGCGAGTTTGAAAATGAGACCGGGTCTTGCTCCTGGATAGGTAACTGGTCCAAAGGCACAAGCTGGATTCGGGATTTTTCCCAGGTCCCACGGACAGTAGCGTGAAATTGTGAATGCTTGGAGATAAAAAAGTTGAAATCGGCTGACTTTGGTGTTGTAATTTTCGCCCTAAAAGGCTAAAAAAGGTGCAATGGCGTGGCCAACTCGACGGATACACTTGGAGAAAAAGGGGAAAGCGAGAAGCGAAGTGGGTTTTGGCTCGGTTTTTGTCTTGTTGGCTGCTGGCAAGTTCGTTCAGAGTTCAGACGGATTGGCTGTTCTGCTTCGGAAAGGAGACCAAATGCAACTTCAGGCCTCGTGGGATCCGTGGGTACGGTGGAGATAATTTCTGCGCGTGGAGCTTGAGGATAATACACGGGGCTGTGATTGGGTGGCTGCTGGTGGTGGTGAAGGGGCGCTATTTTCTTACTGGAGGCGATCCGGGATATTAAAGGATTTGGCTGTTCGTTTTGCTGGTGGACGCTGACTGCTGGAGCGGAGCAGCAATATCTCTTTGCGGCGTCAAGCGTGGCGGGTTGGCCAACGAAGATGCGAGCCCCACAGTGATGAAATGAAGGCTTTTTGTCTGAAGGTAAGATCGAAGATGAAAGAAGTTGTTCAGTAGTACAGTTGAGCAAACAGTAGTGGACTATCCTCCAGCCTACTCCGTATCTGTTGAAGAGCCACACCACAATGGCCTTCTTCTCTTGCCGCTTGCTGCTTTTTTTTTGCTGCTTCTTCCACGCACGGGCGGGTCAAAGGCGGGAGATGTTGGTTGGCTTGGCGGACAAACTCTCTTCCCTAGAATTTTCGCTTTGCCGCGACGCGCTTTTCTTTTTCTGTCAAAGAACTGTTCTGTCTCAATAGATTTCTGGGCGCAGACCCTAGACTGGGAAAAAAGCAAAATAATCGAACGGCGCTTTCCCCGATGGCGACAGAAGGATCGAAGGTGTGTATCAAGTGTATAATTTCTGGACCAGTCAGAATACCGCGTTTCAAGCACAAGTGGCAAGGCCGGACGAATATAATGAGAGGAGGCGTGATGATACGTCGATGCAAGGGAAATAAAAGTGGGTGTCCTACTGCCGTAGTACGTACAGCTGCAGTGCGCACACGCGATAACAAAGAGAGATGAGCTCTCTGGGAATATGGTAAATATGGTATGGAGTCCGGCACCCGCGACTCGGGCGAAGTACGAAGAACCAACCGATGGTATGTATCGAGGGCGTATTGCGTGCTAGCTTGCTCTGTAATGGAGCTCCCGCGTTGGTGCCGAGATGGACCGCTATACGTACTGTGCTAGGGTGCTAGCAAGTGGATGAGATGACAGCGTCGTAGCGTAGCGTGGGCACACTTGTACCAACAGAGTTAGGGAGTTGCTGAAGATGGTTTAGGCAGCGGGCTAGTGATCAAGTGGGCGTAGCGCAGGTCGGGGAAGCGGTGACGGCGCGTCCACTAGCCAACACGCGATGAACTGTTTTCGCTGTGACGGTAACTTAGATAACGAGAGACAGCAGTTCTGTCGAATGAAATGGGGTGGGGAAATGATGAATAGACTGGACAGGAGTCTTCTGGATGATGCACAGAGATGTCAAGGGTAGGTGGCCAGTGAAGAAAAAATAGCGCGAGAATAATTAGCGAAGGGGAAAGAAGCTGTCGGGAGACGAGCCTGGGATGTTGATTACTAAGGAAGGAGGTAACCGGTATTATTGTACACAGCCGCACAGCGACTCCCGTACTGTTTGTACCGTCCCGTCCTGGCATCGCCGATGTATTGTTTGCTATGTTAATTGTGCAAACAATCTGCCAATACATACATAATCTATCCATTATTATATAGTATCTTCCATCTCGAGTCTGAATGCAATTGTACTCTACACAATTAAAGTCTGTATCTTGCATGGTGGTGATACTAGTCTGCTGTAGTAACATCTAACTAACCAAGCTACAGCTAACTCCCCTAGCGCCCCAAATTCCCAGCTAAACTAGCGACGGCCTGAACTACGGAGTTAGGTTACGCCTGGCTCATGGCTCGTCCCGTCCACCGTCACCGTCACTTGTCATCAAAAGGGCATAGTGCGAAGGCAAGTCAGGAACGTGTTTTTAGCGGTATTGCTGCAGACCACCAGAATGTACTTGCAGGGTATGTACGGTATTCACAGCAAGGTTGACGAGATGAGCATTCCGGCAATCGAGATCTAGGATTGATGATTGATGATTTAATCATACAGCGCGTGTACTCGTAATTATGAAAGTATCTGGTGCAATACATTCGTCCGCCAATCACGATTCAGAATGCGCTCACATCGAGTATCAGAAGTGGGGCTCGAGTGTTTCCTGACTCGCACGCTGTTACCGAGATTAGCTCGTACAGTCAGCAATGATAGCATTTGCAACCTAACTAGCGATCAGAAGAGTCAGGGACTGGGTTGTAGCCAAGCCAAGACTGCGACACTAAGGGAACCCTGTAATCAGTGTAATGCTAAAAGAGGCGGGGAGATAGAAGCCACTTAGCCACAATCTGGCGTGGAGATCCGTCTATACCAGACTGGAATCTGAATCAGTATGATCATGGTGGTTAGCACGCGCCTGAGTCATTCGTGCTAGCTGGAAGTGTCTAGTCTACGATTAGTCTGTAACTAGTCAACCACATGAATGATATCTCAACATCGACGTCGACGAACGTACTCTGTACTATAGTACATTCGGCAATTGTAACCACGCATGTACCTAGGCAGATTTCACGTGAACAACCCTCCCTGCAACCTTGAGCCAACAAACCCCCGGACCCCTTAATCCTCTCCGGAATAATGCTTTGACAAATTGCACCGTAACAATGAAATCGAAAGGTCGTACGTATGCATGTCCCCAATTCATCCAAATCGTGTATGAACACTGCAACTGATTGGCTCGTACAATCCAGCCTCGATATACAACAAGTGGGGGCAGCGGCTCAACGTACCTCTTTGAGTGGCCCGGTATCTGTTGATGCAATATGCAGCAAGCAATAAGATGCAGAAAAATAAGCCTGGAAGAACATAAAATGACATCTACCGAAGTTCTAGCTAGCTTAGAGTTGGCACTATCGACAGGGAATAATTCAGGGAAGGAAGTTGAAGACGGTCTGGCATCAAGGCCCAAAGGCAATGTGCCGCGGACTCCGGGATTCCGTACTGGTGCTATCCGTCCGTACAGAGTAGGATAGGTAGATGATCATGAGATCTAGACTGTGGACGACTCTGACTGTAGGCTGGCCATTTGGCCCCATTATTTGATTGAACGATAACATTAATGTGGTCGCAAGGCTCACCGCTCTGACCCTGATATACGTATTAACCCCTGGAAAGAGTACGAATAACCTGTGATTATGCGACATCTACGTGACAATAATATAGAGACATCAAGTCCTAACAACTTCACAAAAGAGACCTTGTAGAAGATAATCTCCTCGGTGCGGACAACGTAATAATGTATTGTAATCCAAATACCAGTGGATCCACAACCGGTCATGTGCCACGCCTGATCCACGCGCTTCTCTGATTGGTTTGTAGCAATGGGGCTAACTCAGCACCTCATCTCCTCGCGTTCGGAGCCTTGTTCATTAACGATGCAGCCAATCAGTGCTCGGTACTTCTCATCTACGTATCTCGACTCTCGAAACTCTTTCACAGTTCCATAGAAAGAGATTGCGCGTCTATACAGCATTACAGCTGGATGCTGCAGGCTGAGTATGGGGTAGCAGTAAGGCACTCATATCCAGACGAGGTAGCATTTCGCATTCCGCTTTTCGGGTACACACTGCATCGCCATACTGCGCAATGATAAAAGCTGGCACGGAGAGCTGTCCGCAACTACATGAAGTATGAACTGTGGATCGTTGCATATCTCTACTTTCGTCTGCTACGTACATACCGATCGTCGACGATTCATCGTATTCCGGATGAAAAACAATGAATTGAATGTGCAGAACCGCGGTCGAAGGTACGACGTATCAATGAGAGATCCACCTGGCCACAAAGGTGAAAGACGAAGGTTTCTGGCTGCAGATGGGCCTATCAGACACCCTGACAGGTTGCAAGGTCGATACTGTTTTGGGCTTTGTGCATGTCGTCTGGTTTCTCACTACGTACACAGTATGTAGGTCTGTACAAGTGCGTAATAATCTGCATATATCTCCCCGAGGTACAACTACTACGTACGCTGTACATACATGGTACGTACGTACTGCCGAGTGCCTACAGTCGCATTTGTCCCCAAAAGAGGGTACTTGGCAGCGGGATTTCTCCGAGAAAGACAGTATTACCAATACGCGGAAAGTCACCGATCATCTGTTCAATTAATCTATTTTGTCCATCAAATAGGAAAGTCCTTTGACCAGCCCCGATACAATGCACTTTATTCCATAGAATATACTTTCGTTTACACCGAGTCTGTCAGCAGAACCAAGGTTGACGATTCTATTTCCGTCTTCTTTATTTAACCATTGTACTCCGTACGGAGTCGAGGATAAGAGGTTATCTCCGTAACTCCGTTGGACGGTGGATCCTATACGAGGGAGACGAGACGTGTACAAAAAGACCAAAGCCTAAAGCCCCTTAAACTTGCACTTGTGAGACTTAGCACTCAGTCCGTCTGTCAATCCGCGTTGCCGAAGTGCCGAAATACGATCCAACTCGCACATACTCATACAGTACACTCACTGTACACCCTCCAGAGAGCAGTAAGTACGTACTCAAGCATGTCAATCCCAATTACCTCGAACCATATTCTCACAACCAAGTGGAGAGTCCTTATCATAACCAACCCATGGCGCTGAATCAGCAGCCCCAAGTAAAACTCTACAGACGGCAAGTTCCGCTTCTTATCTTCTTAAGGAAGTAATCTATCCAATATCACACGCTCTTTCGTCCGCAGAAAAAGCAAAGACATTCGAATAATTGAAAATGAGGGGAAATGTAACCATCTGATTGGCTCGATATGGTCTCACTCACCTACTCCATACGTACATCGAACTGATAAACCTAAGAATTTCTCCGTTCTTTTTTTAAATCTGCGAGTTTTACGGGACGGTGTCGAGTCAGCATTGAACGGTTTATTTTTTCCTTCCCTTCGCGGTGAATTACCGTCTACAGATTGCTGTGCATGCATGCAACCTAGCTAGAACATTTTCTGGGATTGTTTCGGGTTGAGTGAACGTGATCCCAGTCTTGAAGTTGACTATGTCCTGACCGCAAAGTACGGTTCGACGGAGGGACTGGAGACTGCTCGTCTAACTACTGCTAGTACTGTGGGTAGGAACAAGTGGGCCGTCTGCTCTCTGGTAGACAACCCGACGGGAGACGGTTTCTTTCTTATTTTGATTTACGTACATTTACTCCAGGATATGAATATCAATCGCTTCTATCAAGTAAATGAATGTACGTACTACGTACTCCATATACGTATACACGATATAAATGAGCCAAGTCGAATAAGCTAAACTAAGCTTTTAATCGTTGCACTACCTACACTTTCCATGTACCCCATACGTAGTGACAATTGTGTAGTTAATAGTACGTATGTAAGGATATCCATGTGCTCAACGTCACACAAACAACCCTCGCGATCTAAACACTAACTAACTAGCCCTAGAACCATGCATACTAATCTGATCCCAACTCACTACATACGATGTGCACTAGTATCTAGTCGTACTACTCGACTAGACTTGCATCGGGCGTTCTCTAGATTCTGTGTCTAAAGGAAGGACAGACAACTTCCATGCATGTTCTTCGCGCGCTCTAGGAGATAGTATATTTTAAATACGTACGTACCTCCCTCCTAGGTACATACAGAACTAGTCGAGTGGTGCAGACTATATATACCCACTTAATTTTCATTCAGATACATGATTAACGTTAACCGACACGTTAACCGACTAACTCATAGAATTAGCAAATGCTCGTCCTCACGACAGACATACACACACAGGTCTGATAGATTCGAAAGCCGGAATACCGAAGCATAGTCAACTGCTTGATTACCGATTGAATCTATCCTACAACCTGCTAAGCGCAGCTAAATATTTAGCTTCATAGCTTAATTTCACGCTTGAAATGCTTGAACTACGTCTAGTACTTAGTCTTGCACCATTTAGTGAGCCTCCACTATTAGTTGACGTGCATACACTACGTTTCAAGATCGCACTGAGGCTAGGAGAGTGGTATGAAGTACTTCAATTACTTGCATTGCGTAAATCTAAATTAACCATGCTGATCGTAAATAACCGCATGTGCTGTAACAGAAAAAGCAGTCAGTCTATCACAGAAACGAATAACCCTGCAAAACGCCGTTTTTCCGAATGAACGTTCGGTCGAATATTGACGAAATCTTTTACGTTGGAATGGACAATACGTGGGAGCAACTCGTCTACCAGCGTCGGTTGTTTCCAAGAGGAGCCGAGTTGGAAGCAGTGTAACCACCACCGCCGCCACGGTGCCAGCCACCACGACCACGACCACCTCCCCAACCTCGGCCACCACCGCCGCCACCACTGTAGCGAGCCATCTCGTGCAGACGAGGATCGATTTGCTGCTTAGCCTCGCTAAGGATGGTGACGAGATCACGAGCCTGCTTAGAGTCTAGAAGAAGTCAGTATGCTGTCGACAGATTTAATGGAAGAAACTCACTGTCAGTGGTAAAGAACGTAATGGCCGTTCCCTTTGCACCGGCACGGCCAGTACGACCAATACGGTGAACATAGTCCTCCGAGTTGTTGGGGTAGTCATAGTTGATCACATGAGTGATATCACGAACATCTTTAGAATTACACAGGTTAGCAAACAACGCAGTCATTTCAAGCGGCATGACCTCTGGACCCTGGTCAGTCACGCGAAGACTAAGACTTGATGCACTCCTCTCTTGGATCGTCACCAAGTTAATTCAGTAAGCCCATGGGCTGGCAATGTTCACGGTCCTGAGCGACCTTGGATATTATGCAGCTTTCACCGAAATTCAATACAACTTTCCGCGGCTCTGGAGATATCCCAGAAATGAATAAAGAGCCTGGAAAGCAAATGAGTAAATCCGCTAAACTGCACTGTGAGTCCAAGGTCCTCCTGGCTGGGAGCCAGTAAGGTCGAACCCGAAAAAGCCTGGACTAGTCATGTCGACCAACATGTCTGAAGAGAGAAAAGGCACCGTGCCATATGTCACACGACGTCACTACGGGTTAGAACTCGACAGAGTCGAGCATATAAGATCTGCCAAAAGGCAGAACAGAGGAAAGGCAGGGAGGGGAGGGAGTGTTAGGTTGTAATCATACCAATACCACGGGAAGCCACGTCAGTAGCAACCATAATAGGGCTTTTTCCGTTCTTGAATTCTTGCAAGACCCAGTCACGTTCATTTTGTTGTTTGTCACCGTGGATAGCTGTTGATAATTAGTATTTTTCATTTCTCATAGTAAGGAAAAGAAAGACTTACACAATGCTGGCCATCCATCCTGGCGCAAGAAACGAGTAATGTCATCGGCAACACGCTTGGTAGCAGTGAAGATAAGACACTTGTTCTTGCGGTCGTCCATGATCTTTTCGAGATGCTTGATCATCTTGTCGCGCTTTTCAAAGTCCGAAACAACCTCGACGATCTGTGTGATACGGTGGTTGGCGGAGAGTTCCATCGAACCAATGTTGACCTGGATGAAATCGTTCAAGAAGTCGCTGGCGAGTTGACGGACTTCCTTGGGCCATGTGGCGGACCACATGCAAGTCTGTCGGTCAGGGCGAATCTGGCTAATAATTTTGCGAATCTGAGGCTCGAAACCCATATCAAGCATACGATCTGCCTCGTCCAAAACAAGGTAGGTGACACGACGAAGGTTGGTCTTTCCAGCTTCAAGCATGTCAATCAAGCGACCGGGAGTGGCAATGCACACCTCGACTCCACGGCTGAGGTCACGGATTTGGGGGCCCTTAGGAACACCACCGTAGACACAAGTGTTGCGAATGCGAGAAGAGCGTCCGAATTTGCTGATTTCGGTCTGAATCTGAACGGCCAACTCACGGGTAGGTGCTAGGATAAGAACAATGGGTCCGTCACCGGGTGAAAGAAGGGGCTGTGCGTTGATGTGGACAATAGCAGGAAGACAGTATGTCAAAGTCTTTCCAGATCCAGTTTCGGCGATACCGACGACGTCGCGACCGGAGAGAGCCATGGGCCATCCTTGAGACTGGATAGCAGTGGGCTTTGCGAAACCTTGTGCCTTGACCTCAGACAAGACGTAGTTGGGGAAACCAGCCTCATCGAAAGATTCAACTGGGCGAGGAACGTTTCTGCCGGTGACAGCCATCTGGTGTTCTTTTCGGAAAGCATCGATATCCTTTTGAGGGCGGTTTGTAACATCTTCGTGCTCTTTGTAGAAAGACTTTTCGAATTTGGGGAGAGTGGAAAGATCTGAATAGACAGGGTTAGCATGATGCATTCGATTAATAATTGACGATTGATACTCACCCCAGTCTTGAGTTTTCAAGCCAGCGCCGAGCGCGGCCATACGATCACCACCACCGCTGCCACCATAGCTACCTCCACCGTAGCCGCCGGAGCTGTAGCCGTTGGAACCGCCATGGCCGTTGGAGTAGCCACCGCCACTGCCACCTCGTCCTCCTCTGTATTAGTGTTAGTGTGATTCATCAATGTGATCGAGAAAACCAAGTTCTCAAGTCTGAACGAGGAGACTTCAATACATACCGATAACCACCTCCTCCATAAGAAGAATCACGGGAGCCACCACCATAGCCACCGCTGCCGCCGCCACGATAAGACATGATCAGGCTGATGTGTCTGTAAAACGTGGAAAATGTGTATTAGGCAGAAAGAAAACAGTCGATCGTGGTATCTCGCGAGTGATGCCAATACTGAAATTTATAAGAGAAAGAAGAGATGAAAAGACAAAGACAAGGAAGGAATGAGGGAGGGGGAGTTAGCGTTGAGAGACAAAAAAACTCTGAAGAAGATTTCGAATCTTTTAAGTAGGGGAAGGGGCGGGCGGCAAAAACTCAGCACTAGCGCCAGGCGGTAGTACGGTTCCGACAGAAGGGGCTAGTGTGTTGGGAGATAAACCAATCAGCCACGACGGACATAAAATTTCAATTTTTGCAAAAATTGTTTACTGTTTAGGCGTTTGATGAAAATGCTGTCAGGTTTGAGAAATGGTAAATGGGCCTGGGATTAGAGCTATCTCATAAGAAGATGTAATCTTCATCGTGTTTGAGTCAAATGCAGCAGATCAGATGGATATAAGCTGGCCAACTGACTAAGTAAGTAAGTCAGGTGTGGAGGCGTAGTTACATAAGCAGGCCGGATAATTGATCGGAGTTTCTTGCCCTTTTGGAAATTTTCTGTATTTTGTACCTGAGCTACACCTTCGCTCCTTCCTCAATCACTCACTCGGGGAGAACTCGATCTCGACCATTTCGCATCCAGTCTTGTTCTTGCCAAGATCTTTTCAACATTGTACCTTTTACTCTTTGGTTTATTCTTGTAACGAAATTGACTTCTTTCGTCTATGCGCGGGTGACTTGCTTTCTGGTTGTCCCTTTTCTCTCAGGCCCATTCGCCGCCACGGTTTCTCGACGGATTCCTTAACTTACAACGAATCTCTTTTACTTGACCATCTGCCGCTTGGCTGAAGTTCACTTTGCGAACAGTCTACCCTCCTCGAGCCGCACGAGTCCGTTCGTAGGACGTTATCGAGATCGCCGATTGTCTTTGAACATTCGCATTGCTTGGAGCTGCATCGCTATAAACACACATTCCATCGCTGGTGGCATATCGATCCTAGTGCTTCAGTACTGATTGTTATGCATGGTGCAATGCTCCGCTGTAGCAATGGGTTCTTACGGAACCTAGGTGCTGGTGCGCATCCAGCCAAGCGATTTCAGATCGATACGTTGTCGAGACTTGGCCTTTCATCACATGTCGGATCCAGCTTCGCCAGAAGCAACTCATCCTTTGCTTCGCAACTACGGTCTCCACGTGCTCAGTATGAAGAATCTTTCGGATCCATTGACGACGCACCATCCAGAGTCAAATTGGCCCGCAATACACCGAGAACATCGCTTCGCAATGCGCGGCTAGCGGAAACGAAGAACTATAACCGCCATATAAAAGAAAAGCAAAGGAGAGAAGTTTTCGGGAGTAAAGAGGAAGTTGATAAGCTTATGGAACTTGCCAAAGGAAAAGGTCTTCCTGATGGGGTCAACTCGTCCGTTGTTACCAGAGAATTAAACTGGTTGCAAGATCCGAAGGAGTTGGGCATTCGTATTGGTAGGCTTTTACAGGCACACAAAGTTCCGTTAGCTGTTGCGATGCTACGACGAGCGGAGTCTATGAAGATGGAGACTTCCGCGTCATGGAACAGGCTTTTGAGTTATTGTTTTGAAAGAGGCGCGCCGCTAGCGGCTTTCCGGTTCTATAATGATGTAAGGACTTCCTTGACATCCTTTACTGTGGACGTTATCTGACTTTTAGTAGATGAAGAAAAGGGCGCGCGCCCCGACAGCCCATACATACACTATCATGCTGAGGGGACTATGTCGAAAGTCTCTACAATCTGGCGTGAAACCTGTCGACCTCGCGTCCAAGATATATAGGCAATTACTAGATGATGACTCGGACATCACACCCAATCATCACCATTATCACGCCATGCTCGAAGTCTGTGGGACATACCACGACATGGATATGTTATGGACTGTTGTCGGGGATCTTCCTGAGCTTGGTCCCCATCGGCCCGTAGCACAAACATATACTTTAATACTGCAAGCTATTCTCGGCGCTCTCGATAACACCCTCCAAGATATACCAGAGGATCAAATGGCGTTAAGAAAAGAGAAACGCGATACGCTCATTCTCGATGCAAAGCGAATCTGGGCAGATGTCATAAGCCAGTGGCGAAAGGGTGAGCTGGATATTGATGGAACCCTTGTTGCAAGAATGGCTTGGATACTCATTGATCCCATGGATGAGGCCAATTCGTACAATGCCCTTGCATTGTTCAAACAAACAATGGATATTCCTATCCTTGTTCCTAAAACCAAAGCTGCGCCATCGCAAGCCTCTGAACAAGGGCAATGGGAGGCCGCTTTGCGTCTCAGCCACAAACGAGAAGGGCATGAAAAGGAGTTAAATTACACATCCTGGAAGCCCCTAGAGTCCAAGGACGAAGAATTTGAGGAGCTAGAAGACGACATGAATGCGAAGGAAGAAGGTCAGGACACAGAAGATCTTGTCGAAGATCTTGGAGATGTCTTTGACCCGGTAGAGGAAGTCAATGGCGAAGGCGGGCCTTCGTTTGTCAAGCCGGATAACGTGCATCTTCACATTATTTTGACAGTGTGCCGAATCTTGTCCAAAGGCACGGCCCCAGGGAGGGGTTACTGGAACCTTTTCACTCTGGACCATAACGGTTACAATATCAAACCGGATTTGGGCAATTTCTATGCGTACCTGCGGCTTCTTCGGATATCTCGATCCAGTCAGACTGCTCTCGACGTAGTTCGCCAGCAACTCGTTCCTATGGGTGGATTAGATGGAAAGGCGCTACATATAGCCATGAGTTGCTGTCTCCGCGATCGAACTAACCCCAACGTTCTCCTCATCGCACAAGGCTTCCTGTCTCTCATGCAAGAACACCTTCCTTTGCCTGATCCTAGACCACTGATGAGTTTCATTGAGCTTGCAAGCGTGCTGACCGAAAACCCGCAATGGCTTCTTGTCCTCCGAGGATTAGAGGAAATTGATCCCAACGCGACAAATCTCACCATCCTGGGCCGCAATATGAGATGGGCACTTCAGAAAAGTGTCATTGCAAGCATTGAGCCACATGCCAACCGATTATACGAATCCATGGAGAGAGCGCTTGATTCGCCAGTGAAATTCTACTCGTCGGGGCCTAATAAGGACCCAGACGCTGTCAGTGGTCAGTTTGCGCTTCAATTCATGGTGAAGTTCCGTGAGCTACTAGATAAAGTGCTTGGAACTCAATATGCCGATGTGATGACCAAGTCAGATCGCGCCCGAATTCAACCGTTGGCGATCAAATTGAGGAAGTTCTCGAACCCAGAAGTTGTCGAGAAGATCGAGAGATCTGTAATACGCCCGATGAGTCATCATTACTCGTACGATTGAGCTGAGAAAGCTTGGAGATGCTTACTATCCACTTTTTTGTAACTTTGTTGCCCTGTACTATACATTCCTCTCTTGTATTTATTGCATTTCCCACTATATGCATGACACGGCGTTCAAATGTTGGAATTAATGGCATTTGAGGCTCTTGACAAGACATTTGGATATATATTTCCACAATACATAATGATTTCCACTGAAACTTCAAAATTCCAAGGTTGCTGTGTTGATAGAAGGACTGTTGATAGTGATAGCGGCTAAGTACGTAAGCGCGCGGGTCTGAGACGGGACGGGCCAGAAATGCCACTCTAGCTTCTCCTTGTCCTCATTCAATCAGACAACAACCAATGCGCCGATTGCTCTACGAACTTGAATCAGCTTGTTTGATCCTATCACAATAGCAACAGGCATTTCGTCTTGTACCATCTCGACGGGCAACTTGGTCTCCGACATTGGACCTATAAGCATCTAAAATCGAAGCTCTATAGCTGGTTGCCTGCGAGCCGAACATAACTGCGACAGAACAGAATGGCACAGAACAGAATAGCGTCACCCTCGCATTATAGCATTGACGAAGACGATGACCTTCTGGATAACGACCTGATTGACGCGGATGACGGTTCGCCTCACTCCTATCCTTCTGAGGTTGTGCTGGTTGAAAGATACTAATATGTTGCACAATGCTACAGCTGCCATCGAAGCCGACGATCCCTTGAACACATCCGACACGACACCTCTACGAGGCAACATCCACTCAGATACAAATGCAGGCTCTTCCTCACGAGGTGCCGGCGGCCTCGGCGGCCTCTCCTCAAATTACCTCACATCCTCCATACCGGGCGAAGACCGTCGCGCGCCGCAAAACACCATCGACGAAACTGTATGGGAAACACTGTCTCGCGACCTATTGGCAGTATGGGAGAAGATGAGACAGGTCCTTTGGCCCAAGTATCTGCTTGGTGGTCTCCTTGTGCGGAGCGGTGGTGGTATCGGCGGTGCTGCGGAGCGAGGGGAGGCTTCTACTGGTGCTGCTGGGTTTGGTCGGAATTTGCGCGGTTTGGTGGGAAGATGGCCAGATGCCGATGTTGTGCTTCAGAGTGGTATGAGTGAAGGGTTGCGGGACTGGGATTTATGGTATATCCTCTTATGAATTTTGGTTATCGAGGCAAGGTGACTGACAGTTGTGTGCTATAGGGGTCCTCTTATTTTTTGCTTACTTCTTAGCATGTTTCTTTCCATGCGGGCTCACGACGAACAATCGTCTCTTGTCTTCTCCGGTGTTTTCTCTATCGTGTGGATCGGAGAGGCCATTGTCACATTACAGATCAAGTTGCTTGGAGGGAATATGTAAGTCTTTGTTGCTACAAGCTTCTAAGGAAAACAGTACAAGCTAATTCGTTCATACAGCTCATTCTTCCAATCAGTGTGCATCATCGGATACACCTTGTTCCCTCTAGTCATCGCCGCGCTTCTCAGTGCATTGGGTCTACCAATGATTGTGCGAATTCCAGTTTATCTCGTCCTGATTGCTTGGTCTCTTGCTGCAGGAGTCAGTATTCTTGGTGGCTCCGGCGTCCTTCGCAATCGCGTGGGTATCGCTGTCTACCCATTGCTCGTCTTTTACATTTCAATTGGCTGCCTCTGCTTTATCAGTTAGGCATGTACATCCTTTTTTTTGCCGAATTATGTGTCAATTTCCTGACGCGATTCATCTTTGCCTACAGCTCTTTACTGGGTAATGACCTTTGAATGGACCCGTTATTTGTCATATATTATGTTTGTATCTTATCCCTCTATATTATGTATTATGTACAATTAGTTTCAATGAGGAGTTGTTGAAGAATATCAAGCTATATACGTATAGGGCACTATTGTTGTCATGTCGTTGCCGTGGGGCATGCAGCGGCATTAGTTAGCGTCCGTCACACATCAACAACCGGCTGAGTACAACTCATGAACAACAATCCACGAGCTTCACCTTCTCGTGATACATCTACCTACACCGATTACCCCTTATCTACCGTCGACTCTCGTTAACCTGCGATCGAATTACTGTGTCGCCAATTTTCAAAGAATTCCCTTTCTTTGCCGATCGGTTTCTCCTACGAATAAAGCGATTGTCCGTCAGAGTCTGGCCGAGTCACGAAGCAAGACAATAACAATTCTTCGATTCGCTCGGTCGGCTTTCTTTTGCGCCCAGCGAGGGGTCCGTTATTCCAGAATCACAATTGAAACTGGATACGCATTACACAGGTCGCTACAAACGGTGGTTATTCGTTTGAAGCGGAAAAAAAGGAGCGAAATCGGCGATTATATTTTTCTCTGTTATTTACTGGTGCTGTCTCCGACTTCAGTTCTAGTTACCTAGGCTTCCTGACCGTCGGTTTCTTGGGATCGTGCTACGATAAACACAGGCGACTATACCATCGAATTGCTCGGGTTTCGTCGTTATTCTGAATCTTTTTTCTTTATTGCATCCCACACGGTATCTTTTTGGTTACGTACTGATTGGAATATACCCGAAAGAGGGGAACTGAAGAGCGTACTGGCAGGGCAAACCCCTCGCGTCAAACCATCAACCACCCAGTGCTATTGATTCTAACATACGATCAAAATAGCTCTAGCGACGAACGACTGAAATCGTGAAAATCGTCGCTTTTCTCTAGACTTCATTTCTGGTCGCTTTTTACTCTGCCTCAACTGTAATTTACCCTCTATCACCTACTTTGGGCACGATGTCTGCCGCCTCGGAAGAGAAGGACGCCCCCGCTGCACCTTACAGTGAAGTCGATCTCATCAAGGAAGACACAGTAACTGCCTCCGATAACGATGCCACAGAACCCGAGCGCCCCGTGCGAAGAAAGCTCCAAGAAACGCGGATAACCTCAGAGGGAAACCCTTCTATCCCAAATGATGACGTTGAGAATGACGATCGGGGTCGTCTGAAGAAGAGGTCCCATGATGACCTACAGGCTGAGGAAGGGACAGCGGAGCAACAAACCGATAGCGGCCACCGCAGAAAGAGGTCGCGTGATGCGAACGATGATGGTAGTTCGACGAAAATCGACGTTGATCGAATCACCACCCCAGAGCCGACCACGAGCAAGGACGATGCATCGGCGCATATACTCAGTCCGAAGAAGAAGAGAAGTCTGGATCAGTTACAAGAAAATGGCGCCAGTGCACAAAGCGAAGAGAAGGCAAGCGTCCAGGAGATTGAAAAAGAGCGTGAGACCAAGAGACATCGCGACGCTTCACAGGACAGGCAAGCCGCTGCTGATGGTGGCGCAGCCCCAGTCAAGGTAATTATATGCTCTTTGCATTCAATTATACAATATTTACTAATCTTACTATAATAGTCATCTTTACCAAAGAGCTTCTTGAACACCTCTGCCGTTTCGCCCTTTGCGTCATTAGGCTCCAAGTCATCTGACAGCGACGACGCCAAAACACAAACCACATCTTCATCAGCATTCGCTGCGTCCGGTCTAGCATCATTCGCAAGCTCAGAACAGTCGCCCTTTGGGGCCTTGGGAGGTTCAACTCCCTCATCGTCAGTCTTTGGCAAATCGATTACGACGACAGCATCCACAGAAAAGCCCGCCGGCACCGGCTTTAGCCTTACCTCCTCTTCTACCGCTTCTCCATTTGCCAATACAGGCGCTTCAGGATTCGCATCTCTAGGAGGCTCTGGGTTTGGCAGCGGGTTTGGCAGTGGAGGATTCGGAAGCGGAGCAACGAAGCTAAGCAGCTTTGCTTCAGCTACCGGATCAGGTTTGGGCGGTAAAACGACGGCAAAACCATTCGGCGCCGAAGGCGACGAGGAGGATGAAGAAGAGGAAGAAGAGGGTAATGTGATCACGGCCGGTTTTGAGAAGGAGAAGGAAGATGAAAGATTCTATGCACAGCAGAGTATGTATACCTGTTACTGAAAACTGGTAATTTCATGCTAATACCTCATAACAGTCGAAACCGGCGAAGAAGAGGAAAAGACATATTTCTCCTGCAAAGCCAAACTATTCCACTTCACGAATAAAGAGTGGAAAGAGCGAGGCGTGGGCACATTCAAGGTCAATGTCAAGGAACCTCCTAGCGATGCCGACGATGATACCCCGAAAAAGAAGACCGCGCGTATGATCATGCGTGCCGACGGAGTGCTGCGTGTCATGCTCAATTCGCCTATTTTCAAGGGTATGCCAGTTGGAGAAGTATCGGGAGAAGAGCCAAAGGGGAAACAATTGAATCTGGCAAGTGTGGAAGATGGTAAAACTGTGCCTTTGCTACTCAGGGTGAGCTATTACCTTCGTCCACAAACTTTTATCTGCTCCGATTCCAGTCACTAACATATTGTCAATTACAGGTCGGCAACGCGGACTCTGCAAAGGAATTATACCACGTGATAAAAGACCTCCAAGAGGAATTATGAACAAATGAACTATGACGAAGCGAAGGGCTTGCCTGCATAAATCGACAGAAGATAGAACAGCCATCAGCGTCACCACTTTTACAGATTCTTCTCCCTTCTTCATTTCGTTTTTCAATACTTTTATGATAAATAAGAGACGGTCTTTTTAATTCTGATTCTGCGATCGTCGTATCATGGTGTCTGTCTGCATGGGCGAATATACCTAAAGCATTGGTGGAAACTATTCTTGGGAACATTTTTGGGGTTGGTTTTGTTTCTTTATAGGTAGGCTATCGGACAACATATTCTTCACTTCTCGTGTAACAAGTATACTGCCTCTACGCGATATCGTAGTCAAAGATTATATACTGCCATGAAAAAGACGCTGCACAGATCCTCCATTTATCTATAACAATATATTCAGGAAGGTCAAAGACCGATTCTTTCCAAGGTGTATTTACTCTCCTAAACCCATATCCCAAAATCCAATCTCCAACTCCGTCGCTCTCTTGAAGATGCCAACCAACTCTTCCACTCTACTCGGCGAAACCTGATGCATATGTTCCTCCAGTAATGCTACCAACCAATCCCCAGAGATCAGCCCAATCTAACCCCCAACCCGTTTTATATGAAAAGAAAAGGGAGGGAGACTCACCAGACCCAGTCTTAACAGCAGTCACATAATCCTCCGCCACATAATTCTCAATCCACTTCCAATATCTATTGTTCTCTTCCCCTTTCACCGTATGATCAGCATCATCGTATAGACGACGAGCAATTGCGCCGTAGCCGATCAGGCATGGTGCTAGAGCCATTTGGAGGGCTAGCCAGTCCTCGGATTGACCTATGTCGAGGATGTAGCGGCTGTAGGCGACGCATGCTTTCCCCCAAGATTTGTTAGTAAGGCTCGAAGAGAGGAAGGAGAGCGTGTGAGGCAGACCTTGTTTTTCGGGGGTTGCTTCCATTTCTTCGCGGGTTAGGCCGAAGCTGGCGCAGTAGTCGATATGGAGGGCTGTTTCGGTGTTGATGTGTAGGACTATTCTTGCGGACTGTATATGATATTAGTTCTATGTACACCTCTGGAGGGATGAAAGGCGGCTTACAGCGGCTATGGATTTCATGGTGCGAGCTTTGTACGAAGCGAGGGCATTGCTTCTTGCGAAATGGACCTGAGTGAAAATATGAGTTTGTGCTCCATGGCATCGAGACAAAACAGGACACATGAAGACTTACTAGGTAGAGATAATCTTGTACAAGATAATCCTTGAAATTCTTCAGAGGAAGAGTCCCATCGCCCAATCCTTGCACAAATGGATGATGCGTAAACCTGTGCCATATAGGTCTCATATCCGACCTGTTGAGGACATAATCCACGAATTGACCACTAGAACAGGGTCAGAGTAGAGCATATAGAACATCATGGACGGGGGTCGATGGCTTACGGCGCAAAAGGCATACTATATAACGAGTGAAAATGATTGATCGGCCCACTCCCCTGGCCCATATCGACACTAAGCTTGATACCAGCTTCGACATATTTTATCGCCGAACGAACTGATGTCTTCAAATCATTCCCCTTTGCAAGATTTGCCGCTATAGCCGATGCAAGAGAACATCCCGTGCCGTGCGTATTCTTTGATCTCGAGAACTCTGTCTCGGTCAACATCAGTACCTCCTCCTCACCATTCTCGACATCCGCAGCAGAATACAAAACATCAACCACGATTCTGGCCTCTTCAGTCGAGTTCGCGCGTACCCGCTCGGATGTAAACGGTAAATGACCCCCCTTTAACAACACGGCTTTTGCTCCGAGACCCTGCACTTTCTTGGCAAGTTCAATCATTTCATTTACATTCTGCGGTTCACTGACTGGAGAATCACCCGCATTCTCGAGTAGAAGTTTGGCTTCAGGGATATTGGGGGTTAGGACTGTGGTTAGTGGGAGCAGGTTTGTGCGGACGTGTTGGACTGCGTCTTGGGGGAGGAGTTGGGAGCCGGATGTTGACACCATCACCTTTGTTATATTAGATGAAGAATCACTGAGAAAGGAGGAGAGGACTTGTATATACCGGATCGAGGACAATAGTCTTGACGATATGTTTCTTCAGTTCCTCTGCAATGACATCCACCGTCTCTGCAGACGATAACATCCCTGTTCATCACGAGTCAGTCATGTATCATTCGTACTGACGCATAATCAAAATACCAAGTTTAACAACATCAGCACCCACATCCTCCAAGGCAGCATTGATCTGTTTCCCGACAAACGCCGCCGGAACAACATGAATATCTTGGACGCCCAACGTGTTCTGTGCCGTTAGGCCAGTGGTGGCTGTTAAAGAGTAGACGCCATGAGCTGTCAGGACTCTTTGATCTGCTTCAAGGCCGCTATTCTCATAGTTAGCATATTTGCATATTCTCTTGTTACGAATTGAGCGCGATGTATGATATCAAGACGTACGCTCCACCTGAACTATCAGATCCCGCGATGACGAGAACCCTAGGAAGCATTTTCCCGATTACTTTGCTAATCACTATGAGTCCTGATTGTTTCTTGGCATTGTAGATGATCAAAGGCTGATATTTGATAGAAGGTGTCTTACTTTTTCTACAAGAGTCAAAGCGATGTCGGAAAATGAATAATTCTTTGCGGGTCCCGGTCCACTAATGTCTGTGGACTGTTGAGTTGGCGTATAGGTACCCGCTTTGGCCCATCGAGACTTTTAAGACAATTCTACTTAATAGAAGATATCAAGATTATACATATATACAATGCCATTCGATCGACTCGCATTATGATCATTTAGCAAACAAAACAGGGTCATCACAATCAATATCCTCGTCAACTCCAACAAACAAAAACCCGAATGCGTGATAACATGTTCTAAGCCAACATGAATTTAAACAGTGTATCCATCTCAACCCATTGCCGGCCACACTTCTTCAAATATGCATCAACTACTCCTTTGACCGTGGCAAATCGTGCCCTGTTATATTCAGCCAGAGCTTGAATATTGTCTTTTGCGTCACCGGCCTCTTTAGCAGCAACTGACTTGGCCTTATCGACGTCCCAAAGACCGGCAAAGTAGAGGAGTTGGTTGTACATTTGCTTTTCGGTGTATTCGTAGTTCATACGCCCGAGACAGCCCTCTGCACGTCCTCGTGGTCCCAGACAACGATGACCGTATACACTCATTTGTCTGGTGCGATTGGCGCAGGAAGAGTCGTCGCATACAAGCCAGCCTTCGTAGTATTTTGCTGTTTGGGCGCGAATCTGGCTTTCCACTTGTGCAACTATCGAGATTGTTGAGAAGACATTTCCGCATGCCTCGTTCGGGCAAACCAATCCGTGTGGAGAGCACATCTTGGCCGATGAACTTAACCCTTCAAAAACTGAGGACTCGCCGCAGTGTCGGCAGCGAAGAGTCAAACGGGCTGCATGTTCAAAGCGTACAGTGTCGGGTATCTGTGACTCCAACGGATAAATCTCCGCATCTTGTTGAGCGTTTGATCGGGACGTATTGATCTGGTACTTGCGGACGTCTAGCCCCAAACATTCCGCAATCCGGACAGGGTCTGTGCCAGGAATTGGTGCGCAGAGACGCTCAATCGGTGGGAAGATCTGCTTGAGCAGGTAGTACTCAATATCAGGTTTAAGCTCCGAGTCTGGCTTCATAACATCCTGGGGTGTGTAAGATCTTTTCGGAGGCGGGAGATTGGCAGTCTCAGAGTCACCATTTGTAACGACGTATGCAATGACATCGTTAGGCCTAATGGTCTTGCCTCGAGCAATATCTCTCAGGGCAACCTGAGCAGGAGGCATGCTCTCCTTGTTCGGGTATTCCTCGGGTCGTTTGGAAAGTTTCTTCATCTGTTGTTAGTCTACAGCCTCACTGAAATGGGACCAACGGACTTACTGTATATATAACGTATTTCTGCACCGGGATTTTGTACTCCTTCATCTGAGCAGTAATGTCTCGTAGGTAATCGTGCACCTTATTGAGCACTACCTCTGAGTCTTCACCTGAAAGGATTTCGTCAAGAAGTCTCTTCGACACCTCCTTAGACAAAGCACAGTATTCACGGCGCTTCATGTCGAGACCCTTGACCTCGAGCTTGTCGACATATTTACCATCAACCTCGGTCATGTTGATAGCAGCGTACTTCTTCTTAGCATGAAGGAGCAGACGGCGGAAGACGTTGTCAATGTCAATTTCGAGAAGCTTGTAGCGCTCATTGACGGACGCCTTGAACTCCTCGCCGACTCTCAAAGCATCACTGATGGTGTCCATATTGGTGTTGATCATGACGGAGTCGGTATCACCATAAATGACTCGTAGCTGTTTCGACTCTGCGAGGTCTTTGGTGCTGCGAAGAATTTCACGACCTTTGAATGTCGTGAGCATGGCCAATGGGCGGGCATAGAAGCGAGACTGTGTATAACCCAAACAACCGTACATAGAATTAGCTGTTAGCTTCAAGGCCATTTGCTTGGTATCCCACAATGCTAGTTGTTCAGTTGTCGCTCTCTTGTCTTTCATCAGCTTTTTGACCTCTCGACGCCGTGTAACCAGGTTGGCAATGAGACGGGGCAGGATTCCTTGGTCTTGATCAGACGAGGGAACTTCTGGGACTTGCTCTTCATTCTCATTCTCAGCCTGTGAGCATGTTAGCCATCGATTCAAACTGATTATTGTAAAGAGGGCTTACAGTTGAGCTTCGGTCGACAGTTGTGAAGCAGATATTGAACTCTTGAATGATACTGGGATACAAACTGTTAAAGTCCATAACCAGAACATATCGATCATATAGCCCTTTCTCCGGTTCGAAAACGAGACCACCTTTATACTTCTCCTTCTTTTTCTTATCAGTCGAATCGTCATCGTCATCCATTTTCTCTTCGAGGGCTTTGAGCTGTCTGTTCGAATACTTGTCTGGGCAGATGTATTTGTTGCGGTAGAATTCATGGAGCAAGATGTACTCGTTGCGCTCAGCGCGAGTTCCAGTGAGGGTTCTTGCCCATGAGTTACCAGCCAAGTTGGTAAGGACCTTGGTCAGAGAAAGCATCTGTAAGCGGATCACCAAGGCAGAGATAAAGTATGTGTCGGCCTCGCAATGCGTGACATATTTCATTAAGCCTTCTTTGGTCGTAGCCCAGGTCTTCAGTGCAGCTTCGTTATCAAGCTCGCTGCGAATGTGATCATCACTCAAGTAAAGCTGACACATCTCGGTCAGTGTCCAAGACTGACATTTGAGCATGAGAGACTAATAGACGCCTGGATTAGTATGAAAGAATCATCGATCAATATAGTGTTGTACATACCTTGCCCATGTCGTTGGCGAGATCACACATCATTCGACCAGCGATGAGATGCCTGTCAGCAAAGAATCCTCCTCCCCGGTTAAAGTTCTTTGGCCATTCAGTACGCTTCAACCGACCGACTCGCGACCAGCCCGGAGTTTTCTTCTCCTTCAGTCGGTTCAACAAAATTCCAAGATCGACCTCTTGGAGCTGATGACCCATGATGATATCTGGGTCCATTCGCTCGAAAAGAGCAAGGAACTTGCTGAGAAGGAATTGCTCATTCTTTTCCAACATGTACACACCTCGTTGTTTCTTGACTTCAGCCTCGAGACCAATAGGATAAGATGTGCCTGAAGGACGCATGACCGTAAAAGTTTTGCAAGGCATCTTCTCTGGGGGTGTGGTTTCAGGTAGGGAAACATTCTCATATATACGAGCACTTGCGACGAGAATCTCCTGTCTATTTTCCTTGACATTGAGCTGAGTCCTGAAAGACAAACTCATCAAAGTTAAAGGGGGCGTCTCTAAGTCCGAGTCCGGAATTGTAGTGATCGTATTGGGCTTAGAGACTTGACATTCAAACTTGCACCAGGAAGCATTGGTAGCCGTTGAGAAGTCCGCTTCACCAATCTTTAGCCAGCAAGGGCCCATTACATGCTTCCACAAGACAAATTGTTCGAAAAGTGCTGTATTGGTACCGAATACGTGCGAGAATGTCTCGCCTGTGGTATCCATGGGTAGAGCTGGTTTGTCATATGGGTAAAGCAGCTTCAAGTAGTCTCCCTCTTTAGGAATGTTTGGAAGCTCAAATGCGTACTTGCGGGTGCATGGTTTGATCTTGTGCATGCCAACTTTGAGCTTTGTCATCATTCCGTCTACTTCCTCGTAGACATCTTTCATGTCAACTTCTTCATCGGTAACTTGCCCTTTCTTCACGCGAGTTTCACGAGGTAGGAAGAAGAGTTTGCGAAGGATGTTATCAACTTTGACAAAGGAGCTGACATACGAGCCAGTCTTCTTGCTTTTGACCTTGCCGAAGAGACACAGACTGCCGTTGACCTCAGTGTAGTCAAGCCAGAAGAACTGAACACTGCCGTCTTCTTCAATGACATCCTGTGCTCGCACTTTGCCGAAGCCAACATTCTCTGTCGCCGGACTGCTGAGGACGTTGAGTTTGCTTGTCACGTTATCCCATGTTGCCTCGACTTCGGCGGGAGCACGTGGCGGGGAGGAGCTCGATGGCGAAGGGTATGGTAGTTTTTTGATCTTTGGCGGTGGTTTGCTTCCAGTCATGTTGACACTAGAAGATTTGCTGTCGTGATGACCAGTGGCTTGAGCAACGTCCATCATATCTTCATCCTCATCCTCTTCTTGCTTGATAATGTCCTGCTCATTCTTGAAAGACTTTCTTTCAACAGCTTTTGATATGGGAGATGAGGGAAGAGCGGCGTCACTCATTGGGACATGCTCATCGTCGTCACCCCCCAATGCCAAAGTACCGTCATCGTCGTCATAATCAGGAATATCGATATCTTGTTTTGGCGGGAGAGGAGTATCCTCGCCTTTGCCACGCATGCGACGGTCTGAGGGTTTTGACTTTTCCGAAAGAGGTGGTGATAAGATACGGACTTTGCGGCGTGTCTCGGATTTGATGATATTTTTCGTCGGTACTCGAGAGGGTAGAAGATTGGTATCGACATCCCCCAAAAGATCTGCCATAAACGCTTCATCCTCGGCTGTTGCAACAGGCTGTTTCTCAAGCGATTAGCACTGACTCATCGACCGTTGTTAGAATACATACCTTTGGCTTTGGCGCAGCTAAAGCATTGCCCGTGTTAAAGTACTTCGTGATACCATTGTTAATCTTTTCCTTTCGCTGTTTCTCTTCTTCCCGCTTCCTTTTCGCCGCCTTTCCTCTCGCGGGGAGGTCATCGTCCTCCTCGCTGTCGCTATATTCTACTCGATCCTCGTTCCAGACTTCGCGTCCATCGTCTGCGTATCCCTCGCCATTGTCGTCAACCACAAAGTCGTCCTCGTCGAGTCGCTTTCGAACAACCTTTTTGTAACCTTCTTCGTCGACTTCGTCGTATATAGATCCCTGGTCTTCGACTTCGTAGGTGGACAGTCGCTTCTTGCCAGAGGCACGAAGGGCTTTGAGTTCGGCAAGCTTTGCTCGAGCTGCTGCGGCCGACATTATGAATGAAGTATGTTGAGAAGCTTCATATGCAGAGGTAGATAGTAAGTTATCTTTGAAATCAAGTGTCAATGTGCGATTGTATGTATGTATGTAGTAGCATAAAGGCGTGTTGTGTCTTTCAAAGGGCGGGAGGAGCTAAACTAATTAAACACGCCGCGGGAATGTGGACGCGCCGGACAACGCGACGTGACAATACGCTAATCCTTTTTGGGCGTAATGAGTGGATCTCTGATTACCTAGCCCTTACCCTAACCCTGCTGCATCTCTCTCTCTCTCTCTCTCTCTCTCTCTTGCTTCATCACATCTCAGGGCCAGCCACCTGTAAGAGTCAAAGTCCTTTGTGCCACATTCATTTGACATCTTTTCCAAGATGGAGATGGAGATTGTATGTTGTGCCACCGAGTCAGATGCCCGGATATAATCATCAAACTAGTGTGGTTCATGTCAACGACTCCAATGCTTGATAGCGATATCCCCGGATTCTAATGGTCCTAGATAGATGATGGTCCTAAATCCGATTTAACTTCCAATCTCATTCACAGTGATTTGATATGAATATACACATGTACGGCTAAGTCCCTCGGCCTGATGAGTAAATCTCGCCACAAGTCCGTTAATTCCGCAAACCCGAACAGTGATCGATTACTGGAATAAGTAGTCCATCAGCCAGACATCGTATATATTGATCTCTGGCTGACTGGGTTCTATACTCTATGTAATATTCAATGCTCTAGACTATTAGAACAACAAATTCCGGTCCACAATTAAAGCAGCTGTGACGACCCTGAAAATCGTGTATTGCCTAATCATCCGTCAAAATGCAACCCCCGACTCGCCGTCTAGGAACCAACGGCCCTAGTGTAACAGCTATAGGCTATGGCATGATGGGCCTCAGCGCATTCTATGGCAAACGTCAAGACGATGAAACGCGCCTCCAATTCCTAGATAAGCTCTACGCTGCCGGGCAGCGATTCTGGGATACATCAGACATCTATGGGGACAGCGAGGATTTGCTAGGAAAGTGGTTTAGCCTTAACCCTGACAAGCGGCAGCATATCTTCTTGGCCACCAAATTCGGCAATATGGGCGGTGGGAACGCCCGGACGGATCCGGAGTATGTGCTGGAGGCGTGTGGGAAGAGTCTCAAGAGGCTTCGGACTGATTATATTGATTTGTATTATGTGCATCGAGCAGACCCCGGGACGCCGATTGAGGAGACGGTTCGTGCTATGGATAGACTTAAGAAGTATGTAGGGCCCACCCTTGTCCTTTCATTGTCAGCTACATGATCAGAAGGCTGACACGAAACATTATAGAGAAGGGAAGATTAGGTTCCTAGGATTATCAGAAGTATCATCTTCTACTCTCCAGCGAGCCCACTCAGTCTCTTCCATCTCTGCCGTGCAGGTTGAGTACAGCCCATTTGCGCTAGAAATTGAATCCCAAGAGATCAATTTATTAGCAACATGCAAAGAGCTAGGAGTTGCTGTGGTTGCCTACTCCCCCTTAGGACGAGGTTTTCTGACCGGGCAGCTGAAGAGTATCGATGATCTTGACCAGGACGACTTTCGGCGCAAGGTGCCTCGCTACTGGCCAGAGAATTTCCATCACAATGTTGTCCTTGTGCAGGAACTAGAGAAATTCGCGAAGCAAAAGGGATGCACTGCTAGCCAGTTGGTTTTGGCTTGGCTGATGAAGCAGTGGGACATGGTTATTCCAATTCCAGGCACGACGAAGTGGGAGAATTTTACTGAGAATATGTGTTCCTTGCAGGTAGACCTAAGTGATGTTGAGGCTAAGAAAATGAGGGATGTCATCGAGAAAGCCGGTGTGGTTGGTGATCGGTACCCGGATGGATGGGCAAGGACTTTGTTTGCGGACACAGCACCCCTTTCACAATAGATCTGAGTCTAGAGTAAATATCAAAGTAGAGAAAAGAAAGGTTACAGTCGTTTGTGAGATGTATTATTCATTTTCACCGAAAATAGAACGGCTTTTTGAATACATTGAAGTCAACATCGCTCGTTTGATTCATTTATCGCTAGCCCAAAACATATCTTCACATATGCTAGTCTGATACAAAACTGTCCTCGGAATCCGATTCTGTTTTGAAGATCAACAATTCGTAGAGAAATGCCAAAGACAAAGAGAACTCACCTATTAATACTTCATAATCAAAAGCCCCTCCTACATTCTGCGCAAGGGCATCACTAATGATGCTCTGTGCATCAGTAGGGATAGCACTGTCGGCTATCGCACTCGTTATAATCAAATGGAACCCGTTGTTGTTCGGACCTAGTTGAGAAACAAAATCGAGAATTCCCTCTGCCGTAAATTCACTATAAGCATGGATTGCAAGGAAGCGAAGATTTTTCACGGCAAGAAAGGACGGCCAGAGATCATCATCGAAGCTCAGTCCATTGACCGAGAATCGCTCCAATTTCGTCAGATACGGCATCATAGTCATAACATGGCCTGCTGTATAGAAATCGGAGACTTCCTTGAGATCCAGCTCGCGAAGTTGGCTTAATTTGCAGATTGCCTGTAGCAGACTTGCTTCGTTTTGCACGACGGCATGACGCTTTCGTTGGAGGATTAATGATTGCAGAGATTCTGCTTGGAGCGATAATGCGTGGTGAAAATCCTCGTTGTTTTCTGTAAAATAGCATCGCATTTGCAGCGTTTCAAGACGAATTCTGTCGTCGACAAGCACTTTTGCGAGAAGACTCATGTCATCCATACCCATGAAGTCTCGAAGTTGCAAATGGCGCAAGTTTTGACACTGACTGATCCATCCAGCAACAGCTGCTAGGATCTCGTTGAATGAGTCGTCGTGGATGGTAGGTTGAGAGTCTGTCAACACGAGTCTCTTCAAAGCTTTAGGTGGACCAAGGGTTGGAAGCTGGGCAATAGCTTCGATGGACAGATTGGTTAATACCAGCTTCGTAAGTGAGTCGAGATGGGCGCCTAAAGCGAGAATAGTCCGCGGTCCAATAAATGATAGACTAATAACCTCAAACGTTTCCAAAGAGTTTGGACGTAAGCTGCTCAAAACGCGCTCAGCTTCGGTATCTGCTTGAAAACCTTGACGATCTAACCTGTGAGATTGTGAGCACGCATTGCCAACAGAGAGAGAAAAAGTACACGGGAACGCTCAGTATAAATATTTACCATCTGAAAACTGAAAGACTTTTGAACTCTGGGCAATGCTCACGGATTTCTTCATCGGCTCTCTCACTAAAGGCAGCGCCATTCCAAATGTAAAGAGTCTGTAATCTGGGCAGATGGACAGCCCATTGTTTTAGAGCGTTTCCAGGTACTGATAGCCATCAGTTTAGGTATGTCATCGATGTCTATGGGGCTAACCTACTGTTGCCTCTGAGCTCCTTGATCATATGCGCCCTGTCTGTTATCACTATTTTAATGTAAGTATTCATTTAGTATTTGGCACTATCCATCGAATACTTGTAAATAACTCACATGTGCCAACTCTCTGAATGACCCAAGAGGTATTGGTGAAGTCTTCTTTCGAAGATCGAAGTCTTTTATGGCCCTTGCTCTCATAATCCTGATAGATGAGATCACTAATTCCGCTTGCAAAAAACTCGCTTTATTTATGTAGTCAGACGCATGGTCATCACATACAAAGACGCATGAAAGAATGGCTTACTCTCGTATGTGGCCCTTGAATCCGGTATGCGTCAAAAGTTCCCTAAAATCATCCAAGTCCAAGTATCTGATGTAATCACAGTAGGGTAAGAATGTCTTCCCTTCTGATGTCGACAATATAATTGACCGCCACATGAGCATCCATTTGCGGAATGTTGCAGCTGATTCTGCAGCGTTTCGTGGTATCGTGCTCAATGATGGCAGCCTTGAGAAATCAAGGGCGCGCGGTCTGAACGATTCATCTTCTGTGCCGCCGCCAAAAGCCGGTGAAGAGTCGTATAACTGGTAGAGAATGGCTAGAGCTGGCTCTGCAAGCCATCTGGATACCAAAGCACATTGAAAGAGTGTGTTGTGGTCGACTTGTGCTTTGAGGAAGTCTAAGATGATGAGGAGCACATCGCCGCTTAGGACCACCATTGTTCTAGAAGCCCCAGCTCTTTTTCGCCAACGCAAGAGCTCCAAAGACGGTTGCAGTCAGAGATTTGTCTATGATAAAGAGTTTTAAAATAGCGAGAGTTGAATGAAGATGTTGATAAGGCAGCCAGGCACGTCCTTTCATGACGTTTCGGGAAAGCGTGTACGAGCGACGCGTCTGATTGGTGGATCAGCCATACTGTGGGGCCTGTACATATCTCTTGCCTTGTTGACCTTCTTTCTCTTTCTACTTCTACCTTTATAAACACTTGCGAAACATGCAACAATCCTCACGAAAGGAAGATGCCGAAGCTGTATTTCTCTCTCAAGCCATCTGCACTACTGCAATTGCACGATGCCTTGGTGTGTCTGAGCAAATTCAACGAGAGCGTCTCGATTGAGGCTGAACATGACCTAGTAAGTGCATTCGAACTAGTAGTCTCGAAGTCGCTAATATTGAATCTAAGCTACGCCTGAGTACGTTGAATACTGCCAAAACGGCTTATGCCTCGTTCATCCTAGGTTCCGGGAAATTCTTTTCCAAGTATAGCTTTAGTGCACGTGGCGGGCAGCAGAGTTCTTCTGGCCAGCAATATGTGGATAAATTCGCCTGTCAGATGTATCTGAAGGTAGGCACTATTGAGTTTTTAGTTCAGCTCTATTTCTTCAAAGTGCTAATGTATGGTACAGGCCTTACTGTCAGTCTTCAAAGGCCGAGCAGGCGAGTCACGCGACAAGCAAACAGCAGTAGAACGCTGTGACGTTGAGTTACATGATTCCCCGGATGAGGCTGAATGTAGATTACATATACAGATGATCTGTGGTCAAGGTATAAAACTTTCCTCCAAACTTATTTAAGGGTCTTGCTGAACATGCGACAGGTGTGGTTAAATCTTATAAGCTGACCTACGAACCCGTTTCTGTACAACATGCCCTGTTCGATCAGACACGAGTGCAGAATCAGTGGATAATTCAGGCAAATATCTTGAGAGAGATTATTGATCATTTCAGTCCGACTGCGGAGCAACTGGACATTTATCCGGATGCAGGAAAAGCTATCTTTACTAGCTTCACCAATAAGATTAGTGATGGGAAGGGTATTTTCATTCCTCATTTCTGACTGTCGACATTGCGGCTAACTGATCGTCAAGAGATATTAAAACAACCAGTCCACACATCCGTTGCTATTGACAAAAAAGACTTTGAAGAGTTTACCGTCAAAGATGGGTTGCATGTTGCGATCAACGTCAAAGACTTCAAGGCAGCAGTGATCCATGCAGATACCATGAAGACATCGATCACGGCACGTTATACTCGTCCGTGTCGGCCCCTGCAACTGGCATATGTATCAGAAGATGGCATCGATTCGGAGTTCACGCTCATGACACGTGGAGATGTCGACGAGGCCGATAATGACGATGATGCTTCGAGGCCTGTATCACAGCTTTCTGCTAGACCAGCCGCTAGACGTGTAGCAGCACCTGAGTCAGCGACACTCCCTTCTGTGTCGGCGGCTTCCGCAGCTTCATCAGCAACAAGAAGTGCGATGCCGCCACCATCCAGTCGACCAGCCATATCACCCCGAAAGCCGGAGTTAATGTCAAGTGCTGCGTCAAGAGCAGCATTGGCCGATATTCATGATAGTCTTTTTGTGCCAGCGGATGACGACAGACAGTGGGATGAACAAGTATATGATGAGGCGGATGATCAGGATATTCTTGGCTGGGACTCGAATATAGAGCCGGTTTGTCCCGTACCTCAGTTTTGTTATAGTGACAAGCTAACGGTCTTTAGGGAGCATACCATGAAGGTCGTCCAAAACCTCTGACGGACGATTATCCGACATTATCGGCTGATAAACAACAAACCCACAGCGACGCTGAAACGGCTATTCCGCCGACACAGCCAATATCACAGGTATATTCTAATCAGTATAGATTTGGAAGCTCGTATACTGATTTCGGTAGATACGAAACCTGGGATTGTTTGACTGAACACGCCTATGTGGTATTATTCATGATGAGACCACAATCCAACTCGTAGCGCAACCCGCGGCCACTCGAATGACTGTCACCTTGTCATCCTGCAAGACATCAACAGGAAGCTGAATCTGACTCAACCTCCCTTTCACATTCCCACGCTCATCCGTATCTGGCCCACAGTTGCCATGCTCTCCCCATCCACAAGAGACAATAGTCTTGTTATTAGACAAGACAGCAACAGCATGTTCACTGCCAGCCATGAACCGGCTGATGGAGTCCCAACGTACAAGAGATTCCTGAGCCACAGACGGCTGCTTGCGGATCCCCAACTGGCCGCGATCATTGCGGCCCCAGGCAATAACTGATCCGTCAAGATTATTATATAAATAAATCCCATGCCAACTGGTCGATACTTCGTATCTGTTTTTAGTTCGGCCGCTTTTTTGCAGCGTCTGTACCGAAGGCGCAGCAGATATGATATTCCATTTATCATCCGTACCAAGGATCGTATACATATATTCCTCCGTTTCCTCTTTCTTGTAGCCACCAATAAACGTAAACTCCCGTCCACAAGCCACACTCCTCGGTATCACCCCCATGTCAGTCAAATCAATCTTCACAGGCGACCAGGCAATCCTTTTCGCAACAATATCTGAATCATTTCCTAGTTGCCCCTTTCTCGAAGCCCCCCATCCATAAACATGGCCATTTGACAATATCGCGACGACATGGTTCATCCCACTACTTATAGCTTCAATGTGTATATTTTTTGACGGCGGAAAATCAACAAGGACATAATCATCAACATCGATAATCTCATGAACAGCCGTTTTTGCAGATGACGTGTTTCGTAGACCAGGTCCAAGACCTAATTCGCCTTTATCCCCTGTTCCGAGGGATATCACAATATCTTTCTTGTTCTCACCGTCATTGTCGGTATTATTGGGGATGCTAGCGACGAAACAACTCCCAGACCAGGTAGCGCATACATCTTTGAAGCACTCAATAACCGTCCCAGTTGCCCTAAGACGGAATCTGACTCGTTTGAACCGCGTGAGTACATCGCTGTCCTCTTCTTCATGACCCCTGCAAACCCCGCATCTCAAATCCTCATTCAATCCAGCCGCATACACGGCCCCATCCTCGAATAAAATGAGCGTATGATTTCCGCCACAGGCTAGGCGCTTGACTGTCCTTCTCCTAACCGCTTCTTTTCCATCATTTGCGTTTTGTTGGCTTTCGCCGTCGGCGTCGGCGTCGTCGAATATACTTTCCACTGGCGTCGAGACATCATCTCTATGTCCTATACCCAATTGACCGGATCCGTTTGAGCCGAGGGCAAATATTCTCTCCATTACTCTTCCTCCTCTTCAATCTCCTTTTTTTTCCCCTTCTCTCTATATTCGTTCACCGAAAGTTTGAAGTTTGGATGGTTGGAGATGGATGTTGGACGAAAGTGTTGTATATTGAGCTTTACTGGATTGGTCTTAGTGTAGATTAGGTATTGTGTGAGGCAATTATGGTTATCTCCACGTGACTTTTATCGATTAGATGCCACACACAATTGATTATCCATAACAACGCCCCCTCATTTCTTTCAGTTCTTGAGATTCATGATGTGAAAATTTAAAAGGAACGGAGAAATGATATGTACGTACTTTCGTTTCTTTCTCAGAGTTATGAAGGTTAGGAGTAAGAGGTTTGATATGAAACTAATGCATTTCGGGTATCCAATAAATAGTTACATAAGTTCCATACAATGAATCAATCGTCCCCATGACACATCTCGTCATCACATGCAACGAAACAGGAAACGAATTGATCAAGAAGTCTATCTTTGCTATCAATTCAGGTGGTATATGCACGCAAAAGAAAAAAAAAAGAGTACAAGAAGGAAAAAGGAAACAGCGAGAAAGAAAGCAAACTTCCTTCGCGATGATTAGATTAAACCGTGTAATGACTTATTAGGAGTGTCGAGGCTGATTACTTCTCAGCCACGACAGGAGCAGCAGTCTCGGTCTCGTCACTCTCGATAGACTGAGCGGCAGGAGGCAAGCTGGAGAAGGTCTGCTGACCACCAAGCTTCTCAGTGCCACGGAACATGGGGCTAGTACGCTCAAAGTACTTGTGGACGGCACCCTCGAAGAGAGCCTCTTCGGCGTCGACGTCAATCTCGCCCTCTTCGTTGGAGTTCTTGCGAGTCATGCCGTTCTCCCACTCTTGACGGTAGTCCTCGACCTTCTGCTTGTAGTCGAGCTCGGCATCGTAGTACTTGCCGACACCGCGGAGGCGTTCCCAGACAGACAAGTGCTGGGGATGGATGGCAACACCGTGGTATTCGTTCTCACGGCCGTTACGGAGGTACCACCAACGACGTTCCTGTTCCTTGAGGTCGAGACCAGTGGTGTCGGGAAGAAACAAGAAGGTGACGAGCATACCGGCAAGACCGAACCAGGGCCAGATGTAGAAACGTTGCTGGACGGTGGTGTAGGAGGAGACAATGGCAGCAATCAAGGCACCAAGCTTACCCATGGCAGCGGCGAAACCGTGGGCGGAGGCACGGATGGGAGCAGGGAAACATTCAGCGGCAACCAAGAAAGTAACACAGTTGGGACCGAACTGGTTGAAGAAAGAGGACAAGAAGTACATGGCCTGGAATTCCTTGATGTGCTCCTTGGAGGTGTAGTAGTTGTAGTGAAAACCGGGGACAACGAAGAGAACGAAGCACATCAAGAAACCGATCTGCTGCATCCACTTACGTCCGTAGAATTTGTTGTCGATGAGGAAAGAGGCGAGGTAGTAGCCAATGAGGGAGACACCGATGTTGAGCAAGTTGTACAACCAACTGGGCATCAACGACTTCTCATTTGGTAGGATAACCTTAAGGAACTGGCTCTGGAAAAGCTTGTTACCGTAGAAGAAGATATCGTTGGCAAACCAGCCGAAACTGGTAGCAAAGAGACGAGGACCGAAGAATTTCAAGGTAAGGCGGAAAGACTCGACATCGTACCCAGTAACGGAAGCCTTCTTCTTGATAGCCTGGAGCTGCTTGGAGGCAGACTTCATGTGGTAGGCACGGTAGTAGGTGAGCCAAAGGGTTCCGACAGCGGGGATAGCGAATGAGACACGGTAGGTCCACTGAGCAGAGAGCTTGGAGTAAGGGTAGTTGCCGGAACCGCCGTGGAAGACAATCAGGAGAATGATCAAGAGACCCTGGTTGAGAAGCTGACCCCAACCCTGCATCAAGAAAGCACTGACGACCTTGCGACCACGGTGGAGACGATCCTCGCGAGTAGAAATACGGCCAGAGCCGACGGCGTTCTCCATACCAGAGGTAGCAGTCATGGGGTATTCACCACCAACACCGATACTGTAGAAGAAGAGAGACCAGGCGTAGCAGATGACCCAGCCGTTCTCGGTGACACCGTAGGCGGCAGTAAGCATGACAAGACCGACAAACATGATGGTAGCATCCTGGATAAGACCCCAGCGACGACCAATCCTGCTTCTGTTAGTATAGAAAGATCATCTTTTTTTGCAGAAAAGTGTGAACGTACATATCACCAAGATATCCAACGAGAATCTGACCAACCATGATACCAGCAATTTCCAAATATGTCAGAGAGTTGATCCAGTTGACATTGCAAGTCTTGTGAGAACCCCAGCAATTGGGGAAAGCGTCGGCCAAGAGAGACTGAACAGTGCTGACGGAGAACAAGACGTAACTGGACGATATTAGTCAATTGCAACGCTGCAATTCGGCGGAGACAAAACTCACCCTTCCAAAAGCAGACCGGCACCAGGTAAAACCATGTTTTTGAAGTAGTAGCTGACGGGCGAGAGAGGATCGGCCTTGATCATTCGACCAATGGTAGCCAACTCTTTGCGCGCCTCAGCGCTTTCAACCTTGTTGACGAACTTGAATCGCTGTCCGAGGGGAAGATCGGCCCAATAAATACCCTCGGGGGTGTAGCTGTCGTCGGGACGGAGGAGCACGTCAAAGGCATCCTTTTCGGTTGGGTGCATCTCCTCGTACTGAGGGTGAGTGCCGGTCACATCGGGCCCGTGAGGGGGCATAGGACCGAGAGCAGTCATCTCGTCGTTGTCTGTCGTTCGCTCGTTTGTTCGAAAAAAAAAAAAGAAAAAAGAACGTCGTCGACGACGGGTTTACGATCTTATCTGCAATTTGAATGAATTCAGTAAGTGATCGTGTGATCAACAAGCGAGAGAAAAAAAGTGCTCAGACTACCAAGACTGCACTTACGGAAAGATCAAAAGCCACGGCCTGAGCAAACGACGCCTCAAGGCTTGGTATGAGCACAGTGACGAGGAAAAGATCCCAGATGAGAGAGGGGATTTGGGAAGGCAAATATATATAACATTTTGGGGTTGCTTGGCCGAGCTTGGCTAGATGTCGTGGTAGAGAGAGGAAGTGGCACGTTGCTGTATCTGGCGCGCTGATAAGTCGAGGCTGCTCCACCGGCTAAGCGTCTGTCCGTACCGCTAGTTACTAGCTTAGCGCTGTATGGTACGACTAGGGACAGCGGGTCTGGCCTGGCCCACCGCGGCGAATCTGCCTCAATCTGCCTCGATCTCCCTATGAATTGGCCATTCAAACTAGACTAAGGGTTCCACTACGCTGAAAATCTCTTAACGATTTATTTGCCTCAGGGTAAGTACGTACAATCATTGCAGATATTCGGACTACTTCGCATGTGCACGACATAAACAAGAGACTCGACCGAACTGCAGTGTCACAGCCTCACAGAACGTCTTAAAAAAGCGAAACGAAACGAAACAAAAAAAAGCAAAAAAGAAAAATAAAATACGATCGGATAGTGTCATTGGCCCGCAATTGAGCAGCGAAGCGGCTTGGCAGATTGATCGGCCCGGGGTAGCCAATTGGCCTATCAGCAAGCTGCATTCTACACGTGTACGCTGCAGCCGTTCTCATTGCTCGCACGGTCTTGGCTGCTGTCGTCCACTGCGGCCTTGGCGTCGCTCAAAGAGGTAACACCTGCGTATACTCTTATTCCCTTTATTTAACTATACAATGCATCTCTAATTATTATTCTAGCATTGTAAATAGACATCACCATTAAATCATCTGTAGATACTTTCCTGGCAGGAACAGCAATGAGTTGTGCTCTACGTAGAGTTCGGCAGTAATAGACTCGAGTATTTCTCGAACGACACGTGCAACACGATGAATTATCACGATCGAGCAAATACTCCGTACAGAACTCTGTCAGGACTCAGCTGTCAGGTGGTGCATGCTGCAGCCGCGTGTAACGCACCAAAAGCAATTTCTTTTGTGGCTAATAATACTACTTCGTACGGGCTCTGACTTTTACTACGTTCAGCTGCAAGTACGACAACGTGCTGTGACTGTACATATACGTAGTATGTAATAGCATCACTACGTATTATACCCAAAGGCAATAAAATGCAAGATACACTTCAAGGCTGACTTAAGCATCGATAAGCAATTGACAAGAAATCATGGCGCTCAATGTACCGTGGAAAAGGCGCAGCCAAGCTGAGATCGAGATGAATTTGCGTGTGCCCAGAGTGTTAATTACCCGGTGGCACAGCTTAACAGAAGAATGGATGTGAAGCTGCAAGCCATATCCGTATCGAGTCATGACTCCGTGCGCAGAGTTTCGTTACTAGTCGATACCACGTTACCTGCTGCATCTAACCACCACCAAGTTGGCACCAACGCTAGAGTACGTCGTACGTACAAGGCGAACTGAGACCCTCATTAACGCGCTGGGCCTATAAACATGCCCCATCCTGCCACGGTCCCGAGTCTAAGACTTCCATGCCTTCCAAAGCATTCCGGCTCGGCACCAATCACGTCCACCTGCAAGGCATCCTTCACACCTAGCCGCGATGAAAATTTTCATGTCTCCATGTAACTGGCATGTAGATAATGGGACTATCGCATGGTTTGTGGATCTATCATCTCGGAGGTAGCCGACAAGAATCCACGGAAAGCGCGGCATGCGTGCCTGCAAGAAAAGTATTGTGACGCGACGCGATGGATGCAAGCCTCATTCTCGGAGGTGTAGCACCTGACTGCGAAACAATTATTTAATGGCAACACCATAGTGGCATAGTCGTCGCATATAGTTCATCGCATTGCCTGTTATGAAACCTGCGCGGCGCATGTTTCTGATCCTGTCAATGTTCAGTTGAAACAGGCAGATCCGACTAGTCATGAGCAACCTCGTAATCGCCTGTTGTTACAGCCTCAGAGGAAATTGTCAACATCAGGTGGTAGAACCAATAATGTAATAACCCCAGTCATCAGACGTGCTTCAACAACGTGCTTCAGCCAGACGCTTTAGTCCCATATGATATCAATCTGTCACGACTGGTGTATACATAACGCCACTCGCGAATTTTGAGAAGCTTCGAAAATCCTTCTAGACGTTCTCGAGATGGCGGGTCTCCGTATTGTAATTTTCGTCGCTGCAAACTGCATGTGACTGGGACTTATGTGCTTGTCCCTGCATAAGATCGCGCATAACATATGCTCCTGCCTTGGCTGACCATGTGGCTTGATCGTTCCAGTAGAAGACTGAAAGGAGAGTTTGCCCATGTTTGCCTGTTCGTGCTTGTTTTCTAGAAGCTTTCTCTTTTGCACTCGACAAGAATGTGGCTGTCTCCATATTCCGTATGCAGTAATCGACGTGCTGGATATGTTCGGCGCATGATTTCGATGCGAAACACGTGCTTGACTTCTCCCTTCATTCCCGAAGGTCAACTCATCTCCGTATATTTACCTGGATAGGCTGGATGAACCATTGATTCTATCAAAAGAGGCGCTCAATAGTCCCTAGAACTGTCCCGTACTCCATGCCACAACACGAATCATCTCGGTAGCCATTCCGAAGTACATACGTACTCTTTCAACAACGGAGAACAAGCCCGGTTGAATCATGGGGGAAGAATGGCAAGGGACAGGTTGGTTTAAAGTTGGCGGACCCACCCACGTGCTTGGAGTGGTCGCGCTTACTTGTCAATCAGCATTCGCTGTGGATCTGATTCCCACTGATTGGCTGCTGAATGTTTATCCACGTATATGTCTTATCCTACCAAGGCACTCTGTACTCTAGTACTGATAAAGCTTCAATTTAATATTCATATACATAGTGGAGTGTGAATAGATTCCAGATTTAGAAAATTTTCATTTATTGTGCTCGGCTTCGTTTTTGTTGGAGATTCGTCTCTATGAGGAACGATTAGCTCGTCTTACGAAGAGAGCACGTGTATGAACTAAAGACGAACTTGACCAGGACCACCATTTCAATGACTCGGAAGTCAAGACGACGACTGATCAGACAAAAAATTTTCGTTTCCAACATTTTTGTCTCTGCCTCGTCGAGTACTATCCCATTCTCTTTTCTCTTCCAGTAAATTCTCGACCCATCTGTAACTTCTATCAAGGTTCATGCAAGTGCAACCTCGCACGGCTGACAGGGGCCATTTCCTTACTTAACTACGTAGTTACTAACGTTATAAGACCTGATGAAATGATGACCTCTTCCCGGGATTTGCCTTGCACTGATCAACGTCCTGGCGGCTCATCCTTACGAGCTTGGCAATGCCTTGTTCTTTGTGCATGTACTCTGTTGTTTGCGAAAACTGACTGGCTACTTACAACGAGATCAACCAGCATCATACTCTTGATCAAGGCTGTGTAGGGAACGTCCTTCGCCACGATACATACTTTTTTCATACAACTCGAAACTAACTGACCCTGATCACTATACTCCAAACGCCGGACCTACACGAACAATAACCTATTCATGATACCCGCCAAGAACGCCCCCAGGATCTCTACATGTCTGACAACATCCCTGAACATACGGACACGACTCGCATACGTCATGGTTCATACATGGCTATATACAGGACTAAGGTTCGTTGTTGGCGAGGCGGATTCGATGGACGTACGTCGAAATACGACGTATAAAAGAGCATCTTATGATGCATAGTATGTATGTAACCATGTAAACCATGTAATTGAACTGGTACTGTCTGGGAGGTTAGCAGGCTTGTTAAGTTCTGGAAAACTTTTTTTGTTGGCTGTTTTATATCCAGCTCGGGCTAGCCGTTTCAGGAGGGTTTATGAGAATACAAAGTCCAACGCGTGGTTCTTTTACTTACTTGTAGCCTTGTAGGCATATCTCATTCACACTTGATAATAGTTCTATTCAACTCAGGCATACTTAATGGTGCCTGACGAGCCTCAGGCAGGCATGACGGGCATCCATACAAACCATACAAATCAGCCTTGAATCTGGACAATAATTCTGGGTTTGATTGTAAATTACACCTTAGATGGTCTGATCTTCATGCTGATGACATCTGGACACTGATCCTAGCTAGGTAGGCAAACATCTCTTGACAACCTAAATCCACATGCTCAATAATCCACGAAATGATCAGTAACCTTTTACCTGCCCTGGTCTAGATAAGCTGAAGGAGACCGTGACTACCGCGGGACTCACTTTCCTACCAGCGCTTCCTACGGCTTCATCGTGGTAGTCCAACGGACTCAGGGAACATCATAATTTATATAGCATGTCCAATTGAATGTCAAGCGAAAAAAAGGACCTGCCTGTCGCTCTCGATTTATATGTAAAATGAAAAAGGTTCAAACTGATATGAGACATGGAAAAGATCACACACACAGGAAATGAAGGAAAAGAAAATGCGTCCGCTAGGCGACAAACATGATGGTTCGCAAAAATAAAATAACACAGAGTCAGCGCAATGGCTTTTCCTTTCAAGTTTCATCATACTGATTTCTCCGTATTCGTCTAGAATTCAACGATGAACAGAAAAAGGGATGTCATCAATGTATCATTTAGTATGTTTCGTTGTTGATTGACGCTGATAGAGAGACAAAATGCAAGATATCCATATCTATCCATCTATTCCGGGATGCTGGCAAAAGATGGGTCTCTGACACTGCCTCCGGCGTCCCCGAATCCTGCGACGGGTCGGTTATAAGACCAACCTGCGAACTGGTCTTGCATGGTCTGGGAGAGGGCGTTACCCTCGACGACTGAATCTACGGGTACTTCGTTTGTGAAGTCTATGTCGAAATTCTCTGTGTCTAGGGCGTCGACCTATGAATCATCCTGTCAGTTAACCGCAACTAGGTCACAGAAAGAGATATACGTACCACGCTTGGTTTGAAAGTAGGTTCATACTTCCTCTGCAGAAGTTTGCGCCAGTCGATGTTTGAGAAGAAATGGTGCGCCTTGATTTCTGCGGCTCCGTTGGCGCCTAGACGACGTTGAGGGTCACGGTCGAGGAGACGGGTCAAGAGATCGCGAGCAGCAGCGGGTACGATATCGTGGCTTGGGAATGTCAATGGTTCTTGAACAATCTTCTTGTACATTTCATTTGTGTTTTCGTCGTAGAATGGTGGCAGACCAGTCAACCTGTTCAGTCAGTAAATTTGCTTCTGGATGTGAAGTGCTACGATGTAAACGTACATCTCATACAGTAGAACTCCGAGAGTCCAAAAGTCCACGCTCTTTGTATATCCGTTGCCTAACAGCAATTCTGGAGCAAGGTATTCGGGTGTGCCGCAAAAGGCTGCACAAGATGTTAGTCAGTTCCAAAAATTTGATCGATAAATGAACTCACTGTTTGTCCGATCTTCATCCTTCATATCAAGTTTGCAAAGTCCAAAATCACACAATGCAATATGACCAGTGTAATCCAAAAGAATATTCTCCGGCTTCAAATCACGGTAGATGACCTTGAATCCATGCAAGCACTCAAGTGCACACAGCAACTCTGCGGTATAAAATCGAGCTCGGTTGATATCAAAGCGTTGCTCCCGTTGTAGATGATGGAACAATTCACCACCATTCACGAATGCGAGGACAAGATACAACTTCTCGGGCGACTGGAAGGAGAACTTCAAAGGTACGATGAATGGATTGTTGATTTGTGCCAACACCGATCGCTCGGCAAGAGTGTGTGCGACTTCGGATCGGGAAATAATATGTGCTTTTCGGAGCGTCTTGAGCGCGTAGATACGACCGGTATCTTTCTTTCTGTAAACATTATCAGTATATGGTTGAAATCGCAGTACTCGGCATCCAGTAAACCCACTTCACTTGCATAACTTTACCAAATGACCCCTACAAAACATGTTAGTTGTGCGCCTGATTAATCATTAGATTTCGGAGCTTATTTACCCTGCCAACAACTATTTCATAATATAGTCAGCATCTCTGTCGATATTACGATTGAGACTAAAGAACTCACCTTTCAGAAGCTCAAAGTCTTCCAGTTTCATGCTATGAGCTCTGTTTTCCACAAAAGAGAGACCAATTTTGATCGAACCAGTGCCAAACTGCAGATCCAGCCACTCATTTTCTAACTGACCCACGTTCTTCTCTTGTTCGGCAGCTGCTTTCTGGTTATCCTTCTTGCTAAGTTTCGGATTTTCCACATATGTCGCAGTTTCTTGCAAACGCGGTTGCATCTTTGTGGCGCCGAGGAATATATCTTCACTACGCCCGGCTCCCGGTCGAGCAGCTGGATTGCGGAGATATACCTGTATGCTCAATTCGGTTTGTCGCGAAACATCGAACTTGAAAGCGGTGTTGTCGCCCGCCCACAAGGGGTTTTCGGGAGTACCAGACACGGCATCGACGAAAACCTGATTCTTATCAAAGTCGAGAAGCGCATATGGGAGATACTTGGTCAGGTAGCGACCGTGAATTGTAGGTGCGGCGTTGATACCACTGCTGGTAGACTGAGGGCGGGCAGGTTGTGTGTAAGACCCTGCCGCCTGCGCGGAGTGCGAAGAGGAGGAATTTGGGCGGATAGGAGCGTTCGGGTTTTGGAAGTGAGAACTGATTATTTGTTGGTAATGGGGGGATAGCGAAAATCCCTTTCCTTCGTGCAGAGTCACGATCAATATACCAGGTTTGACTAGGGCGACCGGGGGTGACACCAAAGCCTCGGAGTCGGCTAGACATCATATATTAGTCAATGCGTTGACCACCTGAGTGAAAGTGAAAGGACCATACCGATTCCATTGGAGACCTGTGATGTTATACTGGGTCGTTGCGATGGTACCGGGGTGGTCTCTTCGGCGGGTTCGCCCTTGATGGTTGATGTCGACGATGAGCGACCAAAGGAATTAGCTAGAGGCGCTAGGTGCGTTTCCTTCAGCTCTGTTTAATGTTAGCATTCAATGTTTTGAGTTGTGTGTCAAGAGATCGGCCGTTTGTTGTCACAGGAAGTTGAAGAGGTCGACACATACTCTTTGTGAGCTTCCACGACATGGCGTCTGGCTCGACTGTATTCAAATGCGAGACACAGAGACAAGCCGCCCTTCACAACAGAGAACAATCACAATGTCGAAACCGTTGAGGCTTCGTGAAAAGGAGTCGTCTGAGCAGAGGTGAGCACGGAGCGCTGCCAGTTGTCGATGGCGCTGGGGTACCAATGGAAAACAACGGTTGCCGATCAGCCACACACCCAACAGCGATAAGCGACACAACCACCGAGGCTGAGCGTCCGTTCAGACAACGAAAACCGGACAGAAGATATAACTCTGGGGTGATTCTCGACACAGTGAGAAATGAATTTCGAGTTGTTCGATAATCAAGTGAAGTCTGAGATGGTGGACTCGGTTGTTGCAAAATCAAAACACAAGTCGGCGTGCTGGGGGTGTATGCACTAATGTATTATTACAAAGCACTGCCATAAGCTGGGCATAAGCTGGCACAAGCAATACTCTCGGGGCAGCAGATTGCCTGGAGGCTCAGGCTTTAGCAGAAGGCGGGGCGAGTCGGTGAGAAGTTCACTTCAGTCCGAATGAGGGGTAACCGTCTTGTTTACTCCGGACTTGCCAGGCTAATCACCGTCTATTTCCAGCTTTTTCGCAAAGTCAGAGATGAAGTTCAATTTAGGATGTGGTAACTAAATGTCAGTGAGACTGTAATTGAAATACTGAACCCCCTATGCCAGGAATAACGAGTCTCAAATTGATTACATGCCACTTTGAGGCTGCGCAGACACAGCCACAGCCACAATAAGGCGACCATCGACTACGCCTAATTGGTCATTAGCCGTCTTGGCTGTACATATGGTCACGTGCCTATCACATGATCGTTCAGACGCAAAGGCCAAGGGCGTTTAGTTATGGTTTGCGCCTGCCGATGTCGCGCTTACCAAATCGCATCTCCATGACTACAACTTCAGCTCAACGTCAGTCTCTAGAGTCAACAATAGCAAGACACCTACGCCAACAGATGTAACACTTCTAATATCGACAAACCCCCTCGCTCATCTCGAAAGACTCTTCAGCAAACCCTCACTTCATCTCGATCGCCACCACCTGCATTCCGTACCTGGCTATCGCAACTCCACTTAAACGCGGAGATCATATCAACCAAACCACCCCAAACACGCTTTAACGATAAAGCCCGTCCAGAACTGATCAAGCCTCTCCATTCTCTGGAGGGCACACGAAAATTTCCGACACGGACCCGGACAAGGCGGAGGATGAGACAAGCGACCAATCCATGGGCGTAATCCGGAAGAAGACCGCCACGCGCGGTACGGAAGGTGGTACCAAATACCATTGCGATGTCTGCTCTGTAGACATCACGTCGACCGTATGTATATGCCTCTCTTTGCCGGGCTGAAGATTGTTATGTTGACAAGCTACCTAGGTTCGGATATCTTGTGCCCACCCGTCCTGTCCTGAATACGATCTTTGCGTGCCTTGCTTTGCGGCTGGCGAATCTTCCAAGACCCATGACCCTCGAACACACCCATATCATGTGATTGAGCAGAACTCGGTGCCTATATACACTGAAGATTGGGGTGCCGATGAAGAGCTTCTCCTACTTGAAGGTGCTGAAATCTATGGACTGGGTTCTTGGGCCGATATTGCAGACCATATCGGAGGCTATCGTTCAAAAGAAGAGGTCCGCGATCACTATATCGATACATACATCAACAGCCCGAACTTTCCCTTGCCAGCTCGCGCCGATCCCGAAGATAGAACACTTCAAGATGAGATCTCCAAAGAGGAATTCCAGTCTCGCAAAAAGCGGCGCATCGAAGAGCGCAAGGAAGCTGCCAAGACTGCACCCCCTGCTACGCCGAAACAGAAACCAACTGCCAGTGTACCCTCCTGTCACGAAGTACAGGGTTACATGCCTGGACGTCTTGAGTTCGAGACCGAGTTCTGTAACGAGGCAGAAGAAGCCGTGCAACACATGCAATTCGAACCAGGAAATGGTCTCAATGCAAATGGGGAAATGGAACCTGAGATGGAGCTGAAGATGACCGTGATGGAAATCTACAATTCGCGATTGACACAGAGAACAGAAAGAAAGAAGATCCTATTTGAGCACAATCTGCTCGAATATCGCAAGAATATTGCTCAGGAGAAGAAACGAACGAAGGAAGAGAAGGAAGTGTTGAACAAGGCAAAGCCTTTTGCTCGTATGATGAACCGTGAAGACTTTGAAGAGTTTAGTAAAGGTCTTGAGTATGAGCACAACTTGCGGTTGGCCATAGCACAACTACAAGAATGGCGCCAGTACGGCATCACAGACCTGAAGAGTGGTGAGAAGTATGAGCAAGAGAAGCAGCAGAGAGCTCAAAGAGCGATTCCACAAGGCTCATTTGATCGGTTTGCTACATCCACTCGTCCTTCGAAACAGGTCCAACAGCCCGAGGGGCCATCTCAAGCAAGTTTGCTCACTACCCCGGAACTACCCTTACGTTTCCAAAAAGCTGCGAAACCTGCGGCACCCGAAGTCAATCAACCTCTCAACGATTTTGATCTCGCCTTTGCTGCCAATGGCGATGGATTAAGTACACCTCAACCTGCAACGAAGACGAAATACGTCGTGCAACCAGTGAATGGGATAAATCAATGGAAATTGGAGAATGAAGGCGCACCTGACCTTCATCTTTTGACCAAAGAGGAGGTCGAGCTTTGCAATGCGGTACATGTGCAGCCCAAACCGTACCTGGTCATTAAAGAGGCTTTATTGAAAGAAGCAATGAAACAAAACGGCACATTGAAGAAAAAAGATGCTCGAACTATTTGCAAGGTATGTATTCTCTGCCGATGCCAGATATGATCAAAACTGACTCGCGAATAGATTGATGCTGCCAAAGCTGGCCGAATTTTTGACTTTATGGTACATAGCGGCTGGATCGTTAAGGGTTGAACAATCGATTATTACATTTTATGAAGCATCAACGACTTGAAGCAAGACATCTTCCTAACATAATGATCATGGACCTTTTATGATATGTATCCGTCTTTGTATGTTTGAGACTATTATACAACCAGGATAACTTATTGGTTTTAAGCGATTACGCCAAATGTTAATATGACTCCAATACAATCTTCAGCGATACTCGATACTAGTTACTCCCATTACTTACCATCTGCAAAATCACTCAGAGCACTAATACTTCTCCACCCATCCAAAACAGCAATGGCCTTTTGCGCACCCTCCGCAATCTATGTACTCGCATCACTCCCCAACAAAACCTCCAGCAACTCCTTCCTTCCTGCCACCCCGTCGAAGTAATCGCATATAAATAATAGCCACCTCCTCAACCGGATCCCCTGACTGCGCACCATTATACTGCGAAAAAGCCGAATCCGCTTGTGCATTGATAATCACATATGCTGGTATCTGTTGTTCTGTGCTTATCTTTGTCACATTGGAGTTAGGGTTGAGTAGCTCTGTGCACAAGCATCCCGATTCTAGGAGGGTATGCCGAATACCGAATTGGGCGATTTCATCCGCAAGACCGATTGATAGCATCCGTATTGCGGCTTTGGAGGCTTTGTATAGATTACAACCTGTTAAGTACCTATCTGAGGAACCCGAATATAGACCCGAACACCTTATACTGGAAAGAAGAATGAAATCGTGATACTGATTCATGAGTCAGAAATGATTCCAAGTAGGTGGAGATACGTCTTCTCCTTCTAGCCCGGAGATTTGTATCATAAAACAGGTATCTCTCAATATCTACCTCTGCAACTATCTAAAAACGGAAACTCAATCCAAAGGATGCGATGCAAATCTAAATAAGGCTGGCAAAGTCCATATTTACAAATAACTACTACCATACCGCTCTCGCAAATGCTCTTCTACCTTCACCGGCTCATAAAGTGCCTTTTGACCTGGCTCCAGACAAGTCGGGATACATTCAATCATCTGATCGAGAAGTCCTTCATTGAAAAAGGCTACACTGTAGCGATACTGGTTGCTCACGCCTGTGAAGGGTGGAGGTGTATTTGTTGTTTGTCCATCGTTCTGGACGTGTTAGCTGATATTGTGAAGAGGTTGTTAGGTGGTTTCGTACCTAGCATATCACCAATATTCACCACGAATGCGCCATCGACCGGCTGGACAGGATGCCATGTCTCGGTAGGTCGATGGAAGACTTCCAAGCCACCGACTAGTACTCTAAAATCAGTGAGGAGGCTCGGCATCTGGGTGAACGAGAGGGAAACACACTCGTATCTTGCAGCAGTAGAGTTAATGCGCCAAAGTCCGTATGCGCGCCTATACCTCTTGACTTCTCAGACATTTCTGGCGTAGTCGGTGGATATCTGTGTGCCCGGCACATTGTTAGCGCTTGATTATCGTTATTAGCTATAATCCCCTGAGAGAGAAAAAGGCAGGCACACACAATCCTCACTACCAACAAACTCATCAAAATAACTCTCTTCCAACCCCAACCCCAAAGCAATCAACCTAAACATCGTCTTGCTGAGTGCCTGCATCTCGTGAAAATACTCCATCATGACGACCCTCAGACCTACAACATCCCTCTCCGCAGGCCACTGATTCGGACCTTGCAAAAACCTCGCATTTTTCGCATTTTCGGGCTCCCATTCAGGTCCAATCATAAACCCCTCTTTGGAGTCCATAACCCCCTTTTCAAGGCTCTGCTCGCCGACGGCCTCAAAGCCTCTCAGAGCGGTGGAGTTATTTCTATGTAGGGCGGTTTTCTTTTCGAGGGGAAGAGCGAAGAATGCCTTGAGACGATCGAGTAGCTGTGTGGTCAGTTCTGGGGCGATGCCATGGCCGGTGATTTGGAGAAAGCCTGGTGATTGGGCTGCAGATGATATGGAAGATATGATTGATGTTGTTGCGGACTTGTCGTTTGAGAGATAGCCCTGGATATCGATGACGGGGATCGCGATGGGGGCTGATGATGGGCTGATGATGACATTGTTGGATAGATTTATGATGCGAAGCTCAAACCCTCTACGATAATTGTTCCAGATGTCCAAGAAGGAGTATGAAAGTAGACGATTTGGAAGATGGGAATAAAAGGTGAAAGATAAACATCTTATCTAGATTCACTACATGTGGAGAAGCCCCGCTGATATCGGGGATACCATCACGATAACCCTATTTGGCAGTGTGATAAGCTACCTAGGTATAACATATGTTACGAGAGTCAATCCTTGATGATAGGTTTAATACTGAGCACCATTTTCAGGGAGAATCTAGTCTTTTACATCGAGCATGGAAGGAGAATTTTTGCTTCAATTGGCATTTGATATTATTGATCTAAACAGCATCTGGCTGATGAACCCTGCTAACACTCAAGCACGCAAATATGCGGCAACATCGTAGGACATAATGAAGATAGCCACTACGTGGTAAAACATGATCTCATTAATGGCATGAACCGTATCCCGTGGGAAATCGTGTATGGGTGCTTCTGATCCGAAGACTCCACATTTTCAATGTCTTCACTCAAATTCGGGCTTGCGGTCTGTCCTCCACATATCAGGAACGTGCTCATTCAATAGAATAGACATCATGGTGCGATGATAACTCGCCGCTGACCGAAAAAGGGAGGAGCATCCTACTTTGACTCTGACTGAACCTTCTCAACAACCTTCAAGACGGGCTGGTAAAGGGGGTGATCAGTCTCGAGGCCGGTGAGTTGCTGAGTAGCTTCGGCGGCAGACTTTTCTTTGAGGATCTTGGCGAGTTCCTTGCTCTCATCATCTCCTTCGACATTCTGGAACTGAAGGGCCTTCTCGATGGAACCGAGCAAGGCGTCGAATTTCATACCACGCTCAGCCAATTGGGCAGCCGGTCCGATGAATCGCTCCTTGCGAGAAAGCTTGCGCAATGGGGCACGACCGACACGCTCGACAACGTCCTCAAGATAGTGGTTGGAGATACGCTCAACAATCTTGTCAACGTATTCCTTCTGCTCCTCATCAGTAATCTCGTGCTTGCTGACAATCAAGGCTGCAGTTTCGTCCAAAGCTGCGTGGACGGCCTTGTGAATGGTCTCATCGGCTAGAGCATCGTGGATAGTCTTCTTGCCGGCCTGGTAGCCATAGTAGGCGGCAGTTGCGTGGCCTGTATTGACAGTGAAGAGCTTGCGCTCAATGTAAGGCTCGAGATGGTCAACCCAGTGAATGGCAGAAATGTCTGGATGACCGTATTCACCAAATGGAGTCTGTTCAACCACCCACTCGTAGTACTTTTCGATGCGGACGTTGAGACCTGCGTGTTCGGGCTGAGTAGGGACGATACGATCGATGGCCGAGTTGGCGAAGCGAGCACGCTTGGGTAGAGTGTCGAGACGAGACTTGTCGAGGTGTTCTTCGATGTGACCGCGAAGAGCATCGGTTGCGTTGATAGCATTCTCGCAAGCGATGATAGCAATGGGGCGGTCCTCTTCGCGAGCGTCAATACCCTTGGCAATGACGGGAGCAATGAATTTTAGGATGTTTGGTCCGACGGCACAGGTGACGACATCAGCAGTAGCAATCTCCTTGACGACCTCTGCTTCATGAGTCTTGGAGCTGATAGCCCGGTAATTGGTGATGGTCTTGGTCTTTTCGCCCTCTTCGCTGATTTCAGTGACCTCGTAGGTCTTGCTGTTGTTCAACGAGTCGATGACCTGCTGCACGACATCGACGAAGACAACTTCGTAGCCAGACTCGTGGAGGAACTCAGCAACGAAGCCACGGCCAATGTTGCCGCCACCGAACTGGATTGCTTTTTTACCCATGTTGGGAAGTGATGGACCGAGCTAATGCGCGTGTTACAGGTGAAAAGGAATGAAGTGGAGAGAGAGACGAGCTTGAAGCTCTTCTGAGTGAGATTGGTTGACGAGAAGCTCGATGAAGCTATGCAGAGAGGTGCATGCAAAGATGAAGACTGAATGAGAGGATGGGTGAGATAGACGTAAGAAGGAGAAGGAGAGAAAGAGAGAGAAGGGAGAGAAGGTCGAGGTTGTTTATGGAAAGGGAAGGAGGGGCAACCCAGGTGGTGACACAAAGCTCCTTCCTCCAGGGCAACTACCCTCCGCGCCTGCCAAACAGCAACGATGTCATCGCGGGGCCTTCCGTCATACCTTGTTTACGCCTCTCCACCAACCACAGCTCTTTCTTTCTCATACAACATTCTTGCCAGTGCTAGGTAACTACTGCCTCGGACACTGATTCTTTCTCATATACTCCGTAACCTGCACTTGTTGATTACTACACTACCCATTTCAGAAGCGATATCCCGATGAACGAGTCATCAATCCCTGTGCGAGACGCCCGGATCCTCATCAGTCATTTGTGTCCCCTCGGTGAACGTATCACATGCGAATCAGAATGCTCAACCGTGCCCGCCAAGGACTGGAGTAGTCCGACCCTGCGATACAACAGAGAAAAATAGACATAAAACTGCCTGGATGGGCAATTGTTCGTTTGTTGCGCAGAATTGTCGGGAGATTGCGGGGGCGGGGCTTGCTGTTATCGACGGAGCACGGTATACCTGGCTCTATTTTTGCCCATGCTGGTGAGCCTGTCGGCCTTTTCCCGGATATTTACAGGCGCTTGCTGAAGAGATTCCTTCTATCTTCGACCAAAGGATATCCCCCAGGTTAATCCGAACCGTGACGTGCAGGTTACATAGCTATAAGTTGGAAGCGGAATGAATCCAGTCCATCCATCACTCAAGGGTTGCCGCAGTACCAGTGATACATTGTCCCAGCAATCCTACCCAGGTATTTAGTTCCTGAAACAACACGGCTACCATTGGTTACGAATGAGACGCAGACTCGGAAAAATGTCGAATTAGCTTCAGCTTTTGGCGAGTTCCGCGGTGCGACAAATTACCGCAAATAAATACCTCAAATGCTATATAAGCTAGACAGGCTTGCATTCAAAATCACTCAGGCCACCGGGGTGCCATTATCGACCAGTAACATACGAAATTAGGCCACGACGCGTATACCTGCAATACCGTCACGATTCCGATCATTATCGCGTTAGCTTGTCTACTTGTGTACCCAAGGCATAGTTTAGTCCTTTATGGGCTTACGTTCTACTGTTTTCTCAAATTGCCTCATGGCAAATTGAGCTGAGTACGCATGCAAGTTATTGGAGTCAAACATATTCACATATAAACACAATCTAGTGCGGGACTACTCCTCAATGTCAGATGCCTACACATCCTCGATTTCCTTCTCTGAGACGGCGGAACCGCCAGAGGCTGGTAATGTAATGACACTGATGACAATTGTGAGGAACGAGAGCACAACGGCAGACCAAGTCATACCAAGGAAGCTGCTGCCCCCTTTTGCAACTATTCCATAGTCTTGACCATGTCGGTTTATGAGGTTCACGAACTGGACAGCAATCACCGACGCCACGGAGGATGAGACTCCCAGACAAACAAAGCTGAGCTATGCGCAAATGACGTTAGACTTTGTACTCTGGACGGCTTTAAACGGGTGACATACCACAACAAAGAACAAATGCGCAAACATAGACGGCTTTCCTACAGCTTGCGTAAGGAGAATCTCCATGAGAAACGCGACTCCCGTTGCTGTTACTCCAGTAATATACAGCACTGACATGGCTTTGGTAGTCATTTCCATGACTTCAAAGTCATCATTGATACTATCTGGCCAGTTGATGTCCGATATATTGAACCCCGCCTTGAACTCGGCAGAGAACACTTTTGTCGGATCGAATGCAAATGGTGCTTTGCGTTTTGAGCAGCGTGTAACGTTCAGTCCACCCTCGCCGGCGCTTTTGAAATTTCCTTCGCAGTATGTCAAAACGTGTATGGCGTAGAAGTCTTTCAAACCCAGATCAGCCGTCGTGCTGTTCACCGCCGATTGAATTGCTGGGTTAGGCTGGGATGCTGACGTATCAAGCTGTTCATACATAGAAAGATGTCACTGTCAGTGGCTCGACTTTATCAGGAAAATCACTATTGATGCTTACTGACCAACATGACACTCGCATGCTGCAAGACCGATTTCTGTGATCCAGCAAACAGGCATAGCATACTGAGAATGAATGATACCAAGGCAAATACCTTGGATATCGTATTCAGCGTGAAGATCATTTTGCCTGGTTTCCCAAGCCGCTGATAAAAGAGGGCCCAGCAACTGTTGATAGGATGTGGTCGACGAAGTGAGTATATCCTGATAATCGATTTCAGGATGTGGAGTATAGTATAGGTACGAGTGAGTATCTGTCTAAAAAGCTGAGCTGATGTGGCAGAAAAGAGGCACTGTCGACATTTTATTGCATCAGTCCCAACTTGTTGACCAGGAACATCCAACATTGTCAATGACAGCCATGTCCGGATCAGGGACACGCTGGGATCATCCAGTAAGGCCAAAGGTCGCAAGACACCGCCAGCAATTAAGTTTCCTCCATATCCTACATGCGTCAGAAGAATATGCCGAGTTTCAACTCTTGCGGAAAGAACGCCTCCAGCCTGGAGAAGGCATGTCCTTGATAATCGTGAAGTTGTATATCCGAAGAGCTTGATTGGCTTGGATAATGAAGTGGAGTATGCCAGCACTAAGTCTGTCCAATGAGAGTGCCTAACCCCAGCCATCAGCGAGAAGGCGGGACCCACTTAGGGCTGGGGATGAGGGCTCAGGAATGTCTGCCACCTGCTGGCACCTCATCATTATGCAGAACATTGTCCAGCCGACGGCATACGTAGGTCATGCACAAAGGGCATTGATGAATGACATTACTGTCGGAAACTTGCTAGGCTCTACATACGTATCGATGAAAATAAACAAGTAGTCAATTATGGCCAAACCAAGACAAGCACACATACACCCCATGAATCATTTTCTCAAAGTGATCAATTGACAGAATAGTAGAGATAGAAAAATCAGGGAGATAAGAATTTATTAATCTAATTTTCACGCCTCGGCCTCAACCTCTGCGCCTCCATTAACGGCCGTCTCGGCCTCTCCATTCTCGCCATCAATATCAATCAGAGATTCTGAAGATGGTGGTTCAGGCGGGCCTTCCTTTTCAAGACGTAGGTATTCATCCCATTCGGGGAATAGGTCGTCATCAGTTTCAACACCCTCGGCACCGGGGGGCACACCAATCAAACGAGCAACTTTGGCTTTGCCAGATTGTTCGAGGGATTCTTTCCATTGAAGGACCAGCTTGGGAGTTTTGGAAGGGTTGTAGGTTTGTGCGAAGAGAACAGCTTCAGCGATACGGTTGGTTGAGACTAAGAGGTCAATGCAGGCGTCGATGTCGCCGATGGTCCAGAGAGCAGAGAAAGCAACGTTGTGTAGGCCGGCGACGGAGGCTTGGTCGGCGAGGGAGCGGAGTCCGTCTGTGTTGCGGCTGGAGGTGTAGAGGAGGAGGAGTGAGCCGAGATCCTTGGCGTGAGTGAAGCATTCTTGCGCAAGGCTGAGGTCCCAGGCGGTCAGGGCTGCGTCACCGACGGTCTTCCATTTGTGCTCGACGTCAGCTTCGCGTGCGAGTTCGAGGGCAATGTCGAGACGGCTGAGGGAAAGAGCAAGGTCAAAGCGGTGTTCGGAATCTGGTGAGACTTCAAGAGCGAGCTCCTTGAATCCTTGACCTTCCAAGAAGCGAGCGATCTTATTCATTTGGTCATGGGGGATGTCGGCGAGGAGCTCGGCAGCGGAGTCCATGTCGCCTCGGAGAACCAAGGTCTGGTACTCGACCACTGACAGAGAAAGCGCAAATGACACAATCTCAACATCCTTATCGGTGAGGTAAATACGTCCATCACGAGGCAAATAGCCAAGGATGTACATGGCCTGGTCGAAGTGTGAGATGGTGTATGTCTGGTCACCGACCAAATAGTTTAATCGGTTGGTTGAGTTTGTGTAGATAAAACAATCGCCAACCCATTCACCTGTTCGGACAGTCTCGCTAATGTCAGTGACGACTTCGAAGGCAGATTCGACACCATCTTCGTCGGCTTCTCCGGCATTCAGGCCGTTGACGTAGTTCTCTCTCGAGAAGCGGAGAATATAGCAAGTATCCTCGCAAGCAAGAGCGACGAGCTCGCCAGATTCAGACCAGTAAACCTGTACTCATTAGCTCTCAAAGTCAACGGCAATGTTTGACAGACGCTTACCTCGCGTGGCTCAACCTCAATACGGCGTACTAGGTTACCGGTCTCCCAGTCAAACAAACCAATACCTCCCTGCCCCTTGACACCTAAAAGAACACCACCAGAGAGACCCTCGGCTTGAAAGCCGACATCAAGTCCTTCCTTCTGTTCCTTGAAGTTCTTGAAAATCTTGACGCTCGTTGCAGACTCTCGAATAGCATAATCGTTACTGTTGTCCCTGGAGCCCCAGGCAAAGTCCAAAGCTTGGCCGAAAGCCTTGTTACGCCATGCGAGCGCTGTGTAGATAATATATTCACCGTCACCGCACACAGAGACGAAACGACCGTTTGGAGAATGAGCAAGGGTTTGAGGGTAGATTTCGCATGAGCCCAAATCCTTGGTAGGTAAGGCGAGAGGAGCACCATCCTTCAAGTCATCGCCTCTAATGACTGTCGAGACCACTTCTGTGTGTCGTGAATAAATGACTTTTCCAGAACCGTCCATGGAAACAGCCGGTTCTTCTCTACCCATCTTGACGACAACGGCACCATCATCGAAACCCATCGCAATGCCCTGTCGGCCCCTTTGGTAGCTAACACACCATGCTCGCTCAAGTCCATAGTTGAGCGATTGCTCCAATCTGTATGTGTTGGCGTGCCAGACTTTGACTGTGCCATCTTCGGATCCGGAAATAATAACGGGGAGCTCTGGGTGGTAGCAGGCAAAGGAAACGTTGCTGGTATGCCCTTCTAGGGTCGCGATCAATGCCTTGGTGGTGTAGTCCCAGACTTTGACAGTCTTGTCGTCGGAAGTCGTTAGAAGGTAGGGCTTATCGGCTTGTCCGTAGTAGTCCACACTATTCACACCTTTCGTTTCTAAAATCCGGTTAGTGTTGATCGCAAACTTCTAACGAAAACGATTGTGCATACCGTGAGCTTCAAGAGTGTAGTTTGCATGTCCCGAGCCAAGATTCCAGATCTTGACTGTCCGATCTAAACAAGCAGATGCGAATGTGTTTGTGTCCTTGGGGTTGATAGCAAGTCCCATAACGTAGTGGCTATGGCCCTCGAAGACCTGCACACATTTCCAACCCTTATCCCAATCCCATAGCTTAATAGTCATATCATCCGAGGCCGTAAGAACGAAAGGTTGGGTGGGGTGAACAACGATCGATCGGATATAGTCAGGATGAGCTTCGAAAGATGTGATTTTCTCTGATGTGTTGTAGTTGTAAACTCGCAGTTGGAAATCATCGCTACCGCAGACAATCCAGTTCTTTCGGGCGATGAAACGACCGGCGCGGACGGGGACATCGGTGAGTTCGAATGTTTTGATAATCGACTAGAAGGACAAAATCGTCGTTAGTCTATAAACCATGATGGAGTGTCGAGGCTAAGTGTCATACCTGAGTTTCGTATGACCATATGTAGACGTGTCCTGAAATGATCAGTATCGAATCCAGTTTATTTCTTCTTCTCAAATTAAAGCTTACCGCTATACAGCGTGGTCAAAATCTGTGAATATGTTAGCAGGGATCAATGTTAGATAGGGGTCAGAACTTACCCATGGCTCTGTCGGGTGGAAGTCGATACCCTTTACTCGCTCGGAGCGAGCAAAGAGTTGTCTCTGTGAGGACAATTGGTCAGTTATTTTTCCAAGACCAGACTTTCCGTATATTCGAGGTTCCAACGCTTCATATCCAGGCTAGCCACCTTGTCACAAACGGAACGCACCTTGATATCGAGCCGCATGTTGCTTGTTAGTTGGTGTGTTGAGGGGTGTGGATGTGCCCGTGAGGACGGGCTCGGTCAAAGCGAAGGGGCACCGCGATAATAATTAGTCGTGGTAAATCTGTACAGTGAATATTCGAACTTGTGGGATATCGCAACACTGCCAGGCAATAGCGTTGCGGAGCTATTGTTGTATGCGGTGCGGTGTTGATGTGATCGCGGAGACATTAATGTGTCCAGTTCGGAGTGGGCTGTCCAAAAGGGGCTTAGCGTTTCCACCCTGGCTCGCCGAGTCGGTCACAACTTCTGGCAGTGTATCTCACGAATGAAATACAATTCTTTGTTATAGCTTTTAATCACAGGAAGAATATTAGGCGGCTGTCTGCTAATCTACGAGGTGACAAAGGGCCAAAATGCAGAGTCCATTGCGGAAACATTCGTTAAGATCAGAAAGGCATGAAATTGATCTTCTCTAAACAAATAAAAGCTTATAAATACATCTATACTCGATCTCTAGCGCAATCAAGGCTTTCCAGGAGTATGTGTGTCGCGAGAGAAATATGTCCATTGTCCGGGCTTGGGCTTTTCAGCAAGCTCCTCCCACCTACACATGAATTAGCAATGGAGAAGACAAATTCGACGAATCGATAACTCACACTTGGGCCTTGGCCAACTCATCTACGAGACTGAGCTCGCCTTCGGCCACTTGAATAACTTCCTCGATGAGACCAGCGCCGATTTTGTTTTCAATTTCCGCAATTCTATAACATATTAGTCCGATGCGCCTGCAGTTAAGCGAGCTCTGATAATAACGTACTGTTCTGCCTCCAATGAAGGCTCGCTCTCCCAGTTGATAGTCTCTTCGTGGAAGTCTGAAGCACTTTCAGGCTTGCTAGCATCTTCAATAATTGCTTCCCACTGAGCGACCTCCTCCGGTGTTCTCAAAGGCCCTTCGGTGATAGGTCCAACTGCTCCGTCCCATTCCTTTGCCTTGGTACCGCCATAAATATCATCCTGTTGAATTCCAGCAAAAGTGCCGTTTGCCAAACGAGCTTTCGCGAACTGTTCGGGGTTCTCGGCGATAACTTTCTTAACGCGCTGGAGCCATTCGTCGAAACCGGGGGGCTTCGAGGACTCGACAATTTGGAGGCGGTGGCGGGTGAGAGCTTCTACAGACTGGCGATAGGCCGATGACTCTGGGAATTGCTTGAGCTTCTCGAGTGTCTGGGTATAAAGGAAGATGAGCGTCGAACGAGGACTGGGGTGTGTAACGAGCCCGGTCAGACCCGTGGGAGCAAAAGGCTCCAAGTACCGGGCGGCCTTGACATTGGCGAATAATCTCAGAGCTGGCCTCATGTTGAGACGGCGCGATTGAGCGGCAGATACGAATTGGTGTCAATTCCGCAGCTTCGAAGCGCAATTGTAGATTGAAGCGTCGCTTGGCGAGTAGCTTTGGTGGTGGTCGTTGACAGAAGTCGTGCAGCCGGAGCGGATAAACTAATCTGACTTTGGCGCCACGCCCAAAAGGGACAGATCGCCCCCGTCCTCCAAGTTTCCAGGAGTGCCACCTCCATTGCCTGTCCAGATTGTACATCATTCTGCCACCCATCTTGGACGTCCCTGGCCACGGACTACGGCCTGTGGAATAATTCAAATAATCTATACAACTTCCTATACCTTCTTTCCGATCACTATCGCCCTGCGTACACCAAGTTCCCGCCGTTAGTCCTTATCAATGCGCCGATCTTGACAGCTCGCCTGGAACGCGGATGTACTGAGCACCTTGACGATCCTTTCTTTCTGGATTTCCTTTCGGTCACTCGCTTGTGACGCCGCCACTATGAAGTCGTCTCTGTTGGTGTGGTCGGCTTTTTCGCTCGCTATAGTTCCCTCCCTAGCTACAAACCTCTACAAGAGACAAGAGGAGACGGACGAGGTTGAAGATGGGCCCACCGCTACGATCTTCAATGGCTTTGAAGTTCCACCAGAGATGGAGTTGAATCCAGACAATTTCAAGACTACTATCGCAGATGGATACTGGTATGGCTCCGCACTAATGAACTTGTCTTCAAACTATATTCTGGATGGAAATCTAACAATCGATCAATAGGCTTGTTAAGCATTTCTCGCCGTCCTGTCCACACTGCCAAGCTATCGCGCCAACATGGCAAACATTATATGAGTTCTACTATGTAAGAAGCTTCGAGATGTACTCTTCGCGCTTGAGACTGACGTGCCACAGACCTCCGATCCTCTTTCATCCTCCTCCGCCAAATCGCCAGATACCCAATCCTCGTTGAACTCCTTTACAGGATATTATGATTTCCATTTTGCAGAGATGAATTGCATGGCCTATCGAGATCTATGTGTGCAGTTGGACGTCAAGTATTATCCTACGTTTTCTCTCTATCATGATGGTGAGCTGGTAGAGCAATACACCGGCAAGAAGGATATGCAAGGATTAAGCGATTTTATCGAAGAAAGGCTGGAGCAAATACGCCCTGGATCTCGTCCTGCCGGTGGACTCAAGCTGCCTGAGCCCGGAGCGGATAGCGTCGACGTCACTGAAAAACCAGACGTTCCTCAAGCGAAAGACAAAAATCCCGCCGCTGGCGCCAAAGCAGCAGAGAACCATAACGAAAAAGTATCCCAGTTGACCGAGGAGATCGATGGAAAGGAAACGAAGCCCGCTCCTAAGACCTCCAAGACAACCGAAGAGAAACCCTCGATTATCTACAACCCTCAAGGAACGTCAGTTCCACTAACAGCTGAGAGCTTCCAGAAGTTTGTCACGCGGACTCGCGATCCCTGGTTTGTCAAGTTTTATGCCCCGTGGTGCCATCATTGTCAAGCTCTAGCGCCTCCTTGGCTGACAATGGCCAAAGAGATGAAGGGCAAGCTCAATGTTGGCGAAGTCAACTGCGATATTGAAAAGCGGCTTTGCAAAGATGCTGGCGTCAAAGGATACCCAACCATGTTCTTCTTCAAAGGCGGAGAGAAGGTCGAATATGAAGGTCTTCGCGGAGTGGGCGATCTGATCAGATACGCTCAGACAGCAGTAGACACTGGCGCTGGAGTCAAGTATGTTGATGCATCGACGTTCAAGGAAATGGAGGAAACTGGCGACGTCATCTTCCTTTACTTCTTCGACAAAGCCACCACTTCCGAGGATTTTGCAGCCTTGGAGCAGCTGGCTCTACCTTTGGTTGGACATGCTCGACTGGTTAAGACCGATAGTAAAATCCTTGCAGACAGATTCAAGATTTCAACATGGCCTCGCTTGCTTGTTGTTAGGGACGGAAGGCCAACATACTTCAATGCTTTGGCTCCGTATGACATGAGAGACAACCCTCGAGTCTTGGAGTGGATGCGAAGCCGCTGGCTCCCAATCGTACCGGAGCTGACGGCATCTAATGCAAAGGAGATCATGCAAAACAAATACGTGGTTCTTGGCATCCTCAGCCACAAGCGATCCGATGAGTTCCGACTCGGTCAGGCCGAATTGAAGAACGCTGCTTTGGAATGGATGGATAAGCAAACCCAGCTATTCCGTCTGGAGAGACAGGAGCTCCGAGATTCTAAACAATTGCGCATCGAGGAGGCCGAGGATCGTGATGACCAGCGAGCTCTACGCGCTGCAAAGAGTATGCATATCAACATCCGAGAGGAAGACAAGAAGCAAGTTGCGTTTGCCTGGGTTGACGGTGATTTCTGGGACCGCTGGTTGCGTACTACTTACGGAATTGACGTGAAGGACGGTGAGCGAGTTATCATCAACGATGAAGATGTAAGCGATCTCAAGCTTAGGAATATGGAATGTCTGTTTACTAACGTGTGCATAGAACCGACGCTACTGGGACGCCACCAGCAGCGGTGCCAACATCATGCCATCCCGGACTTCAATCCTCGAGACCATCCCCTTGGTAATCAGCGACCCACCAAAGCTCCGATCCAAATCCACAATCGGATTCTTCGAAGCCACATTCTTCCATACTTGGTCCTTCGTCACCAACCACCCCATATGGTCTGCCATCATCCTCGTCATCAGCTCCATCGCTGCCTATATCGCACACCGCAGGAGAATTCTGCGACGAGGGGTGTCAGGATATGGAGGAAGTACCGGTGGCGGTATCCTCGGATATGGAACTGGTACTGGCGGTAATGGTGGTGGTGGTTTCTTCCGTCTTGACGGTAAGGAAGGATTACTGAATGGAGGATCAGCTGGCAAGGTGGATTGATTAATGACGAATCATACATGGTGTTTTTTGTTTCCTCTTTATTTGTTATGTAACTTTCCTATAAGAATTCTTTTGTACTATGCTTTTTGGTTGTTTTCATGGTTCTTTGCGTTGAGGCGTTTTCGATTATATTAAATATTGAGAAATAATCTCTTTCTTTTCTGTTTCCTTATGTATGTGATGAAATACTACTCATCAACTGGTGTTCTAGCTTGTCGATCTACCGACGGCACTAGGTTTATTCAAGAACTTCTACCTACCTTCCAAGGTTCTTGATGGATATATACTGAAGGGCTGAAGGGAGGTTATATTAAATGCAACGATAATTCGTTATGATGGTATCAAGTATTATTATATACAAGGAAACTTCCTCGCGGTCGCATCTCATCCCTCATCTGCACCTATAACAAGCATCCGACGCCGAGAACCCTCAAGCCACAACATCTTTACTATCAGCACCATCCTTGGAGACAGTAGCAGCAGTATCATCCTCCTTCTCGCTCTCATCCTGAGGAGGAGGAACACCCGTAACATCCTCAACATACAAAGAATGCTCAACGTTCACCTTGGGGCCCTTGAACCACTTCTTTGCATCAACAACCCACCAAATCGAAACCGCCAGCATGGGCGCGCCATACACCAGGCAAGTCCAATTCATCAAATCAGCCGTCAAATCGTTACCCGTCACACTCGGCAGACACAGGATGGGTAACATGAGCAAGACAAACATTGCGCCCGTGGCACCGATGGGTTTACTCATTTTACCCAAATTCCAAGGGCCGGGCTTGAATCTATCGCCAACAATAAATACGCGAATTGCGATGGGGATTGCGAATGCAATGAATTGAGCAATTGCGCCGATACTGAACAAAGCGCCGATTGCGACTGTGCCGCCGAAGATGAGTAGACACATGAGGATGCCGAGCACGCCGTTGAGGATGACTGCGTTGATGGGTGTTTGCGAGCGGGTGTTTACTTGTTTCAACACTCCGGAAAAGGGGAAGCAGTCGTCGCGGGCGTAGGCATATGTCACTCGAGAGGCAGCAATCATGCATCCCTGTCCCATGGAGAAGCCGCAGACGATTGTCAATGCTAGGATCGCCATGGCTGTCTTTTGTGGTAGGACTTGTAGCAGGTACGAAGCCCATGGTTGGCCGAGGTCAGAGCCGATTACGGAATCGATGTCGGTAACGGTGTAGGCGACGACGAGCTGTAGGAACCAGCCTAGCAGACCGCCAATGGCAGATGTCATTGTGATGGCACGTGGGGATGCGATGTTGGCGTTGGAGCATTCCTCTGATAGATGGAAGGGGGAGTCGTAGCCTGACATGGTCCAGATGACGCCTACAAAGGACATGAGAATAGCAACGCCGTCTGGGTAATCGGTGCCATTATAGATTGTGCCCCAGACATCGGCCGCAGAAGTGAATTTGGGGCTGTTGCTAGTTGCTGCTGGGATAGTGATGATAGTGATGACCAGCGCGATGATGTTGAATGTTGAACCCCATGAGTTGAATGTTGCGATCCATTTGGTGGGCATGCTGCTGATCACGGTGTGGATGATGAGAATGAGCACGGTGAGAAGATACGTCTGCCAGGTCGTGGGAACGTAATCCGGGTTCGCGATACTGCCTCCAGCGAGGATCATGGCGGCCAATGCATAGTCGACTGATGGGGCAGATGTTACTTGTCCAATCCAGTTCGACCAACCTGTGATCCAGGCTGCAAAGGGGCCGTAGCCGGGGGGTGCCAGTACTGCTGCTGCATAATAGAGCCCGCCACTGTACGAGCACAAGGTTAGACTGTAACTGGCACTCCTCCGAACGATAGAACATACCTCGTCGGCATCGCAGAACACAGCTCCGCCATAGCCATAGCAACACACTGAATGAAAACCATGGCAATCAACCAACCCCAAACCATACCACCAGTACCCGCGTATCCCATGCCATAGTACAATGTACTAGCAAAGGACGGCAAAAGTCCCAACACGGCAAAACTGACACAGAAAGTTGTCCACAGAGAGAACTCGCGCTTGAATTCCTGCTTGTAACCCAATGCTACCAGGACCGCGTCGTCGGAGGCTAAGGCATGGTCGGTTATAGGCACGTCGCCGTCGGGGAGGACTGATGTGACTTGTGCATGGTCGATGTCGCGATATTTCTTTGGTGATGTTGATTCTTCGGTAGTTGCCATGTTGTATTTGCGCTCATTTGCTGGCGCTATGTTCTTGAAACAATATAGAGTATCGCACAGCCTGTGTCAACTGGTTCAGAAGTATACAACTTCCCGAGGTTCGTATATATAGCAGCTTGCAACAATGTCAGTATACAACATCCATCACACGACAAGTCATCTCACTTTATAAGCTGATACAATAGCTGATAGCTATCAGCCATCTCATCAAATATTTTGATCGCCTCCGCAACGCTAGTATGCGTCGGGAATGTTCATGCGGACAACCATCATAATGACAGCCACCAGAGATAAGGGCCACAGAGTAGCCCCGGGGGTTTAACACAAGTTCTGGTGCTAGGGGGATGTCAAGGCGCAACCCCATGCATGGCATACGTAGGTAACACCTATGGAGTACTAGTCACTACTCGATAGATACAACGGGGAGATCGTCCTTTTAGTTAGGTATACTAAAAAATCCTCCATGATTGGTTCAATTAGTTGCACACGCGGTTTGATATGTTATCGCGACGGACTAGGACGGCGTAGATGAAGAATTGATAATTCGCCGTAGTCATAGACAGGAAGTTGAAACATAGCGCATCTCATCTGGAAGTTGATTCGAGAACTGAGGGAATACTAACTCGCAATGGCAGCTCAATTGGCAGAAAGTGTGTTTAGTTGAGCTGTGAAGTGTAGGATAGGATCTCCCCTTCTCCACAGATAAACAGAGTCCTTATCTTACCCTAGATTCCCTAACGCATGTCCACAGATAAGCCGCCAAGGGGCCACCTCGACTCCTCGTTTCAAGGCACAAATCAGAGCTCACAGTCGCCTTGTGCCACGCTTTAAGTTTCCTTCATGGGTTAAGTGTGGCTGTTGGGATGAACATGGTCCGATCAGTGACCAAAAAGGGTTACTGGAGTTGATATCTGGACTAAGCGCGCCTAGTGATTCGACATAGGACCATGTCACCATGTGGCATGGACTTTTATGCCTAGGTAGACTCTATGCAGTGGACGTATCTATACAGTTCGGCGATATAGGTCAATGATCGCACACAAAGGAAATAGTCGGTTGATGTTCTATATGCTATCAAGGTTTGTTTTGTATTCTACAGAAGCGGAGCCATCCTGGTAACTTCAATCCCTTCGCAACCTGCTCACGCGCTTCATTTCCACCAGTCGGCGGTAAAATTCGATCAAAAAGGACGCACGCGCTTAGAAGGGCTGTTCACGTGGTAAGCAAAAGTTTAAATGAGGCAAGAATACTCCATGGTCAGGGAACTTACGTTGTCCTCAGGAGGGATGGTGCGGTCCAAGTACTTGTCGAAGAAAGGAAGTTTCTGGAGAACATCTTTCCTGACACGAGGAACTTCACCGAAGAAGAAGACGGCGAAAAGACCAGCGGCGACACCGAATCCGCCAGCAATAGTGCCACTACCATGAATACCATTAGCATGGCGCTTGATTTCTAAATTCCGACATGATCATAATATAACTTACGCCTTGGTGAGCTTAGGGAGGGTTATGCCATGCCAGTGAGTAGCAACGGTGTATCTGGTGAGTGATGTCAACGTCAGCCCAGCCCGCACATCCAATCGCCAGGTCAATTCTTGATCGGATCAAGTGTTCCCCATCTATCTTTCTCATGCGCTCCGTTCCTCCTTCGTACAGTTTTGCTACATCCAATCCAAGAGACGTGGCGGAAGATCGAATCGATGTACTCACTGAGGTCCGTAGGGGGATCGGTACGGAGGGCTGTATGAAGCCCTCTTGAGTAGGTTCTGAGTGAGGGGAGTGTTGTAGACAGGCTGTATCAAGACAAGAAGTTAGCATTGTAAAAAATCAATTAGCAGATTCCCAATTCCTCTCCAAAATTGCAGAGAGCTATGCCGCGGCCTGCAAAGACATCTGATGCTGTCATCAACCGAGCTTCCGGTGGGCAACTCTCTCCATTGACGCTTGGCAATCCCATTTGCAATTCATTTGGTATTCACTAAGGGGTGTGACGTACCATTTTGACGTTCTTGAACGACAATTGACGATATCAAAAGTGGTCTGGGAAGCGAAGGGGTCTTGAAGTGCCGTCGAACGAAAACCGGAACTCCATCACGGAATCGCGGGTGAATCAGTGGGCTATTCCTGTTTGGGAATAGTGACTGCTTATCCCATCACGTGATATCTCAGGCTGATGCAATGTTCCAAAAAGTTGACTTCATTTCTTCCGACATCTATCAATCATTTTGTTCATTAATCTGGATGTGGTTGCTGAGAAATCAACTATGATGGATTATCATGCGTAATTATCAAAAAATGTGACAACATAGCATCACAAACTCCAAGATGTCAACCGCAAAGCAGCCCTCCTTGCGGCGCCGTTTAGCCTGCGATCGTTGCCATTCATTCAAATTGAAATGTCCAAGATCATCTCTGAGGAGCGATGATACGTGCGCCAGATGTCTCAAAGCAGGGGTCAGCTGCTCGTACAGTCCCTCAATGAGAGGCCAGGTTCGGCCGAAGCAATTGCCGACGACGGCAAGTAGTGCTCTTCCTATCGATAGTTTCAATAAGGGCTTCGACAATGGACTTTCAATGCCGACTATTGATGCAAATGGTATCTTTCCTTTAGCTTCCATCAACGAGTCGAATGGCTGACAATTAGTAGATGACATATTTGATAGCATCGTTATGGACTGGACTATTCCTGAGAATAACCTTTTAATGGATAACTTTGAATCGATATCTCAACTTCAGCCTCCAGCAACAGATGACAATACGACAAGCAGTACAGACAGTGAAGTTACCTCGGGCCAAAATCATGCAGACGCCAGAAGTGATGGCAGCCTCAGGGACGATGAGATCCGCATACTAGAACACGAATCAGCACAGAGGCCGAAGAGATCCTCTCACTACCTAGGCATCGATGTTCCAGACACACTACAATCACCAAATGTCTTCCTGCAACTGACAAGTATGTCTGTCACATTGGAGAGCCTAGCACGTCAATTGCCATCCTTCACAGTTCACAGTCAATCATTAAATGCCGAAAAGCTAAATCCGGAGTTTTCTGATAGTGGAAGAATTGTTTCCGATGATGAGGTCAATTTCGGAGTAGGCAAGACTTATGCCTTGACGCACAAGCTGGCCGATATCTACATACCACTAATTGAGCAGACACAAGAACGAAAGGAACTCAGCCGCGACGGCGTTCGTGGTTCAGCAGACAGGCCAATGGAATCTGTCAATTTTTCACTGCTATGGCTTCTGTTTTCATGCCATAATCGCCTAATAGATCTATGGCACGCGATGTTGTTACACGCCAAAATGGTCCAGGACACAGACCGGTATTCTCCAGATGCAGTTGGGGCGCATAAAGCCCGATGTGCCCGCTTCAGGATGGGTCCTTATGAACCGTCGTCTTCGTCTACTGTGGTTGCCATGGAGATTATTGTGTTACAGGAACTCGCGATGCATCTTGCAACGAGACTGAATAATCTTATTGAAGTGATGCAGCCTGATAACAACACCGATGGTCCTCCCAGCACTACAGAAGATAATTCGCAAAGTCTCAAGGCGACGGTACTGATGGCAAAAGCACTCCATGAACGGGCCTTGGCCATGCGCGCTGAAGTATCTCAGCAAAAGAGCATGCTGGAGGAATCGATTGCCAAAAAGTCTTCTATAAGAAAAGGGTGACCCTGATTTCAACAGACAAGATCAAAGAAAAAGCATTACAGTCATTTCCACAGACATACATTTGTGCGGGGATATCGATGCTTTCAAACGGCAGACATGTGATTGGAGGAACATCAATAGCATCCCGCACTATACCGTAGCCACTGCACAGTCATCGATCACCTGCACCAGGTGACTTTGACTAAGATGCTCGGGTTACAGCCTAGCACAGTCTGGACCGATTCATTCCGAGTCTGCTTTGAGTACCTGGACGGTGGAAGTATGTATCGTGTCTCGGCTTTCCGGATGAGTCTAAGCACGTTGTATAGATGTGCTTCTAGAAGCACCACTGCAGATGACAACAACCTATAGACGGTTGACATGTAATTATATATGCTACGGCTAATGTACGACAGAATTCATCTAGGATGAAATAATTCGATCAAGATAATATAAAAGTAATATAACAGATATAAAATAGACGACGTCATTGTCCCCATACAATGGAGCCCCCACAGCCAAACGCTCAGCGGGAGACTTCGGGATTCCGCCTCAATCTTTCGCCTATCAGACTTGCTCCATTCAACCGCCAACGCACTTGACTCGGCCTTGGTTTCTTGTTTTTGACGCCTCGGTCTGTCTCTCTCATTCACAACTACAGCAACTTCATAGAAATAGACACTACGACTACATCGCCTGGCGCGATTCAGCTACCACCTACGACATCCCCATCGACTTCGAACAAAATCATTACATTGCAGGCGATCATCGAATGTCACACTCAGACTCCTCCAAAATGTCGACGAATCGCCCCTTCTTGGCGAACTTCCTCGCTGCATTCAGAGCACAATCAGCCTTCAAGGCAACCTCAGCGGCTGGTTCGCAGACTTCTTCACAAATAACCTCCGGTGCGCGCGCGATAGCCACCAAGGCGACATCATCATCATCGTCAACGTCTACTCCTCCACCCCCTTCATCTTCATCGCAAAACGCAACTACAGTATCAGCAAATCCGTCAACAACGACGACGACGTCACAAAATCAACAACAGCATCATCATCCACATCATCGATCGCATCACCACCATCACCACCATCCTCCGCACCACAGACCTTCACCTTCTGCGACACGCCCACAATCACATAGCCGGCCCCCGGCAACGGCTCCTACTACGACAACAGCCGAAAGTACATCGCCCACATCAACGTCACCAACCTCAGGCCCCATACCAATCGTATACAATCATGACCGCCGACGTCGTGGCAGCGATAGTTCGAGCGGATCGGGCGGGTTTCGAGACGCTTTGGGCCATGAGAAGTGGTACATAGGCGGGAGAAGCGCGACGGGCGAAGAGCGGTTTTACAGACTGGGGATGGTGACGAAGGCTGGAGGACGGATAGGCGCGACTGGGAGGGTTGGGAGTGTTGATCAGCTTAGTCTGTGAAGCGAACGAAGGAACCAAATGGAGGGACATTTACGCATGGAAGGGGAAAAAAAATGCTACGAAGTGCCACGACTATTAAATGCGAATACAACGACTAGGAGCCTTTACTTGAAGGCAATCAGCCAAGAAACAGCTGAGGCTTTTCTTGACACCCCTCCACCATATACTCACCCATCTAAGATGGAAATCACGATGACTACGTTATCATCGTTCTCTCACCGATTCATTTACGCTGGTCTGTTGTCGGTTGACATTGGTTTACACGCGATGATCAAAGCATCATTAAAGAAAAATGATCCATGTATTCAAAATATTATCTTTACAGTCAATCAAAATGACACCACATTACAGAATATCACAAGTTGTGTACATCAGTCAAATAGTTGGCTGCTGGGGCTTCCCTAGTATATATTTCCATATACTGATCCATTGATCTGTTTTCCACTTCCTGTGTGCTTGTTGTGAATGCCTCCATAAACATGGTATGGGGCTTGACCATGATCAACGTTGCGACGACTTCTGCTTTCCTCATGTTGTTCTTGGCGCACCTGCTGCTGCTCTTGAGCAGCCATCTTTTCTGCAATTTCTTTCCCGATTTCTCCTTCCCACCTTAGCAATTCACCAAGCACCCTGGCGAATCCCGGTCGTCACTGGATGCGAATTTGAACATCTTGCTATGGTTGGCGGGGATTGCTAAGGCAAGTTCACCTGCAAAGGTGGCACACTCTTGGGATACAATTTGTTTTCCAACTATCTTCGACGGGAATTCTTCATAGAAGCAAGTCACCTCGATAGGCTTGCCATTGTCACGTCGCTTGCCTTGGCGTAGTTCGCGGATCATCCATAAGAATTCGACCTGGGTTGTCTCAAGCAGTTGGTCTTCCGTTTCCAGGACTTTCAATAGCGATGTATTAGTGGGCTTGAACAGGCCGATGCACTCAGCTGAAAATTTTGCCCAGCTTGCCATCCACGAGCCATCGTGCGGAGTGCCCATGAAAATGATTCCCTTGGTATATTCGAATATACCTCTAAGATGAATGTTGGGATTGTTCCGTGACTGACAGAGAGCTCTTTTGCATACAAGACCTCCCAAACTGTGGACCACAAAAATCAGGGGGCGAGTTGAGGCCTTGATACCAGGTCTTTTGTTCGTCAAATCATTGATAAGATCAGTGGCATGATCAATCAAGCGGTTTCTGCTAGCGACTGTCCGTCCCAGCTCGGGTGCGAGGAGAATCTTTGGCCATGTTTCCGACTGTCCTTCGACGGTCCAGGTACTGTACATATTCCCAGTTAGGCCTGAACAAAACATATGTCCATTGTGGCATCGGGACAGTCATAAAGCAATTGAATCCCTCTTTGAAAGGAGACAGGCTTCGGAAGGCTTTCATTGGACTGCTGGTTACCGTCAGAGCGAACCAGTTGATTGTTTTCCGGAAGGTTGGCTGATGTAGGAAAGATTCGCGAACGCAATGATGCAAACATCGTAGACCGTGTTCTGGTGATCTTGGAAGCTTTCTGTGAGATGGATATTGTCAGTGGAGATCTGAGTGAGCTTCAAGAAGACGGCCTTTGCAAGGGATTCTGCGGCTTTTATGCTTGAACAGCCCTGGGACTACACTCATTGAATCAGTGTGCGAACGCTTCGAAATAGTCATGTCAGACAAGGGCAAACCCATTGCTATGCTGCCCTACCTTTCTGACCCATGATGTTCGTTGGATTTGCGGATGGTTGCTGTACAGTAGCACAGGAAATCAATAATTCGGAGAGAAATCATGTCGACCAGGGTACAGAGCAAGGACTGATGAAAGGTCAGTTTCAAAATTTCAACCTGACACAGTCGTGCATAGTGTTCCACGAGGATTAGTAGCGCCTGAGTCTCCTCCACTCGCTGGGAACAAACTATGGAGGATCAGCTCACATATCAATGCTACACAGACCATAATATACTGTGTATTCTGGTCTTTCAGCGATTCTGTGGACGTCTGCAGATTGTACATTGTCCTGCAAATTAGATCCATGTATGCTCTCCTGTCCGGGTTACGGAAAAGTGTACTGACAACCGGGTGTCGCTACCACTGAAGCACCGTGGGAAGATGGTAAAGCCATGACATGAATCCCTTCCTTCCTTTGGAGATCCAGCAGGAGAAGAGGCGTCGGAGAAAAGGGGTCACGGTCAAGCTTAGCTTCGTCGAGGAAATTCATGAATCATTCTAGTCGAAAAATCACCGATCGCTTCCTCAAAACGTCATGAATGGGTTGGCTTACTTCGCTCTTTGTATACCGCGGAAGAAGAAAGAGTCTAGTTGACTTAACTTTTAATGGAGTGCGCGAGTACCTTGTCAATCGAGTTTAGAAAAGTTCAATGTTGGAAGGACACCAGAATCAGCATATGAGATAACAGGTGTGTCTCTTCTTAAGCTGTTGGCACAGCTCTCATTGTCTTTCCAGGAATGTTCTTCGATATTGATGATATGATATGAAGATGTCAAAGGATAAGGTTAATGGATAATCTCAACTGACTGTCTGTGATTGTTTTTGTCAGTTATGGAAGGAGCCTTTGAACAGCATCACACCTGCTTTTGTTGGTCAACTGCACACTGTCAGTATGGAGCAAACCTTTGTGCGGCAGGTGCTCTGCCAGCCATTGTCTCTTGCTGCTTCAGTTCATTTTCCAGACTATAGATATTCAAAAATCCCAGCAACTCAACCTACACCATCAGTCTTCATGCAACATTTTTCTATTTGATGCGCAACCACACAACAAAATGGCTCCAGATAAATTATCCCGAAGCAGATCGGACCCAGGGCGTGGCTATGGGGCTCCTATCAAATCTGTGTTTAATACAGGTAAAGGCGCCCAGATCAATGGCCCTATCTATGGAAAAATTCTACAACGGTAAGGATAATTTCTGGTTGATAGTATGTATGTCGCTAGCTTATTGCTAAAGTCACCTCACAGTTGAAGATATCCCCAATACAAACAATCCTTGAGTTTCCCAGAAATGAACAGTCGATACTATGGAATCACTTCCGCTGCCGAATATCCTACATGCGGATGGCTGCTTAAACACGAAGAATACCAAAAGTGGCAAGAGAATGGCGGCTTGCTTTGGATCAAAGGAAAGCCTTGCTCTGGAAAATCCACGCTGCTGCGATATGTTTTCGATCAGAGAAGGAGCCCAGATAATCAGGGACAGAGTGCAGACAATCAGACACGGACCGATGCAACACAGACAGATCCAACACAGACGAACAATCAAACACAGACAGGCGACCAGGAAAAGAGTACCGGCAATCCGACAACTTGTTCAGACGGAAAGAATCACATCACTCTGTCATTCTTCTTTCACGGCCGTGGCTCTCCACTTCAAAAAACAATACTTGGGTTTTACCGAACGGTCCTTTTTCAAATCCTTGACGAACTATCAACATTCGAAGACAAGCTTAAAGAGCTGTCCAAACTTGAAAAATAGGCCTCAACACTACTCTAGAGGACTGCCAGAAGAGAGTCGACAATGGGAGACTTCTCAACAAGCGCATAACTTTCAGTTCGCACCTGGGGAGGTCTTGAAGGTAGAACGTCCGGTCTATCTGTATGTCGACGCGTTGGATGAATGCGGCGAAGACGATGCTAGATGCCTAGCAGAGACTTCTGAAGGGATGACACGGATATTTCGTGGCAAACCCCTTCATATCTGCTTCAGTTCTCGGCATTATCCGCATTTGATATTAAATCATGCTGATCAGATATGTATCGAGCACCGTAATCAAGGAGACATCAAAGAATATGTACGACCTCTAATTTACCCATTACTCGGTACGGAGCTTTCAGATATAATTAGCGACAAATCTGACGGCGTCTTCATGTGGGCGTACCTCATGGTGGAACGGGCGAGGAGTTTATATTCAAGGGGCTTTTTCAAGAAAGAGATTGAAGAGCAGATAGCCAAAACCCCTCGAGATCTGGAAAACTGTATGAGGATCTCTTTGTAAATATGCTCGGCAATAAAAACTCACTGCGGCTGATTTGGTGGATCTGCTTTGCCAAAAGCCGACTGACTCTGGAGGAATTGAGTTGGGCCTTGTTCCTTGAGGCCAATCCAAGCGTCCAATCGTTAAAAGATTGTGAAAGTGCTCGCGATTTTCCGTGTGATTGCGCCGGTGATTGTAATTGCAATGTCATGGAGAGAAGAGTCAAGTTTCTGGGCCAAGGTCTCGTCGAGATCACAGGCTCGAATGACAATCGTGTTGTGCAGTTCATCCATCAATCCGTCCGAAAGTTCTTTCTCGAGGAAAATGCCTTGGTGAGATTATACAACACTACATCCAAGTTTCCCAACAACACCCTCAGCCATGTAGCTGGAGAGGCAGAACGATCAATGGCCAGAACTTGTGTCAAATACTGCAACATGGAGGAACTCGTCGATGCGTCTGGAATAAACACGAATGGCGGCAACCCAGGTTTGCGTACCACTGGAGACTGTCTCAAAAAGAAATACCCTCTCTTGCATTATGCGATAACGCCTTGGGCAAATAAAGAAGACGAAATGGGGTCTCAAGTTGCAAACGTTTCTTCGCAGAGAGAATCCGATGTACTTAGTCTGCTCTCAACTGCGTTTCCCGAAATTAGTGAGCGGCGTGTCATGACGCGGAAGCCTTGGTACAGGTTCGCTATGTGATAGATAGACGCAATCCATAGCTAATCTCATACTACATTTTTCGGGTTTCATGATATTATCGTAGTCAAATAGATTGACTAGCATGCATAGTAAATAACAAAACCCACATCCCGCATCAATCTGCCTAAATATGCCTGGCAGATGGAGATAGTGACTCGGCACAGCACGTGGGAGCATGAAGTGGAAACATCAAGGCTCCTCTTTTCTTTCTTTAAGGTTCGATGGAGACCTATACCCATCTCGTCCTAACTTAGTTATGGAGTCGTACAGACTCCAGCGTAAATGGGGTAGTTACTCCACCATGTCCCCCCTCTGGAGAATATGGAGATAGTATCCATAAGTCAGCTGGTGTTATAGGTACATCTGCCTCATGCGTCTACCCCATATGGTGATAGAGTTGCTCAGTTGAACTTGTCTAACCCACATCAGTCAACTGGTTCTGAATGGATAGACTTACCCCATCCCATCCTCTTCCACTGCAGCTAAATACGCACTTCCGCATCCCCAATAAGCAAAGTACCAATCTGTACCCAGTTTGGCCCCAGTTTGTTAGTTTGCGGGGATCTCGAGCGCTCCCATACACCTGCCGTGTGTAGACATTGGACTAGGTTATCGCTGAGGATCCAGTTTATGTCCCATGTTATCATCCGGCGTCCACGAGGTTGTGGATATGTAGTTTATTTCAGCCCTAACAACGACATCACCACGCATACCATGTACATCCATATGGAGCACACAAAAATAAAATCGACAACAGTGAAATTGTCAATCACATGATTAATTTGAAAATCATGTACGAAGCCTACGAAGCCTACGTAAGCAATCTACTTAATTAACCTTTCCACGAAGGATTCCCAGCTGCGACATTCTGTAACTTCCTAAGCAACGTAAGCAGCAGTAACTTCTGAAAGCGGAAATACATTCTCGTAGGCGCGCTGTGTGTTGGTTACGGTGACGTGTTTTACTCGTAGTACTTAGCCACCTGAGTACCTTGTGACTACGTAACTTCGCAAGATAGTTATAATGAATAATCAATTAATATTTTATTTTTGTAGTTTAGATCACGCTATTCGAATACGTAGTCATACCACATAGTTTCGCAAGGAATACCACGTAGTATCAACCTCGGAACGGATTCCGTTCTCTGGCGCCCTGTACAAAAAAAACATCGCCGCTATGCCCCCCCTTATCCTAAATCGGACGCAATTAAGTTTTGAAATGAACGGACTTTTTTTTTCCAAGGTTTTTTTTTCATTCTCGTTTTTTTGGTTCCATGGTTGAGCGAGCCAGAGGCGAAGTTTACTCTCGAGAAAAGTTTTGTCCGGGACCATGGGTCTGTTTTCTAGTCTGGAAACTTTTTCTTTTTTTCACCAGATTTCTGTTGTCGAAGGCAACAATAATGCATCCTTGATTCAGCTGGAGAAGGATCAATGAAAATTATCGTCGTGCGTAATCGGTACGTAGTGGCAAGCTGCAAGATTGATAATCAAATCACTAGTACGTAGTAAGCCCAGCCAGGGGAGTACTCCGTTAGTTAATATGCAACTCGGCAACTTTGCCGGTGGATACATTACCGTAATTACGTATTCATACATATGGCTAAACCAACTGCCGACGAGAAGCGAAACCTTTCAATGTTTTTTTCGGCATTCTGTCCTCGTGCCGAGTTTTGTTCTACACCGATACAGTATGCACACCGTATGAATGGCAGAATGCGAAAAGAAAGTTATGTGCTCCGTAAAAGGGCGGAGTTTATTCTTCTTTCAGTTGATTCTACGGAGGTGAACTGGACTAGGAAAGTAAGTCGGTTCATAATTTGGGGCCGCCGGACACGGAAGCCGATGTGGCATGTTTTCGGCTTCTGTACGGTCTGTACTATGTACGTCTGGTACATTATGTATATTGTTCAGTAATCATTGATCATTGTGGTACACTGACACAGTGACAAGGATCAAAGCAGTCTTATCATTGAGCCGTTAGATAGACCATTCATCGCTACTTATACGTTCTTTGTCTTTACTCGAGGTGTTACTATGGCATACATACAGATTGGCGGGTCCTGATCGCCAAGCAATATCTCCCACTAGCCCCAAAGGGGTATCTGTATGCGTCCATATCATTCCATCTCACCCAATCAGACCGGATCCACCGGGGTGACATTCTACGTAGATGCGCAGATAATCGCTGGATCATCGTGTCTGAATTGACAATTGACAGGTCATATTTCTGTATTCGGTAGAAACGTAGTATGTAGATACAGAGATCCTTCTTCTGGATGTCTGTGTCTGTGTATATTGTTAGGTGGGTTAGGTGGATATGCGGAAGGTCCACAATAGAAGCGGGAGAAGCCTCGAAAGAAGCTTGAAGCTTTGCGACTTTAGCCTCTGTTCTGTTCCTTGAAGTCTCCAGTGCGGGACGATGGGTCTGACTGACTCTGACATCTGAAGATTTCAAGATTATCTAGTTATGATAACCAAATACAGATGAGAACTATATACGAAGTACATGTTTAGTTACGAGTGTTCTTTGTTATGTACGCACCAATACGAATGAAAGATAACCGTCGGAATGGCCGACAGCTACATTCATCCACCTCGATCGTACATGCCGGATACTTGCCGTGGTCTTTAAGTCGAAGTGCGTGTACTGTGTAGCAAGACTGGGAAGTCAGAAAAAATGGCTCAATCACATGACGCCTCGCCCGGGCGCCCGGGTCCGTTCTTCCTTTTCCTTTTGTTCATTTTTTGGTACTCCGTCGTCTTAGCACTTAGAACTTATATCCTTGTCATAGTTTCACTTAGGCTGCGATGTTATGATTATCATATCATACGTAGTTTATCCTGCCCGTTTGGTACTTGAGTGCATTAGTCTACTATAGATAGCTACGTAGTACGAGCCGATGCCGGCGCATTATCTTCGATCTACGGAGTACTCGATTGAGCAGTCTAAATAGCTTCAACATACGTACGTACTATGGTAGTTCTGTTCTTTGTATTTAGGTATGGCGCGATCTTATCAATATCCATTCTGCACAAAGTGGGACGAACGGTCCAGGAACCCGGTCGGGTGGCCTAAGGAATCCACTTTGTCAACGGACGAGATGGAGAATTTAAGCATACTTTTGGTGTAGTTCAACACATGATCTTACTTCTTGCAGATGCCAGATGGCCCACATAGCCGTTGATATCAGAACTGACTCAACTGAGAACGCCTTTGATATTGAAGGAACATAGGTACAATATCTTGTACATTTTTAATTCGGGGAAATTGGCTGCTCCAAAAGGATACACAATGAAGACAGATAACAAGGAGAACTCCGGCTTGGACACGATATCCGAGGCCAAAGTATTGCCTACCCGGGTAGTAGGTATGTCGGCAAGACTCGAAAATCAGTCTCATTTACTTGGAGTCTTGGACGTCTCTGATTTGTCAACTAGCCAGCCACTCTGACCTGGACATCTTTAGAATAATCAACTAGCTACCAGTACCAACAAAGTACGTACGAACTCGATAATCAATAGTACTTTGTAGTCCTGAGATACCGCCTCACTGTCTACAAAGTAGCAGTCAGGTATTCGTGCGTGCAGTTGTCGGCCTGATATACGTTGTCGGTACTTCTTTGTTCTGTTCTTGCTACTTCCTTATTACTCAGTGTTTGTATGGCATTACGTACGTGTATGTTACCATGTATGTACTATATCCGTATCACGGCTGTAGGCGGGCGGCAGGTTCCGATTGGCAGATTGTAACTTCCTTTTTCGATTGTTGGCATTCTTCCTTGTCTTTTTTGCATCGAACCTTGAAAGACGAACCAGACTCGAAAGATGAGCAGCAAATGGCAATTGTGCCTGTCAACCTGATGTGTGTGTATAATTACGTAGTCTGAAACAGCAACCAAGTCTGGCCGTTTAGATTTCCCTGTTTTTGGACAGCACTCGCTGCAGCGCCTCATCTGCACGCACTCTGCCGTAAAACACACGGAGCTCCTTACTCTTCCTGGATGGGGGCCCCCCTTTTTTTGCGTCATCGTGCCAATCAACAACGCGAGAATCGAAACGGCGGTTATGTAAGCGACGGTGATTGGCCGGCGCGAAGACTATCGGATGATCCTCGGAATTGCTTGTGAGAGACAACCCGAGTCTTTTCTGCATCGTGAGATTCCTTCAATTCGTGTGTGGTCAAGAACTCCGTAGTTCTCAGATATGCTATTGTCTGTAGATGAGCTAGATAGTTATACATAGTATGAATAGATAATAGAACCCTCAGACCAGATGGCAAATCGTATATAAAATACCAGAGCAAGCGGAGATACACACACTCGGCATTACCCCCGGCACTCAGCAAATCACTGGAGCCGAAGGCAGTCGACGTAGGTGTTCCTGATTCGGCTCTCTCGCCGCTTTATTTTTCTGTTCTCGCCTCCCACTCTGAGTTTTCGCGGGACCAGACTGTCCCCATTTCCAAATCTTGGCCTCTCCCTTCCCTTTTCTCTCTTTCCTCTCCCTACCTGCCTTTCCCAGCAAGAGTCACGACTGCCAGGGATTCGTGAGTACACGATTACAGATTACCGTACCGTCTATTCGACTAGGACACTTCCGGAATTACACTCACGCCACTCGTCATTTGTTACTTGTTAAATTCTTCCTGACTCTTCTCTGCCTCTCCTCCTTTCCAACTCTCTTCCTCTCCTCAACACTCTCACCATCGATATCCCACTCCACGGCTCCCTGCCGGACAGCATCCATATCAAGGTTCGAACAGAAAAAGAAAGCAACAGACCCTGGTCAAATTGCGCGTGTGGCTTGACGCGAAATCGAATCCGTTCGCTTCGTCCAGCATTTGCGCGACCCACCGCAGCGTCCCTTGGTGGAGCCCAACTTGGCCGGTCGCGGATAAAGAGAAGTTCCCACTCCCACGCACCTTTTTTTTTCCACCGTGGGGACCTTCTCACCTCTCTTCACCACTCCTACCTACCTAAACCACCCGACTCCAATTTTCCTTCTCCAACACCCTCCCCCTCTTATCACCACCTTGTCTGATCTGATTCCTCTCGTGGCTACGAGTGGAGTCATTCATTCTTTCTTTTATTCTTTCTTTTGCTCCGTCAATTCGATCCTTACTCGTCACCTCGTCGTCGACAGTTTGACGCGTCGTTGAGTCGGAACATCAAAAGAGGAAGGAAGGGAACGGATACCCACCTTCAGGAACAAAAAAGAAGAAAACGAGCCATTCAACACGATATTGTCTGGGAATCACGTTGTTGAGGATATATTACGAATTGGATAATTGAAGGCGTCTTCGAAAAAGAAAAACAAAAAGAAGACAACACCAGGAAAAGAGTTTTCGCGGTCGCGTTCCCCTCTTATTTTTCCATCATCAACACGACAACCTCTTGTGTGTGTGTGTGCTCATAATGGATCCTCGCTCGCACCCGTCGCGACCTCCTTCGACGTCGCTGCCTCAGGGCTCGACTCCTCTCTCGAGCATGCCCATGCCACAATACTCAATGCAGCCGCAGTACCCGGTCTCGCAACCCCATACGCTTCCTCCATTGCAGCCTCATCATAGCCAGTCGCCAAACCCATACATGGGTCAGTCCTATCGTCCCGACATGGCGCGTTATCCTGTCACTTCGGCTCACGATGTTTACGCGACTGCTGCGCCTCACACTCCCGTGGGCAGCCTGCCGCCTACTTCATTCCTCGCCCACCCTGGCGGTCAACCTCAGGGTCAGCCCCCGCAAGGATACCAGTCTCCTCAGACCCTCTTGCCTCCTGCCTCGGGATCTCAGAGCTACCCCCAGCCAATTGCGCCAGCGCCGCCTCGTGACCGTCGTCCCGACTACGCGGCGATGCCCTCAGGCGCCTTCAGTCACCCCGAAGGCAGAGCTCCTATCTGGGCTGGCGCCGACCCAATGGCCGCTGCTGCTAATGGTCAGGCTCCTCTTCCTGACAACCGGGAACCTCCTCGCACTCAGGTTGTGGGATCCCAGGGACGGAGGGGTATTCTTCCCAGCGTTCCAGGACGCGCTGCAGTCCCCAATGGTGCCAATGGAACCGCTAGAAGCACCACCATTCCCGCCAAGGATGCCGACGGCAAGTTCCCTTGCCCTCACTGTACCAAGACTTATCTTCACGCGAAGCATCTTAAACGCCACCTCTTGAGACGTAAGTCATTCCTCTGATCTATACATCAATTATATACTAATTCATGTAGACACCGGTGACCGCCCCTACATGTGTGTTCTCTGCAAAGACACATTCTCCCGAAGTGATATTCTGAAGCGACACTTCCAAAAGTGCTCATTACGCCGCGGTAACCCCACAGGAGCGAGCCATCTCTCGCATCCTCAGGCGCACCTGAAACGGTCTCAGGCCGCAGCCAATGCTGCAAAATCCGTTCAGGAAGAAGTCAGTAACTCCATTCCGCCTTCCAATGGTATTGCGGGTACGACTTATGGCGACGCGCACGTGAATGGCCATGGCCACACGCTGGCTCCGGCTGGCCGACCTGGTCTCACGGAGCAGCAGCCTCTGGGATATACGATGTCCTCTGTCCACGGGATGAACAATGGTCACGTTGGAGACGCGTTCAATCCTGCCCAGGCAGATCACAGAGCTTCCTGGATGGCTGCTCAGAAGCAGAGCCCGTACCTTGTCCACTCTTCTGGTTCTGCTGAAGGTCCTGGTGGCCATCCGAATAATATTGACCGTCATTCGTTTGAACAGGCTAAACCTCCAATGGTCGATCCCAAGCGTCCTATGATGCCCGGTCAGCCCCAACAGTCCCAGCAACATCCCAACCACCCCGGCGAACTCGACTGGACCACAATGTTCCAGCCCGGTGCTCCTGAAGGCTACATGCAATCCGTTTTCCCACAGTCGATGCCTCCTCAGCACGAGTCTATCCACTCTCACGTTGACCCAGACCGTAAATACTACCCGACCACGACCGCTGGACCTCATCAGGATGGCGGACTGAACGGACTTTACTTGGCTTCCACGAGCTTGAGCGGTGACGGTATGCGTAATCCCAGCGGAGTCCCGAGCAATGAAAAGACCAATCCACAAGAGCCTATTGCCACTTGAGAAGTTTTTCCATTTGATTTGCTGAACGAGAAACATGAAATTGACTTTCTTTCTATCGGAATACAGGCTCCGTCCAACCCGCTAGACAATAGGTTCGTTAGAATGTAGAGGAGGAAAGGGGTTATGTTTTCTTTGCTATACGACAGAAGGTTGATCTGTTAAGAGTGGGAGTTTCGCATCTTCGATATGCGAGTTTCACGGATCTACAGCACGCGGAGTTCGTTCGACTGTTACTTGTTTCAAGATTCGACACCAAGCCTATCTCTGAACATGTCTTCAACCGATGCATTCCCCTCCTCTCGACTCGATCGTCCTTCGAACAATGATACGGCCGACCAATGGTAAAACAGTAACGCAACTACTTTTTTTCAATTCGATTTTTCTCCGTCATTCCGTCATGAATGGTATATTTGAGATGGTGGGTTGGCTCAAACCGGCGTCAAAATCATCAATAGACATGGGGCGTGTGTTTTCAGTTTTTGCAGTTTGTTCATATGTGTGATTATTCGAACGGATTCTTTTCCACCTGATTTTTTCATTGCATTCTAACGATCTCACCAAAACACGGGGTCTGAGACAAAAGCAAAGGAGAACGGGGGACAAAAGTGGATTACATCAAAAAGAAAAGGAAAGATTCGTTTCGAAATTGTTATAGAATTCGGTGGTTGGGAGGAAGTTGTTCTTTTTTCCTGTCTAAATTGTTGCACTCATTTCCTGTTTTGTTCCTGATTTTCCTGTTTGATATGCTTGTTTGGGTGAAATTGTTCTTGTTAACATTTTAATTCAAACTCGAAGACTCCTATATTTCATCTTCGAGATTCGTGCATTGAACCTTTTCTTCTCGTGTGTCTCGTGTGTCTCGTTCTACGTGTAATTTTTTTCGTGTTTTGATCCATCATACCTACACACGAGTCCTACAACATATCATCATACCATAGTCATCTCTTCTCTTTGACCAACTCCGAGTCCAGTTTCTGGCAATGACTATGGTATTTTGGGTATTTCTGGAACAAGATTGCAGCCACGATGCAGTCGTGTATGTACGTGTCTTTGGATGTAAATTGTCGTCTCTGCTACTGCTTCCGCTTCTGCTTCTGCTCTTTCGGTATTGTTATATCATTACCCGTTTGTCAGTCAGGCTCTTCTTGTCTTTCCTGGTGGAAAAAGTTTTCAGTGGTGCTACAAGATTGATACCTTCATTCATCATGGGTTGGTGGGTGGCACTCTGCTCTTTATGTATCTAGTCTTAATTACAGTATATTTTCGTCTCAAATGAATAGGTACTTTCAAAGTAGCTTGTATTGCCTACAACATGTGCCAGCGGCCATGGGGACTTCTGAAATTATAGGGTTGGACAGGAGAAACCCTAACTGGCCCCGCGAGCCCACGTTTGAAACCACCACCTCGCTTCCTCCTCGCCAACCTCGACCCTTTAAAAGATTTGGAAGACCATATCAATGCAGGATATAACCCCTTTCATCGTCTCAGTCTATCACATACGACCATAGGGTGTGGAAAACAGGGCTTCCCGTCCGCTCAGCCGTACTTAAGCCACACGCCGGCTGGTTAGTAACTTGGTGGGTGACCACAAGTGAATCCCAGCTGTTGTATGTTTTTATTTTTCTTTTTGATTCTTCTCGTCATGATCTTTTGCTATTCCGATAGTTAAATTGGCTGTAGGCAGTGTATAATGCAGGGCGTAGGGAGGAGAAAGAAAGGCCGGCCATGTTGGTTTTTTATACATGTAACAATACAGTACCGTAACAGCAATTGCCGACGATGAAACGGGGTCTATTCGCCGACGCCCGGCTGAGGCGAGCAACTTCCCCCAGCATCAATAACTTCATCCGCCAGAGATGCTGCGGCTAATTCCGTGATGCCCGGTAGCAATCAACATAATGCTCCTAGTGATAGTCAATCCATTCAGATGCCCCCAGTCTGCAACAATTGCCGCTCTCGAAAGGTAAGATGTGACCGCGTTCACCCTGTCTGCGGTCCATGCACGAGACTACAACTCGATTGTTCTTTCCAGAGACAATTCGTAACACCTCATCCTGAAATCGGAGATGATTCTGTGGGTTACACGCAGGCTGGAACGAAGAGGAAAAGAGCTCGACAGGCGTGTGGCAGTTGCCGAGCTGTCAAGGCCAAGTGCTCCGGTACAGGACCCTGTGAGAGATGCATTTCTAGAAGAATTGCTTGCGAGCTTAACAAGTCGAGCGGTGATCATAACCATTTTTATGGTGTGCCAACACCATCCGGCAAGTCAACGGGCTCTACGTGCCTAACAGCCTGGCCACTTGACAAGACAACGACAAGGGACTATCTTCTAGCTTACTTTGACGCAACGAGCAGGATGACCTTTGTCTTTCTTCACAAACCAACTATCCTCGCGGACTGGAGCAGAGGCGCAATTGACCCGAATTTGCTCAAATGCATCGTCGCCTTCGGGCTTTTCTTTAGCAACGGTCCGCCAGAAGGACAGGCCACGGCTCGAGCTTGGATGCGGGAGGTGCAGGACGAAACCCTCAGACGGATTGGGAGACATACAGTCACGCACCTCCGGATCCTTGTACTATTATCACGTTTCCGTTTCCACGCCGGTGATTTCGGTGACGCGTGGAATATCCTCGCTCTTGCGGCCCGTGTGGCTTTTACTATACGATTGAATTATGAGCATGATGGGCTGGATCGTATAGTGCAGGAGTCACACAGACGGCTTGTTTGGGCCATTTACCATCAAGATCGGCTTTTTTCTGGCGGCATTGCAGATCTGCAAGTTTGTCCGTTGGAGAAGATGCATATTCGCCTTCCGTGCGATGATCGAAGTTTTGAGATGGGGCTTATTTCAAAAGCTGGGTTTCTGCACGATAATGATATTGATCCAAGTGCCAATATGGACACTCACTCTTTCAAACTTAGGCTTCTTGCAATTCGAGATAGGATCTTGAGGTTAGTTCTATGAACGGCATCTTTGACATCCGAGCTAATTATATGGCAGATATACCAAAAATGTTAGAAGACAAGGCAACAGCCCAGCCGAGAGCAGGGCCGAAATGGAAGCCCTTCAGATTGAGCTCAACATGTTCGAGCGCAGCCTACCAGCAGAACTCAAGCTCACCCCTCAAAGAATAGTGATTATGGGCCATTCTCGCGAGGCTAGTGTCTATGCTGGACTTCATTCACTCTGGATGATGTGCCATTGTGACCTTTACCGCTTCTGCGTCCCCGGCATCCGCGAGTCTGTCTCAAAAGAAGCTCTGGCTTTGACGCCTCCTGACTTTGTCCAGTACTGCCAACGCGCATGTCTTGATTTTTCTGTCCGGTTCTGTGAAGCATGGTCCAATTTCTATCACTTAGAGTCCAGCGAATGTCTCGGCGGCGAGTTTCTGGTGATTTCTATATATCAAATCGCTCAGATTCTGCATCATTTACGACATTTGTTGCCGGATGAAGGCGATCATTGCATCGCGTCTCTGAAGAAGAAGCTTATTGAAACGCTTGAGTTAGCCAAGCCCCTCGAACGCGTATTCAGCAACGCGGCCGGCTGTCTTCAGGATTCTGAGCGTTTAATCGATGCCCTAGGACGGGAATCGATTACTCGAACCACACCAGAATCGAGTTTCAATGGTGGCTTGGAAGCTTCTGGTCAAAATAAACATCTGGCATCGCAACATTCCGTCTTAGTCCATATCTATAACAATAATAACCCAGAAGAAGAAGAAGAGCCCATTGAGCGTTCCGCTGGATATCAAGCAGACAGCTCGCTGGATTATGCAGAAACCGAGGCGGCGAGGTATTTGCAATCTAGCCTGGATTTGAATCGTGAGATGGAAATGGAGCAGCAGCAGGAATTTGAGCAAGGGGTTTCGGATGCGTTTCTCTGGGATCCGTTTAATATGCAGTTGAACGGGTATTATGATCCTGAGCTTGATTTTTCTTTTGTGTGATTGTCGCCCACTTGAAATCAGAAGCACATGTCTTTTATCTGGTAATCACCTAGTTCTTTGAGAATTAGATACCTCAGATATACTACAATTATGATCTCTAGAGGTACCGTCTTTCTGGAAGTGAAAGTCATCTATATTCAAAACTAACATACAATGACTAAGATAGACCGCGCTTCTGGAGACGTTCTTCCATCTGCTCCTTTGGACTCTTCAGGTTCACCTCCGGGAACCGATTGTCTTTCTGCCATGGCAGGAAATCGCTACCATCTACAAGCCAGCGGAGAATCACTCTCTCGTATTTAGCCACTAGCTCAGAGTATGCAGGTTCAGCAGCCAGGTTGTGCATCTCATGTGGATCAGAAAGGCGATCATACAACTCTGCAGGCTCGTATAGCCGGTAAATATAGGCATACTTCTCGTCCCTCAGCGAGATGGCCTTGCCGACGATAGTGGTGTCCTCGTGTTGGAGACCCGCTTTGATGTCGTATGGGTATGGTGCCTGCTCAAGCAAGGGCTCCTCAGACGTCAAGAACCCTCCTTCTGAAAAGGCATACTCTTTATGCTCTGTAGCATCACCGACAAGAATTGGAATCCATGATTTGCCATTATGAGGAAAGTGTTCACCGATGCCTGACATTTCAAGCATGGTGGGCACCAAATCAACCATCTCAGTCATGAAGTTGATGGTCTTATTCTCGGGGAGTCCAGCGCCTCCAATGATCAAGGGCTCCCTCACGAGCGTCTCCGACAGACCTGATGGCCATTTTTCAATCAAACCGTGGTCACCGAGGTACTCGCCATGATCGGTGAAGAACATGGTGACCGTATCCTTCCACATTCCAAGCTCGTCTACTTTGTTCAAAATACGTCCAAATTGGTCATCCAAGCGAGTGATCATTCCAAAGTATGTGGCTTTCACTTCCCTCCAAATCTCCTCCGTTGCTCGGCTGGTTCCGTATCGTTCCCGGATGGTTTTCATATAACGAGGCTCGTAGCCCGTCTTCTGTTCTGGTTTGGAGACAACACCGGTCATCTTGTCTCGGTCGTACATTGAGAAATAGGGCTCTTCCACCTGGAAGGGACAGTGGGGGAAGAGAAGGGGCATGAATAGTACCCATGGCTTATCATCTGGGGGACACTCGAGCCACTTCAAGGCCGACCGTACTACAGCCTCATCGTAGTCCAGAGCCTGATTGGCGTTACGCAAACCCTTATAGAACAGTCTGTTCCAGATATTCTCCTTGTCGATAGTCTCATCACTTCCTCCCGCGAACTTCGGCGTAAATTCAGGCGTTTCGAGAAATCCGTACTCGGTCACGCTTAGTTCCGTGACAGTCGGAGCAAACGTATCACCCCTAGGTGCCAGGCAGGCAATGTGATAACCGTTCTCTTTCATGCTTCTGAAAATATTGGGCTCCCACGGCTTAATGAGATTCTCGAGACTGCGATGACCGCTGACGTGGGGATAGCAACCGGTGAACATGCTACATCTCGACTGTGAGCAGACGGAAGCCTGAGTGAAGCAATTGGTGAATAGGGTGCCGCGACGACGGAAAGCATCGATATTTGGAGTATTTATCCCGGCCTTGCCATCTGTAGTGCAGCCGAGGGAATCGTATCTTAGCTGATCTGGCATGAAGATAACATAGTTGGGTCGGTCTCCGCCATTTGGCGAAGAGATTTTTAGCGGGAGAGGCTTGGGAGGCTGAGAATAAGACGCCATTTTGCGCATCAATGGCGAATGAATTCAGTGTCAATCTCTCAGAGAGTTGGCCATTTTCTGTCTTTTCAAGAAGGAGAACGGGGATGATTGCCGCCGAGCGCGGATACTACCCGGTCATCAATATGGGTGGTAATCCGGAAGTATCCCCGACACGCACCGGATCTCGCTCTGGAACACCCTGTGAGAGTTTTACAAGACGCAGAATCCACACAACATTTACTTCCCCGGATTGAATGATTCCCCAATCTGCCCTATTTGCCAGCTGGGGTCTCCAGTCGGGGCGAATCCCGATACATGCATATCAGACCACTCGAGGGCATGTACTTAAAGGGCCCCTCGCTCCTATCTTGGAGGTGATTTTGACATCTGCCTCATCCAGTTTCCATTCATCGGCTTGAGGAAGACTCCCACTTCTATTTCGAATTATTGAACCGTTCGGATAGGCTTGTACGATATGGGCTACATATCTGACGCGTCCCGGTATTTCAACCGGTCACTTCTTGTATCTGTCATCGTCATTGCTGTCTCGACATTCAACTATGGCTTTGATAACCAAGCCTTCGCGACTACCCAGGCTATGGATGCCTTCAGCAAGCAATTCGGAACATATGATAAAGCCAGTGGCACTTATGAGCTCAACTCGGTCTGGCTGTCCTTGTTCAACAGTCTGAACTACATTGGATTTGTCGTTGGTGAGTGGCATTTCCGTCAGATCTCTCGGGGATATCACGAACTCTACTAACATACTACTTGTTTCTGTAGGTGTTATTGTTGGCAGTTTTATCTCTTCCCGATTCGGTCGTCGGAAATGCATGTTCATCATGAGCCTCTATGCGCTCATCACAGCAACCATTGCCGTCACATCCAACACCAAGGATCAGATTATGGTTGCTCGTATTCTCAACTATGTATACGTGGGCATAGAGCTCTCTGTGGTTCCTGTCTTCCAATCCGAAATCGGTGAGCAATGGCATTGATATGTTCCTCAATTTTTACAGCAGACTAAGGCAAATTTGCAGTTCCGGCCCCAGTTCGTGGCTTGATTGTAGGAACCTATCAACTCAGTCTCACCCTAGGTGGCGTCGTCATCAACGCTGTTTGCTTCGGAACTAGTCACCTCGAGGGCAACAGATCCTGGCGGATCCCGTTAGGATTATTCTACATCATCCCCACGCTTATTGCATCCTCGGTCCTCTTTATCCCAGAGTCTCCAAGATGGCTACTTCAACGCAATAGGGCTGACGAGGCAAAAGCCAGTCTGCAAAAGCTTCGCCAGGGAGCCTTTACGGAGGAAGAAATCAACAATGAATACAGAGAACTCGAGTTCGCCCTTGAAACGGCTGTTGAGCAGGGCAAGTTCGTTGAGCTCTTCCAGGGGAAGAACCTCAAGCGGACACTAATTGTGATCGCAATGAATTTCTTTCAACAGGCTACCGGTCAAGCTTTCTCGTCTCAATATGGCGGTGTCTATGTTCGGACATTGAAGATATTCAACCCGATACTGTTCACCTTGATGAACAGTATCATTGGATCATGTGTGATTATTGTCACGTTGTTTTTCTCTGACAAATTGGGTAGACGGTGAGTTCTCCCTTTCCTCTGGGATATGGCCTTGGTCCCCTGACAAATTGCCCAGCAAGATACTCATGTTTTCATCTGTCGTCATGACCGCTGCCCTCCTCACTATGGCTGGCCTAGGCCTTAAAGAGCCAGTCTCTGTACCCAGAGAGAAGGGTATAATTGCTTTGATTATCATCTTCTCTTCCGGCTTCTCGAGCGGTTGGGGGCCCCTAACCTATGTGGTCGTGACTGAGATCACTTCGCCGCGACTACGTGATCATACCTCTCGAGTTGGTTTTGCTACTAATGTTTGCTTCAAGTGAGTTACTACATAGTCCAAAATTGGGACTTCACGTTTGCTAACAGATGGCGCTTTGTTATCAGCTTCGCCGTCAATTTCTCCGTCCCCTATCTCGTTTTGAAAACCCAAGTCGGTCTCGGTAGCAAAGTCGGATTTATTTTCGGTGCCATCTCTTTGCTGTCACTGGTATTCACTTACTTTTGTGTGCCCGAATGCAAAGGAAAGACACTGGAGCAAGTCGACTGGTTGTTTAACAACAATGTCAAACTACGCCATTTTGGAGATACGGATGCATCTGGAATGCTTGACGGCAACATTTTCGACGATGTCAAGGCAAGTACCAATAAAGGTGATACAAGTAGCCACGTGGAGAAGGTTTAAGTTGAGGCGGATTCGAATCTTGCTTGGGAATATGTGATGTCTTCGTAGACACCTGATCATCGAGTTGTTCGAAGCTAGAATCTGTATTTGGCTCTCCAAATCATATGACTGAACAAGAATTATTGAAACAAGCTATTATACACATATGAGCCTGGATGTAGAGTCATGTGCATTTTCTTCATCTGTTTTTGCTATCCTACAATGCCGAGGGCTGTAGTGTTTGTAAAAAAAATGCAAGGTGTGGACAATCGCTCGCCGAGCAGAACAGTCCACATGCATCAAATCTGAGCTGTTGCATTATATCCCCGATCCTCGCAGATCCGAAGGGATGCAGCAACATATCGAGAACTCCCAATGATAATCCCAGACAGGAAAGTTTGGCCAACAAAGAATGAACAGCCCTACCAAGACACAACATTCTGGCGGTTTCCATATCCGTACATTTGACGGGCTATCCCCTAAGAACTATAAGACATCTACATCCCAGACGTCACCGATTACCCTTTCAGGGTCATTATCGTACAACAAAGGATAAACAACTTCCCAGATGGGCGTCAATTGTCGGTGTCCAAGTTTGTACTCCATCCAGCCAGAACAGGAGTACGACAAACTACCTTTCTTTAGACACAAGTTCTTTTCAATGACAAACAGCGACCACGAAGTCGCTATAACGGGAGTATGGGATACCCGACCTTCACCCACTACGTTGACCCAAACAAGATTCAGGGGAAATCCACGAAAAGGGGCCAGATGTAGGGTGGATACTCGTCGCTGGGACTCTTCTCTTCTTCAATGATGAAACTCTATAGCAGACGCATATTTCACAATCATCGAAGATCTGGGCGTCTGCATTTCGAAAAGGTTGCGATAGCCTGCTCTTAAACCGTTCTCTCAGATCATAGTATTCAACGTGGTTGGTATTTGACAACAACAACAAAATGGACAAACCAGACAGGACTGATGGGGAACTTTGAAGGCGGCCCTTCTGGCGATAGACTTTGGGAACATATTTCAGTTTTTGAAGGAACTTGAATTCGACCGAGCATTTTGAGCCGAACACATTCTGCTTCCGCCGAGAAGGGCTACGATATCGGATAGTTAGCTGTCCCGATTTCTTGCTGCTTTCATAATCATCAATATCATTTAGTCTAGGTGAATAATATATTACCGAGTCATAATTCAACTTTTAACTATTTCGTGAAGAAAGAATAGCATCGACCAACATTGGTTTGTCATCAAGCAATCTACGATTAGAAAGCCCTGAAGGAGTCACTGGTGGATCGTCGTGAATGTCGTATATAAATAGGGCTATTGGACATTCCCAATAGCCTGATCATCAAACAAAACATTTACAACGTCGAGAACAAAGATGTCAAAGCTCATTGCCATAATCGGAGTCACTGGCTTTCAGGTAACATGAACACTACCGGATAGTAAGTAAACCAGCATACTGATAAACACAATTAGGGGTCATCCGTGGCACACACATTCCTCAGCCTACCAGGATGGAAAGTCCGAGGTATCTCTCGTAATCCAACCAGCCCAGCATCTCAAGCTCTCATCTCGCAGGGTGTCGAAATCATTCAAGCCGACATGGATGACGAAGCATCACTCTACCCAGCTTTTGAAGGTGCCAATGTCATCTTCTCCAACACTGATTTTTTCGTCCATTTCTTCGGCGCATTAGCATCCGGCAATGAATCATCACGCAAGTTTGCATACGATCGCGAAGTCGAGCAGGGACTCAATATTGCCCGAGCAGCTGCATCGCCCTCGGTGATCAGCACCCTAGACCGATTTGTGTATTCCTCGTTGAGCGACCCTCGCGAATGGAGTAATGGAAAATTCCTTGGTTCCTGGCACAACAATTCCAAAGTAGATGTCATTCAGACCATCAAGACCCAATTCGCAGAACTTGCGAAACGAATGAGCCTGGTACAAGTAGGGCATTATGTGACAAATTGGAAAACCTTCCCACCCATGGCACCACAGAAACAAGACGATGGAAGCTTCGTGGTCAGAAGGACTTTCTTCCCCGAGCTCAAGATGCCGTTTGTTGTCCCTCAGGCGGATACGGGCGAATATGTCAAGGCCTTGGTGCTCGATTTGCCAGCCGGGACAGAGGTCCTGGCTGTATCTGAGTTTCTGACTTTGCCGGAATGGACAGAGATTTGGGCGAAGACTCTGGGTGTCAAGGCTGTTTATGAACATGTCTCGACGCAAGTATTTTTCCAAGGTGTGCCCGATGAAGTTGAGAAGGAGTTCACGGAGGCGTTTACGTATACGGATGAGTTTGGGTATACGGGAGGTGATCCAGCAGTTAAGACTGCTGAGCAGGTAAGCATTATATTGAAGATAGGCAAGTCATATCCGAATACTTTTGCTAACGGATCTTCAAGCTCGGTATCAAGCTTTCCCTCACGTCGATGGAGGAATATATCAGAAGCGAAGATTGGTCGTCAATCTTGTAGATCGACTACTTCTGCAATCTAGTAGCCGTAATATGTCTCTACTCTTTTATGAGTCTTCAGTTCAACCCGTCCTTCGTCGGTTGTATCCTCTGGTTCTTCATGGCAGACTAGAGATTACCAGGCAACGGGAAAGAGGTCAAATCTCGACTAACGTGTAGGTGTAATACAAATGATATGAAAGATGAAGATAATGTTTGTTGGTATGGGAGGTCCATTATGTCCTTGTGAGAATGGTACATATATCCATGTCTTGATACTGTGAGAAGATTCTGATCGCGCTGAGTCTAAATGCTTATATACAGACTGGATCATGGCCATAGGGTTTTGTCTCTGAAGAAAGTCAGGCCCAAATACAATAATTGACCCCAATCAGCTCATAAGCTATGTATGATGCATGCACTATATAGGCAGTACTTACATCCTCATACTATCCAATATGATATCTCAAGTACCTCATATGCAATGCAATGTGGCCCAATAAAGTCGTGCAGCATGAAGCCTTTCTTTTTACTGCCCCTCTTGACCCTGGACCAACCCCAACAACGAACGAACGAACGAACGAACGAACAGTGGTTTGAGCGACCTCCACACGCGACCTTTTACGTTTTCTTCCTTTGATTTTTCAACATGAGCTTCTGATATTTTTTCCAGCCCTCTCTCGGCTTTTTCGATGTTGGGAGGCGTGCTTGACCATGTCTTCTGCCTATGTGCCGTTTGTAGCAGGTCCTGAGTATCATCACAAAAGTCCGGGGCAACAGTAAGTCTTTTTTTATTTCCCACTCCAATTTTTGACAAGGCTTGGTTTGAATCGTACCTTCTGCTCTCCTTTCTGCGTTGTCAACAAGGCTGACTGGCAACTGCGCCTTGCCATTTTTACACACAGTGTGGACTTGGGGAGTACCTTCCCTGTAACAGAACAAGTCAAATCACCTGGTCCCCTCGTCCATTCTCACAAATATTTTCCAGGTTTCGTTCAACTCGACAATGGATTACTTTGCTTCACAGTCTGAGACAGTCACGATACTGAAATCTCAGTATGAGGATCTTGTAAGCTTTATACCTTCTCGATCGTCAGGGATACGCGTACTGAAGCAAGAATGATATTCTAGCTTCGAGTAGCTAGGCAATTTGGTGAACTCATCTTCCTCTGAGTTTGAATTAGTCTGCTGACGTTAGACAGAAAATCTCAGGGAGAGTCTCCTGCGAGGTGGCGTTAGTCAAGAAGACCTCGATGTAAGAAGTAGCTCAGATAAATCGAAGAAAACTTGCTGATAACAACAGGTCCTTGCCAACGACGCAGTTGCACCTCTCCCAGTTGAAGAAAAGCCTGTCCAGAAGCCATACCATCTGAATCAACAGTCATCGAACGGTACCTCTCCTGCATCAACCAACTTTCGACCAAACTACAAATCAACCCCCCCAAAGACGCACAAACACGACCCCTACCCATCTGGGGATAGCATCGAGGAAGAAGACGACGATGAGCAAGAGCTCGAGGAAATAGAAGACCAAGACCCTCAAACAGATGAACAACAAGAACAAAGCCCTGCCGCAGATGGGCTTGACGATGACGACGAACAACATACTATCGAAATGCGCAACCTGCCCGATCGCTGCACCCACCTCGACATTACAAGATCCATTCGAGGCGGAGCCCTTGTCCAAATCTACATGCGCTTCACAGAACGCATGGCTCGCGTCACATTTGTAGATGCAGCAGCAGCACGCGAATTTCTTGCTCGTGGGAAACGGATTGGGTGTTACATTCATAACAAAAAGGTCCTTTCAACCCACTTTCCTTCTATCGCAAGCCCTGATATTGACTATGTATATAGGTCGACCTATCCTGGAGTGACCGCGAATTCTCTCTCCATCCCTACATCAAACAATCCATCGTCCACAACGGCGCAACCCGTAACCTAATCATCCGCAACATAAACGCAAACATCACTCCATCCCTAATCCGTGAGCACCTAGACCACATCCACAACTTGATCGTCATCAACATCAAAATCGACCACACGAGCCGTAGTATTTGCATATGCACGAACTCGGTGCACAATGCAATGTTTGCACGGTCCTGCATGAGGTCCCGAGCAACGTACAAGGGGATGAAGATTGATTTTGGGGTTGATGAGTGTACGGCGCCGTGGTCTTCTTCTTTGCCACCTTCGGGCTCGTCGTTGTCGGCTACTGTGCCGGAGTATCAGGCTTCATCGTCGACTTCTTTGCTGAGAGTAAAGGGGGGACGTGAGATGCAGCAGCAGCAGAGACAGGGTTCTGCGAGACGCTCGTTGTCGAATCGATTTGATCTGTTGAGTCTTGATTCGGGCACTGATTCTGACGAGAGCCAGGAATCTGATGATCCTGACTCTTGATCTGCATACAGTATTACCCAAGCGGCCATAAGGGGCATGGATTACTAAAATACGGGGGGGACGGCGACGGAGTGTACAGGTTTGTCGGATACATGTTACCACGACATATCCATCTTTTTCTTCCTTTCTTCGATGTTTGAATATGTCCACTTGCCTTTCAAGGTTTTATGAATGATGTATGAGTTACGATGACGATTCTTTTTTATTTCTTTCTTGTACCTTCTTTTACATCTTTTACCTTAAAGAAGTCTTTAATCCAAATGCATGATGTCCACCATGTCAGCCCTACTACCTATGAGACCCTCGTTAGGTGATTTAGGTGCAATAGAAAGCTTGATCATAGGTGTATGTTCATTCATATCTATAGACAAATTACAACTAAGGTATCATCTTTTTATACGCCTTCATAACGAAACATGACTGATAAGAATAAATCACTTCGCCTCGCTAAACACCGAATTATTCAAAACAAGAAAGACAGAGAACGAGAAAAGAACTAAAGGGTGAGGGTCTCCACCTCGGCACTGCTTGATCGCTCACGGAGCTCGGGGCGAGTTCGGTTGTTGCCATCGACGTCTGAGGTTTTGGTGATGACCCATGCAGATGCGTACATGTTGACGCTGTATAAAAATTAGTATGACTCAATTTACATGGCTAGGAAGAAATCGTACCGATCAATGCATGTTCCTGGGAATCGTGCTCCAACACGGCGAGGAGTGAAACCATTGGCTTCGAAATCCTTAATGTACCAGGGATCAATGCTGGCAGATCGGAGTAATACGCGACCTCCCATCTTGAGAGCGCGATTCAATGCTTGTGCTTGTTTGGCGGCGGCGTCTTCGTCGGGGTTGAACCAATCCATGGAGTCCATCACCTATACACTGTTAGTACCTTATCATTCCCCTTGCTAGACACTACTTACAACTGCAATGGTCAGTGTACGGGGAGTGATGCGGGCAATAACTTCATTGAGGCCATCAGTGTGAATGCGAAGACCGTCGAATGCGCCAGGCGAGGAGAGTTTGTCATGTGCTTTGGGGGTCAAGTATGTAGGATGGCACCTATAACATGATTAGAAAGGCTAATATTACTCCGGAAAGGTACTTACTGCCTAGAGAATTTGCCTTTGAGACAGAGGTAGTAGAAGTAGTTGTCGTTGCTGATCAAGGTATCCTTGGCCACTGGGTCAAATGTGTCGACGACATACTCCCAAATCGCACGTCCGCTGACGTCCGAGTTCTTCTTGATTCCACCACTGAGACCCTTGCGCTTCAAGTAGTCATCAATGATCATGTTACGCTGAGGAGGAGGAACACCGGCCGCTTTCCAGGCGAACCATTCAGTTTTGACGATAGCCCAGTTGAGTATTCTGCTAATCAAAACCCGGCGGATAGTGGGCCAGATCTCGCGCTGCTCGTTCAACGTTTGTGCCTCACACAATCTGTTGTTGACGCCGTGGAGACCGAAAATGGTGAATAGGTATCTGACCAACTTGATGGCAACGCGGGATCCACCAGTCTCGTAAAGACCTTTGTTGGACTTGGAAGTGAAAACATCAGTTTGCTCGAGCCAGTACTGGAAGGCCTGGCTAGACAAATGGGGACTCAATTTGGTCAAAAGAAGCTCACGGAATTCGGCGTGTTTGCCCTCTCTGAAAATCTTCCAAACATCCTTGTAGCCAAGAGCTCTGAAAGAGGCGACCTTAAGCTCGAGTAAATGGTTCTGGTTAGGGTTCATGTCAACGGCGTGGATACGTTTGGGGCTTTTTTGGAGGTAGTCCAAAATGTTATCACCAGCACTTGTAATGGTCAAAATGACATCCTCACTGTTGATGTTCAATAAGCGGTGGTCGACACGGGGATCTTCCCAGTTGAATGCGTAGATGTACTCGTCCTTGAATTGGGTGTGCTTGGGAAGTTGATCGTTGTAGTAGATACGGTGGTGGTGGTTCTGGTAAAAGGCAGATGGGAGAGGAAGGTTGGTGCTGAGGTTGACGACGGCCGATTCGTATGCCTTGGACTTGATCTCAGGGCTGGCTTTCTCGACAGCGTCGCTCATCTCCTGTCGGTGCTTGGCGGCAGACAGGTAAGGTGATTCGGTCCAAGAAGCATTGAGCATTTCGATGCTTGATCGTCCAGAAGTGAAATCCTTTTGGCAACCCAAGAAGATATAGTATGGAATACCACCGAGGAAGTAGTTTCGCTCACTAGCCGAAATGATAGTTCCAAACTTGTATTCCAAATAGTCTCGGCGGGCAGCGTCCAGATTGACACGGTCAAAGTCGAACCATGCACGCCAGAAGGCACGACCAAGCCAGTTGACATGTCGGTTGAAGACACCACCGGTGTAGTTGCGGCAAGAAACATCAACGATGTTTTGAACTATCAATGTAAGCTTGGTCCTTTTCAGAATGGAATAATTGACATACCATAAAAGTCAACAACTCCAAGGAGGGCATCAGACTTCATGAGGTAGTTCAACGAATCAACGACACTGTAGTAGTCTGTGAATGTTAGCCATAATTCGCGGTACTAAGTACGATTGTAACTAACCGGGAATCATGGACAAACTGTAGCTCATAGTAACGATATCAGCACCGCCATTGACAGCACCATTTGCACCAGGCAGACGGAACTCCCGAGCATCGCGGCAAATGACAGTCACGTTCTTCCAACCGAGACGCTCGAATCGTTGGCGGGCGACTTCAAGAAGAGAGGGGGAGAGATCGACCAGGTACACGTGCGAAAAGAATTTGTCGACGGGGAGGAAGGCATTCATAGCTTCGATGTTGTAGCTGCTCGAGTTAGTTTCAGATCTTGTCATACTTCATCCGGAAGTCCATACCCAGTGCCTCCACCAATCTAGTACATTTTAGCCAATTGCTCGCCAGATAATTCGGAGTATACTTACGTCAACCCAAACCGGCTTGGAAACTTGGTGCTGAGATTGGCGGTATTTCAATTGAGCAGCCAACAATGCGAGCATATCCTCACGACCGCAAAGAAGTCTCTTGCGAGTGGCATCGTACACGGAAGCCTGAATAGTCAGAAATCATCTTCGGAATCACAAAATAACGGTATACTTACTTGAGCGCGGTAGAAGCTCTCCAGCGCATGTTGCTGACCGGCTTCACCCTCGCTGTCCCGCTCATGAGGCTTGATAAAGCAAGAATAGGCGAACTGAATGTAGGACAGAAAGCCTTTATTCCAATCCAACTTGGACTTTTGCAGGGAAAGAACCACGATCGAAGCGACCAGGCCGAAAACGAGCACGAGGGCCACGCCAACCATGATGTGCGGCGTGCTCAAGCCATCGAGGCTGTTGAGTGGAGTGTGTAGCGTGTAGACACTCATGGTGAAGAACCGCAGAGTGTTTATCAGGAAGGTGTTACTGTACTGGAGTTGGGGAAGGAGCAGACCGAGACAAGGAAGGAAGGGAGTAGGAATAGAAGGAAGGAGGAAGTATAAGAGGAAAGAACAAGAAGAACAGACTGTCCCGCCCAAAATAATTAATCTGCTATTAGCCTCTATTTAATTCTTCTACGCACGAGCTACCTATCCCATTCCATCCGGAAGCCTCATGTCCCTCATTCTCAGATAGGATAAGCAAGAGTGGACACGGGACCAAAAAGAAAGAGAGCACGCATCTTCAGACCAGAGACCCCACCATTGATTGTCACTCTGTCTTGTGTCTTTGAGTCTCAAGAGGCCATCTGTTTTCTCCGTTTTCTGATCCATTGATCCTATCATATCGAGACATGAGGGCATCCGACCACGGAGAAGTTCCCCTCTTGACCCGCGCAAAGTGCGCATCGTCATGCAGCGGGCGGGTAAATATGGAATAATTCCATAGTGGGTTCGACACGCGACGGCGAGAGAGTGCATCATTAGCTGTTTCTGAGATATTTCTTTCATAGTTTCATTGCAAGGGGATTGGGGGAGAGAAGGAGAGGAGACCAGAGAGTGCGGCGGCAGATTGGGTATCGTTAGTACTCTGTACCTGGCGCTTGTCTGGATGCGGTATAGCGGTACTGCATTAAGCCTGAGAGAGACTAGCGGGCGGTAATATTACGGTAAGTAATACCAATTGACCAGATGGCGTCTGCGTGATCCCAACAAAACGCTAACGGTCGTGCCAATTAATTTGTCAATCAGAGGCCGAGTCATCAGCATGTGCAGTGCTGGAGCGCTGCTGATCGAGTACACTGAGAGTAGCTAGAGATATGGGTGCGGCGTGCCTCACTGCCTCAGGTTTATACTCTGAACCGTTGTCTCTCGGACAGCCAATCATGCGCCGGCCTGCCACCACGACACTCGATCTGCCTCGCCAGATTGGAGCAGCCTGACTGAGATCATATCAACGGTACTCTCGATATATTCCGATCACAGTCAATGCAATTGGTTCTTCTGCAGCATCTGCACTCTCCAACAGTGTATATATGGTCCATTGCTGTGCTGGTGATGTGCATGCGATGTCGGGCCTTTGATTCAATTGATTGGGCTATGTCTAAGCATCTGCATAGTTTAAAGTTAGTATTCAGTCGAGAGTACGTACTTCTGAATATAGCCAGCGCAAGAGAGGAACTTACGTCTAACAATTACAAAGAGTCGGGAAGTACCCCGCTACCTGGAAGGTATCAGTATCTGCCAAAGCTGTATACAACAACACTTTCAAGCCATCGCCTTCATGATCCATTCATAGCATGAGCTATGGAGCTCCACTACAAAATAATCTCAACAGCTACTCAATTCGACTAGCCAAAAGACAAATATCAAAGATTATGGAGTCGACAGGGAGGCTAGTGGTTGTCGTAGCTTCATCATCCCACATTTGCATGTGATTCTTGGCATTTCTGTCTCTCTTTGAGATTTCGAAAATCCCAACAGTTTGATAGCTCGCTTTCTAAAGCTTTATGATACACGCTATGTGCTTGTTAGCTGTATTTGAGCTGATTGAGTGAGTTATTGATTAGGAGTGTGGGTTGTGAGCTGTGCTGTGTGGATCATGGTTGCTTCGATGTATGTGTCGCGAAACGAAGCGGAAAGACGGCAAGACATGTTGAAGCAACACGAAGAAGTCGCGACGGTTGATGTTGAACGAACACCTTCAGCTCATGACTAAGTGGTTGAGAGAATGTCCGAGTGACGATGCATCATGGTCGAATTATTCAGAGAGAAGAAGAAAAGAAAAACTGCTTCGCGTGTTGCTGGAAGCCACGATCACATGTCAGACGCTCCTTCCCTTTTTACTTTCACCATCAACACTATCCACCTTCCTAAGAGTAAAGCTTCAGCTTGGACCAGCTCAACATTATCTCCACTATCTGCTGACAAGGTCATTTCTTCTATTGAACGATTTCATCGGAATGTCGTGGTCTAGGGTTAATCGTGACAAAACCGCCCCCTTTTACGATGCTGAACCGTGATGACCCCGTCTCATCAATCCACTGAGAAAAGTGAATGGGAAGGCAGTGGAAAGAGCGGAAGAAAAGGTATATACTATCATGATTAAGAGCAGGTATTATAGAATAAAGAGTCTGGGCATCTGCCAGTATCACACCAACGAAGCAGCCAGTCAATCGATCAATCAGTTAATGAATCAACCACTGACCAGCGCCTGACATCCATACGAACCACGTCTAGGGCAAACCATGCAAAATATGCGAAGATCCTCGAAGCCACTCAAAGGCCAAAACGATGGTTGAACTCGCGGCAAATACAAAAGGTCGGATAACGAAAGAAGACGCCTGGGGAATTGATGCTGTTACAAAGTAAAGTCATGAGATGTACCATTACGCCTTTGTTCATGCATTCTCCGACTGGATCGTTTGCTATTGGCCATTATCAGCTTACTCTATTAGCAACCGGAGAAGAGAAGGATCAAGACTTACCACCAACCAGTCCATGCCTTCATTAATACCTTTACCATCAATAGCCGAACAAGCAACAATACTCCAATTTCGGTCACGCAATTCACCCAATTTCAATGCCTCTGAAATCTCACCAGCCCCCTTTGCGCCAGGCTGATCCTGTTTGTTGGCGAAAACGAGCAGCGCGGCGTCGCGGAGTTCCTCCTCGTTCAACATGGCCGCCAACTCATCCGCTGCAATTCCTAATCGCTCGATATCGGTGGAATCTATCACGAAGACAACGGCGGCGGTGTTGGCGTAGTAGCATCTCCAGTAAGGACGGATGGAGGTTTGACCTCCGAGATCCTGTCACTGTCAGCCGCTTCTTATCTTTTAACAATCTTTGGGTCGCTCGTCGCTACGTACCCAAACATTCAGGTTTAAATTCTTGTAAGTGACGGATTCGACGTTGAAACCGATTGTAGGAATCGTCGTGACAACTTCGCCAATCTATAGATAAGCCATTGTTAGTACGTATTTCGACAAGAGACCAGCAGATCCTCACCTTTAATCTATACAAAAGTGTTGTTTTGCCCGCGTTATCCTTATATCCTTGTTAGCAACGATTCAACCCCTTGCACGATGCATTTTGACGCAGGATATTCGTACAAGACCTAAAATCAAAATCCGAATCTCCTTTTTCGCCCAGATCAGGGACCACATTCGCGAAAGTGAGCCTCCCATATTTATTGTCTATTATGATATCGCAGAAAAGAGTATGATCGGCGCGGTTTCGCGTGGTAGGGAGTCGTAGTAGGATGGTACTCGATGATCGCGAATGCTGTCTGTCCTGTTGCGGCGAAGGTTCTTCCCCTTTATAGATTGCTTCCGTTCGTCGGCGGTAATATGAATCTCGGGGCTGGCGAATTATCGACTACTCTGACAAGTCTGGGGACATAAAAGTGTTTGCAAGTTGTATGAAATGATGTGTAGTTCGTTGTTATGAAGATTGTTGTGCTGATTTCAAATAAAAGTCGTGACCGCATTGACCATTACGGAGGAAGTGGCTCGGGATTGGCCTGCCTGAGCCACCAGCCTGGTCAAAGCTCGGATGTGATAAAGACGACCTCAACCACCACCACTCGCGATAAACTTCTGTTGTATACATTGACTTATCGACAGTTGAGTCAAGAGTGCGTCTCGTTGGGCTATTGAGCAGCATTATTTTGTGAGATACAAGCGGGCGCCGTGAACGAACTACCATCAATCAAGGTCGACACACCAGCCCTTGTGCCTGGAAGATTTCCTACGATAGACTGTTGTCTTGACACAGCCAATCCCCAGAACAACAGCCAAAATGGTTGGCAAGAAATCGGAAAAGGCTCTTCGAGATGAAGGTAATCAGAATATATAGTCATATCATCAAACAGATCGAAGATCTAACGCCTGTCTAGGTCTCGAACGAACCGACAACAGCATGGGACTATCCAGCTGGCCTGTGGTAGCTCCAATCAATCAAAAGAACTACTATACGTACGTTGCACTTGCTCTGCTTATTACTTCAAGCTAAACCAACATCCGACTATAGAGACTACCTCAAACGAGATGACCAACTCCTCGCATACCGTCTCCAAAACGAAGAAGCCCGCAATCGCATGACCAAAACCGCCAAAGACCGCGACCGCGCACTCGCTCTAGGAAAACAAGAACAGGCCGATACCGAAGCCGACGGTGATGCCGTAATGGAAGATGCCGAAGAAGCCGCCACAGAAACCGCAGGCTCGAAAGTCATTGTTCTTCATGTGGGAAGTCAGAATTTAAGGGTTGGACTTGCGAGTGATGCGCTCCCTAAAACCGTACCGATGGTGATTGCTAGGAAGTCGACGAAGAATGAGTCCGAAGATGGCGTTGAGCCGAGACCGAAGCGAGTAAAACTGAATGAAGATGAGGCGGAGGAAGATGTTCCACCGGAGAAGCGCTTTGGACCGGAGGTATGATCAAATTGATGCGTTGCGCAATATTTAATTATACTAACTGGTGAGTAGTTTGCAACGCTATACACTACAATGTCCGCCGAACTCAAAACACACATGCGACAAAACAAACGACGAATGCTACCAAACTCCAAAGAAATGGTCATCAACTACAACCGTCGAACTGTCCCCGAGCACATTCCCGAACACAACGATCCTTCACGAGTCGAGTGGACTGAATTCTCCAACCCGCCTCCAGAATACATCACAGGACAGGAAGCGCTTAGAATACCGGATGACTCGAAACCGCGATACAAACTCTCGTGGCCAATTAGAAATGGATGGTGCAATGAGAAGGACTACGCGAATGCCAGACTGATGTTTCTGGATATCTCTCTTATCTTGGAGGACGCAATCAAGACACAGCTAGGATTGACTAGCAAAAAAGACTGGCCGCAGTATTCCTGCGTTTTCGTGATCCCAGATCTCTACGAAAGGGCATACGTTACGACTATGTTGGAAATGCTAATGAAGGAGTTCTCCTTCGCGCGGGTCTGCTTTATTCAGGAGAGTCTGGCGGCTGCGTTCGGTGCCGGATATACGACCACTTGTATTGTGGATATTGGAGCACAAAAGACTTCGATATGTTGTGTGGAAGAAGGAATGTGCGTTGAAAACTCGCGCATCAATTTGAAATATGGCGGATTTGACGTTACAGAGACGTTCATCAAAATGATGCTCTATGATCACTTTCCTTATGCTGATATCAACCTGAACCGACGATACGATTTCCTGCTTGCAGAAGAATTGAAGAAGAACGTCTGCACAATGAATGAAAGTGGCGTATCGGTACAAGTGTTTGATTTCCATTTGCGTGTCTCGGGCCAGGATACAAGAAAATACACGTTCAAGGCATACGACGAGGTTCATCTCGCGCCGATGGGTTATTTCCAGCCCAGTATTTTCAGTGATGGAGATAAGCTACAAGGCCGCCGGAAACTTCTAACTCGATCGCACGATATCTACGATGGTCAACCGAATGACCCTACGTCCTCAGCACAGTCGGAAATTCTAAGAGCTATCGCACCGTCAGATTTGTCAGACGTCAATGGGACTGGGGCTGATGTACAAGCGACACCCGCTCGGTCCCATCTGAATGCTCTCGGTCGTGTACAAGACCTCGATGGCACTCCTCGATCATCAATCGCCGGCTCGCCTGCCCCGGATTTCAACACGCCCTTGAATGGAATCGCTGCTGCTGCCGCCGGTAACAGCACACCTGTCCCCGAGAAGGCCACCGAAAAAGCCAGTCAACCTGCTGCCGGAGCCGCACCAGCCGGCGCATCATCCCAGCCATCCCAACCGTCACAGACAGTAGCAACCCAACCCCTCCAACAACCACCCCCTCAGCCCCCTCACATCCCCACCATCGAAGAACGCGACGACATCCTCCCCATCTATCCCCTCGACCAAGCAATCCTAACCTCCATCACCCACGCCGCGCGCTCCGACGACAAGAAAATGCGCGACTTCCTCGGCGGCATCATGGTCGTCGGCGGCGGAAGCCAAATCAACGGATTCCACGCCTACCTCGAAGAGAGACTACGCCTACTACCACCCGCGTTCGCGAAAGAAATCATGATTGGATCGCCGCCGCGAGATTTGGATGCGCAAGTCGTTGTGTGGAAGGGGGCAAGCGTTTTTGGGAAGTTGGATGGGACGAATGATAGTTGGATTGGGCAGTTGGAGTATGATCGATTGGGGAGCAGGTTGTTGGTTTATAAGTGTATGTGGGCTTACTAAATAGTCAGTCTTTGTTATTTGCATGTGATATGATTAGTATGTGGTGTTATTAGTCTCGCCCCTGTCATCATAGCCCTAGGTACGGATCTGAGGATAGTCTAAAATCGCAATGTTTAAAGTGTAATAAAGTATTTAAAGTAAGTACTAATAACAACGATAATAGAAAGCTTAAAGAAAAGAAAAATAGTACATAAAGGTTCTGTCTCTCTCTCTTTTGGATGTATTTCATTTCTTCTCTTCACTCCCGACGAAAAGAAGACTGCGTCTCCGAGTCATATCAGGCCGTAGCAGATTTCTGTAACAGTCAGACCTGCAAGATAGGTTCCGATGGTGCATGCATGCATGGATGAATGGTAATAGGGGGTTATTAGGGTTATGTCGTGTTCGTGCGAATGTCGTCTTCGTTCCTTATCATGTCGATAATATCTTCCCCTCAGTTTGCGAGGGTTTAATCACGTCCATATCGGGTCTTGCCGATATTGAATGGAATGTAGCGATATTTGATCATGTGTTGGATTTGTCGTCGCACTATCCACAAGTCAGTAACCGTATTAAATTTAGTGACCTTGAGCGATAGGGGGAACGTACTAGTCAAGAAAAACAAGATCAACCAATACATAACCAACACCGGCCAAAACACCGGAATATCAAAAACCTTGAACCACGAACACACAAACGAAATCGCAATTGCGCGAGTCGCCGAATGCCAGAATTTGAACTCGGGCAGGCGGCGGATAAATGGGCGAAACTCGTCGTCCTGCTTGATGGGTAGGGACGAGCTACCGGCTTCGCCGTCTTCGAGACCTTCATCTTGGGTGAGGGATGGGTCGAATTTGGGGGAGAGGAAGGCGAGGAAGAGGTTGAGGAGGTAGATGCCGAGGGTGTATGCGACTGTTTGTCGACAACTGTTAGTTATCTGATTTGATGATAATGTGTGCGGCTGAGTAGGAGGGTGGACAAACCGATATACCATCCTTGCGCGAGGACGATTCGGAGGAAGAAAAAGAGAAGCAGGATCACGCTGCCAATCCATCGGTATGTGGTATATGGTGTCAACTGATCTAGGTATGCTTGGTATTGCTAGACAGAAATATGCGTCAGCTTGGGCAGTTCTCGGGCGCATGTCCGATTCATGATAAGAGGCTTAGAGCGCAAACTTGCTCTCTTCTGTGATGAAGATCGCGGCATTGCTTCAAAGGAGATAAGACGCACCCTGGCCAGCTTAGAAGTCTGGGCCTGAACGGCATTGAAAGGCGTCTGATCCGGCTCGGGGACATCCATCGCGACTGACTCGTTCGATCGTTAAGATTGCGAAGTTCGAGTATGCAGAGACAAGGTACAAATTCGGAGATTGAGTAACAAGGGTTAAAGAAAAACACTCGACTGTCGTAACTCCTGTAGTTGATTGAAATGAATTACCAACTCCGGAGAATATTCAGTGTCAGTGATGGTTGTTGACGAATTCAACCAGGCTGTTTGCTTCAACTTGAAAAGTGGCCTCCTGATTCTGTGCCTGAACGCTGAGGCGGCGAGGCAGCTTCAGGCTGCATGCGGTTAGTCCCTGCATGAGCCACAAAGCACGTGCCTGCTGGCTTGGCGTCTAGCCGGGTTGGGATATATGCAAACAGTGCAAATAGATGCGGCGGGTAAGCGGGTTACCGCGGTTTGCCTCGGGAGTCTGTCCGGGATTGTGATTGTTATCATCTACATTTATTCTAAACAACATCTCTCTCCGGTCGACTTTCTTCAATCCTTGAGCCATAATAGAGACAATTGATATTCTACTCAATTCATAGTACAAGATGGTCTTCGCCCGCAGCTCGCGACTGGCTCTATCCAGCACAAACTCTGCATTGACATCATACTTGACCCGAGCCAGTTACCGACGCTTCTCCTCAACATCTCCAGCTTCATATGAATACATCCTTACAGAAACGCCCAAGCCGGGTGTTGGACTAAGTATGCTCCTTTATTACATAATCTATCATGTACTTAGTCAAGCTAACAAAATAGTCACCCTCAACCGACCCAAGGCTCTCAATGCGCTGTCCAGCCCTCTCTTTCAAGAATTAAATGATGCATTGAGTAAATATGATCAAGACAAAGAAATTGGCGCTATCGTCATAACCGGCAGCGAAAAAGCATTTGCTGGTCAGTCCGCCTCCCAACTGTAGAATCCATGCATTGACACCGTCCAGCCGGCGCCGATATCAAAGAAATGGCCCCCTTGACATTCTCTGCTGCTTATTCCAACAACTTTATTGCTCCGTGGTCTCATCTCGCCAACTCAATTCGCAAACCCGTCATTGCTGCCGTATCCGGCTACGCGCTCGGTGGAGGTTGCGAACTCGCGCTTATGTGCGACATTATCTACTGCACATCAAACGCAACATTCGGTCAACCCGAGATCAAACTTGGCGTCATCCCCGGTGCCGGCGGCTCTCAGCGCTTGACTCGAGCAATTGGTAAGAGCAGAGCCATGGAACTCATTCTCACCGGCAAGAACTTCAGCGGTAAAGAAGCCGGTGAATGGGGTGTTGCGGCCCGTGTTATTGACGGTGGTAAAGAGGAGCTTTTGGCCGAGACGTTGAAGACTGCAGAGACGATTGCGGGATACAGTCGTGTTGCGGTTGTTGCTGCCAAGGAGGTTGTGAATAAGAGCCAGGAGTTGTCGTTGAGAGAGGGAGTGGAGTATGAGAGGCGATTGTTCCATGGCTTGTTTGGTAGTAAGGATCAGAAGATTGGTACGTCCTTTTTGATTGTTTGAGTGAAAGCAGCTGCTAACCTTTGATGTAGGTATGACTGCGTTTGCAGAGAAGAAGAAGGCTGAGTGGTCACACGAGTAGATGCATCTTTTACAGTCAAGACATGATACTGATATGTACAAAATGAACAGCAGTCTACTAAGTGGTGACAAATTTGTTGCCCCTCTCAGTCATGAGTCTCATTTAAGTACCTTTATATAATCAAGAAAACATACTTGCTCCAAGAATCAGGAAAGCAGACTTCGGAATGATGGTGCATCATTACAGCCGGAATTGTTGTATACTTTAACAGTCGCAAACAGATAATTCTATCAACAGACAGTATCACTTGTTGAGTAGTTCCAACAACTACTCATATTTGGGGTTAGGGTTAGACGTCTGACGTAGATAGAATTATCCATGTATATCCCCATCTGATGACTACTCGTAGTATCGCAGAGACAAACCCACCAATCTGTCACTATCGATAGAGTTGCACCTTTCAAAAGTGGCTTCTCCACAACCCAAAATGATTGGCAGATTTATTTTTCGTGACGTCTGTCGTAGCCCTTAACTATGTCTCTATAGTTTCAACCTAATACACATCGAGTATACACTGACACATCTCACAGGCTACATCATACCGATCGATCAATCATCGTGTCCATTCGAGATTTTCCATGCTTTTTCTGTTGATCTGGGTGGATGTATAACGGTTGTGGCGTTTTACTCCGCCTGTCAAGTTATGTTGTTTAAACGGTATGATATCATTAGCCCTAACTTTTTGTGGTCGGGTATGATATCAGACATCTGGCTGGTCTGACCGTAGACATATATATATAGACTAGGTATAAATCTATCAACTTTGATGGATACTCCGCAAGATAACACATATTTCAAAACTACTGATTCAATAAATTTATACTTCATACCTCATCTACCATACTCCACGAACAAAATGTCTAACAACCAAGACAAGAGTACCTCCCCCCCTCCCCCTCTCAATCAGCCCACACCAAACAAACAATACTAACCTCTCTTTTCTGATAGACAACCTCATCGGCGGCCTCGGCGACACCCTCGGCCAAACCGTCGGCGGCGTCACAAACACCGCAGGCGGACTACTCGGTAACGTCGGCAAAACCGTTGGCGACGTAACCTCTGGTCTCGGGAACACCGTCTCAGGCGCAACCCAGGGGGTCGGAAACACTGCTTCTGGGGCTGGCCGCACTGTGGGAGATGGAATTAGTAACGCCACTGGTGGTAGCGGCAGTGGAAGTGGAAGTGCAGGACAACAGATTGGTGGAAAGCAGCAGACTGCGGAGAACCCTTTGGGATTATAAGATTACTTCTTAGCGCTAATGGCGTGGAGGAGGGGTGATGATGTTTATGTGTACATGATTCAACGTTTTTAATCAATTCTGATGCTATACAACTTTTCTATCAACCATCTACAGACGAGCCTGTTCCCTCGACACATTCTTCTCCGTAGCCTTCTTAATCTTCTCTCCAAGGATAGCATTAATCCTCGTAAAGAATCCATACGTCTGCTTCCTCACCCTCTCATTCGCATTACACAAATGTACAGAAATATTCTTCACAAAATTCTCTTGCTGACCGGGCGTACGTCCCAGAACACGCCACAAAGCATTAGCCTGCACAAAATCTTCATCCGTGACGGGGATCTGTTGCGATGTCACGGCACCAACCCATTTCTCGTGCTCTTGGCTAGCCTTGACGGGCTCAAATTTCATGGTTCGGAAGCTGGAAGGGTAAGCTGGGTTTGCGCCGTAGTTGCCATTCACGGCCATGGCGCCGTCACGCTGGTACGGGTTGAATGCGTGTAGGGGACAGTTGACGGGAATTTGTTGGTAGTTGACTCCCAAACGGTGTCGGTGAGTATCTGGGTACGAGAACAGACGAGCTTGAAGCACCGGATCAGCCGAGGGCTCAACACCAGGCACCAAATGCGAGGGCGCAAAGGCGGCCTGCTCAATCTCCGCAAAGTAGTTTTCGGGGTTCCTGTTAAGCGTGAAACGACCAAACCGACGAAGCGGGACTTCGCTTTGAGGCCAGACTTTGGTCAAATCAAAGACGTTCCAGCGGAATTTCTCGGCTTGCTCGGGGCTGAGGGTTTGCACGTAGCATGTCCAAGATGGGTTTTCGCCTCGCTCAATGGCCTGGAATAAATCTTGTGTGTGCCAGTCTGGGTTCGAGTTGGCGAGTTCGCCGGCCTCTTCGTTGGTGAGGGTTTTGTTTCCCTGGTCGGTTTTGCAGTGGATCTGCACGTAGTTGAATGTTCCGTCTGGCTTGATCCATTTGAATGTGTGACCGGAGTAGCCGTTCATGTGACGGTAGGAATAGGGAGTGCCGCGATCACTGAACAAGTGCATAACCTGGTGCGCAGACTCCTGATGCGTGGAAAGATAATCCCAGAACATATTTGCATCCTTGAGGTTTGTCTGTGGATTCCTCTTTTGCGTGTGAATGAAAACGGGGAACTTGGAAGGGTCACGAAGGAAGAAAACAGGTGTGTTGTTGAAAACCCAGTCCCAGTTTCCCTGCTCAGTGTAGAACTTGACGGAGAAGCCGCGAGGGTCACGGGCACTGTCGGCAGAACCCTTTTCACCACCGACGGTTGAGAAGCGGGTTACGAGTTTGGTCTTTCTGCCGATGCCTTTGAGCATGTCAATTGTGGTCTGTGTTGTTTAGCAAGGATCGTTCTAGAGTCAATTGGGGGCCGGCTTACAATATCGCTAATGTCATCGGTAACCTCGAATTCACCGTATGCACCAGCACCCTTGGCGTGTACGACACGCTCAGGGATACGTTCGCGGTCAAAGTGGGCGAGGAGGTCGATTAGGTGAAAGTCTTGCAAGAGAAGAGGGCCATTCTTGCCAATCCGCTGCGACGATTCGGGGTCGAATACCTAAAAGCAAAGTTAGGGCTATACATTATCGCACTGGGATTGGATGTACGGACCGGGCAGCCATTGGAGGTGGTGTAGGTTGGTGTTTCGTTGTAGCGGTAGGTTTCTGTTACCGTTAGTATCCTGAACTTCAAATAAGAGATGAGATGGTCAGTTCTGAAGGGTAGACTTACTCGGCTCGTCTTCTTTACCCATGATGGCGATTTCTGATTCAAGTCAACCCGTATAGATACAGTGATAAAAGACTAAAAGTCCAAAACAGTCTCAAATTTCAATTGGCATGAAATGAGGGAGGAGACTCTCCCTCTTATACAACACCCAACCCATCCTCCCAGCCATTGTGGATACTGACACTGCTCAACAAGTGTGGGGAGAAGCCAATGACTCCATCCGTAATTCTAAACATGCTTCTATAACCCGTGATACCCGATCGTTACCTCCGCAATACAAACGGAGAGCTTCGATCCGCCGCAGTTCCGAGCCCATTCCGGCAGGTCTTTCCGGTGCCTTGGCCGCCGTTGTGTATCCAACACCGTATGCACGTATTGTCATACGCCTATTTTCACCTCATCGGGGTAAGAATGGGACACAGCGAAATCACTGAAATGAAGGGTAAAATACTCTGCTGCACAACACAAATGTTACGTGGTTTTTGCTGCTGCCAGAGATTCGACCAATTCCCGGGCTGATTGATCTGTGGCTATTGCCTGCCTGAATAGGCGACTTTGCATTCGACCAATCACGCCACGATCGCATGGCAGCCTGAGGTGTCAAATACAATTTCCAAATTAGGAAACCAAGCACTTGTACGTGACTTAATGATAAACACATGATTCGTCCTCAGAACGGGTGCGTAGGGTTAGGGCTGCACACCAGGGACCACTGCAATACACGGAATGCTCCGTTCTCCGTTACGAAGTCAGGTACGTACCCCTCATGCGGAGAGGAAAGTGCCACATCGTGTCTGTATCTTTGTTGCAGTACGACGTAGTAGATCCCATACCTTACCAGTTGCTACGTGCCCCAATATCAACTCTGATTTCCATGACTGCAATTGGCCAATTCCATCGACGAGTCTAGATGGTAACCAGCTGAGTAATCTATCCCAATGTCCACTGCCAAATTAATTTATGGATGCTAGCTATATTAACTTTGACTTCAAGAGTCGAGACAGTCTTTACCACTAAGCAATAAATACAGTCAAACTGTATGGTTGGCCGCGCCGAGCTCGGAGATAATGGTCAGTAGGAATCTGCCGACGATGGGTACCGGAGTTCGGAACATGCCGTTCCCTGTCTCTTTGAAGTTTGGACTGTCGAATATCAAGTTGTAAGAGAAGTTGGCTCTTGGAGGAATCGTTTTGGTGGACGTAATAAAATCTTCCTTGCATTTACATTGTTTACAAGCCGCGTGATTGGGCGGCGCCTGAGCGAACGAGCCGATAAGCCCTAGCCCTTATCTATCTCTAACCCTAATCTTCATGCTGATCTATATTCATCTCTTTTTAAGGCATAGGTGGATGCAATATTATAGATTCAACTATATGCCATTAATATAGATACTAACTATACACTTCATCGCTATGTCAGCCCCTCGTTCCGCCGTACCGTCTCCGTCTGCTCAGCTTCAACCTTGATATTCACCTCTTCCTCCTGATCTCCCACTGCGAACTCGCTCTCTTCTGGCTGTGGATTCCAAATGGGTATCCCATCAGCCGGAAGTGCATCGCCGCTGGGTTGTCCTCTGCGATACTGCTCTAGAGATCCATTGATACCTATTATACCCCATGCGAAAACTGCCACGTCGCGAATTGTGCTGAATAAGTCTTGAGGATGAGGGCCGCCGGGTCCATTGTTCATATAAGTAGGATAACCGGGGTAGCCAGGAGGTATCATTGGATTGGATCCAGAGGTATGACTATAACCTGGGTATATTGTGCTGGGGTTTTGAGGCGGCCAAGTTGCTTGCATCGGCATAGGTTGAGTGGCATACGGTGGAATGATTGGATGCGTTGCCCACGGTGATGCAAAGATGCCATTTGTAACAATCTGAGTCTGAGGGGAAGGGAATGTTTGGTGTGATGGGATTGAAGGTCGCGCGCGGCGCAAGACCACGACTAGCCCATCTGACGAGCATGAGACGACTGCTTCGATTTCAATAGGAGCATTTTGTGGCTGATGAGATGCGGTCACAGTCCCGTTTGTTGCCGTTATTCCGGGTCCTGAACCTGGAGCGAACTCAGTGTTGGCATCATGGGTGTCGCTAGCATTATTATTATGATTATGGTTCGCAACTGCTGGGTTCACGGAAACCGCAGGATTGTCGTCCTGCAATGGATCACGATACCAGAACCGCAAATATGAGATCGAATTATTCACCTTGGCGCGTTCCAGACAGCGAACAGCGTCATGCAAGCATTGCTCCTGCATGCAGAAATAGAAGCTCTTGCTAACAAGTTGCCGTGGCGCGATACCCAGAATTTCTTCCACCCCGTCCGTCGCAAACATGATCGTCAATGTTCGTGTAAATCGGTTCAGAAACAATGCAGCTCTCGGTTCGTGAGCGGCATTCGTAGGAGATTGCGCGAATTTATCCGAAAGATAAGAAAGCATATGGTATCGCGGATCTCGAGGCGAAGACGTAAACATTCGACGGACAATCGGGGCCTCGATAGCTCGTTCTACCAAACTGTTGGCAATAGGAGCAAACCATACCTAGATGTAGGATACTCACTTTGACTGGATGCCCCCTGTCGATATACACTCGTACAAGCGACCAGAACATTATACACAACTGAAAAGACGCATTCGCAACACACCCAAAATCCCAGCTTATGCTTCACTCTGCAATACCTCAACACAGCCGCTTTGTCCAACCGCACGCCCCGGCCATGCACCGATTGCGCAAAGGGCATTTCTTCCGGATGGAAATAATCCCAGCATGCCTTGTTAATCACCTCGTGAGGTAAATAGCCCAAAATGTATTCAATCGAATCAGATGCATAGAGAATGCGGGCATCTCTGCTCATATCTGTTGCGCGTCGGATGAGTAAGGATCCGCCACATGTTTGTTATCGAGAGTCGAGTCGCATTAGCTCAAATACTTACCATGAATGGAAATAAAAGTCGCATCCATCGTATGGATACTTGGAAAGCATCAAGAGATTATCCTCAGTAGAATTAAAGTCGGAAAGTAGAGGTATGAAATCGACAGTCGCACTCAATGACTTCGCAGTTTGAGGAGTCATCTAGAGCCTCTGAGACAGTCCGCTGTCAGCACCCTCTGAGACACCGAAACAGCGACAAGGCAACCTTGGCTTACTATAAAGCCAACTCAAAATTATGAAACTGAAGAATGACGACGAGAAAAGGCCAAACTTGACAGGTCGAGATGTTGACGATCTAGAAGGAAGTGGAGTTGGCAGCCCACGTCATTCGTCATTGCTTCTACTCCATAGTAGTTCTCCCGGATCCCCGGGACGCTATTTTATTTCTCCTTCATCTCGACAACTTCATCTGTGCTTTGTTACACGGCCCTTTTTATCTTTATTGCGGCGATTGACTTTCGGTCTGAAAAAATAGTATCAGCGCTGTCGACGTAACTATATGTCCATGCCCACATCGCCGAACTGCTCCGTGTTCAGGCAGCCGTACAGCTCTACACCTTGCGACAAGCCTCAAAACTTTGAAAGAAGCGTCTAGCTTGACTATATGTCGCACGAATTGGATTTCGACTCGTTCTTTCCGAGAATCCTAGCCTCTGATTTCCGGAGATTGTTGGTGATTTAGGGGCACTCACAGCAGCATACCGTACGATTTTGGTAAGGGAGTCGTATTTGAAATGGTGTGCAACCTCACCGCTCGAATAGTCGCCGATGCATGAATTGACAAGTTGACCAGCCATGATGAGACATTGAGATGTCATGGAGGAAAATCTTCAGCTCGAAGTAGGGTTAGGGCTATGGTTCCTCGTTGTCTGTGCGGTGCCTGGTATTTTGTAAAGCAGGCATCTACATCAGAGACTGCTTTAACAGTTGAACTTGATGAAGCACTAGTCAATCTCGAACAAAGCGATCGAGGGATGTGCGAAACCCTTGATCAATGCACATACGTACGAGACTTTTGATTCGTCTGATAACCTTTGGACTTGAGCTTACGGACCCGCATTGACTAACCCAAACAACCAACGACGTTGTCTACATAGCCGCCCAGTTGGTATAAACCCTTATTCACTGCTCTGCGCCGCGGATATTTTGAGTCTTGAAACACGCCAAATGTATAAACTCTCATATCATGGGAAATGCAGCGGTTAAGATAGTAAAGATACCCTTTCACAGGATGATTATTGGCTGGCTATCTGCCGAGGACGCAACTCAACCGGGTTGCTCATCGCATCAGAACCACCGCAAGCATGAAAGATGATTGCCTCAGCTGAGACAAGTAAGTGTCTCTCTAGCGGCGAGCGATGATCCTTGCTAGAGGGGTTCAAGGTACGGCGACCAATGTTAGTCGATGGGGATACCAGGGTTGTGCTGAAAATGGATAAACGTAATCTGCTACCCGTCGCGTCGCCTCCCCCCCTGCGGTTGGGACAAGCATGCTCAGCTCGCGATTACAACTTGCACTTTTCTCATTTTTCATTCTCTCGTAACAATATGACAACAAAAATTCCCAATCTCTAGATTCCAAGTCCATTCTGTGGTCGTCAGTATCATGGCGTCGCCGTCAACAATAACAACATCTACTACATCTACGACATCTGCAATACCACCACTCACCACAACCTTCACACCAGCCGCTTCCTGCCTCACAGATCTTTACCTATACAGCATCGTCTCCAGCGGTTACTTATGGGATTACCGCCAACTCGGACCAATACCGACGGCCACAGATTGTTTCCCACCTAAGTTTGCTGCTACACCCTCCGCATTTTTCTCGCCCGGTATATGTCCCGCGTCTTACTCAATTGCTTGCTCGACCATCGTCAATATTGGCACTGTCACAGAGACGAGAGCAACATGCTGTCCGAGGTACGTCGTTTCTCCAAATGATTTCATCGCATCCTTGCTGACGAATGTTGGACACGATAGTTCATTTAGTTGCCAAACAGACAAAACTGCCTGGCCATGGTATTCAACGGAACTCTGCACGTATCAAGGATCGGTGACAAGCACATTTCTCTTCACTGCGTCGCCATCAATATCAACGGCTACCGGTCTTGCGAACCTTAATGCATACGGTATGGAGATTAGATGGCAGGCGTCCGATACGTCTACGCCGAGGACCACGACAGCCTCGTCTACCTCATCGACTTCGGTGTCTGCATCTCCAGCTTCAACCGCCTTGTCCACCTCTCCTACGTCTATGCCCACATCTACATCTACATCATCACTATCCACAGGCGCAAAAGCGGGGATTGGTATTGGCGCCGCACTCGGTGCTTTAATAATTCTTGCCGGTATCATATTTTTCTTCATTCGCCGCCGTCGAAATAATGCTGCCGCCAATAAACAGAAATCTATGGATACGCATTCCACACCGGAGCTATCGCAACAAAATTATTATGTGGAAGCTGCGGCCGGTGATGTACAAAGTAAAACGCCATATCATGAATTGTCCGCGCAAGATCGGGGGAAGGCTCCAGTCGAGTTGAGCTCGGAGTCGTGGAGATGATGTTGTTTACAATCTTCTATATTGGTGTTGGGCGATACGTGCTATTATGTGAGATTTATATCGAGACGATGTATGACTGGATTTCTGATATTTTTCTAGCGGGCTAATCATTGATGTATTTGTGAATATTATATGCATAGAAAGTTCAATATACCTCGGAATTTTCATTATTAGCAATTTGCTTATCCTGTTACTCTTGAAGAGCTAGGCATGGGGTCTATTTGGCCCTGGGACGAGGAAAGAGGATCAAACAATATCTCTTTGGTTCAACTCAATTGGATGCAACGTTTGAAGTATAGCGAACCTGGGTTATTGCTTCGTAAAGCCCTAACTACATACTTCGGCATGCCGACGTTAGTGTGCCACAGTATCAAGCACGGTTTCATTCAGAGCAAGAGAGGACATTGCAACTCAATTCTCATTTAATCATATTTGTCCAAATATAATCCATACTGCAATATCAATCAACACATCAATTGCTTCCATATTGTAACCTTAACCCTTCATAAAAAAATCCTACAGCCTTTTAGGGCAATCTCAAGCATGATCACTCGTCTTCTCCAGAATCGTCTTCATCATCTCATTGCCTAGTTTGACAGCATCAGGGAATCTCGGCGCAAAGTAGCTTTGGATACGCTCAAACCGGTCTCGGTAGGATTCAAAGTCGCCGAATGAGACGCAATCTGACCATGCCTTTCCGTACTATCAGCTATATATCCTATAAAAGGTGGGAAAGAGAAACACTTACTCGTGCAGCGAATGTGAATTCCAGATCATCAGAGCGGAACGTTTGATCGTCGATGGCAATGTCGAGGACTTCATCGAGGAGGCTTGGGTTACGGAACAAGTATTCTGTGACACCGAGCCAGAGACGGAAGAGCTAAACAAGTCAGGATAATCTTCTTCATCAAGTTTAGGGGCATGGAACTCACAGGAGTAGAGCAAATCATATGATCATACGGCACAATGCCCAGCTTCGACCAACAATCCACAATAGCCAACAGACTAAGATGATTATTCGGCGGCGCCTCCTCTCTGGAGTCCTTATTCGACAATGAGAATCGATCAAGGACTTCATCTCTCAGCAATAGGTCTTGTCCCTCTGTATCCGATTTGAAGACCGCGGCACCAGCCTCTTTGACTCGATTCTTCAATTCCTCCCTCTTGCCCTCAATCATCAACTTGTAAAGTTCCGTGACGGATTTGGCATATTGTCTGATCTGTTTCTGAGCTGCAGGATTAAGAATAGCGAGGCCAGCATAGACGTGCCATTTGTTCGCATAGATGCGGAGAGTGATGTTGATCTTGACGTTCTCGATTCCGCCTACCCAGCGGTCAATTTCCCAAGGGAACTGATTGTTGGAGTACCATGCTGTGCCCATGCTCAGGAAAGCGGCATGCGTGACGGCTTGGGTATCGGCTGTAATGCGGTCGTGCATCTCGCCGCTGAGGTAGACATATTGAGATTCGAAGGACTCAAAGACGCGCTCGACGAATCTCATGCTCTCGTCGGAAGCTCGGTGTTGAATTAGGACCTGGCACACGGAAAGTGTTAAATCTCCGAGATGTTTGACTTGATCTGAGCCATCATACCAATGGTTGACCCTTTGTGTTCACTTTCGGTCCGTGTAATGAGTGACATGAGATAATCTCTACGTCCGAAGGGAGATGTTTATCAAAGGCAGCAAGTTCTGGGGACTTGCATGACGTCTGGCCGCCAACAATGGCACCGACTTTCGTTGCTAGTATAACAATCCAGTCAGAAAAGCTCTGCGGAGCTAAGAACAAGACGTTGAGCGACGTACAGGGACCATATTCGGCAACTATTTTATCAATATAAGCGGCCTCTACGCTGTATATGATGTAGTCGCTGATTCGCGAGACCAAGTGTCCATTCGGGAATATAGAGATAGCTTTCTACGAAAACTGATAGATAAGTTTTACTGTTTGGATACAAAAACAAAACGATGGACGGTCCTTTGAGAGGAACATACGTCTGATGCATATTCTTGCTTCAATGATTCGTACTTATCCGGTCTGTCACAGGCATTTATCCTTGAGAATCACGGTGTGGTGTCAGCATGAATGTTAGGTAGGCTACGGTATGATATGAACCTGGCTGAGAGATGAGTTAGCATAGTGCTAATAAGACGTTGACGATAGAAAGTAAAATGTGTGGGAGTCTCATTTCAGATAAAGAAAAATTAAGGTAGCGAGTTTTTTACATCACCGACGTCCTGACCGTCCCACGCCCACACCAGAATGGCGAGGCAGTGAAGGTCAGGCCATACTCGAGCCAAATGCACTCAAGTCATCATTCGAGGAGGGAAGGAAAGAAACAAAGAATGGAAAGAAGTGAGCTTACCTTGAGTGTTGGTCTACTATCATGAGATAGAGATGGAGCAGGGAGTTACAATCATTACCTCCAACCAGCTTGACTAAGTCTCTGGGCATACATCTTGCCCATGTCGCCCATTCCGATAATGCCGATGGAGGCATTTTCCTTTGTGAGGACCATATCGAATGTTGTGAATATAGCGATCAGAGTGAGACTCAATGTGAGTCACAGTAGCAGACTGAAATTTTCATGCACTCGAGAGAACAATTGAGCTTGCAATTGAGTCTCACATATGGAAAACAACAGAGATATCCCTTGAAAATAAACCACAAGGTCTCGTAAATAGGTATTCTAGGTGACACCGTGAGCGTGATGAGTTTTTGTTGGTCGTGGTGAGGAAGAGAAAGAAAACAAAGAAAATCCAACTTTAACAAATCTTTCTCGGCCCGACAAAAGCTCCGGTCGGGCCCGCTCCTGCTTCTTGCTGCTTATGTAAGGGTCTTGGCATTCGCTTCCCACAATGCAAGTAAACCAACCAATTAGAAAATGCGATACAATTTTAGGGCACACCATCGAATTTATCGGCGCATCTTGAATACCTTCCATTTTTCCTCTTCTCTTCTTTCTCCCCATATTCCATCCACGACAATTGCCAGTCCACTCAACGACAATCAAAATGCCTCCTAAGACTAAGAAAGCTGCTCCCGCTCAGGAGAACGTCTCTCTCGGCCCTCTCGCCGGAGATGGTATGTTTGTCTTTTGTCTTATCGTAGTGAAGAGATTGTGATCCCCGCTAACATTAAATCTTCGATAGGCAAGCTCGTGTTCGGTGTTGCTCGTATCTTCGCCTCTTTCAACGATACCTTCGTCCACGTTACCGATCTTTCGTACGTACTGCCGAATTCTCAGATATCATATCAGCGAAGTGAAGGCTAATTATTAACAGCGGTCGCGAAACCATCTGCCGTGTCACCGGTGGTATGAAGGTCAAGGCTGACCGTGACGAGTCCTCCCCTTACGCTGCTATGCTTGCTGCCCAGGACGTTGCTGTCCGCTGCAAGGAATTGGGCATCAACGCTCTTCACATCAAGATCCGTGCTACCGGTGGTATGTTCTACCTTGCACACAATGCTATGGAAAGCTTTAATCTAAATATGTTATAGGTAACGGTACCAAGACCCCCGGTCCCGGTGCTCAGTCCGCTCTCCGTGCCTTGGCTCGTTCTGGCATGAAGATCGGCCGTATTGAGGACGTTACTCCTACCCCCTCCGACTCTACTCGTCGCAAGGGTGGTCGTCGTGGTCGTCGTTTGTAAACAATCAATTGTTTACTTACAGTCATGTGCGCGGGATCTTGTCCTTTCTCTTATTCGGCAAACATACGGCCATCTGGATATGATTTATAGTTGGATTTGTTGAAAGGGGCTAGGTTCTGTGTGCGGCCTAAAGCAATTGTGGATGGAATAAACGCGAAGAACGGCTTCATGCCTGGTCTTCACATTCTCCCTCGAAAAATAGAAGTTTATCTTCTTTAAAATATACTCTTTTTGAAAGATGATTTCTGCTTGATCGTGCGTGACGACGAGTCTGGTTCTTGTAGAATTGTGTAGAAGTAAGATTTCTGGTGACACTTTTACCCGCTTCTCAAAATACCAGAGCCAAGTAGCGTCAGGCCTGCCAAAGCTTCAGAATAGGTAAAGGCTTGTATAGATGCGTCTGCTAGAGCCACAGCCTTGGGTATTCGCATGTTCCAACCTATGTACAATAGCACCCTTTTCATCCACTCTCGTTGAGCTTCCGTCACATCGGACTCTGTCGAAATCACGCAGTGCAATGGCCACATGAGATTCAACGCATCCAATGTTTTCATTGATGTAGTATTCATCCAGGCACCATTGAAATCTTCCTTTTCTCGTTTCGTAATAGTCTTCTGAGAGTAGTTGATGTAGTATGCCACCGACGCACATATCCCATCAGCAGCTTCTTTCATCATCCGAATCAGACCTGTAGTCTCTCTTACATTCGGCCGACTTGTGCCTGCGTACAAGAACCGGCCTGTTCTCAGAAGGAAGTCTCCAGTAATCAGTATCAGTGTGCAATATTCGTTCCATTTCGTACAGAGAAAACCGTCTATATATGATTCTTCATGATAGCCAGTATACGTTGGTGGGAGACGCGATGGGATATCACAACCTGTGGGTTTAGTCACTTTGACAGGATGATACTCTCTCGGGAGCAAGTCAGGGATCAGCCGAAGATCTCTCTGTATTCGTTTGACAGAGACTCGAAGCTTTTCAACATCGAGCTTCTTGAAAGTCGTAGTATTCTGGGCATCAATAGCACGGAAGCGGTCCATGGTGCTGATTAGCGTTCTCAGGCGCACTTTGGTAATATCGAGTAGCAACCAGGCTTTTTCGATATTGTCCATTCCAGGCCTTGAGCTGAAGAATTCTAGGATGTCACTGGGCTCCTCTGATAAGGCGAACTGTCGTGCTGACGACAGATCTGTCATTTCGACTATACTATTGTCTCTCGTATTACGATTGTGTTGTGTCATGGCAAGCATTCCGTCCAAATGAGTTTGCCAGGTCGTATCTGTCAAGGAAGTGTTCACGATCATCTACGTTTAGAGTCAACTTCAATATCATATTTGCGGAGTACAGCACTCACCTCATATAGTGCAAACAGGAAAATAGGCGCAATCAAAGTCCTCGACTTCGGATACAACGAAATACTTTCCCTCAACTCTCCCATAGCCTTTCGATATTTGATATGTTGCTTCTGTCGTCCTTCTATAGTTTGCAGGGAAGCAGTACGAATCACGAGTAGCCCAGCTGTCAGAGTATCAAGTACTTCGACGACAGCTCGGCCGGGCCCTCTTTCGGCGGGCACAATATCAAATATCTCAATACTTCCTCCACTAACAAGACCACGGAGACTTTCAGCATTGAGAACAAAATTGTTTAGGAAATAGTCAATTGCATCCTGCATCTGAGGCGGTCTTGTGCTCCGCCACTGGAGAATTCGATGATGCGAAGTCAAGCCGCTGTACAGAGGTCGAGGGATACATGACGATAATGACCTTGTCGTCGTATCTCTGGTCAACGTCTTTTCTGTAAGGCATTCTTGACTCGGTCTATTTCGTGCAATGCAAATACGGTTAGACTTTATACATCTCTGACAGCTGGGTAAAGATCGATCGCATTTGATGCGTCTGGATCGGCACGTTGCGCAACCACTCAAGGAAGCCATATCGAAGTTTGAGGACCTCCCTTCTTCGGTAACTGATTCATTGGAAATTGGTGAAGGTTTTTGTCCGCAAGTACCCAACGACTAGCCATTTCGTGCGGTTTTAACGATCAGGTAATTCCGAAGTCATGGATGTAGTGATGAAGTACGTAGAATGAAATGCGCCCCACCAGAGACTCAATTTATGTCTACGAAGATCCGCGCTAGCAGTTTCGCGATCCATATCCAAGGTGCCTCTTGATAGGTTCATTATTTTAAGGATCCTTTAGCAGATTTGAGCAAATGCCTCAACCTGGATGATTTTGTCAAATTGTATTAGAAATCACTTTTCAAAAAAGTCCCTAACTCAGAAGTATCCAGTCTCAGAAATATGGACTGCTCAGCTATAAAGAGCACATCGTCCCCCCTGAACAGATATCTTTTCTCAATCCATGTTCTCTCTTCACATCTATAGACAGCTCACTTTATCAAATTTACGTCCTCTATTGAGATCCAACTTCCAATCCCCCTTTCCTATCTCAGACAAGTTCAATATGGTCCAAACACTCGAACTCTGGGGTCATTGGGGCGCTCCAAACCCTTGGTAAGTGATCTATCTACACCTCCCTTGCTGAGCATAGCTAATGCACACGTAGGAAAGTAGCCATGGTCATGGAAGAATTATCTCTTCCTTACAAGATTAACTATCTGGAATTGAATGAAACCAAGAGCCCATCCTACTTGGAGGTTACCCCTAATGGTCGTCTGCCGACGCTCAAGGATCCCAACACTGGAATCACACTTTGGGAGGTATGCAGCTATTGTACTTCCATGCTTAAGATAATCGTGTTGACAATATGTGGTAGTCCGGGGCTATCATTCTCTATTTGGTTGATCAGTACGATAAAGAGGGCAAGATCTCCCACAAGGATTCTCCCGAGAAGTATCTCTGCCAACAGTGGCTCGCTTTTCAGATTTCGGGTATGACTTCCTCAATACCTTCTCAGACATCTTGGGTCTAATTCTAATATGCGGTATATAGGCCAAGGCCCATACTTCGGCCAAGCCACATGGTTCGCTCGCTTCCACCCCGAAAAAATCCAATCCGCAATCGACCGCTATGTGAATGAGACCTTGCGAGTAATCGGCGTCATCGACCTCGGACTTCGCAGAAATACCGCTGCCGGTAACTGGCTGGTAGGCGACAAGTGTACCTATGCAGATCTATCCTTTGCCACCTGGGCTTCTGTAGGTCATGGCTTGTTGAAGGAGGTGGGTAAGGATGAGGTGCTTGAGAAGGATTACCCGAAGTATTCGGAATGGTTTGCGAAGATGGAGGAGCAGGATAGTGTGAAGAAGATTCGGGATTTGATGAATAAGGGGAGAATTGCACATGGCTTGAAGGTCTAATGTCCATGCCTGCAAAAGATCATCTCTCTTTGGTGGATACCACGTAGAATATGAATGTTTCCTATTTCGGCAATATGCTTGTGAAGCCCTAAGAAGCCACCCGAGGGTCACTACACCTTTCAAGCACCAAAAACATGTATAGGTTATCAAGCATAAATAATCAAGCGTAAGAATTTGATCAACTCATATCTCTCGAAAAATGGTCAACAGCTTAAGAATACCTAACTCATTTCACAGATTCAAGGGCGTGGACTATTGTGGTGTCGAACTGTCCCCACTTCTTTCCGCCAGCTCAAAAAAAGAAAATGAAGCAGTGACATCAAAGCTCCAGACTCCGCAAAACAACAGAACAACCTCTCACCATCTTCCTACCCTCTTACAAACAATATACAGGCCGCTCACCTCAATAACCGATCATAAAGCTCATCTCATACCTTCAGACTTTATAGAATGCCAAATATCCGACCAACACCCACAATCCTCCTACCCCACCTACCCGCCAAAACACTCGTCGGCCTCGATCTCCTCAGCTTCACATCCACCGAGCAATTCTACGGGATTAGCGACTTGACCCCTGGCTGGCATTTCCTCTACACAGGTACGACGGAGAGTTTCTCGATACGCTGCGGCGCATGGTTCTACGTTGGTGATTTCCCACGGGACTCATCGAGTGATGGTTCGAAGAACATAATCCTACACAGCAGTACCGCTACACCCGGCCCCGAAATCCGAATATGGCAATGGAATCAAGATATAGAGACCCTCGTACCAATGCGCGGTGACAATGACGAGAATCGTCTAGAGATCATGCGCTGGAAAGCCAATTTGGGCGGATTAAGGCAAATGGGTGCTTTGTTCAGCTACAAAACCAAAGGAATTCCCGAGAATACCGAAATTGAAGAAGATGAAGTTGCGGATCAACCTATACGTAAGGATTGGATTCAATTGACGAATCGTCTGACGCCGGAAATCATGTCGCGGATATTGGGTACGCCGTTTGCCGATGATGACGGTAGGCTGAGTTGGAGTATAAATTCGGCGAGCACGGCGGCGCGAGATGCGGATAATATTCCTGGGGTTACGGTAGATATAGCGTCGGAAGTTAGGACAAAAAGCTTTGGAAGCGGACAGCAGGAGAAAGAGAAAGAGCTACAATTCCTACCGATCGATTTGAAACGGACGTGGCGAGAAGGCGCAATTGGTCGTGAGAGGACAGAGGCAGCGCAGGACAGATCGTGGGCTTTGGGGGATTTAGTTAGCAGATACAGCCTCCTCGGCAATGATGAGAAGAAAGGCGAAGGCGAGATTCTGGGAGAGCTGCAGTTCTGTTTCCTCATGATCCTAACGCTTATGAATTACTCATGTCTTGAGCAGTGGAAAAGACTGTTGTCGTTGATATTGACATGTCGCACTGCAATCAGCGAACGAGAATCGTTCTTCAAGGATGTGCTTCAGCTCTTGCGATTACACCTACGTCATTTCGAGGACGTCGATGGCGGTCTTTTCGAGATGGACGGAGACTACGATGGGAATTTCTTACGGAAATTGTTGACCGAGTTTCGGCAGACGATACATCAATTACAAGGAGCGGATACAGTCCGGTCAGAAATGAATGCACTAGAGCAGTGGGTACGTACGGAATACGGATGGGAACTACGCAAGGACTCGATCATGCGTCGAGGCATGTTGCAGCTCGAAGATGGGGAACAGGTCGAAATGGAGATGAGTGGTGCTGATGAGGATGATGAGACGGGCGAGTATGCTCCTGTCATTGTCGATATGGGAGAGACCGAAGATGTTGTGGAGGAAGACGCGACTGATGTCGACACACCTATGGATTAGTACCAGACTTAGAGTCCCATGTAATATATGATACCCAATGCAAGCAGAAAGATTTTGAAATCATAAATGCCATTTTTCATTTGATATAGAAACCTTGACATATTCGTTGCCCACACCAACCCCTGCCTGATGAAATCGTACAAACAAGGGCCGTAAAGAAAAATATCCCGGGATTTCTCTCCATCTCTTTTTTTTGTCGTGTGAACATGGCAGTGAATCTTTGACGCTTTTTCGCAAATAAAAAAAAATAATGATCGATTCCATCCTTCCTCTAGTCTGTAACCCGGGAATATTGTTGATACTCGTGGAGTCGGAAAAAACCAATCGTTTCTAGGATTCAAAGCACACTCTCAACCCAAGTGGCTAACAAAGTCTCTGTTGTCATGACAAATGAATATGCTTATTTTTTCCACACATGCACACACAAGACAGACGCCCCCCTCCCAAGCAGAAATTAACAAACACAATAAACGAAGAAAACAACAAAACAAAGTCTGTTGGATTTCTTCGTTTAACGGTAAGATTTCTGGTAACGAGCGCGAGCACCTGGACCACCGAATTTCTTGGGTTCGGCCCGTCGGGAATCGGCAACGAGAAGTGTGCGGTCGTACTGGATGAAAGCCTGCTTGAGCTGGTTCTTGGAGTGCTCGTCAACGAACTTTTGGTAGTAGGCGACGATGGACTTGGCGATGGCCTGGCGGATGGCGTAGATCTGGGAGACGTGACCACCACCGCTGACGCGGACGCGGATGTCGACACCGGCGAACTTGTCGAGGCCGACAATCAAAAGGGGCTCGTAGACCTATCCCTCATTAGAACCAATCCATCTTTTTTGTCCCTTTCGTATGTATGTCTGCGATCGTACCTTGAAGCGGAGCTGCTCGGGCTTGACGAGGCTAAGAGGCTGGCCGTTGACCTTGATGAGGCCCTTGCCTTGCTGTAAAAAAAGCGGTCTTAGTATGTGTTTCGCAAATCCAATTCCAACGATTTCTTCAATTTTTCTTCTCGCATTTCCCGTCCAAATCAATCGTCGCTAGAGGAATGTTCAATTCATACCTTGGTGTGGGCGACTGCGGTAGCTATAATGCGATAAAAAATAAATGTTAGATATCGGTCATGAATTTCCTCCTCGGTGTAACATACCAGTCTTCTTCTTGCCGAAGCATTGCACACTCTGCGTAGAAGCCATGATGGGTGAATAATATGGCTTTGGCCGGAGTCAAAGGGAGAGTGTGTGTCGTCGAGGGAGGGTTGGTTGATCTCGTTCAAACTGGTCTCGGTCTCTCGATATTGAAGATGGACAGGCAATTCGCACACAGTGCGGGTTTTCGCTTAGTGTTGCCGCTAGTCCGCTTTAGGGTCTCTTTTCTCTTTTCGTCGGATGATGCGCTAAACTGCTTTTGGCAGTTTGTATCATGTGACTCGTGCCAAGAAATAAGTCCAACCAAAAGTTCGGAGCACCGACAGAGAGACCTCATCAGCCAGAACAGAGATCACTACATATATCACCATTTCTCTGGTGTGTTCTCGCCAGGGGACAATTGTCTTGTACCATTGAAACCAGATAATATTCGTCAATTGCTCTCAGAGCTGACACCGGCAGCATGTCGCAGACCCTGGGAAAAGTCAGTACCAAACAAAGTCTTCCGGCAGCTCCAGATCACAACCATTGAAATCGAACACAATAACTAACACAATACAGACACGTCTCGCCTACTCCCGAACATGGCACTACATCGACGTCGGCACAGACGGCCGTTCCCTCGGCCGCGTCGCCTCCGCAATCGCAATGCATCTCATGGGCAAACACAAACCCATCTACGACCCATCGACTGACTGCGGCGATTACGTCGTTGCCGTGGGATGCCACGATTTGCACACAACCGGCAAAAAGCGGCTACAGAAGAAGTACTACACCCATACGACGCGGCCTGGTAGTTTGAAGAGTATGACTATGGATAAGATGTTTGAGAAATGGGGTGGTGGTGAGGTTCTCAAGAGGGCTGTTAGGGGCATGTTGCCTAAGAATCGGTTGAGGGATAAGAGGCTGGCAAGACTGAAGAGTAAGTCTTTTTTTGCAATTGCGTCGAGTAGTACAGTTCCTCCGGGAATCGAATTGTTGCTAATTGACCGCGCAGCATTCGAAGGCCTCCAGCACCCCTACAAAAAGAACATCATCAAGATCGGCGGTACAAGTGTGCTAGGACCGAACCACTTACCCGAAATCAAGAGAGTTTTCGAAAAGGCCAAGACGACCACAGAATCAGCTCCGACTTCTCAATGATCCTGATTCCACCCAATCATGTACACCATATACTCTTTCTCTTTCTTGAAAATCTTGTTTTATTTTTCTGGGCTTTTCTACAGCGCATGGACGGAGTCTTTGGCATTTTATATCTTTATCCTCTCTATGTTCTCTGCTGTGGCATCTACTTGTATTTTAGTCTTTCAATCAGTTGCCCCATTGTATATCAGAAGCATTACACGAGACCATTCTGTAAATGAAAGTAAAGTAAATAGATTGATGATATATACATTAGCCATGTACCAATAGAACGCCCGAAACACCCATTCTAAGCGCTTGTAAAGAAAATGATTTCTGGATCAGGCCACAGTTTACAGCTTGGCCTTGGAAGTGCGAGCTACAGTGCACTTGATAAGTCCATTGGGACCGGACTGTGGAGCAAACACTTCAGCATCGTTGCCTGTGTTCTTGATACCCTTGTGCCATTTCAAATCTGTAGAAAGAGTTGTCAGCCATTGCGTCTCCTGTAACGAGAAGAGAAGCTTAAAACGCACCAACTTCAAAATAGTGCTTGTTAGGCAACGAGTACTCCACCGTCTCAACCTGCGGCACAGCAGCTAAAATCTGATCCGCCATATTGTACATGGTAGCCTGCACACTGGCACTATTCTCCTTTGCGAACGTGCTCAGAGTGATTTCTCGTGCAGCGCTCCATGCATTATCGAATCGCGCAGAATCGGCCTGTACCTCAGCAAGACTTGAGAATAGCTTCCAGTTCCATGTTGCGTCGACCTCGGTGCTGAGAATGCGGTCCCAGACTTCAGGTAGAGTAGTGTATTCGTCGCGAACGAATCCCCAGAATTGGGATCCGGTGGACTTGAGGACATGCAATCCCGAGATTGTAGAGGCGATCTGGAACCCCTTACCCTCAGTAACGTCAACCTGGACATTGCGGGTTTCTGCGCCGTCGCGCAGGAAGGAGTGAGGATGCGGTTTGCCGTCGACGGTCATGCGGGTCCAGCGGTGGGTGATGATATTGACATGGGCGGCGTGGATGTGGCTGTATTTCTCGATGAAGTGAGATCCGATGATAGCTCCAAAAACTTCCGGGGTTGTGACGGGGTGTTGTTTGGCGAGGATGAAGATTGTGTTTTTGATGGAGTCTGTGGCGACAACGACGCTGTTGTCGGCTTTGGTGTATCTATAAACAGGTTAGTTTAGTTCACAAGGAATAGTAAATTCGGAAAACCATACGAAACGTCAATTTCGCCCTCGAGAAGACAGCAGACGGTCATTTCGACCACGGTCTGGAAGCCGGTCTTCTCATCGCGGTGGACCTTGTAGACACGGACATTGTCCTTGCCGTAACGGGCAGCAGCAAGCTTTGTAGACATTTTGTGTAGTGTTTCGTAAAAGTGATGTGAATATATTCTGAATAGAAGGTGACTGCCAGGCGTATAATCAGCTATATGGCCAAGTTTGATTGAGTAGAAGCTTGAAGCAAGCTCTGAGACCTAGAATGCGGAGCTTATCTTGCGATTGCTTCCGTATCAAGAAGATATGACGATAGGCGTGTAGATAAGGGATTGCCCAACTTACTCTTGCTTAAATTTTGAGAAATATGGAATCAGACTATGCCTCTAGCTTGAGAATCTGCTGTAATTTCCGCAGAGAACATAGAAAGAAACAACGACGAACATGGGTGTATAAATATTAAATGATCAATGAAGCGATATCTATCTAATCTACCCAATCGGCCAGCTCCGACACCCGCCAGACGCGAATGGCCTAGGCCGGTGCCGCTTCTTATTCTTATTTCTCGTGCCACAGATCCGATAGCTTGAACTTGTTCATGGCAAACTGACAATCACTGTCTTAGCTCCGCGGCGACGGCCGGAATATTTGACACTTAAAGTCAGAGGTGAAGATATGTTGAACCGCATCGTATGATCTTTGTGATATTCGAGTATCTCCGCCTCCTAGATAAATGCAACGCCCGTTTCTTTTGTCTCGGAATTGCGCCAGCTGTATGGTCTTGGGCGCTTTGATCATCAGTTGATTCGAATTTATTGAACAATCGCTTTGGCAAGTGACAGGAGAGCTTTATCTGAAGCTCGATCTTGACATGTCATGGATCTAACCAATCAACGGGCAGATTCATGGGGCAGTAATGGCAACAGTCCGCTCGAGACTGGTATATAGGTATGTACTACTGTCAACAGTATATCAGCCGTAGTCACTTGTCCATATGTCTTGTATTAGCGGATGGAGTTGCGGTTGTCAAAAGTAGACGGTGGAAGAAGGGGAGAGTCAACAAGGGAAGGAATGCCAAGACTATTGATTGTCAATGCCTGAGGCTGCTGATCTGCTGGCCTGGAGGCTAAGTTGATATCCCGCAGTCACGCTTCTCCAGACCTCACATGCCACAACAATCAATGCCAGCTGCCCATACTGGCTTGATATTGCAGACTCGTCTTTATGAGAATTGATCCTCTTCTTTATTTCTTTCGCTACTGTCTTGAGCAATGGAACCACTTGTATTTATGTTTAGCGTTTAATCGATCTGTCATTTCCCCGAGATCCAGCTCGTGCTAGTTTAAACAGCCAAAGCACTAGATGTTCGCTACAGTACACACCCACAACCACGCCGCCGTTTTCAAACATCCCCCGCCTTATACCCGTCCGCTACAAAAACGACATATCGATGCGACCCTCTTCAACCTGTCGCTCCCTCGTTGCTAGGTGATACTCGTTGCGGCCATCGTATGGAGGGAACTCATGGCGTCTGCGTACAATACCGGGAACTCGGCGACACCAACTCAGTCTCGAGCACTTGGCGCTGATAGCAGACCAGCCTCCAGAAGTCATGATGATGGAGGAGCTGCCGCACCAGCAGCCAGCTGGAACGATGCTGCTTCACGGTCAACTCGTACTGGGCGCTCCGCCTCTGGTGGGAGCAGCTCTATCAGTACTCGAGGTGGAGCTTCACTTGCACCATCAGCGCAGCCGGGGAGTTTCAGTTTGGAGTTGAAGAGTATGCAGAATTTCCGCAGTGCGACTCCTCGCCAGGATGCAGTATCCCCATTTCCGCGATTGGCGAATACCATGGAGGAAGACGAGCCCGTCACCGATACGACCGAACAGCGTCAGGCTGCCATTCGGGATAGGATAGCGAAGGAGATGAAAATAAAAGTTGGAACGGAGAATATGTTGGAAGCGTTGTTGACCAAAAACGCAAAACAGACCAAAGATCAAAGGCTTCGAGTCGAATCGGAGCTGAGTTCGTCGAATAGGAAACTTGCAGAACTGAGACAGGAATTAGCGGACGAATTGATGCGCTCACAGACCCCTTCAACACCACAACGCAGCCGGCTATCTGCCTTGTTTCGTGGAAGTCCGATGCGATCTCCGTCCCGCGCTACAGACTCTGCGGACGACGACATGGAGGAGGCAGAGGGAGAAACAGAGTCGCCGACATATGTTCTAGCAGAGACATTACAAGCCCTGGAATTAGAAGGGATGGCGCCGGATTACTATATTGAAAGGGCAAATAGTCTGGTCGAATTATTCAAACGCCACCCAACGCTGAAATACGACCTCGAGTGGTCGGTGTTTGGACAGCGAGTGCAAATGATGCTTCTGAGTGATAGCAGGGAAGTAGTAGCGGCTGGTTACCGCCTGACCCGTTACGCTATAGCAGACAGGGCTTCGATCAGAACTATTCGCCGTCTTCATACAGATGAACTAGTGACTTTATCTCTAGTCAAGGAGAGCAAGGCGAGCATTGAGAGAGAGCAGGCGCTCAAATTTGTCAGGGCTTTTCTGGATGTCAAGGACGGTGTACACGAGATCTCAAGAGCAGTGGTTCGAACCATCGTATCAGTCGCAGAGCACCATGAGGATAGATTACGAAACATATCCATCATGACCTTGGCTGAGATTCTGATCAAAGATCCGGGCTTGATCGCCTATGCCGGGGGAATTGGACCGCTTCACGATGCTCTAGCGGAGGGAACATTCGGCGCTTCTGAAAGTCTAATAGGAAGCTTTTTACACATTATGGATACTCCACATAGGCGACAATATCTCCATGGTGGTCGAGAACTTGAAGCAGTCCTTACTCCATTCACCGACTCATTCTCGGACACAGTTCGCTCAGGGCGTCTAAAATCCTCGGCAAAGGCGATTTCGGCCATGCTAAAGACCTGGCCCGGTTTGCTTGTACTTGCACGCGACAAGTCGAAGCCACTTTCATCGTTATTAGAATCGCTTAATTACCCTGATCCTAATGCCAGGGACCTCATACTGGAGCTGCTCTTTGATGCGCTTCAAATCAAGCCGCCTTCCTGGTCATCCTCCTTTCTCGCCGGCAGACGTTTAACGACATATGGTAGAGTGACCAATCTTCGGTCCGAGTCAGATAGCAAGCAGTTGCGCATCTATCGAGAAAATGACAAGAACAGATTCGACCTGACTGCACATTTCTCGGCATTGGTTCTGGCTACTTTGCTTGAGGCCGATCTAGTCAAAGCTCTATCAGGTCTCATTGAAGTGGAGAATAACCAGTCTCTGAAACGAAAGGCCACTCTACTACTTACAGAAGTGCTGAAACTAGCTCAGCACTCTCTACCACAGTCCGTCAGCTTCAGTCTTCAAGTTCTCCCATCTCTACTACCAGCAGCCGTCAAGTACGACGTTGAGAATCATGAAATATCAACATCAACTATCTACCAGATTGAAAGCATCAATCGAATTTTGGCGCGGTCTGGTTCCCTTACAACCACTTCGGGAAGATATGCTGTTGTTGACGAAGATATCTCTGCTTCACTTTTATCTGGGGAACCAGCTAAGAATAGGCTCAACCCCGCAATGGACGAAGCCTCATTTAGAAACCATATTCTTGAGACGCAGGTCTTAAATACTGTCAACTATGTCAAATGGAAATGGGACTTGATCCTTCGCATTATCGAAGGTCCACTGACAAATCCAAAGAGACTCGAAGAAGCCATCAAGGGATCGAAATTTATGAAGCGGCTGATTGGGTTCTATCGGCCATTCAAATACAGGTTCTGCATGATACCCAATACAAAGCCGAACCAGCGTTATGTCCGAACAGGGTGTGCCCTATTGCGGACGTTGATGCAAACTCCAGAAGGGATCAAATACCTGGCTGAAAACAAATTACTCCGTCAGATTGCGGAATGTCTTGCGCAGGTTGACCGTATGAGTGGTCTTACCTCGGCGTCGCCGCTTTTCTCTAGAGAACAGATGGGAAGTACGTTGAGTGGTGGCTACTTTGCCTTACTCGGCGTTTTGAGTAGTGATACGAAGGGTCTTTCAATGATGGAACGATGGCATATGACTAATATGTTCTATCATATAATCGAGCTGAAAGATCGAGCTGATCTTATTCAGGCTCTTCTCGGAAACATGGATTTCACGTTGGAAAGTCATCTTAGAGTGCTTCTATCTAAAGCGCTCACTGCAGGCAGCAAAGACATTCGACTCTTCGCAACCAAGCTTCTGCGCAAATATGCTGTCGGCCATCATCTAGCTGTCAACAATGTTGTCTGGGTTGTCCGAATGCTTGTAACCCAGCTATACGATCCCGACATTTCTGTTTGTGAGATCGCCGTGAAAATTCTAGAGGAAGCTTGTAACCAGCGAGAGTATTTGGAATACGTTGTCAAATGTCGTCCATCACTGGATCATCTTGGAGAGATCGGAGCTCCGCTCCTTCTTCGATTCCTTTCTACTTCTGTCGGCTACCACTATTTGGACGGACTGGACTATATCACGCAAGAGATGGATGACTGGTTCCTCGGAAGGAATGATGCCTACGTCGCACTTGTAGAAGCTTCTCTTTCACGCGCTTACGTTGATCATCCGCGACGACAGACATCATCATTTGCGCCAGATGACATTGTCGAGATGCAAGATATCGGCGTCGTGCCACCGCATTTCTACCGCGAACTAGCCCGTACATCCGAAGGCTGCAAACTGCTTGAACAATCTGGACATTTCCTTGAATTCGCCAGTACCATTCGAGACTTTGACCTGAGTGAAGAAGATCCCGAGGCGCTTTTGAAAGTGAAAGGGTGCTTGTGGGCTGTAGGAAATGTCGGCTCCATGGAACTTGGGGCTCCATTCTTGGAGGAGACTGAAATCGTGCAGGATATTGTCAACATTGCTGAACAGGCTGACGTGATTACGATGAGAGGTACCGCGTTCTTTGTTCTGGGCCTCATATCGCGCAGTCAGCATGGGTTGGAGATGGTTTACGAGGCGGGATGGGATGCTGCTGTTGATGAGCGTGGTGGTTCGCTGGGACTTTGTCTTCCGCGACGTCTGGAGAAGCTATATCACGTATGTGCCCTCTCAATGATCTCGTTCCGAGTTGCTAATATACTTCCAGCTCTCATTTGTCCCCCACAAACGCGACCAAGAACTCAAACGTCTATCCCAAGAAATATTCAAAACCGCAGCGACCGACACCGATCCAATAAATCAACGTATCTTGAAACTGATCGTCGACATGGGAAATACCGTCTTGTCCAAGCGATCCGCCAACGACCTGCACGGGTATGTTTCTTTTCCACTTACAAAACGCATACATGATTCTAATAAATGAATATAGTATCAAAGCTAAACACCCCGAGCAATTCCGCCAAGTAGAACTCTTCCAAAAGACACTGACCATCCTCGAAAGCCATCATTTCAGATTACCTGCTCGCCGATTTGCGTTGGATTTGTTTGATAAAAGCGTCATGAGGCGGGTGGTTCTTGAAGAAGACGAAGATTCGTATTCCGAGTCTGATTCGTAGTACCTACCTATGAATCAAAACAAAATTGACTAGTCAAACCTAGCCCCTTTTTTACATTTTGTTTTTCTCTTCTTGTATATATAAATATACCCGGGAAGCATTTCGGTCCATGCCTTCAGTGTTTGCATGTTTGTCGCATTTGAAGGATTATATATGCTTTGCTTTTTTCTGGCATGAGGCTTGCATGTGGCTTGCATGCAACATTAGAGGTTTATCTGAGTACCCGTGCCGCTAGCGCGCACCTCACCCGTAACCGGGTGAGGGTGCGCGTCACCCAAGTAATATTGTCACCGAAGTAATATTTTTGATATTTCAAACTCCCCGTGCCATTACAAACCCCCAAAACACCACCAAAATGCCATCTGATAAATACAAAGAAGAGGAGAAGAGTATCTTACAGGCCTTAGAGATACTCAGGAAAAATCCAAAGCAAAAAATCAAGCCATTAGCACGTCAATTCGGTGTTGATTACCAACAGCTCCAGCAACGTATATTAAGCAGCACTTCTCAACTAAACCGGCAACTACCAAACAAGCGATTATCAGATAATCAAGAACGCACTATAAAACTATAGATTGATAATTTAGATGATAGAGAACTCCCTCCAAGCCTTCACATGATTCAAAATTATGCAAAAAAAGTGCATCAAAACATATATTCTAACACAGAACGCGCTCCCCCGCTCAGAGATCACTAGGTCCACCACTTTATGAAAAAACTAGGCAATAAATACATCAAAATAAAGCAAAAGACTATTAAATCAAAACGGCATCTTACTAAGGATCCAGATATTATACAAGCCTGGTTTAATCAAATAGAAATTACAATAAAAAACTATAAGATTACGCCTTCAAATATTTAGAATTTTGATGAATCTAGCTTTCAAATTAGACAAGGGAGGGATGAAGAAGTTATAATAAAATATCCAAACATTTTAAGAGATATTCCAAGTTCATCTACACAAGAATTGGTCTTTATAATTGAGAGTATAAGCGCTATAAGGGAGAAGATTCCTCCAATGCTTATTTTTGCCGGAAAGGCTATTCTTGAGAGCTGGTTTGTATATCTTAAGAAGGAAGATTAGATAATCATTATAAGTGATAAAGGCTACGCAAATGATAAGATTGCATACAAATAGCTCAAGCACTTCAATAAGCATATAAAAGAACAAGCAGGAAACAATTATCACTTTCTTTATATAGATAATTATAATTCCCATATTATAAGCGAATTCTTATCTTTTTGTGATAAGAATAAGATACTTCCTGTTACTTTTCCACCTCATACAATACATCTTTTACAGCTTCTAAATGGGCTCCCATTTATGCAATATAAATATATACATAGAAGGGCTATTAACGACCAGGCATACCTTGGAGGCTACTTTTACAATAAGATCAACTTTTTAGCCAATATTGCTCGCGTACACGCTAAGGCCCTTACTCCACAAGTTATCCGGAACGGCTTTTCTACGCATAGGCTTTAGCCTCTTAATCTAGAACTTATTGTTGGTCCTTTAACTAAGAAATAGGACCTCATAGCTGGCCAAAAGTTACAGATTTATAACACCAAGCAGCTAAATATCTCAAGCTCACCTACTAATACTTCATTTTCTTCACTAACTACTGCATATAAGCTTCAAAGATCAATTAATAAGGTTGACGCTCAGCTAAATAAGATATCTAATACAATTCCTGGTATCTGGAGGAGTCTAAAAAAGATTTTTAACGGAAGCCTTACACAGGCCCATATTAAAAATCAACAACAGGCTCAAATTAAGCGCCTCCAAACACTCAACATACACAAATCCGCTAAAAAAAGCAAGCGCCAGGTGCAGGTTGGTGGTATCCTTACCATAAAAGATGCGAATAGGGCCATCAAAAAGCATACTACAGCCAAAGAAAAGAAGGCCAAGAGGAAGAGGCATAAAGAGCTCCAGGAAGCGCCTTTAGGATCAATACCACCCCCACTCACAGAAAGTGACGAGAAGGCGATTGATCGTAATATTATGTTGAATATAGTTGAGCAGGCTTACCCTAGGCGCTCAGATCCAAATTTGGTGCGTTGGGTTGAGGATAGAGTGTAAATTTGTTAGTGATTTCCATACAAAATATCATTTCGGTGACAATTTTACTTGGGTGACGCGCACCCACTCGTGCAACGAGTGGGTGCGGGCTTGGCGGCACCGGTATAACGATTGCAATGGAATGATTGACGCGAAGTACAATAACAGTCTTTGGAGAGTCCGTAGGTCCATATAAAATAGAAAATAGAAAGAGATCACATGTCATGCGATCAGATAAGATAAAATTGTCGATTCGATCTCCATCCATCAGTTGCTGGCGGCGCTTATCGGACCCAACTTCATCATCAACAACCACCACCACGTTCACCACCACCATCCCAACTCTCATGGCCACATACACGACGAGCGCGCACATTCAGACTACTCTGTCGCACTCGATAAAAAATGATTGCCAACATCCGGCCATCCCTTCATAACATATTCACTCAAAACACACGATACGAATCCGCTCGATCTGTACTTCCCACCATTCCATCCTCGGAGTGGGGCGTCATCATCACCATCATCGCCAACGATGTCGATGATTCCATACAATGAGCGAGATCTCTATCCAACCCATCAGTCCAGCAATAATCCTGATACCCCTGATGGAGAAAGTGAATCGATAAATTCGCCAGACACTCAGGACAACACTACTCCTACTACTGATGATAGTATTGGTAGTAATAAAGACTCTCGGGTTGAGCCGCATGCGCTGATTCATTTATTCCAATGCCCACTATGCTCGCTGCTACTTCGGATACCATTTCGTCTTCCGTGCGGAAAGACGATTTGTCGTTCTTGTCTGCCGCCGTTGAAGAGAAGAGAGGGGATTTCGTATTTGCAGGGTAGTATTAGTGCCAGTAGTGAAGGGCGAAGGGAGGAAGGGTTTGTATGTCCATGGAAGGGTAAAGGATGCGGGAATGAGCGGGTTTCCGCTGAGCATGCGCTTGATGATTGTGGAGTTGATGTTGTCTTGGGAAGAATCCTGGATGTTTTTGAAAAGGTGGTGAAAGATTACGAAGATGGGCAGCGGCAGTGGTCTGGGAGTGATGTGTGTATGCGATGGAAGACGACGTCCTCTGCTGCTGAGGTAGTTGGGGAAATCGAAACAGGAGGTGACGACGCGACGACACACCCGATGGAACAGGTACATAAAGCTACCTTACGCATTGGACGCTACTTGGGTACATACCTGCTGGCTCAGGAAGGAGGCTTACCCTACGACGCTGAAGATGTCGTCTACGAGGAAGTTGCCACCGTCAATGACCCAGAAAAGGAATCACTAAACGACGACCCAAGCAACAAACTAGATGAAGTCATATACGAACAGCTCAAGACCACTATCAGAGACGAACTCGACTGCCAAGTATGCTACGGCCTGATAGTCGATCCCTGCATATCTCCCTGTGGCCACAGTTTCTGTTACGAATGCGCAAATCGCATCAGAGATAACTCCAACCTCTGCCCCCTCTGCCGGAAAAATATGTATATCTCCTTCCGTGAAGGACCGGATCCGGTCCACGCCGTTTTGCGTTGCTTGTTAGATGCCTTCTTCCCCGACGAAATCAAATCTCGCAAAGAAGCAATCGAGGAAGATGGAACATACGATGACAATGAAATACCTCTATTCGTATGTACGGTAGCGTTCCCATCAACGCCGACATACTTGCATATCTTTGAGCCGCGGTATCGACTTATGATTCGTCGCGCGCTGGATTATGGGAACAGTAAGTTTGGTATGGTTATTCATAACCTCTATCATGATCTTGCGGCGCAAGCCCACCCTGATCGGCCGCCGGAGCCATTTATGCAATATGGCACGGCTGTAAGGATTGAATGGAGGGACTTTTTGCCTGACGGAAGGATAATGTTGACCGCTGTTGGGACCCATAAGTTCAAAGTGCTCCGTTACGGCATCCTTGATGGATACTATCGTGCTCGTACGGAGCGCGTGGATGATATCAGTCTGGCAGAGGAGGAAAACCTAGAAGCCCGAGAATTAGCGGCAGCAAGCCAAAACAACCAGGCAACGAACGGCTCACCACTAAATGCATTATCGACTCAACAGCTGATGCAGATCTGCATCGACTTTCTCGAGAAGCAACGCACAAACTCTGCGCCGGCGGTGCGTGAGAGAGTCAATAGAGTGTTTGGACAACCACCCACAGACCCAGCGACCTTCCCATATTGGTTTGCGAATGTCCTACCTATACCGGATGAAGAGGCATATAAAATCATACCATTGACGAGTGTGCGTGAACGACTCAAGATCGCAGCAACGTGGCCGGATATGCTTGAAGACAGTGGATGGTACGTTCTATCTTCCTCGTCTACCAGAATTGCAAAAGCTAATCAATGAACAGGTCAATATCAACCTCCTCCTGCACGATTTTATGACTCCTCGTCCCCGTTATCCTCATCAGCGTTTTTAGTATTATTTTCATTGGCCAGCAATATACATTTACATATTCGACCTCGTCATCATCCACTTTTTCCTTCTCGATCTCGTTTGGCGGCGTTCCGGTACGAGAACCGTTAGCAACTAGACAATTTGAGGACGATACACGGACTACAATGACATATATGCCGCAAACAATCATCATTGGTGCAACAGCAATGGTATTGACGGTGCGAGTGATGAACCAAATGAGGCATGTTTTGCATCTGAGAAGGTTGGGGCAGGTCGCGAGGAGGCGAAGAGGGATGCTTCGTTGACCTGGAAAGTTGGTTTATTCTGGCCGTTGGGCACTACAAATTGCGACTTACGGCCATCACAAACCCGATTGATCAAGGATGCCAAGCGAGGAAAAGGGGGAACAGAAAGGAAGAATAAAAAAAGCCACGAGCTGAATGAAGCAAGCATTTGACGACCGTTGTCTGATTTCCTTGATTATACAACGCTTTGGATTGGGTTGGTATGACTCAGCTCAACTACGAAGTTATATTGTACATACTCTCCTCTCTGACAAATTTGATTTGTCGACAGTACCTACATAGATATGGCTTTCAGACTTGGGAAATGGTCACGAAAGCCTTTTTATACTTACGTACATAAATCATATGATGTTTATAGTTATCAAGGGTCTGTAGTTTGTTTGATTCTTGAAAAGTAGGCTAGTAGTTGCCCCCTAAATCGGATTAAATACAGTGACTCAGCAAATATTGGAAGGAAAGGGTATCAAGATCCCTCATATTGTATGATCAGCTTTTTCGAGATTGAAAATAAGATTGCATGAAGTGAAAGAGAAAAACAAAGTCCAGGAAGAAACGCCGTCGCATGCTGTATTACAAATAGGTCTATGTCATGATGCAGAAAATCAATCTGATTCTTCATCCGATTGATCTTCTCGCCCAGGTCTATCTGCGAGATCTTCATCAGCTTCCGCATCGGCGTCGGCATCTGCGCTGACTTGTGTGTTTCCGGCTTCGTTCTCCTCCTCTTCTTCCAACTGTGCAGGAGCAGGAGGGAGGTTCTTCTTAAATTCAGGATCCACATTGCCCCGATGCAGACTTCGCTTGTAAATTTCCGCTTCATCGGGATCCCGGACAGTAACGTGAATCTGATCGGCTTGGTCCTCTCGGCCAGATGATTCACCATGACTACGAGCCAGTCCCGCCTTGGCGATTTTGCGAGCTCGTTCAGGCGCAAGTCGCATCTTGCCGAGGATCGGGTAATAATAAGCAGCCTTGATGCCGCCATCAGCTTGGCTTGATGAGGACTTCGCAGGGTCAAATAGTGTCAAAGCAATGTCGCGCTGTTTCTGATCCGAGTTCAGCTGTTGCGCCTTTGTAGAATATGTTCGTAGTCTGTCGTAACGGTGGAACTTGCTCTCTCCATCATCGTGTGTGTACAAGTCCTCATCATCTCTATCGTTACTGAGAAGGTCGAGGTTTTTCTTGATCTTGTTGGCCGAACCCTTCTTCTCCGGAACAAACAAGTCGTAGTCCCATGGGATTGGACCTGGATCCTTGTAAAGCGTAGGATTATTCTTGTGCAATTGAGTCTTTGCGCTGTGTTCTTCAAGAACATGCTCAGGTGGCGCGGACGGATACAACAGACCGACATCGATCCTATCGTCGCGTTTTCCTGCAGCTGGCAGCAACGGAGGCTTATCGAATTTGAACTGAACAAAGCCACCTGGATCTGGGTATCCCTGTAAGTCCGGTACAACTGGGAAGAATCCAACGGGTTTGAGTTTCGGGTTATCTGGATGCACAGGGTGTGCCCAGGCATCTATCTCCGGCTTCTGTGGCGTATGTCCCTTGATGCGCTCAGCAGTATCCTCCCCAGTATGCTTGCTTTGCGGATAAGCAATATCGAATCCTTTCATCAGATATTTCTTAATGTATACGGGATCATCATTGGCTAGCTTGGTCTTCTCAGAAGCACGAGGTTTGACTCTTCCAGCCGCGGGCTTGAAGCCGCCAGGGCCTCGTTGTTCCACGGCAATGTATTGAGTACGACGAAGGAAACTGACGTTGACGTTCTTCACGGCTGGGTTCTTGAGTTGATCGAGCGAGACTAAGAATGGTAGGTCTCGAGGATCGGGTGGTGGTGGGTTTTCCGGCATCAGAATGGCTAAACAGATGTTAAAACTTTGCAGAGGCCGTACTAAGTAGCTGAAAACATACCACTCTCATCGCCCAGATGAAGGCCTGGTATTCCGACTAGATCAATTGGCATGCCACCCTCAGCATCAACATCAATCACTGGTTCCTCTCGCCTAGCCATATTCGAAGCATAGCCTGGAGCTAAGAATCGCTGCAGTCCTTCGTGAGGAATATCCAAGAACTTTGGAGGCATCTCTGGTGGCGGGAGATCATTCCGATATCGAAGCGACGCAATGTATTCCTGGTGAAAGCCCTCAGCAGGGCGGGTTTCCTTTGCCTTGGACATTTTGTCGCGAGGTCGCAAGTCGACTATCGACTCGCTAGCGACCTGACAGAAGTGTCGACTGAAGAAGAAATAATGCCCAAAGCCGCACGGCCAGTAACTATCCGCAGCTAGTCGGTTGAGCGAGTATGCCGAGATGAAGAAAACAGGTGAGCTTGTCAGATCGTCGTTTGCCTGCCAGACTTCGACCGTCAATCAATAAAGGCAAGTGCCAATTCATGCTAGGTATTCTGCTGCTACACACCGCCTGCTACATACGCTTTAGTCGGCTTTCGGAAATACAATGTTCCTTACAGGTCACAGATCACATGACTACCCCACAAAAGACCCGCCAAAATGCCAGTCATGCCCAATCTGACCAATCAGAGCAGCTGTTTGTGAGATCTATATAAAAGTTTTACCCCAACATATCGACATTAAACCTATATATTTAAAACGTATCAGGGCTTGAAAACGCATTTGATGATTGCATATTGTCGCGCTGGAGTGCTCCAGATACGTTTAATTGCCAGAGTCTTCAGATTGATTTGAGAATGCTCTATTTAGCATGATCTCGCCTTACTTAGCTGGCACGCACGCTTGACGTCACCCACGAAATGGGTTCGCCTGGTCCAAGACGATCAGATAACTACACAAAACTTGCTAGGGAGATCATTTACATGACAGGCAATCTGCCAAGAGAAATGCAAGCATAAATGCGTCGCTGTATTCATTATCGCAACACCGGAGACGACACCCGGTAGAAAAGTATTGGAACATTGGGTGAAAAGTTGGTTACTTATCTTACATTCTTGCTCCTGTGGCGAGTGATCCAGTCCCATTCTATCCAAGACTTATTGGTCGGTATAGAGTATAAAGGTTGTCAGATGATCCGTACGTAGCACGGTCATATTTACGCATGCAGAAATCCTGATCAACTCGGATATATGTCAACCTGATACGTCCTCATGTATGTACCTGAGCAATGATGTATCTCCACATTGTCCAAAGAGACAGCTCTACTAAATTGTCCGGGCAACTTTTAATCGCTTCATAGAACGTGATTGGCAGGAAGTGACCACGCAAAGCACGCTAAACCAAGGTCTCGAGCAGGATCTGCAAGAATTAAAGGCCGCGTCGCCGATTCATTGGAAAAGTTGGATGAGTGAGCCCGCTCTGAAACGGAGATATGTCGGTATGACTTGTCATACTCGAGGGGATATTTCGGGGGCTATTAAATCCAGACAGTTCTCATGGGGTGTTCAGCGATCGCCTCATCCTCTGGACTACGCCAGCCTGACGCATAGAATGGCGAATTTTGTTATATTGTCTTCACTTGGCGCTGGCATTATGTGTTCTGTAAGTCTTTTGTAGACAGTGAGTTGACTTAAGCGTAGGGAGGATATCTCTGGCGATAGTTGATTGATGACCCGAGCTGACATAAAGTTGTTATCATACCCGACATCGCTTGATATGGTGAATGAGTGGACTTGCACCTGGACAGTCAAAGCCCCACATACTGATCTCTTTTCATAGGGGCTATTCGCCCATAACCTTGGAACAGTTCATGTCTTGCACCATACAGAGTTGGCCATGCACCTAAGCCGTACCGGTATGGCCCAAAGTGTGTTGGCCAAAGAGGAAGCCCTTCGTAAAATGGGATTCCCGCCCTCCTTTCATATCCCTGATATTCATTTCATAGACCACTTACACTTAAATCTCGCGTTTCTGTCGGATACACGGATGAAAGTGTATTTTATGCTATTGTTGTCTCTCCATGCATAAAATCGTGCGCAATGTCGACGTTTCCGCGACAAATACTTCCAAAGGGTGAATTTGTTAATCACGACGCAGCTGATGAATTCGTCCCGTCGGAATCTGCACGACAGACCAAGAAGACTTCGACGGCATGCTGGGCATGCAAGCATGCTAAGAGAAAGGTAGGCTTCAGCTTTTGACACCATGAAGTGGGCATGGTTACCCTGTACATCGACAGGTGCAAGAAGCCACAGCATCTCCAATACTGGAAACTATATTCATTGGAAATCACCACCACTAACATCCCCCTCTGTCAATAGTGCAGTGGACGACCTTCACCTTGCAATGCATGTAGGCGAGCCGGATCCGAATGCACCTTCGATGAGGCGGCGGATATGAGACGCAAAATCGCTATGAAACGAGCTGTCTCTGAGCTTGAAGGGTATAGGGAGCTATGCTTTTCGATCCTAGAGATAATCAGAGCTCAAGACGAAAGGTTCTTTGAACAGTTTGTGACGGCGGTCCGTGCAAATGTCCCCTTGGATGACATTGTTGATATGGTTTCAACGAGTATACACGAGATGAGACACGGAGCAATGCACTCAAGGAGTCCCTCATCTCCCTTGATGATCAGGTCAGGAACTATTCTTGCAACGGACCAGCCGCCCCCAAGACCTCACTCACAGCATTCGCGCATGAACCTGAAAAATTTGTGCGACTCACCCCGTTATGACAAATTGACGGGTTCTTTGAGCAGTACATGACAGATTTTTGGAAGGATGCGTCTCAATTCTCTACCCAGCGGCCGGTTGGCGTAACCACACCGGTGGCTATTGTTGACCAAGGCCGGACCGGACATCCTCATCACACTAGTTCGCGGGCATAGCAAATCATACAATGCACATGTGTCCTCTAAAAATAGAGTCTCGAGGCACGACACGCCGCGGATTGCTACACTGAATTGTCCTTGAACCACCGATATGTCACATCATGGTTGATTGTTCACGAAGTCATGGATTTTGAGCTGAGGAACTTCGGACGTTGTAATGTTGCAAAGGGCCACTGGGCCTGTTTTTTGTAATGGCTTAAATAGACACTAAATAGCAAGCATTCTATTTTGGCCTCAGACTCGTTCAAGTAGAAATATATCAGGTGCGAAGTCGACTAGAGAGCCAAGAGGGGAAATATGCATGCATAGATGACTAAGCGGCGGCGATAAGATAAGCACAAGGCCTTGGCGCTCTCAAGCGAACATTTCGAAAACCCTCAAAATTCAATTTGAATGTGGCTCCGACCTCAGATCCAGCCAGGACGATTACAAACGACCGGCAACGATCGCCATAAACCGGTATTTCTTCCCACACGCGCCGTTCGATTTCGAGCGTCAACACTCCATTTTCACAGCGATCGCCAATCCCAATACCCATTCACACAATGTCGTACGACGAGCGCTCCAATGCGCGCCCTGCTCTGGGTGATGAGTCCGACGTCGAGGAGGAGGCCTTGGTCAACGACTACCGCGAGCAAGTTCACTTTGACGATGGAATGAGCGACCTCGACCGTACCACTTCACTCGGTGGTGCGTCTCACACCCAGGACCTTCAAGCGCAACTTGCCGCGGCCGCGACCCCGCTCGAGTACCAGGCCACTTTGGAGACAAAATTTGCCAGCTACGACAACTACTGCAGTCTGTTCCACTACATTCTCAACTCGGAGGGTCCTGTTGATTTGGAAGTTCCTTCGGTATGTGAGACATAAATTCGGATATCTAGTGTTTCAATCTTCCGAGTACACTTACTAATTCTTAATTTTTTTGCACAGTACTACTGGGCTTGGGATGTCATCGATGAATTCATCTACCAGTTCGAGTCTTTCTGCCGCTACCGCAACCGTGTGGCTCGCACCGGGTCCAACGAGGAGGAGGCTCAACTCCTCCGGGAGAACCCCAACACCTGGGGCTGCTACTCGGTCTTGAACGTGCTATACTCTTTGATTCAGAGATCACAAATCAACGAACAACTTGCGGCCATCAAGCGCGGAGAAGACCCCTTGACTGTTGCCGGCGAATATGGCTCTCGCCCATTGTACAAAATGCTTGGATACTTTTCCATCATTGGACTGTTGCGTGTTCACTGCTTGCTCGGTGACTTCAGCCTTGCCCTCAAGACTCTTGACGACATTGAGATGAACAAGAAGGCCATGTTCGCCCGTGTCATGGCTGCTCACTTCACAACCTACTACTACGTGGGTTTCTCCTACATGATGATGCGCCGCTACGCCGACGCGATCCGCATGTTCAGCCACATCCTCGTCTATGTGTCCCGAACAAAGAACTTCCAAAAGGGCAGCAACCAGTACGATGCCATCACCAAGAAGAACGACCAGATGTACGCATTGATCGCTATTTGCGTCGCCTTCCACCCCACCCGTCTTGACGACACTATTCACACCGCCCTTCGTGAGAAGTACGGCGAGCAATTCCACCGCCTCCAACGCGGTGGACCCGAGGCTTTGCCTCTGTTCGAAGAGCTCTTCCGCTCTGCATGCCCCAAGTTCATCAGCCCTACTCCCCCAGACTTTGACAACCCATCCGTCAACATTGACCCTGTCGACCATCACACCGCTATCTTCATGGATGAGGTCAAGAACACCCTCTTCAACCCCACTGTCAAGTCGTACTTGAAGCTCTACACAACCATGGACTTGAGCAAACTCGCCGGCTTCTTGGACGTTGAGCCCGAGAAGTTGCGCGCTTGGCTCCTTGTGAACAAGCAGCGCAGCCGTCAAATCCGCTGGGTTGAGGGTGGCTTGCTGGAGGGCGAGACCATCACTGCTAGTGACTTGGACTACGCTATTGAGGGTGATCTCATCCACATTAGCGAAGCCAAGGCTGGCCGAAGACTTGTCGACTGGTACTTGCGTAACTTGACCCGCGCGTACTAGATTGCTTTGCCTCTTTGCATCTAGACTTCTCATTAAAAGTTTTATTTCATATCAACCACCTCTTCTCTTCTATTTTGTTCTTGAGGAGTTGGCGTATTGTTCCTTCGAACTTATCATGTACTTATTGTCGAAGAGTGTTTTTAATCTTTTCGATTTACCATTTTCTTTGTCCTTGTCCTTTTCCAATTTCTATATTTGAGTTATGTGCAAAACTGTGACAGGGTCTGTCGATTCGATTTAATGGACTCTGGGACACACAAGGGGCGGCAGATGAAGGCAATCCAAAGACTTGACGAGAAATGACGACCAAAGAAAGCCCCCCGCGCCTAAGGGACGGGAAAAGATTGTTCTGATAGATGCAACGACCACTTTGAGGGTGAAGAAGCTGCTACCGAGGAGGATCACATCTGGCCAGGCATTGAGTGCAAAGGCCGCCCGGCGTAGCTTGTGGAAGTTGCACCATGGTGAGCGTATGATGTTGTGCAACGAATTGATGAAGACATGAGGAAGATCAGATTCAGTTGGTAGATAGATACAATGTCAATACATGAAGGACTGATTAATTCAACAACTTGTTACTAACCTCAGTCCGCTGCTTCCATGACCGAGATGTTATGTTATACATCCATGCTAATTGGATACTATCTACCTTTCTAATCAGATGGTGAAAGGCATCCCAACACCCAGAAGAGTAAAAAGATAGTTCTCCCATACTTTTTGGACATCAAAAATACAAAAACATACAACAGCTGGGATTCGCTGGTGGTCACCCACCCAACTACTAACCAGCCGGCGTGTGGCTTAAGTACGGCTGAGCGGACGGGAAGCCCTGTTTTCCACACCCTATGGTCGTATGTGCTAGGAATAGCCAAAAAGGGGCTTATATGTGTCTATTTGATACTGATGAGCTGTGACTCCTGAGATACAATACTGGACTCTCCATATACCTATGTATAGGATCTTGAAATGAACTATCTAGCGGAAAAAGAGGAGGATACGCTGAGATTCCCATATCCGTGATTCGCTGCCTAGATATTCATATAGTCCGACCTACAGATCTGATAGAAGACAATAAAATTGAGAGAATAACATCCAGATCTGCTGCCTGAGCCCTAGGTTTGTATATTCGACCTACATGCATTCGATCTTACTGAAATCTCTTTTCGACTTCCAACATAGATAGTTGACCCAGGTGGTAGCAATCTATCAGTCTATCGACATTTGGGACAGCGTCAAACTATTCCTATGATCAATCGGCGACGAACTTGCACAATCTTAATTCAATAGATGTCGCTACGGTATCCTGAATTTTGAGAACTAGCCAGACAATATTGAAATTGCGGCACGTTTACATAGGCGACACGACTTGCAAACGGCCTAGGTCAGGGGATGCTATTGGTATGAGTAGGAATTTCATAATGCAAAATGCATCTTGAAATTATACAAGCTATTATGAAGGCGTGGTTGCTCAGCATTGTCCGTAAAAGCGAATTATGGTGTATACATTCCATCATGCTGCTCTAAAACAGCCACACGACAGCCAGAGATTTGCACTTACTGATTTCTATTGTGTCACTTGAATGTTTCAAATATGCCTCTTGTTGTGGTTGTTCTTTGTACCGCCGTACTACACACAGTGCGCAACCTTGACGCCCAGTACTCCGTCTGTCGTACTAGGCACCACACCCCAGCCACCCTTTCAGACGATTTCAAAATTATCTCACTCATGCAAACCCAAAAGCTTCTACGCACTACAAGGTTGTGGAACCCACTTCCTGCCAGTTCCTCATTCCTCCGACTACGCCGTTTCATCAAGCACCAAGGCAGATCACCTCGAGCCGCATTACTCCGAGAAAGAAAGAAACCCGCTTCCGAGTCCGACAATAAGACACATATCAACCACCAAGTCATTAGCAATTCTCTACGACATAGACAAAACCCAGAAGGAACTGGACTTAGACGGTCATCGAACATCGGGTTTGGTCATATATCGCTGCACGTATAGAAGTGGTTCTGACTGGAGCGAGTTTATTGCACGTTGTAGAGCCCATGTCAGAAAGTACTTGGAATTCTATGAGGCACTCAATCTATTGGACACCTTTACCATGACAGTCTTGAAGACAAGTCTCTCGATGGAGCAGGACCGGCTGTGGTTCGCGAAAAGTTCAACGAGTGGGCAAGAACTGCGCCTCAGCAAGAACAATACGCCAGAGCAGGGGATGCTGTACGATACGCATACTGTACCCACGTTAATGATGACGCATTGGAATTCGTCGCTCGCAAACCCGATCCAGACGACTTGATGGACAAAAATTGAGGCTTTGTCAACCTTATATGTGCAGACTGGGAACCATACGATCGTTTTGACGGAGAAGAAGAGCTTGAAGAAGAAGAACCGATTGATGGCTGCACTAATCATGACGTGGGATGGATGCGAGTGCGCTACGACCGAGTAATACAGCTGGCATATCGTGGAGGACTTCGCGGCGGCTGGGCGTGGGAAAGCGGATATTGCCGCCCCCCAGAAATCCGGCCATTGATCTCTGGATGGAGAAGTCCATGATGCTCCTTGCTGCCCAATTGCAATGGCATGTTGTCTTCTCCCACTGAGGAATTGGGCTGGCTACTTCGGTCGATTATATCCAAGATCAAGATTATACGAGTCCAACTGCATCTGTTATTATTGGTATTGTTAGCGAGACCATCAATGACCTCAATGTATCTTGAACAGTAGACAGAATGCAGCACCCTTGGCATCGTCATGAGACATTGTTGAGATACGAGAGCATGGATGAGGAAGACCGCCGTTGCTTCATAACTCACTGTGCCTTGAGTACTATGGCTACCAAATAACACAATGATTTCCTCTCCTCAAAGATTCCAATGACTAAACGGTAAAGATGTCTCAATTACCAAGGAGCCGGCGATTGACGTTGACTCGTAGGTGGCAGGACCATGGTTGCAATACGGAATTCAAACTCAAGCAGGGATGCCAATGCCTGCTCATAGATACTCAAATTCACTTTTCTTCGGTGTGCATCCACGAATGGCAACATTGCAGCTGCAAGCGCCCTACGAGTCCAGTCATGGGCCGCCACCCCAACATTTCTATAATAATCTTCACTCCATGTCGTCCACCATTGTTCAAGATCTCGAATCCCCAGGTCGCTATCAGTATAGCCCATTTGAATGGCGATATCGCGGTTGGCTGCAAGCCAACGGTTTCGGAAGAAGTCCAGCCTGGCATAGTCAAAGACAGCGAATCCAATACGGATCTCCGACAGCAACATATCGAGTGCTTGCGGAGTATCACGATGCGCAGCGTTTCTAGCCAGAGCTGCGATCGCATCTATACTAATCGGCGCTTCTAAGCCCATCATGGCTCCTTTCGCATTATTGATAATTTGATCGACGGGCCGTGAAAGGATAAGGGTTCCTATAGGAACCGAATGCCTGCGCGATACGACCATTAGGCGTGTTAGGCGTAGCTCCATTACTGCCCCCAACTGGGGGACGCTTCGCCAGGCGTTGGTTAGAGACATTCCAATTCTGCCACAGAGCCCTATCTAATGCAGGGAGGGACGATCTGGTACCGTTGGCAAAAATACCGGCGGAAGATTGTCTAACAAAGCGTAAGTACTTGTAGCTATAAAATGTTATCAGTGGTCTCACTTGTTCTTGCATTGTGGCTTAAGTACGGCTGAGCGGACGGAAAGCCCTGTTTTCCACACTCTATGGTCGTATGTGATAGGAGTAGCTAAAAAAATATTCATATACCCCATAACTCTGATTGGGGAAGGCATATATCAAATCCGGTATACAACACAAAGTTTAAGAGAGGGATCACTGACCGGTATACCTTGGCAGGTATGGTTTCTGGTGGCTCCATCTAGGGGTCATCACTACACGTATCCTACTTTCTCCGTTCCGGGCAAATTTCTTCGAAAGAATTTTAAAACAACGGGAGAGGTCTTGAGCAATTGATAGTAGGTTCATCGATTACTAATCTTGCGCTGTTCTGAAAAACTCATGGTAATACTAGTTTGAGAGGTCATTCCTAGCATAGTTTCTCTAGATGGCTGATGTGCACTTCCCTAACGGTATAGATATCAATGAATTATCCCAAGAATGTTCGCATTTTACTATATACTCTGTCTCAAACATCGAAGTGAAATTAAAAAGCACTCTTCTGATACGGCGTAGTTGAACATCATGCTAACATCATAATAGGAGGTCTTCCCACTGCTCATATATGCATTAGATATATAATGATGTCAAAGTCAGCTATGAATCATCCGGTTACATGGACAATGTCTTATTGCAAACTTATTACTAGACGCTCCGCGGATAATCTTTTGATCCTGAAAGTAGACCGCTGCTCCGAAAACAAGGCTCCGGTAGAGGGTAACCATCAATGTGGTTGATACACACATATCTTGGTCTATTTCGTATCTCAAATATCATGAATCTCCCAGATCCATCCCATTGAGAAGCGAGTATATAACTTTGAAATCCGATGTTGTTAGGAAAGTACAGTCAGTGGCCATTGTCAACTTCCCCGGCGTTAGGGTTTCGTTGATCATGTGATGCGAAACGCTTTTCAGGTTGAACGAACTCAGGTAAGAAACAATGATATCAAACGCCATTTCATTCGATGTGTCTTTATCAATGAACTCTTGCCCCGGGGCAAATAAACACAATAAACACAGAACTTGTCTTTGTTTTCTTTTCGAAACTCTTTGTCGACTAAAGACGGCCACATCGAAGCAGTCCTGCACATATAGGGATATAAACCATTTCTTCCCCAACATCTATCACATACGACCATAGGGTGTGGAAAACAGGGCTTCCCGTCCGCTCAGCCGTACTTAAGCCACACGCCGGCTGGTTAGTAGTTGGGTGGGTGACCACCAGCGAATCCCAGCTGTTGTATGTTTTTGTCCTTTTCTTTTTGATCTTTCTATCCATTCCAGCCTTTCCAGGAACTGCTCGCAAGCCTGGAATTGCTGATATGGTATTTGGCTAAACCTTCCTATGTTGATTTACCCCTCTTTTTCTAGAGTCAACCCTCTTTATTTTACCAGCCTCTTGATTTCTTAGGACCAATGAGACTAAGCTCTTAATCGAACATGTACTAGAATTATAACGTCCCTTAATTCCGCCCGGAAAAACTTAGTCATGTGCTATGAATTCTGTTCTGGAATCTGGCAACCTAAAAGTAGATTATCTCATTGATGCGGCGATATGCCTTGTTACCATGGAGATGGAACTCATTATATCTTTGAGAAAAGAAGATTCTATCATATAGTTAAAAACAAACTAATGATGAGACGGCCGTGAAGCGTGTACAGTTCAGTGTGCCTCAGGTCACGGTGGGCAATCATGTAGTTTCGACAAGGAGCGGGTCACGCGAGCACACAATAGCAGTTATGGAACAGGAATAGGGTCATGTTTGTAGTTTTCTCTCTCCCATGCTTAGTTTTCTCGTTAGTGCTACCAATATGAGTATCGCCTGAGCCGTTACAAATGATAGTACATGGTAGCTGGGTGTTTGTTTCGAGTCACGTCTACTCTATACATATAATAAGCTATTTATTAATCTAGAATAGCCTAGATCTCTATTTATATGCCCTAGAGAAGAATAAGAAAGGATTTCTAATTAGTTTATAGTAATAAATAAAATACTATAGATAAAGAATTAACTTAATAGGAATATATTATAACTACAAGTCCACAGTTCTAGATTGGTATAGTATTTGTAAGTACGTGCTGGTTCAATATCTTTTTTCTCCTTCTACTGCTATTTACTACAGAGTAAGAGCCTTTTACTAGCTTGCAGTGGCTTTGCGGCTTCCACTGCTCTGAATTACTTACATTTGATCAATTGATTGTGGAATAACTCGAGATATTAATATCCAGATGACCGAATCAATACGCGGACGACTATAAAGATGTGAGTAGTTAGGTTTAATCTTCCTCCAACGTGATTCAACGATCATCATTGTTGTCTTTAAAACAGGTACCTCTCTGGCATTTGCTAACCGGGCCCATACTTCCCATTTCCCTGGTTGATACCAGTTAATATACAGATAAGCCCATAGTCGGAAGTAGTTTCGGGCTCGACATCGTACATAAATCTCATTGACGCATTCACGGTGAATAGTCTCCGCAGACCGATACGTCCATTACGGTCTGGGAACGATGAATGCATATTATAGTGGCGACTGAACATTTTCAATACAGTCTCACGCTCGTCAACGCTGGAAGTTTCAGTGCGACCTTTCTCGTCAAAATTCCCAAAATTCACAGGTCGGGACTTGCATTGGCATCCACCATACCGATGGACGCCATCTGGCCGGCGTATTGGCAGCGAACCCCAGCAATATTTCCAGGTCAGGAATTGATTTTTGCGCATCACTAGGGAAGTAGTGATTCCGGAAAACCTGTTTTATAAGGGTCCTTTAGCTCCGCTCGGATTGCTCGCTTTGCATGCCAAAAACATAGTTAGATTCTCGTAGAAGACCAAAACTGTAAAACTTGATCCCAACTCAAGCTCAGATCAACGATTCAATATAATGATACCAATGATCTTAAGATTTTAGACCTGCAAGCAAATTGCCAAAGATAGAAAGGACCAATCAGGCTTAAAACTCGGCATTCGCCAAAAACGCCAACGCCATTTACAATATAAAAGGACAAACTGTCTTAAAGTGGGGCAGAATTAAAGTACGCCTTGTGGACACAGCCTCGTCGAAGATCTTAAGAAGCCCGCAGGTACATCTCAAACGGTGTTTACACTATCCCCACTATTTGGTACTAGACAATTCATTCATGAAGTCGCTTCATCATGACTGATGTAGCTGGACTCGTCCTTGGCGTGGCCGCACTCTGGAGAACCTGTGTTCAGGTCTACGAGATCATCGACTCGGCGCGACAGTATGGCATGGAGTATGAAATCCTCAACGTCAAATTTGAAGTTGAGCGCGTCCGCCTACTCTGTTGGGGTGACGCCGTTGGCCTCGGGGGTATGCATGCCGACACCAGATTGTATCGTGAAGACGTGCGTGGTGCCGTGTTTCGTCTGCTCGGTTGCGTCCAGCATGTGTTCGAGAACACCGAGCGCCTGCAGGACCACTACGGTCTACAGCCGCTCGACCCTGCTCTAGCTTCGGGCGAGGGTCAAGTGGTTCCATCACAAAGCCAGCGCATACTGGGCGGCGTGTTCAAGAGGGCGTACGAGAACCTACGTCGGATGGCGCGTGAGCGGCAGCGAGGCACCACCCTGGCACGCAAGGCCATCTGGGCGGTGCGTGACTGCAAGAAATTCGAGGTTCTTGTCAGCGAACTGCACGGGTTTAACGACAGCCTGCAAAGTCTGTTTCCCGATGCGCAGATGAAGATTGCTGAGGCTATGAGAGGCGACATTGACGCCGCGGTAGAAGTGCACCAGTTGCAGCTGTTGCAAGACGCTATGGCTGGAGACCACGAGGAGCTTTCGGAACAGGCTAGCGTCCGGCTTGAAGCGCTCAGTGCACTAACCGTATCCGTTGGGACCAAGTCTCTTTCTGGAATTGACGATGATACAGATAGCCATACAACCGCCAAGGATCTTGTGGCACAGGAGCTGGAAGAAGCTGATGAAGAAATAACTCTCGCTGTTCGACAGGATGGGACACGAGTGCTAGCTACAGAAGCCGAGCCGGAGATGGACGAGCTGTCTAAAAGACTAAGGGAGGTCGAATTGTATGTGCAAAAGAGGAGCGCCGGGGCTTTGACTGTTAGTCTCATTGGACCCTACCCCTACTCGGCGCACGTTTCCGGCCATGTCTTCTGGGATAGTCACAAGCAAGAGAGTCGCTTTTCATACTGGGATGACAGGGACAAAGGCTTTGTATCGACAAATCACGCGTCATTTGGTAACGCTTTGGTCCGCCTCTTATCATGTCTTACTAGCTAACCATTTGCAGAGATGTATAAGAAGAAAAAATATATGAAGAAGTGGTCACGAGATACGTATGACTCGCCCGACGATGAAGACTACACATTACTTGATCCCGAGAGCCACGCCAAGTATGAAAATGTCAACCCTGGAACTGTCACAGTGGAAGGGTACGGCCTGGAGTGCTGGGATTTTGAGGCGACTAAACCGAGGGAGCACACAATTATGGTGAGCTATGCCAAGCTTCCTGTCCTGCCTGCTAGGAAGCTATTGCGCAGGCTTAACGACCTGCAAAGACATCAAGGCAAGTTTGGGTGGAACCCAACTGAAGAAGAACTCAACCTAAAAGAGCTTGTTGGAACCATGGGGTACGTGGACATCCAACATTTGTTCAATTTTCCACCTTAGACTGAAGCTGACTACATTCTCAACAGTATCGTGTACTACGACGCGAAAGCTGCGAATGATCCAGATCGCTGGATTGGCGACCTGTATACACTACTTAATCGTACAGATATCTTCGCCGACTTTACAACTACTTCGAGTGTCGCATTACAGTGGGCAGCCCCGGCTGACGATATGCACATTGGGCTTTGGAACCTTTTTGCGGCAGGTCATTATAGGAAATGAGCTGGCAGTCCGGTTGAAATATCGGCGAGGGTCGTACTCGAGCTTCACGAGTCGAATCCTGGCAACTCTTATTATCTCGGAATTGTGGTTGAAGAATGTTGAGATTATCCTCACAGATGCGAAGCCGGCACTCGACGGAATCAGGAACCTGGAGACGCCGGCAGAAAAAGCCAAGGCCGAAGACTTCAAGAACAAGGGCAACGATGCCTTGAAGAAGAATGACTACCAAAAGGCTGTTGACCTTTACACTGACGCTCTCAAAATAGACACCGGAAATGCCGTTTACCGGTGCAACAGATCTGCCGCCCTGGTCGGCTTGGAGAATTACGAAGAGGCGGAATACGATGCCTATTTGGCAACCTTGATCGATCCCAAATATGCCAAAGCATGGTCTCGATTGGGAATGGCGGCCCTCAAGCTAGGTCATCCAAAGCGAGCCAAGAAAGCATATGAAAAAGCGCTAGAAGTTGCAGGCAAGGAGGCGACTGTACAAATGCGCCAGGGGGTCACCAACGCCGAGGACAAGATCTCGGAAACCCTTAAAGCCATCCAGTCGGAGAAGGATAAGGGGAAAAAGCATAAATTGCGGGCTGACTTTCTTGACGAGGACTGGGAGATACTTGGCAAGGACATCGAGTTACACTCACTTGTTCACGAGCAGCAGGTCGAGGGTCTTCTCTTATTTGCAGAACGTATGAAGTGGCCTTACATAAACGAGGTCCGCGACTATGCTGAGGACGTCTACAGCAACCTCCGGGGCGGGTCAACCATCGACCTTAACCTGCATGACTGGATTTACGGCCTGAGTTTACCTGGAAAGTGGTTTTCCCTCAAGATAATGACGGCTCTGATTCTTTGTACGCCGACTATCAAGTCTAAGGTCGCTATAAGCCGGTACTATGACTGCGGACTATCGCTACCTACACGATCATACTGGCGTTTGAGGACGGTGCTGGGACGTGTTCTAGGCTGTCTCCCCGGTGTGATATCATTGTGTGGTTGGATCGGCCCGTGTCCGCGCGTCGAGTTTGACCCTGCTGTATCGACAGATTGTCAACGCCATGTCCGCATTAAAGCCCGACGCATTGCCGTGACCGAACACAGCTCAAATTCCGATGACGGTGTTTTGAATCTTAACAGCGGATACGATCGTTACTCGGCGACACGGATCGGCCCCGACGAAGAGATCGAACCGTACCTGGCTGAGATGCGTGATTCAAGCAATTGGGTCGTACCAGAGCCTCCCGTTCGCGATGTCAGCACCTGCGAGATCAAATCTATCCAGCTTAAAAAGCTCGCGCTTGACATTGGCGTGGCCCAAAAAGCCGCAAAAGGGGAGTTAAACGATCTCGACGTGGAACTCGAGACACAGTACCGAGCGAGCATCACGTTCAAGATCGACAACAGCCAGAGCCCCGTTACGTACAAGCTTTTCACTAACCCCGTCTTCGTGACACCTCCGCCCTGCCGGCCAGGCCCGAAGGGTCCGCACGAAGTGCACATGCGTGAACTGCCACGGTTTCAGAAGAATATCTGGTCGATCGAGCGGCTGAAAGACCACACCCCTGAGGACTCGGACCGTGACGAGGTCATGGTCATCAATGCCACAGGAAGAGGAGCTGAGATTCTTGCTAGGGCCTGGTGCTCCGAGAGGGGGAAGAGTGCAGTGATACGTCGTGCAGGTGGGCCGTGCTTTGTTTGTGCTGTCCGGGCTGCAAGCAAGGGAAGCCTTGGGATGGGCGTCTTGATATGGTCCGAATAACGATAGAAGTCAGCCTGGAGGGTGGTGTTGATCTAAACCCCTATCGATCCTTTGATTCTGATGAAACCGTTCCTTGCACGCCTTTCTAGTTAGATACTGAATTATAGTATCTCTAGTGAAAGCTGTGGTATTTTTGATAATCTTAACTCTAGGCTACTTGCCTATTCTACTAAACCAAGCCATTCTCCCAAGCCAATAACTGACTTGGGGCCAAATTTAACGCATCAATGGGATCTGCGCTCTGTTGAGTAATGTATGTGTATGATGCATGCTCATCGGAATTTTGTGATGCTGATTCAGCCTATGTAGTATAGCCGCTTACCGAGAATCTTTTATAAGCTTGTGTTGTCAATGAGCTGATTTCCGTGCACAACGGAGCCCCAAAGCCAAATTAGTATGGCGTCAGCATATCTAAATAATGGCCGTCACTACACGACACAAAAGCAAGGCCTAATCGTCACGGTTGAAGTCTCACATCCACCATATCCATTTACGGCCATTTACCTTCATCTCAAAGATCGAATAAGTGCAACATGTCCGAGTCGATTTCCCTGCAGACATTTGGCACTGCCCTCCTCAGGCTCAGCCCTGTCATAATCTCTTCCGCCTCCTTGATGTGCGCCATTGATCAACAAAACGCATTCAGTTCATTTCTGACCCCCAAACTGTTGACACAACCCGGCCATGTGTCTGGCCATCTGGTGACCGACTGGTTTCCAGCCTTTGCTAAGCCAACAAAATGGGTAATCATGCTGGCATATCCCTTCGCTGGGATTTTTGCAGTAGTGAATAGCCGCGTGCCTGGCTTGAGCCCTCAGAACAAATATTTTTACTATGCTGGCGGGGTGCTCAGTGTTGCTGATTACTAGTTTCGGGGCGTGGAGCATGTACTGGAACAGCAAGATCGGGTCCAAGGAGAAGATGGGACAACGCAATGAAGATGCCTTGCGTGGATGGCTGGGTAACAACTTCAGACGGATGATGTTGGTGAATGTCCCTGCTTGGTTGATGTTTCTCTGTGCTACGGCAACTTTCATCAAAGTTTAATGCCGTGTAGAAGACACTGGAAGGAAGAACGAAGGATAGTGGTTCCGAATGGGGAGGAATGTACGAAAACTCAGCAGTTGACCGTTTCCAGGAAAACAAATTTTCTTCTAGAGGTCCTACACGTCAATGATCAAGATGTATATAGCCTTCCAAGTGATATGAGGTGGGCCACTCAGGGACCGGACAAAGCTTGTCCAGGAGAATATTTTATTTAAGTTCTGTTAGAAGAAACAATCGTTTTTGGCTTTTTGGCAATACATGTGACAGCCGTACACGGGTCATTGATATTTTGCTACATGACTCGCCACGTGGCTGGCACGGTGGAATGAAGGCTTAGAGACGGAGCTTCCCGAGATAGGGCTGAGGCTAGAGATATCTATTCTACACTGCTACAGCATGGAGGCCATGGAAATGTGGGAAGTTAATCTTAAAACTCTCATCAATTGGGCTGTGGCCCCTCTTTTAGAACGTTAGTGTCTCGGCAGCCCCACCGATGTTTCGAACGATACCACCACTGTTGTATTCCAGAACATGTCTTTATTTTCAATTACAACAATCATGCTAATCTCAGAAGAAGTTGTGACGATGCCAATCTGTTATATTCGATTCTAACTAATCCTGCATACACACAAAGGTGCCTGTTGAATGAGAATCCCCCAGAAATATCAACATCAGTCTTTTGTAGTCGAAAGCGAAAGTAGAGTTTTGTGTTGCATATTGAACTGCAAGTAAATCGCAAGAACAGTGGGAGAGTTAAGCCCTTAAATCATATATAAGTTTCGTAAAGCAGATATCTGTCTCCATTATTAGAAATCGACGTTAATTGATTATATCTGTGTAACTCACTGTTCAAGTGAAGATTGCGCCTAGCTTGTCAATATCGTCTGCAGCTCTTCCCTTAAAGCCACATAGCTTTCTACCACCAGCAGGTTGAACGGATTTGGTACCACCAACTCCTCCAGCCTCAAAGTAGTCGACTTCATTCCGAGTCACTAGTCTAAGTGAATCGACACGGCTAGTTGACGCGTATATATCCAGCCAGGCAAGGGGATCCTCGCCACTCTTTTCAAAATCAAAGCTGGTATGCAGCACTCTATCCTGTTCATCTTGGAAGCAAGATCCAGCTTGGTCGGACCAACCATCAGAGCATCTGATTTTGATACCCTTTAAGACAGTATATGGCTCTGCGGAACCACTGCCTTTACCATACCATATATCCAATTGTTCCACCGGGCGATTATTATGCAGGAGGGTGAATTCGGTACCACCATCACCTCCCACTTCTGGGCCTTCAAAAACCATGATGTAGAATGAAGATTTGAATTAAGATTCTGATAAATTCCCGAAATACGGAGTTAAAAAATATAGAGATTTTTACATTTGACTGTTTCTTAACAAGATTGGAAGTGTTCCTAGGGAGATTGAGTTAGCTATATTTATAGTCAGATACCCTCGCCAGGAATCTGCATCTGTTGTTTAATTTCGTCGTCATTTCTTCATTAAGTCTTATGATCATAACTGCGTAAAGACCTAAAATGCTGCAAACGGCCCTATTCCGTTCATTATGGAAGTCTCTGATGGTATTAGACCTTAGAAAAGTGCATGTGACAACGACAGGCGAAAGCCTACCTGATATATCTTGTAATCTGTCACGAAAGCGGCCAATCTAGATTTTCTGGGAGGACTCTAGACCATAGTCTCTATTAAGATTTTGGTTTTCTAGATGAATATGTAAATATATATCTCTAGATTTATCATTATACCATCAAAAATCATCTGACATATGATCATTATTTCTAAAATGATCTAAGCGTTACAAGAATACTTTCCTTGCAATCACGTCAATATGTGGATTGTTACGATTTATGATCTAATATTACTGAATGCATCTTCATTCAAGCCGTATGATGAATCATAAGACCTAATGGAGAAAAGAAGACGAAATTAAACAATAGATGCAGAATCCTGGAGAGGGTACAGTATCTGATTATAGATACATCTAACTCAAATCTCCCTAGGAATACTTCTAACCTTGTTGAAAATTTCTACATCTATATTTCGGAGATTTATAAAGACAAATTGGGTTTTCAAAGCCAATCCAGACCACTCTCAGCATCATCTTGGTCTTAGATATTGCTGCTGCTCCTGCCAATATCGCATGCTTTTTTCTGGTGTACTCCTCTGACCAGAAAGCATACTGCCACATCTTATCTGGTTTTAACTTGGATGTACTACTGTATGATAGGTCTTGTGAGTTGCTTGCGACGGGATTGCGTTGTCATGACCTGTACCCCGGATAACCATGGGTCAAGTCACATTTCTGGCTTATTGTTTATACCTGTAGAACATTCTGTCGGGTGGCGCCAAGACCCTAGAGGTGGCGTTGAATTTGTTCTAGCCATCTTATTGACTAATTCTCGACTTCCGCACGCGTAAACCTTGAATATTGGAGCACATAGGGATTTGAATCATGAACAACACAGATGAGGCTAAGTCTCTAACGGTATATGTAAACTAAATGGCGTCATGCCACTGGATCGGAAAAGCTATCTATCGGCTAACTATCCACTAGATTGATATATTATTAATGTCTTGAATGCAACTGAAACAGAAAACGCCCAATTACTAATCAAGCCAATCACATCATTCCCCGATTCAATAAAGCGTGTAGAGGCCCCATCAAACATTGTAAACAAACAAAATCTTCGAAGACCCACCACTTCGAATACACGATGCCACTTTCTCCAGAGGACATCATCAAACACTACGTCGATGATGGGAGTTCCCTCGAACTGGTGAACACGCGCAAATCAAAACTGAAAATAGCCATCGTCGAATATAATCCAGCATGGCCGCAACGATTCCTAGACACCAAAGCTCGCATTGAAGCTGAGCTGGGCTCGACTGCCGTCGCCGTTTTTCATGCGGGATCTACCAGTGTTCCAGGTCTACCGGCAAAGGATGTCATCGATATGGATTTGGTAGTAAAGGACATCAACGACGAGGACTCCTACGTTGAGCCTCTGGAGCGCCTGGGCTTTCGATTTCTCTTCCGTGAGCCAGCATGGCATCAACATCGGTATTTTGTTGACGAAGGAGACCGCGACGGTGCATACCCCATTAATCTACACGTCTTTGGGCCGGATAGCCCTGAAGTCGAGAGGCACCGAATCTTTCGCGAATGGCTGTCAAAGACACCCGAGGACCTGCTACTGTACGCCACGGTCAAAAGAGAGTGTGCTGCAGCTGCTGAAGCAGCGGGTGAGTCGATGCAAGAGTACACCTATCGAAAGGATAAAGTAGTAGGAGAGATTTTGAACAGGGCGTTTCGTGACCTGGGCTATATCAAGTGATACGAGGAGGTTTTGTATGTACTGTAGATATCACCAATTGAATTAAACTGCCTGGGGCTCCAATGTTAGCTTGACATAAATTTAGCCCGGCAATCATTGATCTTTTTATACATTAAACTTTCACGTGGGTCTGCTCACGCAAGTCTAACAGCTATGTACCAAGAATATAAAAGAGGACATACAACGGCTAGGGGTTTTGATGGTCATTCAGCATTCAACACATGTGGCCAACACTGTACATAGCTCATACCTTCCCCACGAGAACAGACAGGCATTTGATATCATAAAAAACAAAAAGATTCAAGAAATATAAAAACATGAAAAACATACAACAGCTGGGATTCGCTGGTGGTCACCCACCCAACTACTAACCAGCCGGCGTGTGGCTTAAGTACGGCTGAGCGGACGGGAAGCCCTGTTTTCCACACCCTATGGTCGTATGTGATAGGAGTAGCCGAGTAATGGTGTATATTCTAAAGAAGATTATCGTTGTCTAGGCTTTGAAGGCATGATTATCGATTCTGGCTTCATGATGGACAAAGATAAGCTTATGGAAATCTGGGGGGGATAGTCTTGAGAGGCATGGCGTAGGTAGCCCCAAGATTTTAAATTCTAAAGAACATCGGTAGAACATTCTCAGACCCAATCAATTGGATTCCATGAGAGGAGAGAACGGACGGTATATACATAAAGAACCAATATACAGAATCACCAACATTAAATATGTATAGTACAATCTAGCCTGCTTCCACTCGCACAGCACGTTATAAATTAATATCGAAACTCGTACCGCAGCCACAATTGCTCGTAGCTCTAGGATTATTGACCTTGAACTGGCTTCCAATAAGCTCCGTCGTAAAGTCAACCGTACTACCAGACAGCAGTTCTAGTGATGGCTGATCCATAACGACTCTAGCTTTGCCAGGCCCCGAGGAGTTTCCGTCCGTTTCAGAAGGCTCAAATATAGTGTCTTCTGCTTTGTCGACTTTGGTTGATGGCTCCAATGACATGAGGTATTGAAAGCCATGGCAACCGCCGCTTGTCACAGTGACTCGGAGATGTTGACTTTCTTCTGATGAGGCGGTTATTTCACTTAGACGCTGTCTTAATCTTAGCAGAAGATCGATGAGAAGGCCAAAAATAGATGCGATCAAAATAGAGAAAAGAGAAGAGGTCATGGATGTAAAAAGCACGTGACAAACAATCATTGCTTGCAAGGGTCTGGGTGAGCAAAACCATAATTAAGCTGTTGCATCTCGGTGATCACCCATGAAAAAGCAAAAACATACAACAGCATGGATTCGCTGGTGCTCACCCGCGCTAGCTCTAGTACGGCTAAGTGTATACGACATGCCCGAACTCGAAACCAATGTGTAAAACGATAGACGAAAGTCACTATTTGTCATTGCTCACCTTTGCTGCCCGAGGCGATATCTCTATAACCATAGGATTTCCATCATCATCGTTTCTCGGATTCAGAGTCGCAATCGCCGGTGCTCGAGTTGCTCTTGTTGTGGAGAATGCCGCCGAGGTCTGAACGAAGGGTCGGAGATTGCGGGAACATCGATTTGTGACGAGTGTGTTTGCGGATGAAGTAGAAGGTATTGTCCGTCTTTGTCTAGTAGCTGATGAATAACTGGAGGACTGGGTGCGAGAGATGTTCGATGAGAGGCAAACGGGGCGTCGGCAGGTTTGTCGGACAGATTCGGCGACGGAAGAAGTTCGATGCTGTACGGCTCGGCATGTGAGGTGTGAAATTCTTTGATGAGACATATTGGATATTTGCGACTTTACCAAGTCAACTTCTCTCGGCTTGTCGTATAAGGTATGGCCGTGAGTGAAGTTTGACGAGTAGACGTCGGAATGTTTTGACGTTGAATAATCAACTGATTTATCTTATCGTTGTCTCACCGCCTTCGGCAGAATATGAATGCTTACAAATTCAAACATTGTGATTGACTGACCAATTTATACAGTATGAAGACTATTGACTTAATGGTATAGATAGGGCTTTCGGTGGCATTTGAGGTATCTGAAAATTAAGAATAATGCCAGTCCCCCATTCCCTTGTTGAGCTGTGAGGTCTTTCCTCGAAGCCATCTATGACGCAGACAAGGCGGCAACTAGCGGCAGTATATTTTGCGAGATCAATGCCCCTCGATGAAACTCAAAGAATTTACACCATGCTTTGCTTTTAGAATAGAGGCTTCACTTCCTAGTTCTTGTTCCTTCTTCTAAATAGGTTAATTAAACTTACCCTTCCTTGACGAATGCGCAATGGGCTCCAGACTTCATTTCCAAAGACTCAAAGAAGGCCCTCCGCTCCCCCACCATGACGATATAAGGGCTTATAAGCGAGAATATGCAGAAGCTCTGGATGAACGGGATCCTCTCAAGTCATATCGTGATCAATTCATTATTCCGTCCAAGAAGGATCTGCTTAGGAAGAAGCTAGCGGTTACGGAAGGTCTGTGTATTCAGTCTCGAGCTGCTGGTGAAAGTCGCAGTGCTGACATGCTACGATAAATAGGAGACGATGAATCAGATCCACGCTGTATATACCTCTGCGGAAACTCTCTAGGTCTTCAGCCAAAAAGTCTGCGCAAATATCTCGACCAATACCTCAGATCATGGGCCATCAAGGGAGTAACAGGCCACTTCGTCTCTCACGAGGATGCTTTGCTACCTCCATACTTGCACGTGGACGATGCAGGCTCAAAGCTTCTAGCTCCCATTGTAGGCGCTTCGCCTAGCGAGGTTGCTGTTATGGGGACATTGACGGGGAATATACACTTATTGATGAGCAGTTTTTATCGGCCGACGTCGGAACGGCATAAAATCATTCTTGAAGGAAAGGCGTTTCCAAGTGATCACGTACTACCCCCAACCTCCCAAAGCAGACTTGAAAGCAGAATATGCTAATTGGCATTTAGTATGCCGTTGAATCCCAAATTCGACTCCACAACCTCGATCCCGCTACCTCCATGGTCCTTATAGAACCCGAGGACACCGAAAACCCCATCCTCAGCACCGAGCAGATCCTCCAAGTCATTGACGACAATGCGTCTGATACAGCCTTGATCCTCCTGCCCGGCATTCAGTTCTACACGGGGCAGTACTTCGATATCAAGACAATCACTACACATGCGCATTCAAAGGGGATACTAATCGGCTGGGACTGCGCGCATGCCGTCGGAAATGTTGAATTGCAATTGCATGATTGGGATGTCGATTTTGCCGCTTGGTGTCATTATAAATATGTCAACAGTGGACCGGGGGCTATGGCAGGGTTATTTGTGCATGAGAAACATGGAAAAGTCAAGCTCGATGATGCTGGCGAGAGCCCTTCGTACCATCCTCGACTGGCTGGGTGGTGGGGGCATGATAAGGAGACTCGCTTCCAGATGAACAACAGTATGTGCAAAGCTCATTCCTGGAACAAATCACAATGACTGACCTGACTCAATAGAATTCATCCCCCAAGAAGGCGCAGCAGGCTACCAAGTCTCCAACCCCTCCGTCCTCGATCTCAGCGCCGTGGCCTCATCCCTCGGAATCTTCAACCAAGCAACCATGCCCGCCCTCCGCAAAAAGTCACTTGAATTGACAAGCTACCTGGAGCATCTCCTCCTCAAATACCCCCTCGACGACAACCTATCATCAACAACCTCAATCTCAACCTCAGCGTCCGAAAACAAAAGACCATACACAATAATAACCCCCTCCGACCCCTCCCAACGCGGCGCCCAACTCAGCATCCTCCTCCAACCCGGCCTATTGGACAAAGTCCTCGAAATCCTCGAGGAAGAGGGCGTGGTGATTGATGAACGGAAACCGAACGTGGTGCGCGTTGCGCCAGCGCCGTTGTATAACAGTTTTACGGATGTGTGGGAGTTTCATCGCGTTTTTGTTATGGCGTGTAGGGAGGCTGTTAAGGCCAGGGATGGTAACTAAAAGAGCAGTGAATGTACGCAGAAAAAGGGGGAAAGTATGAATGCATCGACGTTATATACCATACACTACTTATCTATCTACTCACTCGCACATTTTTGTCATACGTACTAATAATACTTGCGGGCATAATTACAGCAAAAGCAACTCACCCGTAGCAGCACCACCCGCCACCTGCGGCTGATAAATCTGCTGCTGATTCTGATTTACCACATACTGCGTCATCTGACCAGTACCTCCCAGCCCTCCTAATCCATTATCATCTCGTCCACCCAGATCGAGGTTCGCCATTTGCTGAGATGCGACGTTACTGAAATAGGCATCTGCCGCGTTGACGGCGGCGGTCAGATCGCCTGCGTTTCCGTTTTGTTGTATAGGAGCAGCCGTAGTTGAGGTTGGTGGGATGGCGGACGTCAATCCAGCGGATGTAGCGTCGTATGGGAATGAGCCTCCCTTTGGCAATTCGGACACACCCGGTCGTTTGACGAGCGCCGGGCTATCGCCGAGTCGTTTTGGTCGTGCCGATCTAAACACTTGTTGGACTGGTTTGAGGTAGACGGTCGCTAAAGTGCCCACGTTCAAACATAGCTCTTCCAGGGTATTGGGCTCTAGTTTCTCGCTTTCGGCTGTAATCGGGGGCTTTTCGCCCATGACAACCTCCTTAGCTGCGGCTGGGTCTGTGGATAGGAGACGCCAGTACATGTATCCTCGATCGCGGAGGTCTGGATCGTCGGTATCCTCGGTGCACCATTTCAAGACTTCGGGAACTAACTGTTGGCCTTTCGTCGGGCGTTGAATGAACAGTTTTACTGTGGCTGTAAGTAATGCGAGTTGTACTTCAATAGGCTCGTCGTGGAATGTTGCCAGATAGTCTTGCAGCAAACCGTCCGAATTTTCGATACGATCTGCATACTGGCCAATGATCCAGATTATAGCTGCTTTGGCCTCAGGCTCATCGAGTTCGTCGATGTTCTGAATGACCGCTCCAATAATCCCTTCGTATTGGTTGGGGTATTTGCGGAATATGTTGCGAATCACGACTGTGGCTTCTTGAACAATATAAGGAACCTTGGCATGCACGAGTTCCAATAGCGTGTCAATGCATTGTCGTGCGGCAGATTCAATCTTGATGGCCAACTTGCCAATGGCTCGGACAGCCTTGCGCACAAAGTGCACATCGATCTCGGACGCATATCTACGACACAATCAGCAACATTATCCACTAGGGAACCAGGAAGTCGACATACTCTCGTAATTCAGCCAAGACAACACCAATATTCTCTTTTGACGCAAGCATGAATATTAACTCTAACTTCGTGACTTTGACGTAAATGGGGTCATTATACTTGCAGAAAAAGACACGGATATCGTTTCGAAGAACTTCGGGGCGTTTCTGCAGAATCAATATAGCGTTTCGTAGAGCAAGGTACTGCACTTCAGGAGGTTTTGATAGTAATGTAACCAGCGGCGGTGACAGCTTTTTCGATAAAGCAGTGACTTGCTTCTCGTCGCTGATATAGTTCATGAGGTAGAGGATGACCCGGATCGAGGTCAGAACCACTGCAGAGTTGGAGTGTGAGAGACGAGGCGAGACACGTTCAGCTAAAATTAGAGCTTCGCCAGAATCCCTTGGCACGTATGCCATAAGAGACTCTAATATGTATGTTTGACCCCATCTGAAGAGTTATTAGCACCACACGGAGAAAGAAGAGAGAAAAAAGACATACTCTGAACAGTCCGCTAGGACAGACACCACTTTCGACGCACTAGCATAATCTATCGTCAATGAAATTGACTCGCTGCGTTCCCATATATCCACCAAAGCCGCTAATACACTCGAGACGACGGTAGGATTTTCGTCTCTCAACATTTTATTCAGCCGGTCAATCAAATCTGAGCTTTCCACCATTTTCTTGTGATGATCGTACAGCTTGGCGACACAGAAAGCGGCCGTTTTTCGCACATAGGGATCGATATCGACCATCAAATGCTTCACGGGTTGCACAGTCGCCTCCACAAATTCTCGCACGTGAATATATGATATAGTCCTGAGAGCGAGAGCTCGAACCAGCGGGTTGTGGTCGTCCATATCCTAATCAGATGTTAATACTCCGAACACAGAGTCGATGCTCCTCCAACACGTACATCGACCAAGATGGGTAACGCTTTAAGCGCAATTTCCGGCTTTACTCTCGCATAATTGACCAAGTATAAAAAGCACCTATATCCACAACAGTCAGCCCACTTCTCCCTAACCAAGCGCACTCCTATACGCACATCTTCTTTATCTCCAAACTCGGAATCGTCATACAGGCGATAATATCCGGGAACAAGCCAACCATATCATTATTGCTCATGGTCATATTTGCGACAATCTTTTTCAGGGCGATTTTCTTTGCGGAATGGTTCTTGTCCTTTTTGCCTCCGCTGTTGAGTTCCTGGCGCAACTCGGCGACTTTGCCCTGTGGTGAACGATAGTAGGGTGAGCCTTGACTGTATGGATGATAGGGGAGAACGCTGATGAACATTTTGGCGTCTGCAGTATGGCAAGCATATTACAGTAGATCAAGGATGTGGTTTGAGATATGATTGCGAACAATAAAGGTCGAGAAGAACAAATGCAGAGGTATAGATAAAGAATGCATCGACGCAAACATTGTAACAAAAAAGACTCGCGTGTAACGTACCCTTGCAAAAAGCTTCGCATCTCCTCCGCCTGAACTCATGGTGTATTATAGTATAAGTACGCGGGGTTAAAACCCAATGTCTCGGTCCACTCGAAATGGAAAAGGCAAAGAATCAGACGGATTCTGTATGATTGGTTTGGTACGAGGGATAGGAAGCGCCTTGGTCGGTGTCAGTGCTGTGCGATAAGACGATCACATGGATTGATGGTCGCTGAGTTGAGTGAGGGGTTGTCGATGTGTCTTGTTTGTTGCGCGTCGGGCGTTCGTTCGGGTAAGCGGTATTTCGAAGCTGTCACTGGCGCAAAGTAGTCCCCATGGATATATGGCGCTTTGTAAATTCGTGATGGAGGATATAGGGTGTATATAATCGAATCGTGGGCGATGGCTCGGGGTGGTTAACTGTCGCTGTGGACTCGTCTGAGGTTAGCACAACAGCCTTGCATGTCGATTGGCGGTAATCTAACAGGAACAATGAATTGTATATTCCAGCGTCCTCAGAACAAGGGCACCCAGTATAAGATGAGGAAGACTCAAATGAATATCGAAAGTCGACCGAGACAGTCGCAGCTCAGAAAGGAGAAGGCGCGGCTCAGCCAATCATCTCCATTCCGGACCATTTGTGGATATCTCCGCTGGATCCGCTGTCCAACGACGTCTCTCTACTCAACTCAACACTGAACAATCTCATCTACATACACTCTGCGTCTTTGGGTGTCGCACAACGAAGATGTCGCCGACCTCTTCTATTCCGCCGCCCAAATGGGTGCTTGAAATGAACACGCCGCTCGCCAAACGCTCCGGAAAGACCAGCTTTCGCAACCCACCCGGCTTCACCACCAAAGCGACAGGCAAGCAGGTACTACCACCCCTTCAAGCCATCAATCTCTCAACTCATACTGACTCATTCTAATAGCAAGAAACAAAGTCCACCCCCGACCGCAAACCCATCGAAACCGATACCCTCAAACTCAAAAAAGCCTGGGAAGTCGCCCTCGCCCCCAGCAAACAAATCCCCATGAACGCAATCATGATGTACATGTCCGGCAACAGTCTACAAATTTTTAGTATTATGATGGTATTCATGCTCTTCAAGGGTCCCATCCAGGGGCTTATTGCCACAAATGCGCAGTTTCTCAAATTCGAGACGGAGAGCAACCGAACCAAGATTTGGGGGTGTAAGGCGGTTTATGTGTTGATGCAGTTTGCGTTGTTGGGAATGGGGGTTTGGAAGGTTAATGCTATGGGGTTGTTGCCGTACGTTTTTTTTTTTTATCTCCTGGTAGTTTCTTTCTGAATGGTGACTGACTTGATGTAGGACTACGAGGTCGGATTGGTTGGCTTGGGAGTCGGAGAGAATATCGCTAGAACGGGCTTACTTTGCATTTGGTTAGAAAACGGCAAAGAGATGTATACAGGTTACTAGCTACTACAAACATACCCGGGTTGTATGTAATATGATGCCGAATGCTCTATGTACTTTTGAATCAATGTAAACTATATACAATAGCTTCAAGGTGTCCCCGAAATATGCAAGCCAAAACGCTGAACCGGAAAAAGACTCTCTATATGCAACATGATCATGATCAATCAGCCATCTCTCTTAAACGTCTCTCCTCCCTCCATTTTGGTCCATAATTGATCAATATAAACAACAACGGTGTCGTAGCCAACATCACCAATGCAATAAACGTATAACACCACCCGGTCCCCATAGCATTCAGCATCGGCTCAATGACAGCCGTAGCGCCAGCCCCAAGCAGACAACGCGTGATATTACTCCCCGCCGTTGCAGTGGCAGCTTTGTTGGGGTAGAGATCAATCAACAACGTACTGACCGTGTTGAATGACCCCGTAAGGCAAAACCCCATGAAAAACGTAATAATCGTCGGAGCAGCAAGATGAACACCATAATCCAGCACCCATCCAAACACAATAATGAGCGCAATAGCGCCTAGAATCAAGGGGAACGCAATCTGTAGCCGAGCCTTTTCGATTGGAAAGTTTTTCAGGTCTGTATGTCTGTTCCGCTGGACGGGGAGACCGAGTTGAGTGGCAATACGGCGATAATTCACATCTAGAAACTTGCCATTCGCGAACGCAGCCAGTGCTGATCCGGCTCCAAAGGGGAGGTAGCACAATCCAATCTCCAAGTCGTTGAGGCCATAAATATCCGAGTATAGAGATGTGATAGCAACAGCCACATCATAGAACCCCGCAAAGAAGATCGAATTCGTAATCAGTAACACAGCTGTATCCTTTTGCAAGACTATCGCCAGTGTTGGCAATGGATTGGGGAACGACAGTCTACGAGGAGCAGCAGGGAGAGTACTCTCCGCAGCGAGACGGTCTTCTTCCGACATCTCCTTACGGGATTTCAGGTAACTGATCAGGGACATGTTCCATTTCGGCGGCGGAATAGAGCCGTTACCGACGATCTTGCGGCCTGTTTCGGGGTAGAAAATGACGAACTGGACGAGCCATGCCGCAGCAATAATAAACAAGAACCAGAATATGGCCCTCCAGCCTAGATATTGTGATAGCAGGCCGCCAATGACTGGACCTACAGCTGGGCCGAGTAAAGAACCGGCTGTGACGAAGCCCATATAACTCCCTCGCTCAGCTACGGAAGCAACATCAGCAATGACGCCAGCAGACAAAGCGATTGTCGTACTACTCCCGGCACTCTGCATACATCGCAGCACGAAGAGAGCTGCATAACTGTTTTGTAGCGCGAGACCGACGTTGGCGCCGAGGTAGATTATGAAGCAAATGAAATATGCCGGTCGTCGGCCAGCGTTGTCTGCAAAATCGCCTATGAAGACGGGTGCGATTCCTTGGAAGATCTACTTTATGAGCAATTGGGTCAAAGCCTAGAAGAGGAAGGGAGGGGGACGTACCATGTAGCTAGTCATAGTCAAATTGATCAACGAAATCGAGGCATTCAGATCCTTCGCTAGGGTATTCATGGCCGGAAAATAGATCTGAGATGATAACGGCGAGAAGAAGCCTGCACATGAGGTGGCAATGACGATGTATCTTTTCATGCCTGGCGAAAAGACTGAATATTCCACCGTGGGGGAGGCGCGAGTACCGCTTCGCTCGAGATCGACTGCTTCTGTGCCTGTGACTGTGGTCGTGACGACATTCTGTTGTAACCCTGCTTCTTTTGAAGCTGTAGTTGACTCGAAGGTAGGCTCGAGGTGACTGTCACTGTCGCTATCACTGCTGTCATGGCTGGTATGATGACCATGGTCATGATCTTGATCAGTAGGCGGCACTACCTGATTCTCACTCTCCGTCGTAGGCACAACATAATTCTTCTCCAAAAACTCGTCTTCACCTGCCATCGAGAAGTCCGCTTTCGACTAAAACACGCATCATAAAATAGAAAAGAAAAATGCAACTATTCCTGATATCATCGCCGTCTTATACAAATGGACCTTCCCCCTCTCAATCATCCTCACGAGCGAATCAATGAGCATTGTCCTGGACTGGCGTAGCTCCACTTAGATAGCCACCATCAAAATCCAGAAGCAAAAACTTCAAGAAATCAAAGAGAGAGAAATCTCGAGTCGCATGTAAGTCTGTAAGACCACTGGTCAGATTGAAAAAGCAGCAATGCCATTGGCCATTTCAGTAGAAGATATCCATTTATCACCGCGGACGACCAATCACAGGCGTCTGAAGGGAATCTTAGCGGGGCCATCGAAGTGCCGTCTTTGCCGATTTGAAGGGCTTAGGGTTTCCGATGCCGGCTATCCTCGCTCGATGCTGGAACAGACCGCCAGTCTAGAGAGTCAGAGTCTAGAGATAACTAATTGGTTACTACTCTTGGAACGAGTCACATCTAGGGTCTAGCTAGTCAAGCGGGATTTTGGCTGGAGACAAGTCAGCGTGGATGGTGCCTAACAATATGACTCGGCGAGTTTCCGGCCAGCTATTTGGTATTTGCCGTCAAGTCCAGTCACGCAAGCAAATGATCGAATGATATAACAGATTCAGTGCGTATGTATGTGCATTAGGTACAGATTATGCAACAAAAGACTTGATACTCATGTAATTAGAACGAAACGGTGATAGACATGCATATTATCATCAACATTGAACAATAGGAAAATATAGAATAGAATGAAAATCATTGTATATTGACAACATGAGAATACAATGACAACAAGACACGTAAGAACAACGTCTTCTAACGACAGTGTACACACAGTCTCGAGCTCGATCGACTGCGGTTGCTTACTTACACAGATATAGACAATATCCCCTAGCCCGGTTCGAATAGGGGACTATTTATCATCATCCCATCCAATCCAGCTTCGAGGCATGACACGCCAGACTTTGACTTCTCCGCTCTTGAGATCACCAAGCTTGAAGCTCTCTGGCTTGACCTTTTTGCTTTCACGGCCTTGCTCCCATGCGTGAATCTTCTTCTTCGTTCCATCCCAGTCAACAATGACACCGACATGATCTGGTTTGCCAACCTCGGCACTGTACTTTTGATGAAGACCACCTTTGTGACCTTGGAATTTGGCATTGCGGAAGCTGATGATATCGCCAGCCCGAATCTCGTCGTTTTGCTGGACGGACGCATTGGCTAGATTGGCATAGACCAAAGCACCGTAGGCCCGCGTACCCACCGGCAAAAGCACATCACTAAGTGGTGAAAGCAAGTGCTGGATGAGACCGTAAGATGTTCCATCGCCAACCGTCGTGTTCTGTACCGAACTGGCGGCAGCAGATACCCGGCTCCCGAACTTTTCATGTGCAGCCTCTAGCTGTTCTTGTCGGAGTTTGCTGGGAGGAGCTTCATGTCGCTGCTCAAAAGTCACATCACTCGGGTTCTTTGCATCAAAACGAACATTGATCACAGTTTGGGAATAATCTGCAAACAAAACATAGACATCCTTGCTGACCGTAGTTTTACCACCGCGCTTGCTTGACGTTGACTCCTCAATCTCGAACAACAAATCCTTGCGATTCTGGAAGATGGGAGGGGGAATATTTGGCTGAGTCCACCAGAAAGTGCTTTCCGCAAGGTCTACATCGGTTGCAATGAAACCCATATCCACAGACGGGCGTGGGATGTCCATGGATCGGCGAGCGTTGGCCATGGCCCTAGATATATCAAGACTCTGTCGGGATCGAGGAGCCTCGGTTGGCGGAGGAGGAACAGACTTCTCATGTGGCGGAGGCGGGGGAGCAACCGTCCTTTCAGGAGGAGGTGGTGGTGGTGGTGGAGGAGCCTGAGGTAAAGAAACCGGGCTATCATCTTGATCATCGTAGTCGTCTCGTGGTGGAGGAGGAGGGTTTGAAGGTAAAGGAGGAGGAGGTACGTTAGGACGACCAGAGTCATATCGGTATGGGTCATACTCGTCGTCATCTTCCTCTTCCTCTTCCTCGGTAGTCAGGTCTCTTGCAGGAGGTGGCGGAGGCGGCGCGGATCGCGGAATGTCCATTGATGCCCGTTTATTAGGCGGCTGACTAGGCGGGAGAGGAGGAGGTACAGCGCGAGGAGCTGCCGGTGGAAGAGGTGGCGGACCTCGAGGAGACTGAGGTGACAGTGCATCACCCCCATCTTCAATGCTAGATTCTCGACCGTGCGACTTGAGTGCGTCCTTGTGTTTTGCGGTGGGAGCAATATCAGTGTCATAATCTGCTTCGTACTCGGTCGTTTCGTCTTGAATGCCATGATCCCTAGAGATTGGTGAGTGGATGATGCTATGCCTAGAATCCGACGTTGCTTGTCGAGTTAGCACTCCAGGAGGAGGCGGTGGCGGTGGTCGAGCCTGTGGTGGAGATGAAGGAGTCTGGGGAGGATTGGTTGGGATCGGTGGAGGCCCGCGACTGAATCGCTTTTCGGACATGGTTGCGGACCTCACAGAATCAAATGTTGAAGAACGGCGAGGGGGCGGTGGTGGACTGGCAGGCGCTGCTTGTGTCAATGTTGAATCCAGTGACATTTTGTTAGTATGAATTGAAAGCTCATCATCTGATTCGGACCCAGGACTAGGAGACGTAGGAGGCCTGGGTGGCAGAGCCGCAGGTCGTGATTCCGGTGCCGGCGGAAGTGGTGCAGGTTGCGATCCAGGAGCAGCTGGTGGAGGTGGTCTGCTCCCTGCAGAAGGCAGAGGAGGGACAGAACGTTCTTGCGGTGGAGGGGGTGGAGGAGCCCTGTCCACCGACTTGCGCGGTGCGGGTTCATGTTCTTCTACAACATCCTCGACATCCGGTAGCTCTTCTGCGGAATGTTGCTGGGTAATAGGCACGTCCTCACGCTCATCTTCCTTTTCAACTTCCTTCGGCGAGGACACCGGGGGTCTTTGAACGTTCATACCAGGCAGCGCCATGATTGGTACGGGAGGAGCGTGCAGAGGGGACCTGGGGGGTTCCAATTCTTCTGCTTGTCTTCCAGTATCCTCAGGAGCCTTGGGTTTCCTTGGAGGCATACCCATGCCCATGCCACCACCACCCCCGCCAAACATACCCATCATACCCATACCACCACTCATCTTAGCCATACGCTCTCTGAGCTCCATTCTCCTTCTGACTTCAGGATCAACTTCTTCCTCTTCCTCTTCCTCTTCCTCTTCGTCTTCTGCTGCTGCCTCCTCATCGCTATCAGCCGCTGACTGTTCCTGCACAGCATGTTTTTGCGCTCGAGGTCTTTCATCAACATCTTCCCGGCTTGTTGATGTTTCATCCGCATCTTCAGTGTCAGCAGCGCCTGAGTAATCTGCATCGTTTGTATCACTCGTAAGCTCCCGAGAAGGCAGAGGAGGAGAAGCAAGCTGGGCAGGCTTGACATCCTCAGCCCCTTCACCTTCAAAAGATGGTCGTTCACCACGAGGGGTTTCAAGGTTCTCCGTGTGCTCCAACTCTGTACTTTCCGCGGCAGCAGGAACTGGGGGAGCTTCCTGGATATCGGCTCGCTTCTTTGGTGGTCTTTTCGCCTTTTCTTTTTTCTGGGCAGCCTCGGCTAAACGATTTGCTTGTTCCAATTGCTGTTTCTGAAGCAATGCAATTCTCTCCTTCAGACTCGTCGGTTTCGGTTGATCCTCGTCCTGAGCTGGCTCGGCAGGCGGGGATGGCAGTGAATGTTCAGATACAGGAGGTTCTCTATTGGCAATTTCCGGATCTTCTTCGCGACGATACGCTTTTGGAAGTGGTTGCTCTCTAGGTATCGGGACATAGGCATTTTTGCTTGGTGGAGGTGCGACGAATGGCTTCTTTATGAAGGTATTAGAACTTGGACCGCCTGGTTTGAAAGGAGCAATTGGAGGCGCAGCAGGTTTGTTGAATGCGGCAATACGGTCTCGGAACGCGTTTGAGCTCGGCTTGCTTGACACGGCTGGCGGGGGAACTTTGGCCGCCGGAGCACTCGGCTCAGACTGAGGCTGCTTTGGCGGCTGCGAAACCACAGGAGGAACAACCGGCTCAGCAACAGGAGCTGGAGGGGGAGGAGATGGCAGCGGTACAGCTTTTTCTTGAGGCGGCTCGACCGCTGGAGTTGGCTCTGGTTCGTCCTCTTGAACGGGCTCTTCCTCAACCTCTTTCGCAGCCGGCGTCTCGACCGCAGGTGGCGCTGGCGGGGGAGCCGGATCTGCCTCCTTCTTCGCCTTTACAGGACGACTTGGCCTTGGCGGAGCTGTAGGCTCGAACCGCTCTACAAAATTGCGAGGGAAGATACCCTCTTGCTTCGAGCCAGCCTCGTCGTTGTATTCCCCATAGTACCAGTCCGCATCCTCCACTGCGGTAACAGTAATCACCTGGCCGATTGAGAAATGAAGGTCATCTTCATGCTCTGATGTATAATCAAAAAGAGCCTTGACCGTGAACGGCGGGTCGGACATCTGGGTGGTAATGCTCCGGGAGTTCGCGGTTGTGTGTGAGTGGTGAGGTTGTGTGTTGGTTCGTAGGCAGCGGGATTAGCGCAATGAGGGGAAAGTGACAACACACGAGGTCGATGTGTCAATCCGGCTAATGCAGTAGTCAGAATTGAATGCTTCCTAGATCGACGTCTTATTATGTAGGGTTCCTGTACATGACGATGGCTATGTTGTGGTCTTGGAATTAGAGTGTTGCTGTGCAAGGGCGCCAAGTCAACAACAATCCCATGGGCTGATGCGGGACAATTGAGCAGAGGCCTTACCTCGATAGTTGGACACTGGCACTGGCAAAGACACAAACTGAACAAGCTAGGACGAAGCGTGTGTGGTAGCCCGGATACACAAAGGCAGCATCGGGTATGCAGAGCAGAAGACAGCCGACAGAGTGATATGATTGATATCAAAATAAGAATAAGAATAAGAATAAGCGTCGAAGGCGAGGTTGACGGGGGTTGCTACAGTTAAAGCAAGAAGGATGTGGGGAGCAGCAGCCTTGGCTCTCCACCAGTGACGCTGGCTGAGCTTCCCGTTTCATCTCCTACACTCTGACTTCCACGCCACTCAGTCTCTCTTCTTTAGAGCAAACGAGTTTCAGATATTCGTATCTTGCTTCAGGTTTCGTTCTTGCTAAGTGGCTATGGCTGAAATGCTGTAACACTCCAACTAGACTGCACCGTTTTGTTTCAGCGATCACTGTCCCGACCACCCCACTGAAGACTTTCCGCCTTTCCGCTACAGCCGTACACCACCATGTCACAATTCAACGCTCCCACAACAGAACAGGCCAAAAACTACAAATACACCGGCGAAAAGCCTCCTAATCCGCGCCACCTAGCCATCGCACTACAACACGCTAACCAAATCCAAGCCCAAAAAGATGCACAGGCCCTTATCTTAGATCGCATACTTGAACTGATCGAATTCCCGTCGTCGGAATCAGCAGATCCCGCGCAACCATCTACAGCGGATGCAGCAGCACTGAAAACAGCCCTTGTACCATTTCAGCCCGCGGACTTTGACAATCTCATTCTTGAGCGCAATATAGAAGGTCGATGCGGCTATGCATTATGTCCTCGTGAACACAGGAAGGAGGATCCTAACGCCAAGTTTCGAATTCTTTGGGGCCCGAAAGGCAGCGGAGACAATGGGCGAGGTCGAGAAATGAAGGTTGTGCCGCGCGAGAAGTTGGAGATGTGGTGTTCTGATCAATGCGCTGAGCGAGCTTTGTATCTACGGGTGCAGCTGGCCGAGGAGCCTGTATGGGAGAGACGAGCGGTTGATTCACGGACGAAGCCACTTGAGTTGCTAGAAGAGGCTCGGCAGACGAAAAATAAGGAATCTAAGAAAGACGTGGGGCGAGAAGATGCAGGATTGGCCGCGAAGATGAAGAAGCTTACGGTACGCGATGAGCCCTCGTCAGCTGCGACATCTGAAAATGCGAAACAACTGGCTCTCGAACGGGGTGATACAGGTCCAACATTCAGGAAACAAGGTCGTGTGGATGTAAATGTTCGAGAGAAAAATGTTGACTTGGACGGGGATATTCCAGCTGCTCCCGTTGCTCGCCCAGGAGACAGTACGGGAGGTTCAATTGAGGGCTATGTGCCTCAAAAGACTCATGAGCAGCTTAAGCAAAGTCGTGACCATGATGGTCCCAAAAAGGAAGATGTGCTTGACAGTATTTGAGTCGGTATCATCACCAGGAAACTACAACATTACAACGTAGATGGATCTACAAAGACCAGTCGCCAAGAGACGTCCAGTCTGCCATCTGACTACGGATGGTAGTCACACTTCGCAGAGAAATCATCACCACATGACGGCTGCAAAAGAGCGTAACGTCGACTCCATCCGGAGCAAAGGTAGGGTCAAGGGCTAGGTAGGCAAAAGAAAAAGGAAAAGCAATTGGCAATCAAGCATCATCTCCCATCAATATGATAGAGAGAATCAGCGACACCTTGTTTGTGGAAAATCCTGTTTCTTTTCATTTTTTGGTATCTTTGTGTTGTCAATGAAGACAGCCAAGATTAGCTACATCATCATCAAAACATTAAGAAGAGTGAACCTCGAAGCGAGAACACTCTTCCTGCGTGAAAAATCATTTTCGCTTTTTTGTTCGGGTGTCGAAAATAGGAGATCATTGATACTTTCACGACATTAAGTAGACACCCATCCCCTCGCTCGTTGAAAGGTTCCCCCGGTTTGTCGGAAGAAACGATTTACCGACCGAAGCGGCGAGGGCGCTCAGCCTGCTGCTGCTGAGAGACCTGGACAACGTTGACCTTGAGGGAGTCGAACTGCATCGCAAAATTAGCCACTCAATTTCTTTTGGATCAGAATAACAGGAAAACTCACGCCGAGGCTCTTGAGGAGATCCTTGGTATCAGTATCAACATCAAGCTGACCAGACTCGGACTGGGAAACGTCCAAAGCCGAGATTTCGGGAACGTATTGATCCTTGCGCTCACGCTCCTCCTCCTGAAGCTTGAAGGAGATACCGCGGACGGGACCACGCTGGATACGCTTCATCAAATGGGTGGTGTAACCAGCAATCTATCCAATAATCAGTATACATGTTGCTCTGCCAATTCTCGCAAGACCGGTAGAGGGATGCGAACCTTGTTGCGAAGACGCTTGGAGGCAATGATGGCGATTTCATCGCAAAGACGCTTGTTGGTCTCGAAGTCGAGCGTCAACCTGGGGTAGTAACGCTCAATGATGACCTTGGCGGACTTCTTGACGGTCTATAAAATCCCAAAAAATCGCAATTAGCCTCATGTATATCTCACATCGTCTTTCTGTTCATTGAAATCGTACCTTTGTGCGGACGCGACCCATTTTGGCGGTTTGATGATGATTGTCGGAAAAGGTTGAATTCGATCTGGCTCTGAATCTGAGATATTATTTCGAAATCTTGTGTGGGCTGGTGCGGGCTTGGCGCCCGGTTATCGAGTCACGTGAAGCGAAAAACCACGCTTATGGCCCAAAAGGGATACATTGTCTTGGCATGACTTATCGTCACGTGGTTTCTCTTGGAGTAGATGCTGTTGGAGGATATTTATGCTCCAAGTTGACATGTATAGTATATAAGAGACTTGGAGGAGAATCAGGTTTATCAGTAAAGAGATTTATTGTACAATGTATAGGTACACAAAAGTATATGGCATAGAACACGACTAATCAATCCATCTCCCGCGGTAAGAACGTCAATCAAGTCGAGGAACATCTCGTTGCGTGGACTGTGCTGCTGGAGATATGTTGGTCGGGTCACTGGGATCATAATTGGACAGACCATAGGGCGCCATGGTATCCTTTTCAGCCCTGACGGCTTCCAGACTGATTGTCCCCTGAGAAGATATCGAGACTCGCTTGGGGTGCACCAAGACTTTACCACCACCAGGGATCGATGGGTCGAGATACTCGACGCCTCTAGCGCTGTCTTGCGCGCTTTCAGTCTGGTCTTCGTATGCAATACCGGCAACGCCAAAAACAGGGCGGCGCTTGTATCGTCGTTTCCTTGTCTTTGCAGTCAACACACGAGCTTCGACAGGGCGCATGGCTTGCTGAGGTCCGTATGAGGGGTGGTTGTAGAGCATTGCGCCTGATCGAGTGTAAGCAAGGCCGGCCGAGGGGTGGGTTCGTGGTGGTCCCTGGCTGGCATACGCGACGGAAGCCAAGTTTGTCGCAGTCGCTTCGTAATAAACGGTTGCTACGGCCCATTGAGGGAGATCGGATGACAAGGTGTGAAGATCCAAGAGACGGCTGAGCTCGGGTCCAGCCAGCCTCTTGTCCGTTCGCAATATCTTCAGATAAGTCTGGAACTCTTCATCTGTGACTTTGACGGGCTCAATGGTCTGATCGGCGTCCAAACCACCCTCATCCTGCGCTTTCGATCTGCGCTCGACTGTCAATTTGTTTTCGTATTGCTCTCGCAATTGTTTCAACAAGTCAGGTCTTCGACGGCGTAGTGACTGCAAATAGGCTTGAAACTGGATCTCGGACTGGCCGCCCAGCCACGGCCCGGATTGTCGATATAATTTAGCATCACGCTCTTTCGTGCCCTCGCTAGTGGAGACGTTATCATATCGGAGTTCGAATGGGCTTTCATGGGCCTTGCCGTAACTACTTGTTACATTCTTTCGGGCACTCTGAGGTAAAGAAACGGGGAGATGGAGCTCCTGAAATTTCGTCAGGGTCATGGTGTGATCACCAGCGGAATCGAAGTCGGTGACATGTTCGAACGTGTCGAGCGCATTGACACGGATGACAGGCTTGCTGGACCTATCGATCGTAGATTTGGCTGGCAATGCTCTTTTCAAGCCCCAGTCTCCTTGATAGAGAGCCGATGGCGGCGTTTCAATGGCAGCTCTTGTCGGATGTGGAAGGGTTGCGGAACTCGACTCGTTGACAGATTTGGATGTAACCGGTCGCGGCGCGGTAGTCAACGGTGTTGGTAAAGCAAAGAGACGAGAGTTTCTCAGCAAATTAGCCGTTGGCGAGAGTTTTGGAGCCGCCATGGCTGTATCGTTATGGCTGTTGATGCGGTCTCACGCCTGAAGCTCCTTGAAAAGTATCTCGCCGAAAAGTTGATGGTGGTCCGGTACGGCGGGCGGTAACACCATCGACGCAGAGCATTATTTTTTGCACGGGCCATTTATACTTTTGTTCCCTAAGAATCAGCATCCAATATTTATTTTCCATTTATCCCTATATAGTGTCTACAACTCTATGTCTTTACCGCACATGAACTGCCTCCGAGTAAGCTTCATTACAAACCCACTTTCGCGAGCGAGGCAAGAGTGTCACCAATCGAATCCTTGATCGGCTTGAATTGGATACCCAGAACATTGCGAACTCTCGAGTTGTCAATCTCGTAAAGGTGAGGGATTTCTCCGACTTCGCCGTAATCTGGCAGGTTGGACGCATACTTTGGCTGTGTCTCCCGAATAGCATCCACAAGGTCCTTGTTGCTAAGGAACCCTTCCGTTGTGAAGAATCGCTTGCCGCCAGCTTCTGCGACCTCGATAGCCTTGACGTGGGCAAGAGCCACATCGCGGACATCGACCCATAGAACATGCTCTTTTGGTGAAGTGTCGTCCTTCTTCTTGCCGAGGGCGAAATCTGTGATGACTTGGTTGGAAGTGTTGAGGCTCTCGAGGCTGTTGAGGTAGCCAATAACCGGACCAAAGACGAAAGGAGGGTTGATTGTTGCTACGTCAAAGTTGGGCTTCTCCTTCTCCACAAATTCCCATGCTGCTTTCTCGGCGAAGGTCTGTCATAGTAAGTAAGTAGACCTCCTTCATAAATTGGTGGATGACATACCTTGCTACCCCGGTATGTGGTAAACTTGTTGTCTTTAGTTGCCTCCTCGTATGTGACTGGATTCCACACAGACTCGTCGTAGAGCTTCGGGTGGTTGGGCGCATGGGTAATAGCAGCAAAAGAAGACGTAATCACCACTCGCTTGACGGAAGGAACATAAGTCTTGATCGCATTCAGAATTCCCTTTGTGCCGTTGATAGCCGGGTTCAGGATCTCCTTGACGGGGTCGGTGAAGTTATAGTGGAAGGGAGAGGCCGTGTGAATGACATAGTCGTAAGCTGGTCCAGATTTGAGGACCTATCTACACATCAGCAATGATCCGATACAAAGGGGAGCATACGAATGTACCTCGTCGAAAGCGCCTTCCTTGGCAATATCCTCGACAATGACGTAGGACAACTTGTCCTTCGAGAGATCGGGGTATGCCTCGAGAATCTTGTCGCCCTTTTGCGCGGATCGGACAGTGGTCACAACCTCGAATCTGCAGATAGTATAAGCAGGTTGTCGAGGCCGTTTCTGAGATTTGACTTACCCATGTTCAAGCAGAATGTTGAGCACGTGGGCTGCAATGAAGCCGCTACCACCTAATCGTGACGATCATATCAGCATGGCGTCAATAAGCTGTTTAGAGTGCCAATATCTTACCAGTTAGGAAGACTTTGACCATTTTGATGTTGAGTTCGTAGGATTAGGCAATTAGTCAGGAGGATATATCAAGCAAAATCACGATTTGTAATGCTTCATGGGTGCCCCTCATTGCTTTATATATCCACCAGATTACGGCTATGGACCCGATCGCGGGATTTGATGGTGACCACCATATGGTGTGCAGGCCTATCTCTATGGCGTAGGGATTGCCTAGTGAGCCAATCACCATTTGTTGAATTGCAGCGATTAATTAATGGTTATTACAGAAGATCATTGGCATCGGCAACATGGCCGATCCAAATGAAGGCACCACCAGATAAGTCGCGACAGATGGGCTCCCGCTGAGTCGGTAAAGGTCAGTTTCGAGCACTTTCCGAGAAAGTGACAAAGCACATAAGATGTTTTGATTTGTGATGACTTCTAGAAAACAGTTCCGCATGCCAAGTATGTTCATTCACCCCGGTTCAGGGTCTACTTATGTAATAGCTAGGATTCGACCTCTGTGCTTGTCTGCCCTGTCCTGTCGTCAAAGCTGTGGAGATAGTTCGGACTATATCTGAGTCAACCTATCGAGCACCAGCAGTAACTACTATGTACTATGTACGTATAGCCGAGTAAATGAGAAGTATATATGGTGTAACACCAAACGATGGAAAAGGAAGGAGCGTCGCACATGATATGCTGGCGTGGTCCGTGCGGCTCCCGCTGGAGGCTTCCGCTCAGCAAGAGGGTCTCGACCTAAACTTCACTCCTCCTCAATCAAAGTCATGTTGCCGTCGGTGACAGACTAGACTTTCCGCTCTACTGAATACCCGATACACTTGGTCTGAAACTCGGAAACTACGAATAGTCAGATGTGTGCGCCGTGTCGCTATCCATCATGGCGCAAGCAGGTCCGGTGACGGACGTTGTACAGAGGCTCTTCACTGAGCTGAAGTCCAAAAACGAAGAAGTGCGTGTCAGAGCTTCCTTTGAGCTCTATGACAATGTTCTCACCGTTTCTCGAGGTCAGTTTCATCATATCGGGTTGTCTGGTAAGCTTAGAAGCTGACTCCTAGCTCCTCAGATTGGGCCCCCGAGAAATTCCTCGAATTCTACAATGCCGTCAGCCAGCGCATCGCCCAGTTGGTCGTCACGGGCAGCGACGCCAACGAAAAAATTGGCGGTCTTCTAGCTCTCGACAGACTCATAGATTTTGACGGAGTAGATGCCGCACAAAAGACAACACGATTTGCCAGTTATTTACGAAGCGCGCTCCGAAGTAACGATAATGCAGTACTCGTCTATGCTGCTCGATCACTCGGCCGACTCGCGAAACCCGGCGGTGCGCTGACAGCGGAGTTGGTGGAAAGTGAAATACAGTCGGCATTGGAATGGTTACAATCAGAAAGACAAGAAAGCAGACGCTTTGCCGCAGTGTTGATTATACGAGAACTCGCCAAAGGATCGCCCACCTTGCTATATGGATTCGTGTCACAAATATTCGATCTTGTCTGGGTCGCCCTTCGGGATCCCAAAGTGCTTATTCGAGAGACCGCTGCCGAGGCTGTAAGCGAATGCTTTGAAATAATCGCCGCCCGAGATGTCGTCGCGAAACAACAGTGGTTTGCGCGCATCTACGAAGAGTCTTTACAGGATCTCAGGTCCAGCAATGTAGACTGGATTCACGGCTCCCTCCTGATATTGAGAGAGCTTCTCCTCAAAGGCGCTATGTTTATGAATGAGCACTACAGAAACGCCTGTGAGATTGTACTCCGTCTGAAAGATCATCGAGACCCAAAGATACGAACTCAGGTTGTCCGCACGATTCCGATCCTAGCTTCCTACGCGCCGATGGATTTCACAAACAACTACTTGCACAGGTTCATGGTCTATCTTCAAGCGCAGCTCAAAAGGGAGAAGGAACGAAATGCCGCTTTCATTGCGATCGGAAAAATCGCCAACGCCGTCGGTGTTGCGATTGGACAATACCTAGACGCCATAATAGTGTATATTCGGGAAGGCCTCGCCCTGAAAGCGAGGAACCGTGCAGGCGTGAACGAGGGACCTATGTTCGAGTGTATCAGTATGCTGTCGCTAGCAGTCGGCCAAGCCCTCAGCAAGTACATGGAAGCTTTGCTTGACCCGATCTTCGCCTGCGGCCTGAGTGAATCTCTTACTCAAGCCTTGGTAGATATGGCACACTACATCCCTCCCATCAAAGCTACGATCCAGGAGAAATTGCTCGACATGTTGAGCATCATCCTATGTGGAACACCCTTCCGACCCCTGGGATGCCCTGAGAACCGATTACCACCTGTTCCTTCATTTGCCAAAGATTTCACACCGCAGGAGCTTCATTCAGATACAGAAGTTGCCTTGGCTTTACATACATTAGGCAGCTTTGATTTCTCTGGTCATATACTCAACGAATTTGTCCGAGACGTCGCCATAAGATACGTTGAAAGCGATAATCCAGAGATCCGAAAAGCTTCGGCCTTGACATGTTGTCAGCTCTTCGTCCACGATCCTATCATCAACCAAACAAGCAGTCATTCTATACAGGTTGTGGGCGAAGTCATTGATAAATTGCTTACCGTGGGCGTCGGCGATCCCGATCCCGAAATCCGCCGCACAGTTTTGTTGTCGTTGGACCGAAAGTTCGATCGTCATCTAGCCAAACCAGAGAATATTCGATGCTTGTTCCTGGCAGTTAATGACGAGGTCTTTGCCGTGCGCGAGGCTGCTATCAGTATCATCGGACGCCTTTCCAGTGTCAACCCGGCATATGTCTTTCCTCCTTTGAGAAAGCTCCTTGTCAATCTCTTGACAGGGCTAGGGTTCGCTAGCACGGCTCGGCAGAAAGAAGAGAGCGCGCAGCTCATTAGCCTCTTCGTTGCTAATGCGACCAAGCTTATAAGATCTTACGTCGACCCCATGATCACTTCCTTGCTACCCAAGACCACCGATCCGAGTGCGAATGTGGCATCGACAACTTTGCGAGCCATCGGAGAACTCGCAAATATCGGTGGCTCTGAAATGAAAAACTACCTACCGCAGCTTATGCCAATCATCCTGGATTCTTTGCAGGATCTGTCATCACATTCGAAACGAGAAGCCGCCTTACGAACACTGGGTCAACTAGCCAGTAACTCCGGTTATGTTATTGAACCATACATGGAGTATCCCCAACTACTTGCTGTCTTGATCAACATCATCAAGACCGAACAGGCTGGCTCATTGCGCAAGGAAACCATCAAATTACTGGGTATCCTAGGAGCTTTGGATCCTTACAAGTATCAACAAATCAGCGAGATCTCGCCTGATGTTCGATATATCAACGAAGTGCAGCCAATATCAGATGTCGCCCTCATCATGCAAGGCCTTACACCGTCCAACGAAGAATACTATCCTACAGTGGTCATCAATACATTACTACAGAACATACTACGAGAGAACTCTTTGGCGCAATACCACTCCGCTGTGATTGACGCCATCGTCACAATATTTAAGACCCTTGGATTGAAATGTGTATCGTTCCTTGGGCAGATTATTCCAGGCTTTCTAGGAGTGATCAGAAGCTCTCCTGTCGGTCGACTGGAATCATATTTCAATCAGCTTGCCATCCTTGTTAACATTGTTCGCCAGCACATTCGTGCTTTTCTTCCCGAAATCATCGACACCATACGCGATTATTGGGACTCGAATCATCAAGTGCAAGCCACGATTCTTTCTTTGATCGAGGCGATCTCCACAGCGCTTGAAGGAGAATTCAAGAAATACCTGGCCGGGTTGATTCCTTTGATGCTGGACACTCTTGAGAAGGATGTCTCGCCACGCCGACAGCCATCCGAACGCATCCTACATACTTTCCTCATCTTCGGCTCTAGCGGCGAGGAGTACATGCACCTGATTGTTCCATCTATTGTGCGCCTCTTTGATAAGGTTCAGAATCCTCTTAATATTCGCAAATCCGCCATTGAGACCTTGGGCAAGTTGTCTCGCGAAGTCAATGTATCTGACTTTGCCTCGCTTATGATCCACTCTTTATCCCGAGTAATTGCAAGCAATGACCGCACGCTTCAAAAAGCCGCTATGGATTGTATCTGTGCTCTTATCTTCCAACTAGGACAAGATTTCACTCATTATATACAGCTCATCAACAAGGTACGTTTGCGTCAACAGCTTCTCTACAATGGTCGACTAACACCCAAAATAGATCATGAAGCAGCATCAAGTCACTAATTCTTCGTACGAATCATATGTTGTCAAATTGCAAAAGGGCGAATCTCTTCCACAAGATCTAACTCTTCACGAGAATTACCGAACTCTGGCGGATGATACAAATTATGCGGAAATAGGACAGAAGAAGATGCAAGTGAATCAGCAACATCTCAAGAATGCATGGGATGCCTCCCAAAAGTCAACCCGCGAAGATTGGCAGGAATGGATCAGGCGTTTCAGCGTAGAACTCTTGAAAGAGTCTCCTTCGCCAGCTTTGAGAGCATGCGCTAGTTTGGCTGGTATCTATCAACCTCTAGCTAAGGATCTGTTCAATGCTGCCTTTGTGTCGTGCTGGACGGAACTCTACGACCAGTACCAAGAGGAACTCGTGCGTTCTATCGAGAAGGCTTTGACATCTCCAAACATTCCTCCAGAAATCCTTCAGATTCTACTCAACCTCGCAGAATACATGGAGCACGATGATAAGGCTCTCCCAATCGATATTCGAACATTGGGCCGGTATGCAGGCAAGTGTCATGCATTCGCCAAAGCGCTTCACTACAAGGAGTTGGAATTCGAGCAAGACCAAAACTCTAGCGCTGTAGAGGCTTTGATTACAATCAACAATCAACTCCAGCAGTCCGATGCAGCCATTGGTATCCTCCGTAAGGCTCAAGCGTACCGCGATGTTGAGCTCAAAGAAACTTGGTTTGAGAAGCTGCAGCGCTGGGAAGAAGCACTTGCAGCTTACAAGCGACGTGAAAAACAAGATCCGGACTCTTTCGGTATCACAATGGGCAAGATGCGTTGTCTACATGCTCTTGGAGAGTGGAAACTTCTCTCTGATCTAGCACAAGAGAAGTGGAATCAGGCATCAGTGGAACATAGACGAGCAATTGCGCCACTAGCGGCTGCGGCTGCTTGGGGTCGTGGTCAATGGGACCTTATGGACTCTTATCTTGGTGTTATGAAAGAGCATACCCCTGATCGATCTTTCTTCGGAGCTATTCTGGCCATCAACCGCAATCAATTTGAAGAAGCTGCACTTTACATCGAAAAGGTGCGCAACGGCTTGGACACTGAACTTTCAGCTCTTCTGGGAGAATCATACAACCGAGCATACGACGTCGTTGTCCGAGTACAGATGCTTGCTGAGCTCGAAGAAATCATCGTCTTCAAGCAGAACGTTGGTGATCCCGAGAAACAGCAAGCGATGCGTGAGACTTGGAATAAGAGACTCCTCGGCTGCCAGCAGAATGCAGAAGTGTGGCAACGAATGCTTAAAGTACGACAGCTCGTCATACCGCCGCATGAGAATATGGACATGTTGATCAAATACGCCAACCTCTGCCGTAAATCGAACCGAATGGGCATTGCAGAACGTACTTTGGCATCTCTGGAAACCGAGGTGTCAGGGCCTAACGGCATTGAAATTGTGGTGCCACCGGAAGTCAAATATGCACGATTCAAGTTCGCATGGGCTCAAGGCCACCAGGTTGACGCTTTGCAATCACTCAAGGAATTCACCTCTGTGCTTGCAGATGATCTCACGAGGTACAATGCCTTGCTTACGAACCATACTGACCATGACGGTACAAATGGAGTCAATGGCATGCTCGATAACAACCCTGATGTCAATCACCTTCGATCAAGAATTGGAGACGTGACAAAACTAAAGAAACTTCTCGCCAAGAGCTATTTGAAACAAGGAGAATGGCAGACAGCTCTTCAAAGCGGAGACTGGCGACCAGAGCATGTTCGGGAAGTGTTGAATGCGTACTCGGCAGCGACACAGTTTAACCGCGACTCCTACAAAGCCTGGCATTCTTGGGCTTTGGCTAACTTTGAGGTTGTTACTACCCTGGCTGCTCAGCAGAGTCGTGACGGCTCCTCGGTTCCCGGTCATATCATCAACGAGCATGTTCTACCAGCCATTCGTGGCTTCTTCCGCTCCATCTCATTATCTTCTACATCCTCACTACAGGACACCTTGAGATTGCTCACGCTGTGGTTCACCTATGGAGGGGACACAGATGTCAATAGTGTTGTAACTGAGGGCTTCACTTCTGTGAATATCGACACATGGCTTGCAGTTACGCCACAACTGATTGCCCGTATCAACCAGCCCAACGCAAAGGTTCGCACCGCAGTTCATCGACTTCTGGCCGAGGTTGGCAAAGCACATCCTCAAGCACTCGTGTACCCTGTGACCGTTGCCATCAAGTCAAATGTCGCACGACGATCTCAATCGGCCACCTTTATTATGGAAAGCATGAGACAGCATAGTGCGAAGTTGGTTGAACAAGCTGATATTGTCAGTAACGAACTGATCCGTGTTGCTGTTTTGTGGCACGAGTTATGGCATGAAGGTCTAGAAGAAGCATCACGATTGTATTTCGGTGACCATAACGTGGAAGGAATGTTTTCTACGTTAGCTCCGCTTCATGACTTGCTGGACAGAGGTGCTCAGACATTGAGAGAGGTGTCGTTTACACAAGCATTTGGTCGTGACCTGGCTGAAGCTAGACAATATTGCCTCTTGTATCGCGAAACTGAAGAGCTTGGTGATTTGAACCAAGCTTGGGAACTTTACTATAATGTCTTCCGCAAGATCGCCCGTCAGTTGCCTCAATTGTTAACACTTGATCTTAAGTACGTCTCGCCAAGACTGAAGGAGGTATCGGATCTTGATCTGGCCGTGCCGGGTACATTCCATCCAGGTAGACCGATCATCAGAATCATGAGCTTTGATCCTGTCTTGCACGTTCTCCAAACCAAGAAGCGTCCACGAAGAATGACACTCAAGGGAAGCGACGGCAATTCCTATATGTACGCGCTCAAGGGACACGAAGACATCCGACAAGATGAACGTGTCATGCAGCTGTTCGGTCTTGTCAACACTCTCCTCGACAACGATAGCGAGAGCTTCAAACGACATCTGTCTGTTCAACAATTCCCGGCTATTCCTCTGTCACAAAACTCGGGTCTTATCGGCTGGGTTTCCAACAGTGACACATTGCATGCGCTCATCAAGGAATACCGAGAAAGCCGCCGTATTCTGCTCAACATCGAACATCGTATCATGCTTCAGATGGCACCTGACTACGACAATCTTACCTTGATGCAAAAGGTCGAAGTCTTTGGCTACGCTATGGACAATACAACGGGCAAGGATCTCTACCGTGTTCTTTGGTTGAAGAGCAAGAGTTCAGAATCCTGGCTCGAGCGACGTACCAACTACACACGCTCCTTGGGTGTTACGTCAATGGTCGGATACATCCTTGGCCTTGGAGACAGACATCCTTCCAATCTTTTGCTTGACCGACTTACAGGAACGGTTGTGCATGTTGATTTCGGCGACTGTTTCGAAATTGCAATGCATCGGGAGAAGTATCCGGAAAGAGTGCCGTTCCGTCTTACGCGTATGTTGACGTTTGCTATGGAAGTTAGCAACATTGAGGGAAGCTATCGCATTACATGTGAAGCTGTTATGCGCGTCATTCGGGAGAATAAGGATTCGTTGATGGCTGTGCTTGAAGCTGTAAGCATTTATTCTTTCTTTTACTTTCGACCCTAACTAACACCGTATAGTTTATTCATGACCCTCTGATCAACTGGCGTCTCGGAACTCGCGAGTCACCTGAAAGACCATCATTCTCCACTGTTGACCGCCGACAATCGATCGTGGATGATGTCAATCTCGAGCACGGCATTCAACCAAGCAACTTTACCCGCCATCGCCGAGCATCTATCCTAGAAGGTGGCGGCATCCTCGACGCACCACAAGGAGTTGCAAACGAAGCTCGCGAGGCACAGAATGCGCGCGCTCTACAAGTCCTCGCCCGTGTCAAGGAGAAGCTTACTGGGCGAGACTTTAGACCCAACGAAGAACTGAATGTGAGCGATCAGGTCGACAAGCTTCTTGCTCAGGCGACTAGCGTTGAGAATATCTGTCAGCACTGGATCGGATGGTGTAGTTTCTGGTAGATTGTTATTTCATGGGTTATTTGTAAGATGATAGATGGTGGTTCGGTGGCATTGGGGATTTGCTGTTCTTCTTAATCTTGTTCAGTTAGGCGCAAGGAGTGATACTCGTTTGTATCTGGGTTATGCCTTCAACATGTGTATAGTCATTTATATGGAGCGGAGAATAATGCTTTTATCTTTCATACTTTTTACCATGAGCTTCATACATAGTAGTACGTATGAACAAATTGATAATAACTAGGAAGATGCCGCTATGACATCTTCTTTGTCCATCCTGGGGTTAGCGGGGAAGCAACCAATGAGCCGAGGTTCTCCAGATCGACAACTAAGTTACAGCAACCTCATGACCTCTCCTTCAATTCCTCTTCTTCATTCACCACCAACCTCCCATCCATTCCCGGAGGCACGTTCATCAATGATTACCTTACCAACCACCTAGTCAACAACCTGACGCTATAGTCAAATCTACTGGAATGCCGCCTCCACAACCAAATCCACCACCAGACGATGCCGCGGCACCAGCCGTTCACCCAGTCATACAAAATGCGTTGCGTGTCTCTCTAAGCGCAAAGGAGTACAAAGTCCTCCACGAGCGCATACTCAAACGATCCTTGACACTAAACAATCGTCTTCCGTCACCTGCTAAATATGAGAGCATTGTGCGGACGTCGAATAAGTACAATGTAGCCGCTATCCGGGCGTCGCTGAGGGTGTTTCTGGGTGTTAGTGGAGGAATGTCGTTGGTTGAGGCTGTTACTGCTAGGATTGGGAAGGGTGATACTAGGTAGACTTCCTTACTGTTTCTAAATTGAGGCAATTGTTATACGTACTAACTAAAGGTTCAGCGCCAAAAAAGCACCACGCGAGGCCTTCCTCCGCTCCCCAAAATACCGCCTCGCTCTCTCCGTTTCCTTGGTTCTTCTCATCCACCGCATATTATACCGCTTCTTCGTCCGCCTACGCGCAAACCTCCGCACAGAAGACGCAAGACTCTTCCGCGAACGAAACCCTCGCTTCTCACAAGCCCTAACCTCAAAATATGCTCCCGTCGTAGGCGCCAGTCTTGCCGGTGCTGCATTAGGTGTTTGCCCGCAAAGCAAACTCCGCGTGACCATCGCCATTTATATGGCTACTCGCAGCTTGGAATTCTTGTACAATGCGTTAAATATCAAGGGGTATTTGAAGTATAAGCCGTGGTGGTTTGGGAGTTGGTTGTTGATGCCGATTTCGTGTGCGCAGTTGTTTCATGCGTTTGTGTTTGATCGGGAGACTATGCCTAAGGTAAGCCAACGCCTCCCATATTGTGTGGAACGACATGCTAATTCATGGGTAGTGGATGGGTGACTTGCTCCTTCGATTTTCTGGGAGCTACATCCCACAGCGCCCCGAGCACTTTCCGGCTGCTGTATCATGGCCGAGTCAGCATGATCTGGTTGATTCCCTCGGCTCAATCGCTGATTTGAGATGGCCGTATGTTTAATCTACTTTCAAGCAAGATGAGAAGCTAACTTGTCTAGGAAATTCATCTCGCCCATTCTGCATCCTAATAACCCCAATCCCCTTCCAAAACAAATTAAGTCAATCTCACCATTAACTTCGCCAGCTCATCCAAACATTGCCTCATTGTCATGTGCCGTGCTTCATCCCAGCACACCAAGCTGCAGCACCGCCTTCATGCACCACATCCTAAACTCTGCCCCTGCGTTAGTTCGGTTTATCACTATCGCCGCCCTAGCCATGTCAGCAGCCAGCTACAAAAAGGTCCTCTCCAACCCTTTGTCATCAATCAACATAATTTCCAAGCGAATCCTCAGCTTGACAGCTATTCTATCTGCATCAACCGGTTCATTCTGGGGAAGTATTTGTCTACTCAACAGCCTGCTTCCCCGCTCCACCCTCCCCACAAAACGATTCTTCATCAGTGGCGCAATGGGCGGTTTACCATTCGCATTTCTCGAGCAGGCACGGGGGACATTTACGTATATCTTCCGCTCGGCTATCTATTCAGCCTGGGCTACGGGCGTGAAACGCAGATACTGGCGGGAATGGAAGACGGGCGAATTAGCGCTTATAGTGGCGTCGTGGGCGCTACTTGGTGCTGTGCTTGAGTGTTCGCCAGAGGCTGTTGAGGGTGCTGGGTTGAGAAAGGGGCTTGCGTGGTTGAGAGGGGATGGGTTAACGGATCCGGTGGAAGCTGCGTTGAAGAGGAAGAGGAGGGCGACAGTGACGCAGAAAGACGAGGGAGAGAAGTCCGCCTAGGCTGAGCTTTTGACCGTCGTCTTCGGTTGTGTCTTTTTGTTCGTTTTTATTGATACCATACGAGAGTAATACGCGAGTTGCAAGTGATTGTAGGCGGTTTCTTGTTCTTATATCCCATCATGTATAAAAGCCGGTTCATTCAGGGGCCAAATGTGTATAAATATCTTTCTAGGTTAAATTGATGAGATGATTAAGTTTTGGTCACATGCTCTCCTTGCCCTACTTCCACCTCCAACTCAACTTACAACGCGGCCCTCTCAACCCTCTGCCCCTTTTCATCAAAAAAGATCTTCTTCCCACTAACCAACGCCTCCTGCAACGCATGCCCAATCTTAACCGCCTGCACCGCCCCGTCCAACCTCAACGGCACCGGCTTATCATCCAGACAACAATCCGTAAACTCTCTCGCCTCAGTCACAAACGCCTCTCTGAACCTATCAAAATAATGCTGCGGCAGCTCCCTCCTCACGCCATCGGCTTCATAGACATCGACGAGGTTGATCTGTGGGTGGGTGTTGACGGTTAGTTTACCCTTTGTGCCGATTATCTCCGTGGAATCCTCCTGCCCTGCGGCCATCATGCGCGAAGCATAGAAATATGCCATTCGGCCGTCGTGAAACTCCACGAGACCGACGGCGTTATCTCGATCATTATATTTTATTAGGTCTGGCTCGACAGCCGTTATCCCTACAGCTGAGACCGATTTCACCATAGGCGCTACTTTCCCGTTCTCGCTATAAAACCAAAGCACGAGGTCAATATCATGTATAGAACAATCAACGAATATCCCGCCCGAGAACTGGGCGTACGCAACGAAAAACCCCGAGGGATCGAGCTTGTCACATGTCTGTGACCGAATCACGCTAGGACGCCCGATTGTACCTGCGAGCATTTTGGTGTGTGCGTCGCGGTAGGAGGCGTCGAAACGTCTGCTGAAGCCGCAAAGGACTTTGAGATGGGGTTTGCGGTTTGCGGCGTCGAGGACGGATTGCGACTGTTTCAAAAGTGTCAGCTCTCACCCTTTTACTAAGAAAAGGGAATAGGGGAGGGTACAATTTCAACGCTGGTAGACAACGGCTTCTCGCACAAAACATGCAAATCAGCCTCAATCGCCTTGATGGCTTGCTCAGCATGTACAACCGTCGCAGATGCAATGACGACAGCCTGCAAACCCTCATGCTTGAGCATGTCGTCGTAGTTCTTGTAGATTGTCACGCCTAAGGGCCCAAGGCATTCGCTTGCCCATTCGAGTTCGGTTTCGTCGGGGGAACTGACGGCTACCAGGTGGGCGCGAGGGGTTTGTTCGGCGAAGTGTAGGGCATGCCGTTTTCCCATGCGGCCTAGGCCGGCGCAGGCGATGTGTAGAGGGGTCATTTCTTCTTCTTGATATGCGGATTCTTTCGAGAAGAGGTTCATATAGCTAGATCTGTACTTTTCCCCTCTTTAGGGGTAGAAAGTGGACTGAAGACTACGGGGGATATTTATCCTCTCAACCTGAAATACGGACCAACTCCATACCTAGTCAACCAGTAAGTACATAGTAGCACAGATTCCGTAAATATTAGAACGGATCGACCTCGTTATCGGATGCTATTGGGGTTCTTTGTAAGAAACGCAGTCTTCATAGGCCCAGTTCGGAAATGGGTTTCCTAGAGCAGGTGTGCAGAAGCTCACCGCATGTCTGCTTGATCGGTGATTGCTCCTATCGAATTATTTGGTCTAAAGAAAAGAAAAACGGCATTTATTTTGAATGGTCTTTGAGCATTGGCTTATGGATTTTGGTGGAAGGTGCATCTAAATGGAAGGTCTGGCGAGGCAAGGAATCCGTGTTAGAGCTAAGCCGACAGACAAGGAGTATCAGGTATTTACTTCAAATCATAAGACTGATTGGTACACAAGCCATTTCAGTCATTATTGCGTCCAGATGGCCACAACTGGCCGTGCCCGAGTCTGACTGAGCAGTTTAGTTGCAAGTTAGGGCTATTGTTTGTGATGCCTGAATCGTAAGGCTACCAGCTATGTCGTATATCTTTACTCTCCGATGTTCGTCGGTGTCGACACTCACAATCGTTCATCATTATACCTTGCGAACAGTATGGACTTCGTTTTCAGCCAGATGCAGCTGTGCCAGCTGCAAGCACCAACTCGCCGTCGATGAGGTCCTTGCTTGGGGCTGGTTATAGCGACGTATATCATGGCTCCGTTATAACCGCAGGGCAGTGCGAAGACTGTGCTTTCCATTCGCAAACGGTCAGGTCTTGTCCTCCTCAACAAGCAAGAAGCAAACAGACAATAATCGATTTTAACTCCATACTTGGCAACTACGAGGCAGTCACTGATGGATGGTCCGGCAAATGTATTTGAAGAAGAACTTATGGACTTTTGATTCGAACGCAAAATTCATTCTGGATTGACGACGCAACCTGGACGCCTGTTACGAAAGTATGCAAAAGACCTGCTTACAGGTTTTTGACTGGCCAATGTGGGCGCTAAGCTGGTCGATACTTGCATCTGGTGGAATTTCTATCTAGTTATGCAAGGCTATTACGATGGCTATTTTCAGGCGCATGGGAAGACAGTTCTGAAGGAGCATCACGAGAAGCTAGAAATAAAGCTGGATACAGGAGGACGGGATTACCTCAACTGCGTTGAAGACGGCTGTCATCACGCTTCAAGACAGGACAAGCCACTGAGTTGAGGTCAGAGAGCCGTTATGCACGTTTTTATCAAGCCTATTCCAGACCAGCCATTTCCCGATGGCAGTAAATGAGGCGGTCAACTCGAACAAAATATGGAAGAAGCTACAAAAGATCTCGTCTTGAACGGGTTGCGTAATATGGGTGTCTGGTTTTCGGCATCGACCACCACAGCTTTTGCATCTTGGTACGTGAGGATTTGAGACTAAGATTACGCGATGCACACTTGGAACTTCCTTGACACTCAATTAGAAGTTTAGCTGCGACTGGGTCATTCGTTTAGGTTAGTTTATCTGAAAACAGTGTTGTCCTTGAATACGTTCTCGTCCGAAACTGCGTTGCCTTTGGTGTGGTAACATCAAACCTACAAATAGAGAATTCTAGACCTACACGTGGTTCCTAGAGAAGAAAAGAAAGGCCGATACCCAAAGTGACTTTTACATCATATCATAAATCCACTGATGGTAGCACTCGATTGTTTGACTATTCTTCATGTCTTCCGGAAACCCTAATCACCTAATTTCGAAAACCCGCAGGCTGAAGAAAGAAGAGGGAAGATATTAGACGTGCAATAATGAGATCAAAAGGGGAAATATCCAAATCTCGACCTGCCTGTGCCGCGCTCGCACATCGATTTTGTCATGATCACGGTAGATGATACAAGTCTGGATTCATGGTGCAGTCAATTCGGCACGGCCTCGTCGCATATCCTCTGCAAAGGACCGATCACCTGCGTCGGGCCGTCCATCAAGTTCCAAAGGAACACCAAGGACTCCTAGCCAAAAATCCTGATCTAAAGCACGTTCGGCAATTCGGCGGTTGCTTTCGGTTTTGAACATGGTAGGTGGGAACACCATGGTTGCGTATATTTTCTCCGTAGCAAAGTCGTCCAGCAGGCCTTCCTCTTCCATCAAGACTGTAAACAAGACGCCATGTATGAACCTTGCCATATCTGTGGTTAAACAACCCTCGAAGGATTGTTCTGCGCATGTCGCTGAGCTGTTGGAACAATTTGTTGTCGTCAGAGAGATCACAGGCTCTACAGTCACAGGCAAATTCCAGGATCTCATGTCGCTCTTTTCTAGTATAGAAGTGGAAGTGCCCATCGTAGCAGATCGTGATTTCCTCGCCAGCGGCGATATCTCTCATTGCAACGTTGGAGATGGAGTCTTCGGTTGTTTTGGTCCATGGAATTCTAGCGTTTGGTAAGCACGAATGATTGAAGCGCCCCTGAAGGGGAAACAACCCTTCTCTGATTTGGACGCCAGGCCGGTAATATCCCTCAGCGACAAAAGCAGCATCTTGGCTTGTCAAACTAAATTTATTCTGGAACCACATCTCCATGAGATACACGAAAGGTTGTGATCCATTGTTGCGCAGGCATTGCACCACCATCTCTCGTTCAGACTGTCTGATGCTTGACCATGCTCTGCCCACATCATCTTCGGTGACATCTTCTCCTGCGGGTTTGGATATGATGAAGATGGCTTTCTCTTTTAAATTGACGTCGCCCTTCTTGATGGGCCTGGTAGCAAATACACCCCATCCTTTCCCAGGCGATGGTTTCAGCTCGATCGGCGCGTCGTCAGGGATTTTGAGGCTGCGATATGCTAGAGATGCCAGAGTCAGTCAGGCTTATGTATGGCATATTTGATACTTACGATGTGGTTCAGACATGGCGTCTCGCGTATTCCAGTCTTCTTGAGATACTTGTCTGGTGAAGAAGATGGGAGAAAGAGAAGAAGGAAAGAAGCAGGGACTGGGATGACTGATGGAAGTAGTCATGAGGCGTGGCTGGGCAACATGGTTCTGGAGACCAGACACAGACAAACGAAATGATAGACACCGACAAAGTTGGAAGAACAAACGGAAACTCCTACAAAGAACAGAGAACCAATAAAAATGGCTTAGAACTAGGGTTTATACCTGGCAAACGCAATGCCCTTTCTCTGCGATATGAGAGACAGCATCCTTCCGCATTGTTCTCCTATGCAGGTGACTCAAGACGTTCATCATCTCCCAGCATTCGATGACTCAGGAGAGGATATAGTTGGGACTGATATCCAGTGTTGTCCCCTTTTAATGGCCTTTTTATGACATTGAGTACTCTTACATTCGATCCTGTCTAAGGTCGTCTTTGTACCTTTGTATGATGCCAACACTACTCATGGTTTGCTTGTGGCTTCAGAGACTGCGATGTAAGTGACTCCTCCCTCTGTGGGATTGATGGCTCAAGCTGCGTTCACCCTCCGGATGTCGCGAATTACATATGTGCCATTCTCACGCTCAAATGCGTCTGATATATAATATCAATCGGGGCATTTGGGGTCGCTTCCATAGAATATACCTACCGTCCAATCAATCTCATGCGCAGCTACTATTGATTGAAAAATTCCATGATAAGATACATGTAAGAATCCACTCGTAACTTAATAAATAGTCTTCATCACAAACCACGTGCACCTCAGTATATCCTATGTAGCACTTTGAGCATGATCATGATGGTCGACACCCTAATGTAGTTGAGGTTATAGGTCATTACTTTACTGCTTCCTACAACAAGTCTCTATGTCCCAGTGGTTAAGGAGTCCGGCTGTTATCAGCATCTACGAAGATGATGACCGCACACCGGAAGATCGGTGGTTCGATCCCACCTAGGGACGTCTTTCTTTTTAATTGTTTTTTTCTCAATTTATTCCGCATCATTTTTTTTTTTTGCTCTTCTCATTACGCATTAATATGTCTTTATTCTTAATTTCAAGATCGAGTACTATGTAGCGTATATATGTATATATTGTCGTATCTACAACTGAATCTATCACAACCCGCCCCAACTCCGGAAATTTACCACTTATCAGGAAACCCCATGTCAACACCAAACGGCGGCGCAACATATCTCTTCTGCTGCCGACTAGCCTTGAGATCATCGGCATATTTCTGCAAAAGCGCGACATCTTCGGCGTCTAGTTCAACCAATTCCCGGTTTGCGGTGATGCGGTCTGGGTTGATTGATTTTGCGAGGACGACGGAGCCACGGGCCACTAGGTACCGTACAGAGATCATCAGCACTAGGTAAATCACAAAAGGGAGTAGAGTGAGCTGGGAGAAAGGACGTACAGTGCCAACTCAACAAAACCGCCGCGGGGCTCACACCCCTCTTCTTCGCGATTTCAACAACCGGCTCAGCAGTAAACAACGGACTCCCCGTCGACCCCAGCGGACTATACGCCTCAATCAAAATGCCCTTGCTCTTACAAAAATCCACAATCTCCTGCTGCGCTAGTTGCGGGTGATTCTCAATCTGATTTGTGGCGGGGACAATGCTTGCTTCTGCAAGAAGTGCTTCGAGAAAGGGGACGCTGTAGTTTGAGACGCCGATGGCTTTCACTTTGCCACTGGCGGGGAGTTTTTCCATTGCTTTCCAGGTGTCGATGTGGTTGTGGCTGTGGATTATGTCGCGGGTGCCGTCGGGGAGTTTGGGGAAGAGGGGATGGTTTCCTCCAACACTGTCAGCTTGACACCTTTTTTTTCACGGAAAAGGCGAGAGGGGAGAGGGAAGGGATACCCTTATCATTCATCCTCACAGGCCAATGCACAAGATACAAATCCACATAATCCAACCCCAACGCTTTCAGGCTCGTATCAAGTCCCTCCTCGACTCTGTTGGCGTACACATTCCACAGTTTCGTAGTCACGAAGAGATCCTCTCTCTTCACGAGGCCATCGTCAATGGCGGCCTGGATACCCTTGCCAACGTCGACTTCGTTGCTGTAGGCGAGCGCGGTGTCGATGTGGCGGTATCCGACTTTGATGGCGTGGTAGACTGCGCGTTGAGTTTCTTCGGGGCTGGATTGCCACGTTCCTTTTCACGGCTGTTAGTTATGCGCCAGAATTTTTAGAGGGGAGAGGTGAGTACCGAAACCCAAGGCGGGAATCTCAGCGCCTGTGTTGAGTTTGTAGCTTTTTTCAGCGAGGGGTGCCATGATTCTTTTCGTCTGTATATACAATATGTACCTGGTGAATTGTGAAAATGTAGAAAACTACGTATTTAAGGGGAAATGTATTTATTCCATCTACCCCGCAGATACATGCCGCCAGATAGTCCGGATATTTAACTCCTTATCCCACTCCACCCCCAAATCTCTGGATAATTCGGGCAAATTTGACTAATAAATTGCGGTACAGCCCCGGGTTAAGTCGCGGACGACGGACGTCCTCCGGAACTATTTGGTAGAGTAAAGTTGATTCGATTTGTATGTACAGCCATGGTTGTACTCCTCCAATCTTTACCAGGTACATGTAACTGTGAGCAATTTCACGGTATGGCGATCAGTCGCTCGGGTAAAAGCTGCCCGAGTTGAATTTTTATAACCATATACTACCCAAGTGCTCCATACAGAGGATAGCGAAATGGCGTGATTCAGCCGATTCCACCAATAACGAGAAAACTCAATCTCGTACTTGAAGAAACTAAAAATATCAGGAACACGCGTGAAAAAAATGACATCAATTGCCGCTGTCCTACTAAGTTACTACTGTATTGAAGCGAACTCGGAAACCATTTTCTCCTCTGGCCCTGGCGGTAGGGTTAGGGTAAAGCCGCACCCCCACGATCGGCGGCCCAGAGCTGCGAAATGATTCGTCGCTCGGAAACCATTTCTCTGTCTGAAGGGTGGATGGATTCCTCGTAGTCCTTCTAGAAGGGTTCATTTGCCACTGCTTGACCCCCCCCTTCCGTCTGGGAGAGAGTGTCTGGTCTTCCAGATACGGAAATTCACAATCCCATCCAGATACGGCAATTCGCCAGATACGGCAAGTAGAATGATTTCCGATGATGGTGTGTTGCATGTTCTATTCTTGCTGAAGGCTGCTGACGTCGTTGGACTTATGTCATGATCAATCTACAGATGCGATGTTCTGATCTGATGTTCTGATGTTCGGGAATTGGCAGTTCCACAGAGATTGTGAATATGGAATCTGACTTCCGTGATAGCGGCCTGGGGTAGTGATGGGATGTATATAAGCGTAGATTCGTCCACGACGATGATGCTTTCCAAGATACAAAATAAAAATATAGATAAATATATAAGGAAAATGGCACCAGGCGCAACATTCGTCGAACTCTCCCCCGCCGTCGAAAGTGACGCAGGGATCTTCAACACAAAACGCGACGGCAAAGCCCTAGAAGCTCTATCCGACGACATCGACGCCGTCAACATCCTCAAACCTTCCACCACCACAACAGGAAATACAACCGAAAAAGGGTTGTATGAAGAAAGCGAATTCGACAAGTCAAAGGACAAATCCCAATTCCGGCAATACACCACCGCCTGCGACCGCGTCAAAAACTTCTATCATGAGCAACACACCAAGCAAACCGTGGCGTACAACCTGCAAGCCCGCAACAAATTCCATTCCAGCACGCGAGCTAGGATGAGCGTGTGGCAGGCAATCGAGAAACTCAATACGTTGATTGATGAGTCTGATCCGGATACGTCGCTGAGTCAGATTGAGCATTTACTGCAGTCTGCGGAGGCGATTAGGCGAGACGGAAAACCGAGGTGGATGCAGCTTACGGGCCTGATACACGATTTGGGGAAGTTGTTGTACTTTTTTGATGCGCAGGGCCAGTGGGATGTTGTCGGTGACACCTTCCCTGTGGGCTGCGCATTCGATGAGCGCATTATCTATGGGCGGGAGAGTTTTAAATCAAACCCTGACTTCGGGCATGAGGTCTTCGATAATGGGCTTGGGATTTACTTCCCGGGAATTGGATTGGATAATGTGATGATCTCCTGGGGACATGATGAGTATTTGTATCATGTTGTCAAGGATCAGTCTACTTTACCGGATGAGGCGTTGGCCATGATTCGGTATCATTCGTTCTATCCCTGGCACAATGCTGGTGCGTACGAGGAATTGATGAATGAGAAAGACCGCGAGATGCTCAGGGCGGTCAGGGCGTTTAATCCGTATGATTTGTATAGTAAGAGTGATGCACTGCCCAAAGTGGAGGAGTTGAAGGCTTATTATGAGGAGTTGATTGATGAGTACTTTCCGGAGAAGATTATCAACTGGTGATCTATCGGGATGCTTGGATTTTGTGTGGATAGAGAAGAATAGTTGATTGCGTACTTTACATGACTGAATGACCAATGCTCGCTATATCAAAACTACTCAAAACAGACCAACGCTAAATCATCAATCGTAATGCAAAGACAAAAGTATCAACAAGAAGCAAAAAATCTACCCAAGAACAAATCGGTGTCGTCTATCGTACATGTCAACCAAACCTCCTGGCAAAATTTATCACCTTCAAGAGTGTTAGTCGCCAAACTTCCGAATAACAGACTGTGAGCCCCCTTCTGGCTGGTAGCCACGCCATTCACGATGCAAAGTGTACTCGTGGCGAATCACCCCCATATCAGTATCAAATGGATATTCAACCATCTGTATGTGGACAGCAAACTCTCGATAGCCTAGCTCCTTCATAGCGTACAGGTCGTCTTGGCCATCACCAACGCGCTGCGCGTGTGTCTGTAAAGCACTCACTCGACGCATCTCACGCTCTTGCAGAATAGACTTGATGAGATCCCCGGTCAGAAGGCCACGACCACGCATTTCTTCAATAACCTCGCGGAGGCGTACAAAAGGTAGAGCAAGGAGGATAGCGGATGCACGATTTGCCTCAGGGGTAGGCACAGGATGCTCGCCGAAAGCTAAGGTTGCCAGCATGGGGTTGCGGTTTGCGATGCTGTACTCTTCACGCAAATGGGACGGGATACGGTCTTGCAAGTCTTTTGACAAACCGGTGCGGTCAAAATAAAAGTCAGACGGCAAGTTCTCAACCAAAAAGTTGATGGCGGCTGAAGCGATTTTGGGAGCCCATTTCTGGACTACTTCGTTGTTCAAGTTGTCGAGAACAAGCTTTTTGTTTGCCTTTCCCAGTCGCTTTTTGCGTCGGTTTTTCTTTCCTTTCTTCTTGCTGCTGTTGCTGTTGCTGTTCTTGCCATCGTTTTCGTTGCTGGTGCTGGTGCCAGTGTTGGTATTGTTGCTGGCTTCGCTAATGTTTCTGCTATGATTGCCGTTGGTGTTGCTGCTGCTGTTGCTGCTGCTGTTGTCGTACGCCAACAAAAACTCTCCCGGATAAAGCCCAAACCGAAGTGCAGCCTCAAGGTTGCTCCAGTCAAACAGGTCCAAGACAAGATTAAACGCCGCATCGACAGCATCGGGCTGGTTGAGAAACGCCCCCGCAGCGCCATAACACAATACCAGATCCATGGCCGTTTTCTTCAGCATGTCAGACAGCCCATAACCGCCAACTTCCCCGAGAGCCGTCCGAGCGAAATCGTACACATTATCCTTGGTGATCAGCTCCAAACTGTAATAACGCTGTAAAGCAAATTCGAAGCTACGGGGTAGAGAGAAACTCTTTGCTGCAATGAGATGAATTGTCGCCTTTGGCTTCGTTACGCAATTCAAAATTTTACTGAGGACTGAGCTCTCTGAAATAATGACTCGATGGACATTGCACGTGCTTGATAGGAACGTGCCGCTTGCGGAGTCGAGCACAATCTTCAGGTCGGAGTATTTGCCAGAAACAGCCATATCGAGTAAATGAGTAGGAGCTGGCACGTTTCGACCGATTGTGGTGTTCGTGGGTGTAGAAGCCGGAGCAACGGACGTCTCGTCATTTCCAATACTGATATCAATGGACCGAGGTCGAGTTGAAGGGCGATCATTTGTTGGGGCATAGTACGAAGACCGAGTTTGAGAAGACACATCTGCAAGAGCGGCAGACGACGAGGCTTCAAAGCTTGCACGACGAGCTAAAGTAACGTTAGTTAAGCCCAAGTCACGATTCTAATGATCTATATTGACATACACTCGTGCCAAGACCCGGAACGCTGTCGCGAGCCAGAAGCAGAACGCCATTCTGCATATTCTTGAGCTCCAGGATCCGATGCCGAATACTCTCTAAATTGTGGATCCACGGGGGTGTTCACCGGATACGTGTCGGTAGAAAATATGGGCATATCTTCAGTCCCAGATCTACCTTCGTAGACCGGGTCAGATACATGCCATCTATTGTCTGCGACTGGCTGATCCAGAGGCTGACCCGGAGGTTGATATATCCACGAGGAATCATTTAGGTACGAAGGGCTGCGAAGAGCAGGTGGGAGCGAGATATCTGCTGCACGCAGTGGTGGTAGGTCCTCGCCTTCACGGATAGCTATACGGTCAGTAAGGATGTAATGATTGTAAAGTGAGCTAAAAATGTGAAGGATGCTCACATGGTGCAGCAGGGAAGGCGAATTCAGAGCCATCTGCCATTCTAATAATCTGGTATCGACGGCCATCATGGCGACTTCTTTCATCTGCCTCGAGGCCGGTAATTTCGGTGTGGTATGCCGTCGATATACCAGTGCCATGGACGACCATGGGACGGTCGATGATTGTAGTTATCTGCGTTCATGGCGAGTTAGCATTCTGGTTCGAAACAGACAGGCTGATCATCAGTCTTTGCAGGTGTTTTCAGGGTCCAACATGATATGTGTATTGTCAGTTTGCTTGCTTCTTCCTCAGCCTCCTTTTTTTGTGCTTTTGTGTTTTTCTATGTTTTTTTTTTTCTGTTTAGGAGGAATGATACATGCTCTCGCCACTGCTCAGAAGCAGCATCATCTTGAAAATGAAAACGGGATGGACCTGAAAGTGAGCGCCAAACAGCTGGCCTGGGAGGCGCTCCTTCCCCATCGGACAGGTTGAACAAGTCAACGTACTCGTCCTCTGGTTCTTCTATAATTGGTTCAAGGACTATATTCAAAAGCAAGTGAAAAATAAAGTCAAATCAAAGCAAGATGAAAATCAAGGAAAGAAAAGCAAAAATCAAAGTAAGATGCGAGAAACAGAAAGTGAAGCAAATGGCAAAATCAAATGTATCGGTTCATCATGAGAAGAGAAAGAAGAGAAGGAAGAGAAGGAAGAAAGAGGACCTACTTTAAAGGGCGTGCTGAGGAAGAAGTGGCCATGTCTCGGCATCTTCTCAGTCTGGTGATTTGTGGCTCAGTGATGATGTCGTGGTTCACGAGATAGAGGATGTGACAGACAACGGACAAAGAGGGGTGATGGGATGGGTGGTTTGCGATGAGAGAAAGAGAGAGGATCAGAAACAGAGACAGGAGGAGAGAAAGAAAAGCAACAACAGAGGAAGTTGCCGCCAGGGCAACAACAGCTGTCCCAATTAGGAAGGAGGGGGTGGGCGCCTGTTTGGCCTCTTGTTTGGTTGTCACAACAATGCCTTTGTTGGGGTCAGCCAGATGTCACAGCATGTTTTCACATACAAATGCTGTAATGTGCTGGTATGTTCTAGTTCAATGTCAATGATATTGCTTGCTGGAGACCCCCAGTCTTCATTATCTCGATGATATCAAGACCAGATTTGACCCTACCAAGTCAGATAGTGGGAGGTAATCTGGACACATACAACCAATTCTGCATCAGGCGGACTCCCCATGACTACAAGTTTGATATTTAAAAGATAGAGTACAGCTGATATTTGTATAATAGATTTCTAACCAAAAACCTGATATACAACAAAAAAATCTCCCGCGCCATGGATATCGCTAATGATAGACAGGTATGCTCAATGAATACATGACAAAAGTATCAAACGAACAAAGTCTGTTACACGACTCAAAGAACAGAAACAAAACAGTAGTATTGCCCAGTAGATCGAATTAGATCATCCCCCCCTGGATCTCAGTAGCAGGAGGATAATTAGGCATCGTTGGAGTCGCCGCCATCATGGCCTGTTGTCGAGCACGCGAATTCATAGGCCCACCTTCGCTCTGCATCTTGCGCAAGCTTGGTCGCGATTCCATTGGCCCGCCCGCCTGGTTGATATTATAGTTATTATTCATATTACTGATATTAGGAGGATAGTTGGCGCGTCGTTCGTCATCGTGGCTGGATCGAGCTGCCGGTGGTGTTTGTGCGCGATCGCCTTTGATTGCACCAAGGATTGTTTGTGTGGTCGTCGTTCGTCTACGGCGCGGATTCATTGGTGGGATGGGAGGAGTGTTGGGCATGCCGTTGCTGAGACTGGCTCCAGGAGGTAGCGACACCATGGGCACGTTGGATGTGCTGGAGACAAACGTGGGTTCTGAGATTTGTGACTTGGATACTTGTCTCTTTGGCAGAGCGTTGCCAGCAGGGGCGCGTTGAGGGAGTGACTGGGCGGGTGCATTATTTGACGAATCTGACCGGTTGACAAGCATGGGCGAGCCTCTTCCGTCGTCTTCGAGAGGAGGAGTGGCATTGGCCGAGTATGGAGGAACAACTGGGGAAGGTCGCGGTGACGTGCCAATGCTGCTGGCATCGCTTGGTGGGACGAGCTCCAATTGCGAAGGCGCGCGAGGTCGATTTCCAAACGTGCGGCCTGAACCATCAGAAACCGACCGTTCATTCGGAGTGTACTCGTTGTCGACCGATGGGCGCATGGAAGGAGGTGATCGTTCGACACGAGTATTATCACCGTATCGGCTTACAGAGTGTTCCGCTACCATATCGAGGTCCTCGCGATGCGGCGGGCGGCTTTTGGATCGTGCTGATGCGGAGGTTGACCGGTCCCTTCGATAATTAGCAGGCGAAGAAGGTCGACTGGAGCTAGAATCTGGCTCTTCACTGCCATGGCTGGTACTGCGAGAGTAGGTTGCTCGGCCGGAGACAGTGCGACCAGAGGCAATCTGTGGCGAGCTCGAGTTGGAATGTTTGCCTAGTCCACTGAATCCAGGGGTTACCTCGTCATCCCTCCAATGGTCAAGTGAAGGTGTCGAAGCGTTCATCAGTGGGCCACCAATCCCAAGCTTCTTCAATGCTTTAGAGGATGGCGGCGTTGCAAGTCCATCTGGAACACCATTCTTGGCTGCTCGATTCTTGAGAAGCGAGAAGCCATTTCCTGTCCTGGCACCAACCTCAGGAGTGCTTCGTCCAGGCCCTGGGCTGTTGGATCTGCTACCGATCTTGTGGAGATTCTCCTGAACTCGTCGTCGTCTTTCCGCCAGCTCGTGGGCGAACTCTTCACGCTCCTTTTGTGTTTCGAGGCTGCTATCACGATAGTGTCCCAATCGTGATTGTTCTTCTTGTGGAGAAGGGCGCGACTCTTCAGCCTGTTCGGCTTGTTGTTGTTCTCGAAGGGCTGCAGCTTGTTCGCGAAGCTGCTTCGCTCTCAAGGCTACACTTGAAAATCCAGAGGTCGGTGGTGCAGGCGGTTCAGATGTTGGTGGTGCGGAAGTTGGTGGTGGCGGAGGCGGACCAGAGGGCGGCTCCATTGGTAGCGAGAGGTCTTGACGAGTCGGTAGTCTAGGAGAGGGCAGGGCCAACATAGACTGTGCACTATCTTGTCGCAAATGCGTACGAATCATGTTGTTGAGTCCGAGTCCAGCTGGTCCAAGTGTTGGTGAGTCAATAGCCTTTTCAGAGGTTTCTTCTAAGATTGGCGACGGAGGAGCTGGGTTGGTCTCTTGTATCGGGTTGAGGTCGTATCCTTTAATTTCGGGAATTTCAAACGATTCGCGAATCGATGACACACCGTCAGAATCTCTGGATGCAGGTCGAGAGCGGAAAGCAGGATGAATGCCATCGAAAGCCTGAGATTTTACCGAAGACACTTTTCTCAAAGGTTGGAGATCATCGCCGGCGCTTTGGCTTTCGCTGTCACTGTTGTCCAAATTCAAGAAAAATGTGCCATTGTTACTGGCCAGTCTTGGAGGAGAAACATCTCTGATGCTGTGGGCTCTCGATCCAGCACCGTCACCGCTGTAGTAAGACGAGGCAGACTCTGCCTTGGAGCGATAGCTTGTGGTGGACATACCTCGTGGCCGGTTGTCGTTCATCTCTCCTCGTGAAACGCTGTTGGCTGGAGATCGACGAGTTGTGGGAGTCCCAGTACGGTTTTCATGCATTTGAAGCTGGCGTCGCATGAATTGTTGCTCATCATAAGGGCCGCTTGGTTTATTAAACAAACCCATGGCTGTGGCTTTGCCACGATCTTCAGGATGCAATGCGGCGGCAAGAGTGCCTATTTCTTCATTGTCGCTGATCGGTGGACTCAAAGGTGGAACTGCTCCATAAGCAGGAGAAGTGCTGCTGCTGTCTGACGTTCGGTCTGGTCGTTGGACGGCATCCAGGGCTTCGGATAACGGCGAGCCTGTCGAATTTACGGGGCTGTAGTTGCGATTTGCGGATGACGGAGTAGGTAGGATAGGAGAGAGACCCTGGCGTCTGTCGTGAAGATTGGTTGCACTCCTGGAAAATGTACGGTTGAGTCGAGGAAGATCAGGCGGTCCGCCTGCGCGCTGTCGGCTGAGACTTTCAAGTCGTGTTAAAGCTGATGACTGCTGATCTTGCGCTGTTTGCGCTAGACCTTGTCCATAGAGTCGGCGTGTTTTGCTGACATGTCCGTTCATATTGTTAGGAATCACTCCAGCAGGTTTGCTTTGATTGTTTGACATGGTCTGAGTTGAGCCAATTGGTTGCTCATCAATAGAAGTAGCTGCAGTCGAGGTGCGCGGATTCGATTGTCCAGACGTGGTCGATGACGAGGTCATCCTCTTTGACAAAAACCCTGGAAGGCTTTCATCCGATTCCGGGGTCAACACATCTTGCGATTCCTCTGCTGTTTGCATGGCGCGTCTCTCCTCTTTCTCCTTTAGTCTCAATTTCTGAAACATTGACAAGTTGATGTCATCTTCATAGACTGTCCTGCCTCTCATACCTCCTTGATCTTTGCCGGAACCACTGACAGGAATTTTATATACTTTCTGTCGTCCTCCAAAGAGGTTGTTTCCCTCTCCGGGTCTTTTTCTGTTCATCACACTGCCGTTCTGCCAATCTTCGTCGGTTCCGTCTTCAGCTGATGCGTATGAATTGACTCTTTGTGTCGCAAACGATGATCGGCCATCCATGGACGAAACTTCGGCGATATCGGTCAATGGGTTGGGATTATGGCCGAACAAGTTGAGGCGAGAAGCTCTTTTCGGGAATAGAACACTATCATCGTTGGCTTTTCCGACTTTTGTTGTGGGATCGTCCTGTTCACGTAACATGCTAAATCGAGCTGAGAGGTTAGGCATCAACAAACTGGTGCGAAAGTTGTCGGTGGACGGTAAAGCGGTCGAAAGGTCGAGCTCCGGCTTGACTGCATCTTTGTTTCCTTTTTTTGATTTCGATATTCCCATGAACGAAGAGGGAGGCGCAGCCTCCGCCTCTTCGACGTCCTTGCCCTTCTTGCCCTTTCTGAATCTATTCATTGTGACGGTGTATCGGATTTATACTGGACGAGATGAAGAGTGAATCGACCGGCGACCGGCGACAGTTGAAGGAGAAACTCCTTAGGCGTGGGGATTAGAACGATTCTTAGGTGGCTACAGCGAGGATTAATTAATGTCTTGTTGGGGTAGGAGGAAAGCGCGCACCTTCTAGATTCATTCGAACAATCCAATAAATCGAGTAGTCTCTTTTCTTTTTCTTCCAAGCTTGTCGATCCGAATCTGTGACGTTCAATGTCGTGTCTCAAGTGAGTGTGGATGAACGAACGGAACAGATCAAAATTTCATGCTCCGGCAAGCATTTGGCATCGAATGTCGCATAACCAAACACCGAGTGCTGAAAAGATGGCTGGCAGTTGTTTAAATCGATCTGATTGTAGTCTGTTCGCAATGTTGTTTGTATGCCGCGTATGCGAATTCGAAACACAAGTCGGTGCGAAGAATGTGGGTTGAAAAAGTGATTGCCGTATGGTAATTCTGAACGGTAGTACGAAGACAAACAAAGAATAATTGCTGTCGTCGATAGCAATGGTTGAATAAATTCAACAGCAATCAATAAAATAAATAATATAGTCGAATATTGAAGAATCGCAAAGCGCGCGTATAGAAGGGGATTGAGTCAGGGGTGGTAAGAGGAGAAGAAGAGAAAAAAGATGAGGAAGACGAGAGAGAGTGATGAATCAATAGTACGGGAAAGTTAGTTTGGTATCGATATGGCAGGCAGAGTACTAAATGGCCCGGTCATCGAATCAGCACAGCAGGAATTTGCTAATAACAGCACCACATATACGGGTAGAGTAGCCAATGGAAAAAGGTAAGCGGATTGGGGGACTTTCATTGAATCACGGAGTAATCTGTTGAGGCTTGCAAACGGGCTTGATGGCCGAATCCCAGCTGCTTGGGTGACTGTGGTCGATATTCAGGAGCAGGGACCAACGCAGGGATAAGCATCAGCCTAACGCGTGATCCTGGTTCTTTGTGTTTTGTGTACGAGGTAAGTATGTATTGCATTTGCACGGGCTAGCTGTTACACCAGGAAAATAATTTAATTAGCTGTAATTTTGGTACCAAAAAGAAGCGAAAATCTAGACAGTGGATGACAGGAGGGAAAATTGAAGAAATGCAGGAATCGAAAAGGTCGAGAACGCGGACGATCAGTGGGAATTCTGGCAAAACGGGGCCAGAGCGAGCGAGGCTTGACGACCAAGCCGTAGGTTTGTTTATGAGAGGGCGAGAGAGTCAAGATCCAGGATGGATGAAGGCGGTTAGTTTAATTAGAAGTACGGAGTAGTGGGGGGTGGAGACGGCGGAAACGGTGCGCGCAATCCGTACCACAATTCCTGCTAAGTTCTAACAGTACTACTATGTAGTATGTACGGAGTACGTACTTAAGTTGTTTACCTAGTGGTGCACTGGTACGACGAGCAGAATATACGCCAATGGAGTGTTCTATCTTATCTTGACAACCACCATTGGCTGTAGTGCAGTGCTTTCGTGCAGACACATTGCAATCCCAACGGTCCAAATATTATTATTCAACAGAAAGAAAGAGAAAAAGAGACTAGACGCATTAGAGGCTCCGAGAACCAGGGTCAGCCAGCGGGCTTGGCGCTGCTAGTTCTTGTACCCCTTGCTTAGCGGCTTGGCAGCCCCCGACAGCGCGCTGTGAGTGGTTGGCAGAGGAGCCTTGCCCCTGGAGAGTTTTTTAGCCAAATTACTGTACGAAGTAGTGAGAGGATAGACAGTTGACACTTCTCTTTAATCTAGAGTACAAGTCAAGTAGTTTTGCTATGCGTATCGAGTATTAGTCTCAAGTGTAGAGTTACTAGAGTACAGGTTGTCAGGTACAGGCTTGGATTGTGGCTAATTTGTTCGCTCGGTATTTGAAACAATGAAATCTGCAGCGTGGGTCCATCGCGTGCTGTGCCGGGCCGGCAGTGGGCTCCGATGATATTTTATTACGGACGTACTCGCTAGTGTACGGACATACGCACTGCTTCTGTAGTTCTTTACCGGGGATGCAGGGTGTATCCATGTGCCCCAGGCTATCGCAATTAGTCTGAATTAGGTACAATCCTTAATAACTTCTAATAATGGATGTAGCAATTACACTCCTCCATACGGAGTTGGTTACGGAGTGCGAGGCAGGACCTGATTGTTGCTAAATTGTTATGACCAGGATGATGCGGGTCACCTTGTTCATGGCAGTGCGCAATGCGCACTGCCCACCTTCTCTTTCCTTGGAAACAGGTTTGGCACATCTGGAATCTTGATGCAATGGCTCAGTTCATGCTCGAAACAAGATCCAGATCAAGATTCGTTTCCGTCGTTTGACTCCGTACTAGATTCATTCCTATGAGCCTTTAGTACATTGGACTCCATAGAAACAACTCTAAATCAGCCCTTTGTCTTCTGAAACCATCTCCGCGTCCCGACGAACTCGATGGGAACCTGGGAAGTCATTTCCGTTGATTTCATACATCGCGCAACGACTAACTAAGCCCTAAGACACTGAGGTCCTAGTACATAGGTATTACGTGTGTACGCTTTCAGCCGATTTCCAAGGAGTCGGAGTAACGGCAGATTGAGAAGAACTCACGAAAACCCGTGACTGAACTTTGTTATATTGAGGGACGTAATGATGATATCAGATTCATTTCCGGGTTCCCACAGATGGGTACACGCCCTACTCCGTATTCTACTCCTATGCGGGTTCCCTTTCAGGTTTTCTCTTTTCTGTTTTCTGAGCAGTTGGGCTGCTTGGGTACAATAGCCTAGGGCAACAATTTACGAGATCACTATGTATTTGAGTGTTTATCTGTTGTTCTTGTGGAGTGTTTGCTCAGTTGGTTGCTCGTACGATCATGTCGCGTGGCATCCCTTGCATCGAAACTCAATCATGGCCCTTTGAGTTTATGTAGGTATGAGCCCTGCATGCATATATAGTTACTACATACACATCAAATGCAGCTGCAAGTCTAGAGTCACGTCGACATGACGACCACTGGAATGTCCAATATTGAATACGCTCGGTGTGGCTGATGCAGGACGCGTCACTCAGCCTACACTTTCCCTAACATCTGAATTGTGGCTATACAAATCCGAAGCATTTCAGTCAGCCTCAAAGTCTACTCCGTAAAGACAATTGATTTGTTCAGTGTTTCATCACGGCAATGATATCGTTGGACTCCGGAAGTACGTGCCTGTAATTTTCCGCGGTATCGAGTGGTAACAGGCTACTGAGCCGTCATACGACTAACGCATAACGCTAAGCCGCTGTTGGTGGATGCCCCTGACTAGCTTGTTTAAGGACGGTAACTTGTCTTGGCGCGCTGGTCGGGGGGTTGATTGGTTGATGGCTGTTGAATTTCGTAGACAGATTTCTATTCGTTGTACGCAGTTTATTGGAAATTTTTCGTAACTAACAAGTCCACAGCTAGAATTTGTCTTCCTTTATTTTGACCTTTAGTGTTGAAAGATGAGAATCTCTTTCATTTCGAACAAAGCAGTGAAAGCACATCCACTTCGTACCTTGAACCAACTTAAGATTAATCAAGGCCACCCTGCTGACCGTTAAATCTCAATCCCTAGTTCCTTGCTAGATCCAATGCACGCCAACGAATCACATCACAAAACGTAAACGAATGAGGCGTCGAACTAAATCAATTCGACCAACAGTATTCATCGAATCTCCTCAAGAAAGGAATCTAGACTTGATCTCGAACAAAGACTACAAAGACGAAGGAGTCTATCACACGCCAATCACGGTGCTTTTATCACAACAGTTGCCCATAATCAGCATGATTATTGAATGACCGATCAAGTTGATGAAAAGTGATGTGATCAGTCAGAACCCGAGCCGTTGCAGATGTGGAAAATACTGCCCCCGCCAATTTATTGGCATATTGCTTCTTCTTCTCAACCGTTACCCGTCTGATCTTCTGATCAAGTAAGACGTACAGATGCACATCAGATTCCTCATCTGGAGGATTGCAAAGGTGTCTCGAAAATTCCATCTTCTAGCCACATTCTAGAAGAAAGCACACACATTCACCGATAGAAGAACGTTTATGGAATCGAACTCTGTGCGGTGTGCTCCGCTGCACTTGGATCTGGTCCGAGTTGGGGGCGAGGCAGACACAAGTAGACTGCGATGTAGCAACAACCGCTCAACCCGGCTTCCTTTTTCTATCGACTATGGACTTTCAGATTTTCGTGTGCGTATCACGGAGACTCTGTAATAATAGCTGTCAGCGCATTTGACGGGTCTCGTATATCGGTACGTATGTCGGCTGGATCAGATCGATAAATGTGATGAATCTTCGGACAATTTACCGACATTCTTGCGCTGTGTGTTCTGCATACGCCCAATGCATGTAACTTATCTTCGATACTGCAGATGCAAGACTGACGATTATTGATTGAATCGATTTAACCGATCAATATGATCTCGGATTCATCACATGTAGATGTACGTACTACGTAACTTACTGAGTTGATTAAGTTACATCTATGCAGCCATGTGGAAGAGACGACGCGGAAACGCGTCCCACCCGTCTTCCCGCGCGATTTCGAAGTTAAAGCGGTGTCAATCTTTCCCAAATTCTGTTCTAGTGATTCGTGAACCGGCTTGTTCTAGTATCCTACTACAGGATACTAGGGTGGTGTGTGGCAGTGCGATGCGGTCTGAGTCGCTTGTATCAAGGCCATGGCGGATGAAGCGTTCCGTCTAGTCTCTTTCGAATCCAGTGTCAATTCGGTCGTAGGGCTTCGATGGATCAATCCAATTGATACGAACGGAAATCCTGACCTATTTAGAGGTGCTAGGTGGCGTGAAACCGCATAGTGTTATGAATCGAATAGAAAAGGCAAATACAGTATGTCGATCAACCCCCTATTCGAATAGTCAGGCTTTGAGGTTTACATCAGATCAATAGCTTTATAGATGAACTACTGGAGGCTTGCCCGTGACACATGTCAGTTCGATCTGTACGTAGCAGACTCGACAGCCATCACATTTTGACAAGGGGGCGGACCTCCAAGTATGGCAATATCAAGTACCTCCTTTATCTGGAGTGATAGATCGATCTGAGATCAATCAACGGCCAAGATTAAACGTACATAGACTTCTCACGCCTAAGATGCGGGCATTGTATACCTGAGTTGGCTTGATCTAGTGGCGTCTTAATAGGGAAAATTCGCGTCATGGTATTGTGAAACTTGAGTAGAATATAGAGACTTGTATACTAATCTTTATCGTCAACTTTTTTATATATGGTTATCTTTAGTATTTGGTGTTGGAGCTTGATTTATGATCAATTGAGATTCTGTTCAAGAGGAGGCATTCTTGAGCCTTACCCTTAAATGTGAATGTTCTCAAAGCAGCTGAGTAATAGGTGTGTTCAACAAAGTTCGAGGACATATTCAGAATGATAGATTGACTTTAGATGAGAGTATGGAAGCATCAAAATTCAGGGTATCGATCCGTGGGCGATGATCTACACCGATCTTCAATGACGCCATTCCGATCAGCTTACCCCGCTTGATCTTTTCTCTACTTTTACATTCTTCATCACATCAATCTATAAACCATTTGACTATCTATAATCTCATCGAATATCAATCTGATATACATCTAAAATAATACACGCCATGCCTCAAGTCCTTCTCCTAGGTGGTCACGGCAAGATCGCCCTTTACTTGACACCCCTCCTCCTCGCTCGTTCTTGGAATGTCACCAGCGTGATTCGTAATGCTGAACATGAAGCTGAGATTTTGGCACTGGGGAAAGGCAAACCGGGCAAACTTTCAGTTTTACTGTCGAGCTTAGACGATATCAAAAGCCAGACAGATGCACAGGCAGTTTTGGATAAGGTCAAACCAGAATACGTCGTCTGGGCTGCTGGTAAGTTTTACTCTGATTGACCCGTTTACTGTACCTGCCACTAATACCCTGTAATAGGAGCCGGCGGAAAAGGCGCTCCCCAACGCACATACGCCATCGACCAGGACGCCGCCAAATACTTCATCGCCAGCTCCTTCGCAACCCCCTCGGTCACCAAATTCCTCCTAATCAGCCACCTGGGCAGCCGCAAAGGGAAACCTGCCTGGCTCCCCGAGGAAGGCTGGAAACGCACGCAATGGCTCTGGAGTGAAGGTCTACCGGACTATTGCAAGGCCAAATACGAAGCAGACCAATACCAAACCGCCCTTGCGGCAATCACAAAACAGCGAGAGCCAAGCCGCAAGTTTCAGAGTATCAGTCTTCGACCGGGTCATTTGATTGATGACCCCGCAACGGGCAAAGTTGCGATAGGACATGTGGCTGCTGCAGAAGGGTCGGTGACGAGGGAGGATGTGGCTATTGTGGCTGATCTGTTGTTGGCGAGGGATGATACGGAGGGGTGGTTTGATTTGTTGGGTGGTGAGGAGCCGATTGATGAGGCTGTGGAGAGGGTTGCGACGGGGAAAATTGACTCGATTGGTGAGGAGGATGTTGATGCTATGATTAAGAAGTTTAATCTGTAGATCTACGTAGCTCAACGTTAGTTATGATCCGGATTTTCGGTTGATCTGAGAATGAATAGTATCTGACCAAAGCACAGAACAAGTCTTAATGTCACGTCGTAATCTTGTATTCCACGAAATAGAGGTATGTAATTACTTGTATATACAATACTGAACACAAATTAAGTTTCACTTGTTAGATTAAACAAACATTTAGAAGATGGTTCGCGTCTGACCGACGAGTTCTAGAATCACTTCCCCGCAAACGCGATTAGCCCTAACCCTATACCAAATGCAGCCCTACGTATGTCTCTGTCTAATGTGCCGAATGAATGTTGTGCATCTAACTATGGCTTGGACAAGGAAAAGAACATATGGTAATACTAAAGTGTCAACTGGTGACGCCACGCTCTCACGTTTCTTGGACGCGGATTTTGTCTAGAACTTCCCCATCATTGGCATATGTTGATCTTCTACACCCCTTGAAAGCGGTGGACAGTCTCCTAGAGTAAACGGATTTCCAAGGTGTCCATTATAACTCGAGATGCACTACATCTGGGGGATAAAATCTACATATCACTTAAAGATAAGAATGTAAGCTCGGAGAATATCTATTATTAGTCGCGGATAGATGCTCCACGGATGGATTTGGTATCTCAGAAATCATGATGTTGAGGTAATCAGTCCACGCACGTCTGAATCATGTGTAAAACCTCAATTAGGAAGTCACTTGGGGATAGTAGTAACTCTAAATTCGAGGTTTTGAGGAATGGTCCGTGAGACTCAATGACTTGGTCAAGCTCACGAGGTGGAGTGAATGGAACAAAGGCTCGGTCGATGTTCTTTGTGCCCTTCTCTTGAATCTATCCTCTCAGCGGGTACATATCTCTTGTCAAGTCTAATAATACTATATATGTTTAATTGTTGTGCTACCTGGGTGACAAATAAGATCTGCACTGAATGATATTTATGGATATCTCTACACTGACTAATATTAGGATGCTTTGTTACTCAAGGATACCCAGATGGTAAGTACCGAGGAGTTTGAAAGGCCCACCGCAAGCAACTATACAGCTATATCATGTCACTGGCTTCTCTCGCTTCCGAAAGTGGGTAGTCGATGTCAACTTTTCTTTCTTCAAAGATGATTACACGCTGGTATCCGTGGGAGCCGATTGGCGATTACACAGTGAGCAGCACAGAGAAAATGTCAAGTGACCATGTGTAGTGTTTGATAAAGAACTGCCAAACAGTCGCTATTATAGTAAAAATTGATGGAAACCCTCTATCGAAGAAGGAAGTTATCATCTTACCAAGTCGTCAAGTCAACGTTCAATTAAAGAAGGTAGACGGGGCAAAGATGTTGAAAACATTTCCAGAAGGTGCATAGTGTTTGTTTCCCGATAAGAGAGCAAAGGACTCTCTCATTCTGCTGACCAACCGGGCGCTGTCTAAATGTTTGTGCGTGAGGAGGCTGGCTCCTCAGTGAGAAGGATATATCCGTACGCCCAACTGCGCTAACTATTTATGGAAGGCAGCTATAGACAAAGGGATTGAGTAGATACTGGGCGCACCTTCCCAGTATGATAAGAAGTGAAATTCTCACACCTTCACGTATCTCACAATTTCAACTTCTTTTCTTCTAATAGCTTCGACGTCGTGACATCTCCATCAATGGCTCGACTATCAGAAACATTCTACAAAGCGAGTATCAACTCGGTCCACAATCACACCACGATCGAGATGTTGATGCCATTCTTGCAGTGGCTTTTGAGCTGCACTCTGCTCTATACTGCATCTGTTGTTGTCTATCGCCTCAAGTTCCACCATGCTGCTCACATCCCAGGCCCATTTCTCGCCAAGGTGACCTTCCTGTATGGATGGTACTATGATCTCTATCTTGACGGCCAGTATGCTTTCAAAATCAGAGAGCTTCACAAGATTTATGGTATAACTCACCTGACAAAAAGTTCACGCCACATTCACTGACTCCCGACCTAGGCGCAATCATCAGAATCGACCCAGACACTGTCCACATCGATGACCCAGACTACTTTGAGCTGGTTTACAACCAGAAAAACGGCAGACAGGTGAAACCACCTCATATTGCGGAGATGTTTGGCCCTTATCCTGCGGTGCGTGTTTCGACCTGCCTATATTTCATCCTCGAGATGCTGACTCTACTATGTAGTTACTCGGCACAGCATCTCATGAACTTCATCGCATACGGAGAAGTGCACTCAACCCCTTCTTTTCGAGGAAGTCAGTCATGGATTTGGTCCCAACGATCCAACGTCCTACAGCTATTTTGTGCAAACGACTCCAACACGCGAGTCTGACTGGCGAGACGTTGAATCTGAAATACATCTTCCCCGCGGTGACTCTGGATATCATCAACGCCTATTGCTTCGCGAGGGAACCTACTACTGTCTTGGAACCAGACTTTGGCAAGAAAGAAACTGATAATGTCGCCACTCTCTTGAAAGTTAGCTTGCTGGTATGTTGGTGGATGTTCTTTTGCATGGGCAGATTGCTAACTGCAAGGGCAGAATACCCATATCCCATGGCTGATGCGCTTTACCTATTCTCTACCCGTATGTTGCATACCCCTGATCATTCCTATAATCTGAAGGTGGGTACTCAACTCATCTACCAGGATCGCGTGAGCAAGATACTCACACCGGCAGTGGCAAAAATCCTCGATTTCCGCAAGGTAAACCCTACCCATGATGGTTTCTTACATGGCTTCTCTAAACCATATTTCAGGAACTGTCGCATCAAGTCGAAGCAATCCGCAATGGTCAAGATACTGCATATCGCACCGTTACCCACAGGACTGTGTTTCATGAACTATTAGACAGCAAGCTGCCAGCAGACGAATTGAAGCCAGCAAGGCTTAGAGATGAGGCGTTCAGTCTGGTAACTGCTGGCTCCGATACAACGTAAGTACGGCAGCCAAACCGAAGTGCGACTCGGATACTGACAAGAGTATAGAGCACACGTCCTCCGCGGCACCACGTATCACATCTCAGCCAACCCTACCATTCGTCAGCAACTCTTCAACGAGCTCAAAGCCGCAATCCCAGAACCCGATAACCTCCCCAGCTTGCCCGAGCTTGAAAAGCTTCCGTATCTGTCAGCAGTTATCCACGAAGGTCTCCGTCTCGCCAACCCGGTCACGCACCGCCTAGTACGCCAATTCCCAGACAAGGCATTTGAGTACCAGGGATACATGCTTCCGCCCAACACTACAATCGGCATGTCACCCAATCTAGTCCATTTCAACGAAGACAAATTTCCCGAACCACACGTCTTCAAACCAGAGAGATGGCTTGGACCAGACGCTGCCCGACTCCAGCGCTATCTCATCTCGTTTAGTCGCGGTCCTCGGGGTTGTTTGGGCATTAACTTGGCACGTGCCGAGCTCTTCATTATCCTGGCTACTGTCTTTAGGCAGTTCGAATTTGATGTCTCTGCGGTCGTGAGGAGTAGGGATATCGATTTGAGCCGGGACTTCATCCTCGGTGCGGTGGCGGTTGATTCCCCTGGGACATTGGTGAAGGTGAAGCTAGCTGGTTAGTAGTCGACATGGATGGATCTCCACGTTGACGGCAATTCTTATGACTCATGCAGCAGTTTGCTATGACTTTCTTATGTACTTTATTCACCAGCATTAGGATCGGTCTAATACGATAGACTTTCAAATACCAGTCTCCTTTCCAGATACCTTTCTTCATGTGAGTAGTTCAGAAAACGAGTTGATGTTTTACAGAGCATCAGAGAGGAAAAAATTTCTGTCCCTTTACATTGGTAATTATTGTCATCGTAGAAGCGCTTTGGCTATGGATAATCCTGCTTCTCAAACTTAGGCTTGCTACTATTTCGAAAAGATATGTATTGTAGGACATAAACCACCTAGAACAGTTCAATGTTGGCACAAGGTATCCTTCGTGTTGAAAATAAGGGTGAATGGTAGAGATCAAAACAATTCAGTCGTCTGTGAAGCAGTCATCCTCTACACCCTTACACCTGGAAGAGGCGCGCCGACATCAGGTCATGCCTATCAGACATGTATTCCTCCAAACTAGCACGTTGAAGTTGACAGCTAGGGGACAGGTACTTCTCAACAAGTTCTCTTACAATTATTCAGAGAGACTTCAGGTCTGGGAGGAGCGTAATCCACACTGATTTGTCTGGCCTGCCGGCATCGTATGCCAAACGCCCGTTTGATCCCGGAGGAAATCTGTGAGACTCCGCAGTGAAAATCAGACGTCGCACTCGATGCCCGCTTTTCTCCGTAAAGCTATTCCTCAGGTCACGTTGGCCTCCATACTTCAGGCTTATATGGAAGGTGTTTTCTCCATAGAGTATATCCAGACATTCTTCACTAATCTGCTTTGATAGCTGTAAGACATTCACAGTGCTGAAATCTGCCTCCAGAAAGTGGGGTTCTAACCACAAATATGCCGATGAAGGATGAGAGACCCAGTTGGTACAGATCATTTTTGGCGAGGGATCCAATAACAAAATATCTGGTGTCGCACTTCGTACCGTAAATCGAGGAAGCCAGTGGTCATTGGGGATCTGTCCATGTCGTCGGCCATCGGTGACATCGAAGGCGTTAGATCTGGGAAAAACAAAATTCAAATTCGGCACAATGCTCGGTGTTGTGCTCAATCAAATAACACTGAAACTTCTCGACCAGGTGGAAGGAGGGAGTCGGAGAACAAGAGTCGAGCAGAGTCTACACGTGACCGTCGACAGGCAGACACCCTACGATTGAACACAAATGTCTGCCTAATGAATTAAGGCTCCTTGATTCAACTGGTATTGTCCGTCGGCATCCCTATTCGATTTCGAGGGCGCCGATTCCCATTCCCATACCAAGACCTCATTTGTAAGGCAACGGTAACAAAACCCTAACTTACTGGGACCGGTACCGGTAACCCACCCCTGCCACGATCATGACAACTCAGTAGGGGTTTCAGTGTGTTTATAAGTAGGCAAAACTCGAAATCAGCCGGAGCGATATAATCATCTCAATGCACTAAATCAATCATAACCGGTGTGTGGCGAACTTGTCACAAACATATACAAAACTGGTCTAACCAACTGATCCAGAAGGACACATGTAGATATCGGAGTGATGAAACCTCAATTCACCTGTGAATTTACTAGGAATCTATAAGTATGAGACTTGTTGACACTTTTTGCGTCGAACCCTCGTTTATAACCGAGTAAATCAGCGCCAATCACCCCGCTCAAGTCTCGGCCCGCTTGCCGATTTCTGAGTCATCTGCAATTCATCTCTTCAACAACATTTGATAATTCAAAGGCCCGATTAAGATGGCGCAGGTAGGCGACTTGTCAGACATTCTGAAGAATGCCACATTGGACCTAAGTCCGTACGAAGATCTGTACAAGTATTTCCACGCCCATCCCGAACTTTCGCGGCAAGAGAAATCCACGTCTGAAAAAATCGCGGCGCATCTGTCTGCGCTAAAAGCATATGAAATTCATACAAATATTGGCGGTTATGGTCTAGTAGGAGTAATCAAGAATGGCCCTGGAAAGACCATTCTTCTCCGCGCGGATATGGATGCACTTCCCGTCAAGGAACTGACAGGGCTTCCATACTCAAGCACAGTCACTATGAGTGACGCCGAGGGTGTCGAGAAGCCTGTGATGCATGCCTGCGGACATGATATGCATATAACATGTCTCCTCGCAGCAGCCGAACTTCTTGCAAGTACTCAACATGCATGGAGCGGAACATTGATTGTACTTTTCCAGCCGGACGAGGAGCGAGGCGGTGGTGCACAGGCTATGGTTGACGATGGACTGTATTCCAAGATTCCGGTTCCGGATTATTGTTTTGGGCAGCATGTGATGCGTATGCGTGCGGGGACTATTGGGTCGCGTCCTGGGACGATTATGGCGGCTGCTGATAGTATGAAGGTAACCGTCTTTGGGCGTGGTGGTCATGGATCGTTGCCTCATCAGACGGTTGACCCTGCTCTGCTTGCTGCGCATATTGTTGTCAGATTGCAGAGTATCGTGAGCAGAGAAATTGACCCGACTGAGCTGGGAGTCGTGACTGTCGGAAGTCTGCAAGCCGGGCAAACCGAGAACATCATTGCGGATCGTGCGGAAATTGGGCTTGATTTTAGGACAGTCAAACTGGAGACTCGCGATAAAATACTATCTGCCATTCGACGCATCGTCGAAGCAGAATGTATGGCTAGCGGCTCGCCAAAACCACCAATATTCACACCAACACGTCGCTTTCCCCCTACAAACAATGACAAAGTTGTTGCGTCTCAATTAGCTGCATCCTTTGGAACGCACTTTGGTGACTCCTTCGATGGAGATATATCGAGATCAAATGTTGCCGAGGACTTTTCTACGCTGGCAACTAGCAAGGGTGTTCCGTCATGCTTTTGGTTTCTTGGAGGGATCGATCCAGAACTTTGGGATAGAGTATCGAAACAAGAAAATCCCACAGAAGATATACCAACGAACCACTCAGCTTTGTTTGCGCCGGTTATACAGCCGACGATGAGAGCTGGGGTGGATGCTCTTTGTATTGCAGCATTGACGTTTTTGAAGAAATAGGTGGATAAACAAAAATAGTCAACCATATTCAAAAGAAATTACAAAATATTTTGAAGGTTTATTTGATGAAGTCAGCACAATAACATTTCCGAGGAAGAAAGTTGGTTGTACATCTATCGGTAGGGCTATTCGACCTTAACCCTAACTTTCCGATGTAGGAAAAGAGATTTGGATCCTCAGCAACGAACTTGGTCGTTGATAACATACAAGAATGTTCATTCAACAAGTCAACTTATTTGCTATACAGTCATATTCAAAGGAACTATGAGTAATATTTGGTGAATCATCGATATATCATCTTTGAATGTGTAATCGTCCCATTCTCGTGAGTCAACATCAATCATGATTCAAGGAAGTTCCTTATATATGAGCGAGGACTCGCTGGAAGAGAAGCTTTTTATTTTCACTTACAATTTATCCTTCCAACAATAAAACCATCTACCAGACACCGATCGAAGGCAACATCCCGAAATCTTGACGGATCATTTTCACGATATCTCTGTACATCATGGCCACCAAGTTGAAGGACAATGAGCACACCCAAACCAGAACCGGCGCAATAAAGGAAACTACAAAAAGAGAGCTAGAAGAGTACATCTCTCAGTTGCTTTCCATGGCTGCGTGGCGCAAATGTAAGTTGATATAGTCCACCAATGCCGCTGTGTTAACAAATGGTGATAGCCTCCCAGCAAATGAGTGAGCTGACATATCAACCTACCAACTAGCACGACGTTCTACCAATATTCAAGGAAAAGCCATTGCAGTAGCAGGACCATCTGTGGGAGGCCTGACGGTACCTTCTACTGGTACTGGAGCGCGTGCCACAGTACGAATCTCATCTGAGGATCGTCAGCAAGCAGATATAAATGCTCAATGCTATTCTACGGCAATAGCCAGGGCTCCTGTACCTGAATTTGATATGAACAGACAGTTTTCTGGTATTGTGGACAATTCTACCCAGGAAATGCCATTCAACAACTTGCTGGGTGTAAATGTTCCAAAGGATCACAGTGCAGCCATCGAAAAGGTGAAAAGCGCCATCAAGGAAATCCAAGAACCAATCCACGAAGATCGTATCAAAGTCTTTGTCAAAGGGGACCAATTCAAGACTTGGCTCACATCAAAGTCTTCCGATGCACTACTCGTCAACAACAATTCGATGAATCTGTCTCCGGTGGCGGAAGGCGTGTCCCTACTGACGGAATTTACGTTCTTGCTTCATGAGAAGTTATCTCTCTTGCCAAAAGACGAAAAGGCCGCCACTCTCTTCTATCTCTGTGCTGAGTTTCCTGAGTCCACCGAGGCGATGACTAGCACGCAACGCATGCTTCGGTATTTGACATCGGAGCACTATGTCAATGACCGCGAGCATTGGGACGAACAAGAATCCGTCCGTCAGTATATACGTATATTGAGAACAATCCGCGAGAATGACCCAAAAAAGAAGGCGGAGGAAACCGAATATCTAATAGATTCGTTGATTCATATGCTCGATATAACCCAACAGGCTCAGGTTATTTACATCTTGATTGATGGATCCGATCTCGTTGAAATGGATGAGCGTAAAGGAAACAAGTCGGACTTTTGGTGGTTCCATGAATGCTTGTATGGCTTGATTGACGATCACAGGAAGCCCAAGGAGACCAAGGAGCCCGATGAGCCCACTCCTATCATCAAGTTGTTTATTACGTATCATGGAACCTGCCAGCGCGAAACGGGATCCTTTTGGAAAGATTACGTCGTGAACATGCCCTAACCAAAAGCGCTTGAATGTCGCTGTACGGCCTGAACTTACAAGGGCGTATTGCGAGTTGTCCGGGAAGAATTTCATCGTGGAGAGGTCATTCATGTACTTTCGTTCTAGCCGAGTGGATTCTTGCCTGTCCTAGGTGTGAGAGAGGCTTATATTTGTTCACCGGTTCGAGAAGTCATTACCTCCCACTTGATTAGTCCTGTATATTTATGTTCCCACTAAAATGATATCTACTATCACTCATTCCGGATGGTCATCTTGCTGTCTTAGGTAGTTGTGTAGTAATAAGGATACAAACTACTCTACGAAGAAGTCAGACGAATCTGTATTCATAAGCAAGCGGTCAACCCGCTTCCTCAAAAGCACTATCATACAAGTAGCTTGGAAGAATTCTCGGTCCATGGAATTTATCTCCACAACAAAACCGACGCCATTTAGCAAACGTTGCTAGAATTGGCCGCCGACCTCTGTCGACACCAGATCCCATCTCAGCATTCAAGGTATATCTGCGTTAGGAAGCCCAAACAGTCACTTGTCAATACTCCGGGATATAAGCAGCAATTACCGGGTAGGGCACTCTGCAGCTGCCTTCAGAACTTCCTTCAAAATGGAATATCATCTCCTCCTTTAGTAAAGAGCAACCTGAGCACGTCCCACCCCCTTCTGTAGTTTGTACCGCTGTTTTCAGCGGTACCAAATACGCAAGTCATCTGTTGACCACAAACAGGAAGCGCTTAGCAGCCAACGCACCACCTTAAATTTCTCCATTCTATCGCTGCTATGATCAAGTCTTCTACAATCGTCAAGACGCCCTTTTCCAATACCGAAAGAGGTTGATCACCTTGACATTACTAAGTTACCAACGCGGAAGTGTCGTCTGAGCCAATGGCAAAATCAGATGATGGCCGGCTCCGCAGTAGTCTAATAATGTCTTGTCCATATTTTGAATTTTGGACTGCTGCCTCAATCATTTTCGCGGTAGTTGCGAGGTTTGTTCCACATGCGTCCAGGCAAAGAGCCATCCCCTCAGGCCCAAAATATCTCGCGAGTGCAATCATTGCTTCTTCTGTAATTTGTGCCTTTGATTGCTGCCTTGGACCACGAAGAAGGGCATTGAGTACTTCCTGACGTTGTGAGCCGTGGGACAAGAAAGCGTGTTTCACTACTCCCTCCGTGAGTAATATATCCTGACCTCGCCTCTCAAAGAGTACCTCCATTGTCGCCTTCCCACTTCTGTCTGCTCCTATAATGGCTTTCAGTACCTCGTCGGTTATTGGAGCCTTTTTACCGTATTCATTCATAATTATCTACATGAATCTTGGCCCTGAGTCGCTGCCTCCGGCCATGATCATGAGTTTCTCCGTGACCGGTGTTTCTGGTGACCAGGAAAGTAGAGCCTCCAACATTTCCGGCACGTGGTTATAATTACAAGCTGCTGCCTCAAGCATAGCGGAGGTAATCGGTACTTCTTCTCTTCCCTTCGCTGCTCCAACAAAAGAGTTATAATATCTTCGTCGTAGTTTCGGGCAATTGCTGTAACGACTTCCTTCGTAACAGGAAAGTCCTCTCCTCGCCGGTAGAGCAGTAAGCGTACCACCTTTTCACAGCGGTGTAATTTTAGAGCTGCTTCAATTAGTAATAACAATATCCTTCCCGCGATAATCCAGCAAAAGGCTTGTTTTCTGGCCTTTGGGGACTCCTTGAGTACTACAGTTTTCAACATCGATTCTGTGATAATGTAGTCTCTTGGAAGATGGCGTAAAAGAGTAGCTAATGGCCCTGGATTGATTAGCCAAGTAGTTATTGCTAAGAGAATTCTAGTTATACGTATGACCGACGACCCTGTGCACTTTATTTGACATTGTTCGTGCTGTATATCGCTGTTCGACTACTATGTACATATGTCTGAGTAGCGTCGGTGATAATTAATCCTTCGAGTCCGATGCTATCGGATTCGAGCCATGCTTCTTTCTCAAGCTCTGAGACAGACTCAAGCAATAGCAAACTCCATGCTTTCTTATACGAATTCGCCAGTAGAGACATCCATGTTGTCGATGTACGTTCTAGGGTACGATTCTTCACGTGATAACCAAACAACCCTTGGTACGTGGTAAATTACCCGTTACCGTACCGTCAACTGTATGTACGTATTCCATATGTAAACCTGTAATTAAAGTGTATCAGATTTGTCTTTTGTACCTGCATAAGTGTTGTGGCTAGAGAACTCAAACAAAATTGGCTGGTGGCGAATTGGACAGGAACAGGTACCATAGTTACTCCATAAAAGGGGCTTGTCTACGGAGTTCGTACTCCGGAGTACAGCCGAGGTTATATACAAATTTGAGATGTACTCCGTACGTACGTAATTGATGATCTGAAAATCTTCCACTCCATACTCCGTACTCATACTCGGTCTTCTCCTTAGGCAAGTTGCATGATGATAACGAATATTTCGATCGGCTCTGATTGTCAAAGTTCAAGTGTCCGAGTCCTCGAATGAATTCAATGCGGTTTGACATCCCAGGCTGATCAGTTTGCGACAGCCAGTCAAATAACCTGTCTATGTAGATGAGTACTCTGATTAGTAACTAAGTACGTAAATGGCTGGAGAAAGTGGCTTTTCTTCTGCCGCTCGATTTCGTATCCAGGGCCATGGAACTGAGGAGCGGTGAAAGCTTGCTTTTCTCGGTTAATTAATTAGTTCCTCCAAAAAAGGTTATTTTTTTCTCCCGTTCTGTTGAATTGTTTGGTTGGACCGATCGAGTATTGATTTTTGTAGATCGTGAGAATTCATTGGTATTTTTCAAATGGGGATGTCGCGTATCGAGCGGATATGTATGTGTCGTAAGCAGAACGAGTAGTTGAGCCCCAATGAGTTCGGACTTACTCCGTACATAACTATGCTTTGATATTCAGCTACGTATGTCGGGAAAGTATAACGAAGGTACGGAGTACTTAAAAATCAATCCAATAACGATCTACGAATGATAGACAGAGATGAACATTAAACTACGGAGTAAAAGAACGGTGAGTTTAAGTCAAGTACGACTGCCTCCGTACAGGTATTACAGATACGCGGGTACGGCTTAAGACATTACGAACCGTGGAGACCAAAATGAAACACGGAAACAGAAAAAAGCAAAGACACGTTTTTCTTTTCCATGTGGAAGACATTTTACGGAGAAACGGAGTAGCCTACAGCCACTGATCGAATCCATACGGGTTGCTCTCAGCCTGGTGGTCGTGGCTGTGCTATTCGATCTACGGATACCTCGGTATTATCGTCATTGGATTATGATTTGCATCATTCCCTGCATAACCGAAGGACGTGTTTCAAAATTCAAGACACTTTAAATCCTCCGGTGAAACATAGCCCCTTTGTGCTCCAAACATGCATCGAGTGTTGTTGAGAATTTAATACAAAATCTGATCAATGTCCCGTGACGTTTTTTCAAGACGAGAAAAATCGGAGAATGAGACCCGCTGTGATGGGCCCTGTAACGATGCGCTATGCAATACTACGGATGGAATTTTGAGGTCTCATTTCATTTAAAATGTCTCCTTTTTGAGGCAATCTGCAACTAAGTACATAGTTGCGCAGTTACATCAAATTTGCATTTTTAAAATATGCTAGGACCATGTTATGCAGGGATTGCGGAGATCTTGTTTACAACATCTGCATATTGGGCTGTCAAGTGTCACTCGTTTCAGCTGGTGTGTGTGCTCTGCATATGCACTGCGGATGTACTAGACAGGACAGCCCTTGCTCGTGAATCCATAACCATCCATGCCTATTGCCTACTTGAGTGCATTGTAAGAATTTGGTTAGTTAAGTTACGTCTTAGCAAGCAAGTCGATATACCTGACATAATCTCCGTCTAGCGAGCTTTTCGTTCGTGTGATCGATCGGTCTCGGGTGATTGGGCAGTCGGTCATCTTTTGACATACACCACCCTGCTAGTACCATCTCACCGTAAGTTGATAGTTACATCGTGACATAAGTTAATATCATTCTTGGGCACAAAGGACCAAAAGAGTTTGTCGAAAACAGTACATTCTATTTGAAGCAAGTACTAACTCATTAAGTAGACACAGAATTAAATATCCAATGTATGAGTGCTCTGTAATTAATGTAAGTAATAAAGTGTAATACAATACTAACCTAAACAGGCTACACGGGAGAAGACTCAAAGAACGATCAAAGAAGGCTCCATAAAAGGGGCAACCCTAATCCATAATCCATACAAAATACGCTACGTTTGAGACAAAAACGGAGATACTCCTTACCCCTTTTATGGATCATTCCACGGTGGGTATTAAAGTATATTTTTTAGACAAAAGCGGGAGGCGAAAATTTTTCGTTCTTTCTGGAGTACGCCAGTATGGGACAGAGAGTTTGGTGCTCAACGGGCAACCTTATGTTAAAATTTGCAAGATACTCAGGCCATGTGGGGTGCGGATCAGGTCGGATTTTGCTGATACAAGTTCATCCAACGCGTGTAACTAAAATACGCACGTATCATGTATGTCGTACTACGTATTTGCGGAGTTCTCGGGATTGCTCCTTTGATATGGAGAAGATAATAATTATTGATTACTTGAATGAATTTGATCATGAAATAGAAGATTTCGCATTATATTCCGTGTACACCGTTCTTTGACGACTGGTTACCCGCCAGCCGTGTACATGTAGATCGGCTCGCTTTCCTCTGCCTCTTTCATTGTATGCCGCCACATTTCACCTTCACCTTTTTTCCCGTTTTGACAAATAGCTAATCATCGATAAATTGACAGATGTACGTACATACGTATTCTTTTGATAGGCACGGGACGCGTAGTAAACTTTGACTAAATAAACTACAAACTTGGTACAAAGCGGGCAAGGTAGGTCGATAAGAACTATCGACTCCCTTTACAGCGTAGTAAGCTATCTCGTAGACTTATGCAGACACACAGACATTTTGATTTCTATCGTCCATGACAGATCAGGGGTGCAGCATGGGTTCAGAAACAGGGCTGTGTCCTGATGGCCTGATTGAGAAAGATGAGGGTGAAATGGATGGCCTCTGCGCCGTCCGCCCTAGCCGGATTGTGCTCGCTTACTCACCCCGGGCTTGTTTCAAGGCAGTGGGCACACGGAAGTACTAAGTACGTAGTAACTTACTATGTACACCGCTGGAGTGGCACACTTATTAAACTAGTATCTACTATCCGACGTACATTCGATACTTCTCTGGTCTAAAATCCACGAGTAAAATCAATTTCCTTTCAGGCTGTCAGGCTTGAACAATGGTGATGTTACTAATGTATCTCATCACCCCTTGCTCCGTACCTCCGTACCTGATAGTTGATACTCATAGTCGTTACCTTACTCAACATACGACTCGCACAGATCCACCAGTGCGTCATGACTGCAAGAGTTACCTGTTTTAGTCTCTTGAACTTCGCAGCAATCCTGACTTGCCAAGTTGCCATACGTCCTGTGACTCAACGAGTCTGCCTGAGGAATGGGTTGGTTACACACCAGCTGAGTGGGCTGAGTGGAGCTTAGCCTCGCACATGGAACAAGGCTGACGGCTGGTAAATTGGTGAGAAACTAAGGACGGATACGGAGTAAGCCGTAACTAAAGGTAAAGGTAGGAGTATTTTTTCCTTGTTGTCGTAACCATACCACATACGTAGTAATGAGCTAAACTAAAATTATTTTTTTGACGGTGTTGTAATCTCGCGTGGGATGGTTATAAATACCCTTGAGTTTCTCCTAGAAAGTTCCAAAAAAGTTTCTTGATCTGTAACAACAATCCATCTTCGGTTCAGAATCTCAAGCTGACAAGTGTCTCACTACTACTACCAACAACGACAATTACTACTACGTACTATTCAGTACTCTAACAATCAACATGCCTTCCTACACACAAGTTTCTTTCCCTCCCTGCCCCGGTCCCCCTCCAACCGGCCCTCTTCCTCCGACCCCGAAATAAACGAGACCTACCCTGTTCGATGCATTCGACTACACACACGTCCAACGGTATACGATTAACGGTCAAAGAACAACACGGTTCGTGAGGAGAGGGTACAGCCGGTTCTGTCTACCTTCAACAACCGACCAACAATTCGCATAGAAAGTGATATCTACACAGATTTACTGCATTTGGGTGCTGGTCTCGGTTCGGCTTACGGTTTCACATCATATTTGGGATAATTCGGGTTTCGGTTTCCGGAGTTTTTCATACATCATACAACGTTCCAACATTCAACATGCATCTTCCTATATTTGTATAATCTTCGGGTGGACTTTTTCCTGTCTGCCTGCTCTTTTCTCTCGAGGGAATTCAATTCGGATCTGTCTCCCTATCATTGTCAATACGAATCGTCGCACAGACAGCAGCCAACATCGAAAGATAGTTACGAATCAGTGGGCCTTTCGACGACATCGCTAGCTAGTGTGGGGAATCATATTCACAACGACGACAGGATTACGCAAAATTCGTATCATCAACGTCCGATCGCCTCAAAACCAGCCGTTTCACGATGATAATCCCCGTTCGCTGCGTTACTGCTGGACCAACAAGCTAGTTCGTTAGGGCACGGGAGGGGTCATGACAACCAACCATGTGACTACCCGTGCGCAATTGATCAAGGATATCAAACGCGATCAGCGGGGTACAAAAGTGACAAGTGACAGAAAACTTGATTTTCTATCACGCCAATCAGACACATAACCGTTTCAACAAGCACCAAGAAATCAAGATACGACTGGATAGGTCGTCGACGCGTTGATCCTTTGTCGACATTCGCTGATTGGCTGCGTGCCTGTGCCGCCAAGTCGGACCTGAATCATAGACTTTTCTTCTGTTCTTTTCTTCTTCTCTTCTCTTTGCATTCTGTCATGTCTTATTTCTGTTTTAATTAGATTTTCCATAATTGTGCTTGTCTTTTGTCTGGCTATTATGTCTGCTTTCTTGTTTGTGTCATCCGAGAATACCCGTCGGCAGTTAGTTCCGACTTGCTTTTGATTTACAGTCTTCAATACATTTTTAATCTACTTGATCATCCACTGTCTCAAAACTAGTCTTATTAAATTCAGTTATTCGATAGATTGGCGCAGGGAATAGTGCCTGCAACATACTCTATCAAGTAGGCGATGACATCATTGATCACCTTCCATCCTTATCGCTCATACAATTCCATTTCACCAAACCAGGCACCCATCGTGGCACTCGTATATACATACATCTTTAATTAACTACATACCGCTAGATGCCATGGCATATAGTCACCAGACCTGATGTTCGACAGGGGATCAGACCCAAGCGCGCTTTTAATTGTCTGAGCGTAGTGAAACAGACTCACTCTCAAAAAGAGGCAGTATTTACACTAGCCTTACTACACGCTTAGTATAGATGAGTTGCATCAATAGTGTCACTTATCTAGCCAAGAGATAATCACTTATATCATATATGCTATTATAAGCGTATGACAGTAACTACTCCATGCGGACTTGCCTAGGTAATCTTGAGGCTGAGTAACTAACTGTACGTACTGCGTACTTTCAGCCCCCTCTCGTTCTCTTCCGTATACGAGCACATGGCTTGGATCCATGGATTGATTCCAAACCCGACTACGTGGTAAGACAGCCCCCAGACCTGCAAGACATGACTTCTATCCGCACCACTGTCGTCATTGACTTTTCTGGTGGTTTTGTTAATATTACTATTTTCGGTAATTTTTTGTCCCGCTCCAAGCAATACACGGCTTTTTTGCGGTTAACGCAGCCCTGAATTGTAAATGTAACAATGAATGCATGAAATGTATCGGAATATCGGAGATTAAATTTGACTTGCAAAATAGATACGTAGTGTGTTTCTTTATCTTTATCAACTTGAACCAGCACGCATGTGGATGTCGAAGAGTTGTCGTAATGGCGTGATACGGTCGATGTCTCAAATAAGGAGGAATCGGATCATATGACAGTTCACATGCTGAGCTAGTGTTTAATAGTCGCTGGGCACTAGTTTTTGCTTATCGTGTACCTATCTATCTATAACTAGTTATGCATGCAAAAAGCCTATGTACTTTAGCTACGTATGTACTAGTAGGTAGTTACCTAGGTAAAAGTATAGTACGTGGGATTATTATCCGGGATGAAGATAGCTGGATTTCAATGTATGAGTAGGTGGACACGAGCTTCAAACTATTTCGGCCATTTGATGAACAGTCAAGGCTATTGCTTTGTTTCCAGTTTCAAATAGTAAGTGAGATATGATACGCAGAACAGATTCAGGGTTATGTTATAGTACATCTTAATCTTACCTGGCCATCTACGTCTCTTACCTCGGCAAGAAGACATGCTCTCTTACAAAAAGTTTCATACTCAAAGTTTATGATTAATGTGAAAAGCTCTGGGGATTCAGCAATCCAAAGGACTATCTACTCAGTGTTGGCAAGAATGGATGGACAAAGGACACGTTAGGCTTTGATTGGCTATAACATTTTGATAAACATACAGCTTCTCGCACCATTAGCCGATATCGATTATTAATTCTTGATAGCCAAAGCATCCATGCAACTACAGAATTTGATAAATTCTGCACGGAAAGACATATCATTCCTTTATAAATGCCTTCTCATTCATCTCATTTATGCCAGCCGATTAATATTAGCTGCTTTTCACCACTATAACGCTTCTATGGTCAAAGGGTCCAAGAATTGATACATAACGATACCTATACAATTGATAAAGACGACTTTTTACGTGTTTATACCGGAGTTCGACTATTGCTTATCTATAGCCAATCTATAAAGTGGATTTGCTGCTGCAGGCTTAATACCATTAGCACAACAGAGAGTGCTTGCCAAGCTTGATATACAACTGAAAACACCAACACTACCATCGGCATCTCATAGTAATCAGTCTTCAAATCTGGGCAAAGCTCCAGCTGATGCTCGTCAATTAGAAAAACATAAAAAAGAAAATTCAACGCTTTCGAAGTCGCAAATTAATATCTCCTAAGACCATGGAACAGGTCGTTGATCAAGCAATCAAATGTACTGAGATCTCAATGCAACAAAGTATACTTATGCAGCATGAACTATCTCATCTTCGTGCCGCATTCTGAATATGAAAGGAAGAAGAAAAAAACATCTCGATACCTTATTACAGCAAATGGCAGTTTAGCAGGGGAACAAGGACAGCAGCTTACAGAGGGAAGAGAGCAGGAACAAAGCAATTACTGCAACCTAGGTCACGAAGGGCAGCTCAGTGCAGTAATTGCAACCAGCCTGGGCATAACAGGCTTAAATTTCCTAGTAGAAACTAGAAATTATGTGCAGATATCTTTAATCATTGCAGGCGTTGAGATGCCAAGTCTGTATGGTAAAAATATATGATGAGCTAGCCCTCTCGGTGTCCGATTACGTTATCAGGCTTTCACTAGTTATATAGACAATATTATGATTTGTGAATGAGTTGCACCTCACTTCAAGCAGCCCTAATTCCTTTTTTCCGGTTCCTCCTGTTGCTGCTCGGCATCAGCTACGGCTCTTCCGTATAACCCAATCTTATACCATGGCAGAGAAAAGAGCTTATCCATCTCCTCAAGAGACTGTCCTGCCGTCTCAGGAATCGTGAAAAAGACCCAGAACCCACCAAGAACCGTAATCGCTGCAAACATCCAGAACGTACCAGCTGGGCTGATACCCCCCTCTGACACCGACAAAAGCATATTGGGAATGGCGCGGCTGTTGCCATATGAGTTAGCAAAGTGTGTACACATGACCAGAGACGTCGCGATCGCCCGGATGCGCAGGGGGTACAGCTCGGCCGTGAGCAAGTACTGCATGCTGTTCCAGCCAAGCGCCCAGCCAATCCCCGAAACATATATCATGGCGATAGCTCCCGTCCCTGCTCTCCTCTGTGTGGCTGTCGCCCGGAAGTTCTCTTCGGTGATGCTGGGCACTCCTGTTAGATATGCCGCTATGTAGAGCATCGAGATGGATTGGAGAGTGATGCCGATGAGCAACGATCGCTTGCGTCCAATTATATCAACTAGGAATAGGGCACAGATCAGGGCGGAAATGAGCTTGACAACGCCGAAGATGGCTGTTGAGAAGAGGGATTGATTCTGGCCAGTAATGCCTAGAAGCGCGAAAAAGTTGACGGCGTATACCGTAACAGATGGACCGCCGGACCACTGCGAGAGAAGCAGGGCTGCCAGGCCGATACAAACACGGTATAGATTCCCTGGAACCAAGAATATCTCTTTAAAAAGACCAAGTACTCCAATACCGCCGTGACATCCCTTTCCACTGTAAGGGATAGATCGATAGCACTTAGTTCTTCGACAATGAATGGATCGTCCTGAGCTAGGCGGCGGATTCGAGAGAGATTACGCCGAGCTTGTTCGTGTTTACCTCTTTTCACAAGATATCTAGGAGATTCGTACGTGGAAAAGGAGAGGACTAGAATGATACTGGCGAACATAAGATGCAAGGATGTTGGAAGCACCTATCAAAACGTTAGATCTTGACCTTTCACAACGCAAAAGAGCAGCGCTTTAGGTGGCCATACCCAACGTGCCAGCCCATCCGGCATATTTTTGGAGCAGCCATAGTTCGTGAAATACGCCAACACAATACCGACATAGACAGCGCCAGTGAAGAAGCAAGTGCACAGCCCTCGGATAGGCGCTGGAGATATTTCTGCCAGGTAAACTGGAGCCACGACGGTGGTTTGGCCGATTCCAAGGCCAGCAATGAACCTCACTGCGTACACGGCGCCTAAGTGGCCGTTGCTCCCCAAGAAGATGGAAATTCCAGCCATCCACAGGACGCAAAGCATACGTGTGGCCCAGACTCTGCCAATTCGGTCGCAAGTCAAGGACGCTCTATTTCTCAGTTAATAATTATCTGGGTCTTGCCAGCGCCGTTAGCATAAGTAGGCTTACAGGATAGTTCCAGCGACACTTCCAACGTTCACCATGGCAATGATGTTCCCCTTGATGTTGGCAACCTCGCTATAGTCAAGCCCCTCAAGCCCAATGAGTTTTTGGAAAGATTTGGAGGACAGAACGCCGCTAATGAGGCCCTCGTCTATGCCACGAGCTACTCCCATAAGGCTAAAAGAGGCAACGGCAAGCCATAGACGCCAGTTGAAGATTTCCTTCAGCAAGTTGCCGCGGTAGAACTTGAAGATGTTGACGGGCTTCTTGCCACCAGTCATGATGATCGTTGGCAAGGTAGTGGAACAGAACGGTACTTGGGAGAGGTATACAGGTGAACTGAATTGGTTTCGGAGGATGCAATCGAGTCTTTATAAATACAATGGCCTTCTGTAGCAACAGAACACTCGCAACTTAACGGGTGCTAATCCATATCGATTGCGCCGCGTGGGTTCTCTCCGCTGCTACGCAGATCTTCGACTGTCTCACCGGCTGCATGTGTTTTTCCCTGGGAAGCCCGGTAGTCCAAGAAATTGCTCCTGTCGTCGGCTTATCGCTATAGACCCCCTAATTGGGTTAGTCACAGATTCGGTCAAGTTATGTGGAGAAATATCTGGGGAACATTGGGGATGGTGGTCGACCTGAGGGACGGACGACTCCATCTCGCAACCAACGCACACCGATTGACAAATATTGTTTAGGCAGGAGGCCCTCGTCACGGAACTCTTCACAAGAATGGCGCCGCCAGTACCCCCTCGAACGAATAGACGTAGCCGAACGTTCACTGGATGCCTCACCTGCAGGCGTCGCAAGGTCAAATGCCCCGATACAAATCTTCCGTGTCGCAGTTGCTGTCGTCTGAACCTTGATTGTGAAGCACCAATCACCAAGAACATTAGAATGTGTTCTAGAAACGGCACTGGCCGGCTCTCTGAAGATGCCGGTAATATCGTATTGGGCTCGCAGACTCCCGTGACATCGCAATCAATGCACTCAACGTCAACATCACAAAAGAACGGCGGCGGTGAGGCAAATTGGTTCCCCTCAGACTCTCCTAAATATACAGGATCTGAGTTTGATGGACCAGCATTTGGCGCATCCCCACGAGGTGCCGAGGACTGCACTCGGAATTTCAGGCAGACTACGGTATCACTCGACTCTAGCTGGAGCAAAATGAACCTGTACCCAGAGATGCAGTCAAGCAGATTCTCTGCTCCCAGAGGCTCTCTGTTCTTAGCCTCTGAGGACTCCGAGTCCCATCTACCGTCTCCCACCCGTGACCTCGATAATCACGTTGAACAACGCTTTGATCAACCTTTGGAATGGTTAGACGGCCACCTAGGTTGGTTTGAAGAGCCCAATTTGAGCATGACAATCCCCCTAGACATCACAAAGTCCACGTACAACGCCTCCAACAGCATTATGAACTCTCTGCCATTGACAATATCCCCAAATCTCACCTCAGCAGCAAAAGAGGCCGAGACCCTACAGCACTACAAAGCGCGGATGGCGACTAGTTTCAGTGTCAAGGACGCAAGATGGAACATCTTCACCTGTCTTTTGGAGTTCAACAGTGAGCTCTTCTGGTCGCCGTTGAAGGGCAGTCTTATTGCATGGGCAGCCACACATCTCGCTATAAGTAAAAGCGACTTTACTGATCTGGCACTGCACCATTATTCGGCAGCGTCAGTAGAGGTTACTAGCCTTTTAGAAGGATTCGCTACATCTGAGCTGACGACTACACGCCCATCGTCGGCGCTTCGCTTCAGCCAAATCAGCATGTTTCTTGCCTCATCATTCTTCCTTTGCCAGCGCGATATCATTGTTTGCAATATATCAGGCTTCCGGCATCGCATAAACATGTTAAAGGAGCTAGTGAAATCGTCGTGGTATTCTCTTTCCACTTATTTGATTGGTATAGATTACCGAATACTGCTCTGGCTGTCGTATCTCGACGTTCGAGCAGCCGCCTTTCGGCCTCGAGTTGATAACACTGGCCGGGAGACATCTGAAACCAGCTTACTCACGATATTGTCGAAGGAGGAAAGCCCGAAATCAGTTTACAGCAGAAGTCGTGCATATTTAAACGAGGGCTTTGGGGACGCCTATCCAAGTTATGAGCTGCAGGGTGACATGCTTCATGACACGGTGAACGCTCGATTCGCCGAGGCCATGTCTCTTCTTGACGAGGTTATATCTCTTAGGACTGAGCAGCCTCGATATTTACGTGATAGCGGGGCAGAGGACAGTTCGTCACCTCACGGCATCAGGGAAAGACTGTGGGATCTACGCAAGGTATATCGAGAATATCAACTATGAAACCAAGACATATTCTGACTCGCTTTTGTAGGAGTGTGATCTTTCCTTAAAGGGCTTTTTGAAGAATAACCAAGTGTATGTGACACGGACGTCGTATCACTGGCTCAATCTTAACATTGTGTGTTGCTGTGCCATCATACTCCTCAATCGGCACCTGAACCACAGCGTATGGACAGACCCAGAAGCGCAGAGCGCGGCCAGAGAGATCATCACAACAACATTGAGGTTAAGAAATGCCAACATGCTCCACAATCCCCACTCAATATTCTCGCCATTCCCGCTATTCATTGCCGGCATCGAAGTCGATGATGAGGTGTACAGGGATTCGACACTGAGTCTATTGCAGAGTTTCTCATGCTGGGGTTTGCACGTTCAAAGAGCTATTATTGCGCTTCGCCGAGTTATTGAGAAGCAAGGCGAGATTAGATGCCGCTGCAGTATGGGGGAAATCATCGAGGTTCTGGGTGACGAAATCTTGTTGTAGGTTGGACAGTGTGTGGGACAGTGTGTGGTGGCTACCTATTAATTCTTTGCAAAGGACATATGTACATGAGGATAATTATAGATACGATTTGTTTGTCGCAGGTTTCATTGCGTAAACACGGTGCCGATTTCCGAAATTAGGCATATCTGTGGTGGCTGTGATATAAATGACAGTTTGTCGAAGTTGTATAAATCGTCCTGCTGTAAGGTTAGCGAGGAGCTGAACATGTTGAGTTGCCAAGTGTCAGTGATGGTGGCCTGGACTTCGAAAATTTGGTGGGTTTTCTAGTAGTTGTAGAAAAAATAGTGGTTATCACAAGGTAAATGAATTGCTTAAGGAACATGAAGCTATGGGAAATATTTAGTTTGTGCGCGAGCAAACGGTGCAATTTTCTATAGAGTAAGATACTTTATTAAGTATTATAAATTAATATATCTGTATATATATCAAGAATATTTGATTTATATCATCTGTCATTCTTTTATAATTTTATTTATATGCGATTTTATGTAAATAAGCGATCTAGATAGCCTAGCTAGCTATATCATAGAGTGTACGTAAATATAAATAACAATATACACATATTTCCACCACGAATTTCAACTTGTTGATATCTCGTTGATATCAATCGACTTACCGTAATCATCCTAGAGCGATTCGGGTCCGATATCTGACTTATGTCGACGGTAGTTGGACATTCGATATATTTTAACATCTAGACGCAAATGCCTTCGCCAGTGTTATTGCCTTCGCTTATTCTCTGGCAAGTAGTGGATATTATGGGGTGGAATCCTCGGTCTAAGGTGGTCGGCATAAACCCCTAAAAGCAGCATACTTCCGCACTGTCACCTGGGATCGCCATCCAGATCAAGCCCCGATAACTGCGATCAGCGGTACATACCGACGACTCACTAAAAGGCAGAGGAGCTAGAGGCTTTCTTCACTTAATCCAATCGGGAGGAGTCTCGGTTGCGGGACTTAATTGAGATATTGCGGTTTTGCTATTGTTCTCGTTTAAAACAGGTAGAATAAGCCAATTTTATGCACATCTGCAAAGAGAGCACTGGAGGTTTCCTTACTTTTCAACTTCCGGTCTTTCATTTTGCTGATTTCGCAATGGCTCTCACGATTAGTAGAGCAGCAAGATCTCAAAAAGGACAGAAAACATCTGTGCCTCCCACGGTCGGAACCCCCAGCTCTGGAGATTTTGAACACATCACCAAAACAAGATTTATTTCTACTCTCGGCAACAGAGGCAGTCGGCCTTATCAGGAGTGGCTCTATTAGCGTGGAAGAATATGCCCGCTCCCTGCTCGACCGAATCCAAGCCAGAGATCCCATAGTCAGAGCATGGGTTCACCTGGACTCTAACGATGTCATAGAACAAGCCAAAATGCTTGATAGTGTACCTTTTGACAAGAGGGGTCCGCTACATGGAGTTGCAGTCGGAATCAAGGACGTCGCTCTCACCAAAGGTTGTGTTTTGACAAATCTTCTCTATAGTTCTGCCTTATTAACGTCGTGAAGATGCACCAACTCGATACTACTCAGCTATCCACGAGCATGACGGTCCGGCAGCGGCAGACTCTGCTGCTGTTGCAGTCTTTCGCGCTGCGGGAGCTTTGATCCTCGGAAAGACAGCTACGACTGAGTTTGCAGCCACCTCTGTAGGAGGTCCTTGTGCCAATCCGCATAATGTAAACCATACCCCGGGCGGGTCATCCTCAGGCTCGGCGGCGGCAGTGGCTGACTTCCAAGTTCCAATTGCTCTAGGGACACAAACGGGAGGCAGCGTCATCCGCCCGGGGTCTTTCAACGGCATCCATGCTTTCAAGGTACGGCCTCTCCTTCTTCACCTTATATCATTGACAACGTGTGAACTCATCAATTATATGCTCAAAGCCGACGTGGGGCTTGGTGTCTACAGAAGGCCTCGGCCGCTTTTCCATCACTTGCGATTCACCGGGATTCTACGCCCGGAGTCTAAAAGATCTTGAACTGGTAGCTCGTGTATTCCGGATCGTTGAGGACTCAGTCAGCATCCACGCGATAACAGTCCAAGGGTCCCGGATTGGGTTCATCAAAACCGCGCAGTGGCCGCAAGCAGGACCAGGCACTCGAGCAGCATGGGAAAAGGCCCAATCCATGCTATCAGCCTACGGGGCGATTATTGAAGACGTTCAGCTGCCAGCTATCTTCGAAAATTGGAAAAAATGGCGTGATAATATCGTAGCAGTGGAAGCTAGATCATCTTTTCTTTCCAGTCAGTCTCCCTTTCAAGTCGCCCTGCGCAATATTTGTGGATATACGGTTAGGTTTAACCAGAGGTCGTGACTCAGAGCTATCTAACCAATCGCATAGGGTATTTACAATATAAGGACCAGCTACACCCATCACTGGTCAAGATGGTAGAGAAGCGAGATACCCCTAGCTCTCAAGATTTATTGGAAGCTTACGATGGCATCGCCAAACTCCGCTGTCTGTGGGATGTTATCGCACGGCAATACGATACCGTCATCACTCCTAGTGTTGTTGATGAAGCACCAAAGGGGCTTGAGTATACTGGGGATTCAGTAAGTGCGTCATTACTAGTCGCTGCTGGTTACTAACAAACACACAGTGTTTCTGCTCCTTGTGGACCGTCCTACACGTTCCGGTTATAAATGTCCCTGGTTTTCACGGCGAATCAGGATTGCCGATTGGCTTGTCGATCCCTGGAGCACGCTATGACGATATAAAGATTCTGAAAGATGGGACCAGCATCTGTACCATTTTTGCCTCCGGAAGTTAGTAAGAGATGGAGTTGGGAACAGCGGTGAATCTCGTTGCGGCATCAGCTTAGAGAAAGTTTGTTTCAAGCAGCGTGACACTGAGCCGTTTAGCGTCGCATATATCATTTAGATGGATACCTCTTACCTCATTATTTCGATAGGTGAACATGCCTCGAACGATTGCCATGATCTCTTGCTTCCACAAGCTGGCGTGTTGGCAGTCTTGCTCAATTTCCATCCACGCTTCCTTGCCATCTAATCACAGGCAGCGGACTAATGGCCATATGGCGCTAGTCAGTGTTGTAAATTACTTGGAGCAGGAAAAATCAAGTTTGTATAGTCTCCTATGTACAGCCTTTTATATTCGTGGACCGACTGAGTACATGCTCATAATTTCTCGGCCACCTTAAAAAATCATATTAGAACTACGTACTTTCTGATCTTATTTGAAGGAGAGACATCTAATATTGATTGGTCTAAGAGCTTCTATGTTGGTTTAGATTTTATGAGCTGATGTCAAACTTCACCTATAAATTCTATCCGTCGGGGTGTATTCAGACCTCAGTCTCAATTATAGGCCGGGCCGCCTGAAAGTCTCAAGTTTTGTTGGATGTAAGGAAAGGGAAGCATGTATATGTAACTACGCTAGGTCACAATGGGCTGTTTTGATATCGACGGGAGGGGCGCTTTCTAGGCCCGTTGCAGTGGAGCTATGTAGATCGCTATAGCGTTGACCGAGATTGCCGGATGTGCCTTTGGGTCACCGCCAGCTGCTCTCGCCAGTGGCGGAATTCTGCTGAGCAGATTTCCAACATAGCCACATTGCTGGTTCCCGGTGACCCCAATTGGATTGTATGACCTCCTTATATTCTTCGAGAGCTCATTCGGTAGTGTCGATGGACTGGGATAGCTCTAGACCAAGGAGGTGCCTTGTAGATGGTATCTGTCTTGGTTGAGGTTCCTTTGGAAAGAATCAGTAACAATATTAAAGAGAAAAGACGAAGATGAAGCACTTACCGGATATAGCAGCCTTGAAGTCATCGAGAGAATGTCCCGGCCGCCTGACAGTAACGTAGCGTGTGCCTGGGCGAGCCTCATCGAACTCAAACATCCTGCCCCAGTAGCAGCCAGAGTCCCCAAGGTTGGTGTGGGCTTTCGTCAGCTGTGCGATCAATCGGGTTCGTCTCGGAAGTGAGCGCTATGTCCTCTCTTGCTCGGTTTTCAGGACCAGGTTCGTCTGGGTTTTCGCTAGCTGTGGGATCGATCGGGTTGGTCTCGGGACTCTGAATTGGTGGCGTCCTTGTCGGTTAACAAGTCAACATCGTTGAAGCGCTGAGCGAAGCTCCGTATAACAAGAAGGCAAGATAACATGATATGGTAACATTCCCAACCATGATTATGCATATAGCCCGCCCCATCTCAACGGACGTCCCGCTTCCTCTTCCGTGCTCTGGCGATCAGGTATCTTCGTATCGCGCAACGCCTTTGAGATTCTTGGGCGAAGACGTTTAATAGAGGGAATCCGTCTTAATTCGTAGGATTCCCTCCATGTGATTGATCGCTTGTGCTTCCGCCTGTCATTCGGCGTAGGGCAGAAGACGACAGTCAGATAGCAAGCTTCGGCCGAAATGAAGACAAACGAGTGTCCACCTCCCCTCGATGCCGGAACATTATGCCAGATGCTTTCCAACCACCTCATAGCCTTCTTGCTCAAGGTCTGATGCCCGCACGGAGAAACGAGCTCTATCTGGCTCAAATACTGCATCGGCATCGTGCTCTGAGTAGAAAATTGTGTCTGATCAGTACTCTTCTCCTAACAGGCGTTGATTGCCTTCAATCTCCCGAGTTGTTGATATATTTTGTGACGTATGTACTGTCTATGTAGACGTTGAGCAAACCTGGAGACGATAATCGGATAGCACGCTTCGGCTGAAGTGAAGACAGACGAGTGTCCACGTCCCCTCGATGCCTGAGCTTCATGCCTGAGCTGCTTCCTGACAGGCACTGAGTGCCTTGGTCCAGGGAATGCCTAGATCCATGGAAAGATGGGTGCAAAATCGCATCATATATGACTAAAGTAATGGGAAAGTTTGTATATATAGAGAGAAGAAAAATTTGCAGAACGATGTACAGAGATTGCCAAAAGGGGAAGAAGGTCCCTTTTATATCTGAGATCATTTTGCGCGGTGAAAACCGGGCAACCGCAATCTCCTGCTAGGGTAACTTGTCTGGATACCGCAAGCATTCTATAATTTCCGTGTCAAAGGCTGGACTGTAGTTACCGAATCGCCACGAAAGGCACCGCCTTTGCAGATACAAGCTTGCTGGCGGCTATATGCTTGGGTTACTCAATTCCATTCATCGCTCAGTGTGTCCAGCAATCTGGGATCATTATTTGTCCACACAATCGAGACACCGCTGAATCCAACGCCTGGATGAGGAATTCTGCCATGAACAGAGAAACTTCGAGTGGGTCCTTCGACGGGATTCTCTTGAGTCACATGTGTGTCGGTGAATGCCTTCACCAGTGTCGCACTAGACAAGGGCCATCTGATTGATGAAGGTATCTCACCATGTGACCCTCGGCGTAGTATCTGTTGCTGCGAAGATAGACGACTACTATAATGACTGGCTTTCGGGATTGCAGGACTGCAGGCTGACGAAATCGAGAATCTTTTCAATCCTCATCAAGAACCGGTTGCATCTGCGTCCCAATCCATTCCTCCATCAGCGCCTGCCCAGAAGTAGCCGCACCAGAGCCACCATCCACTTTTTTGCGACTTTTCTGGCCTTTTCGTGTTATAAGCAGACATAGAACCCACCCCCAGATGCCGAATCCCTCATAACTCGTCGTAAGTTGAAGCTTTTTGTCATCGAGATTATCCGTTGCCGGTACAGCAGCCTTTCCGGTCCGTTTTTCGGAGTCTGATCCTTCATCCTCTGCGTCTGCTATTTCAGGGATATCACTCAAATTAATGCCGATTCTCTCGTTGTCGCCTTCATCGTCACTTTCAACGAGTATTTCCGCTGTTGATCCCATAAGTTTATTCGAGTTACTTTTCATCTTCTGTTTATTTCCAAACGATTTTTGCTTCGTAAGCAACGAATGTCTCGTCCCAGATTCGCGCAAGAATATAGCGACTTCAAAATCATCTATACAACACCAGCGTCAGCATATACCCACCCAAATCGGATCGTACGCAAGATACATACCCTCAACCAAAACATCCTTAACAGGATTACTCTTCTTCTTCGCCAAAGCGCGCTCATTCTCTTCCCGCAGTTTCGGCAATACGAGCGGTTTGATAGTATTAAAAATCCGCGGTAGGACCGGATCGCGAGAATTTGTGTCTAGCAGCCATCGCGCATCGGACGGGTTTTCGAGGAAGATGCGGCATTCGAGAACGGAGTATTTGCTTATGCGGAGGTAGCGTCTTATGGGGGCCATAGCTATAGTCTATCTCACTGAGCCTGGTGAATCGAGAGGAAGAAGAGTTGTACATATGATTTCGTATATCTAGGTAGGTGTTGGATTTTTTTGATATGACGCAAAGATTCATGGCTGTTGCGACGCGGGGTCATGTGACTGCGCGACCTGAATCTGGATTATTTGGGACTAGTGCGGCTCTATCAAGTGAAGGCTCTAATTGGTCCAATCACTACTGATCTCATCTCGACAAGTGCGGAGTACTACAACAGTGCGTGCTGAGTACTCCTGACGGTAAACGGATCGTGAATGCTACCGAGACTCGAGTCAAAGACATCGACGGTCGAGGTGAAAGACAGGAAAGACTCCTACCCTGATTCCCCTCCCCTACACCCCTATCCCCACGCCTGTCCCTTTATGGGGAGTCAGGGAGCGCCCAAAAATGAATAGAGTCAAACTCGGATTACGATCTCACGGCATTAGCCCCTATTCGTCCGCCTGGGGTGCAAGAAATACGCACGATATACTTTTCAAGGTGAATACGTAAGAACCCTGGATAGAGTGCCTGCAAGGCCAAAGACATCTGTCGTCCTTGAGCCCTCGAACAAGGGAAAAGAATGCTCATCACATGAACTCAGGCTTTTTCCTCTACGTACTCCGCACTTCCGTGTGTAAATAATCAATAGCCAATGATAGGCTAGGAGTAGTCCCCTTTAGTAGTTCGTATGACCCCTGATTCTAAGTCTGGAGAGTCGGAGACCTTGGCGCCTAAAGCATGCCACGTACAGTAACCAGCTAGTTACTTCCAAGTTAGACGATAACTTAGTCTTAACTAGGGCACGTAAGTTACGTACATAGTTTAGGTGTTTGCCTAAAAAATGCATGCCGAAAAGGAGTAGCTCTCATCGTGGCTGAGTTTGTCTCAGACGCATGTGGTAAACGGCTAGTATCATCCCGGAAAGCTGGCGTCAATGGCTGAGAAAGCATGTTTCAAAGTCAGACAAACACGTTCGTCAAGAGACTCAAGAGTCAAGACGAACTCGACACTCGTAGAGCGCCTAAAGCTTGATTGGCTCAGAGTTGTTCGTTTGTTCTGCCTTTGAAGGCTAAGGGCTTCTATTTCTGCTTTTGGCTATTTTCAGCTCATTATTCATAGAACCGGCAGTAATAAACAGCTTAATCAAAATTGTCATGTCCCAAATATATGTACAAGAAGGTATCTAAAAGTCTTTGTTTCCAAAATCAATTGTTACAGGTAAGTATAGAACACATCGAAGGTAAATAACGTGACAGACTTCGTCTCCCCAACGACGGTATGGACCTCGTCAAAAGGGAAACGGCCGGTTATGTCATGTTACTTGTAATAGACATAGAAACAAAAGGTGAAGGAGAATATGTAGCGAAGAAGTAATGCTCAAAAGATATCCAAAATTTTAGAGCTTAACCGCTGTAGTTGAGGACAGCAGTCAAAGCAAGAGGACCAGGTGCGACGTTACCGCCGATACCACCGACGTCAGTCTCAGCCTTAGTGTAAGCGTTCGAGACAGCACTAAGACCGGTGGTGATGAAAGAAGACTGGTTGTCACCGCTGATGTGGAGACCGGGGTAGTCGGAGATACCAGCAATGTTGGCCTCAATTGCAGAGACATCGAAACCAGACCAGCCGTCGTTGGCAGCGTCGGCAAAGTCGAACTCACCCCAGAAACCAAGAACGATTCCGTCGACGGCGCGAGGAAGGGAGGAGCTGGTGGGGTAACCGATGAAACCACCTTGGGTGTCGGTGTCGAGAGCGACGTAGGACTTGGAGTTGGGGAGGACGGTGACGGTCAAGGGGAAAGAGGTACCAAAGAAACCAGTGAGAAGACCTTTCTCGTCGCACTTGTTCCAGAAGATAACATCGTAGTCCTCGGCGATTTGGGATCCGTCGAGAGTGATGGTGTAGTCATACTTGCTCAAATCGCCCTCGGAGATCTCAATGATGTTGGAGCCATAGGGAACTCCGTGGTTTCCGCAGTAGGTAGCACCAGAGCCGGTGGGCGCGGTGGTAGCACCGAAGCCGGTAGCAGTGGCGGTCTTGGAACCGGTGGTGCTAGTAGCGGAATTCACGACGGCGTTGGCGACTTGGGCGGCTTCCTTGACAGCAGCGGCAGCAGTAGTGGTAGCAGCTGCAGGGGCAGCATCGCCAGCGGCGGTAGGGCCGGCGTAGGTGTTTTGCCAGGAGACGGTCTTGCCGTCAATCACGGCAGTGACCCAGTCGCCGACAGCGCGCTCATGGTGTTGATGGCGGCGTTCGTGACCGTGGGTACGGGCGACAGCACTGCCGGCAGTGAGAGCCGTCAACAGGACGATAGAGTTCTTGAACTGCATTTTGATGCTTTGATTTGCGTTTGTGTGTAGTAGAAGATTGAAGGAATCGGAAAACCGAAGCGGGCGCTTGTAAGCAATATAAGGAGCGTGTGGGTTTCAAGGAGTGACAGAGAGCGACAGCAGGCTCAAAAATAGACTGACTGAATGAAAGAATCCCTGAAGGGGGGTAAAGCGAGAGTGGGAATGCAGCGGGATATATAAAGGGGAGAAAGGAAAGAGAGAATTTTCGGAGCGAACGGGGGGTGGGTTAATAAAGGGTGGACACTGGTGGAAGGAGCGAAACTGCGAAAGGGAAGGAAAGAGACAACGGGGCCAGGCTAAGCCAGAAGGAGCAGTGACTAACGAGGCACTAGCGAAGGACTTCATTTCCCAGCAGCCGCCCAGCTCAGGCACCGCGCTGTGATTGGCGGGTGTTGCCTGCGCCAGTGCTTGTGGGGCGGCGGGTCAGCGTCCCGCCGTCCAGTCGAGACTTCCTGAGAGACAGTCGCTCCTTCCGTTCCTGTTCAACTGGCTGTGCTGATTTGCGGATCGGGCCCTCTCTGTCGCTGACTTTCAGTTCTCTCTCTTTTTGTTTCATCTTATGGACACGCCCAACAGGGACAAGTCGACGTGTGCAGCAACGACTCCATCGGACTAGCGCCGTACGATCTGCCTGTCGTGGCTTGAGGGACTTTTTGTCATTGGCTGCTTTCCTCGGTGCCTGAGTCTAGACTGCACTAGCCGCGTAGGGGAACTTTAAGCAGGCCATTCTGGCTCAGAGTGACTCGTGGTGGCTAGGCTGATTCTCGTAACAATTCCTCTCTCCACGGGCTGGTTTTCCATTGACGTTGTTTCGTCTGATCTACGTATTACGCAAATCATGAATGGGTTTTGCTTCCATCTGATTGTTTGATAATCATGACTGCCTTTGTTTGCGTCTGAGATGTCCTGTTGACCGGGATGAGTTCGCCGAGGTAAGTTTGGTCGGTCGCAGTCGCCATCGCATTACGCGATCTTTCCCATTGCCACGCAATCGTGTCCAGCATGTCCAGCACTCCAAGCTAAACTGCTATTCCGTCTTTGATCGTGAATCATACGAATAGCGCCTTGTTACTCATTCAAGCTAAGTACTAGTATTGATCGTATCGGCCCAACAAGAGCCGGGTTGATGCAGTCTAAAAGAACTCGTGCGTGTGTCGGATGCATCAACGAGCTCGCACTGGATACAAATGAGAGCAGTCGATGGAATTGTTTTGCAACTACAATCCATCGACCTTTATTTTCCAGATCGGAACACAGCGGAGCGCCACGTACACATACTGTAGGCTTGGAATGGGATCGAGCCACTGCCGGTTTGCCACATGGTCATGATTATGCCCAACTCGGATGTTCTCATTCCTTCTGACATCAACGCTTTGAACTTTGATGTTGAATCACCCACGTGGCTTAGTGATGCTGACAACGTACTCACAACGTACCCGATGACACTCGTAACATACTAGCTATGTTACGATCATAAACTGGCCAACTCATCCTCTCTTCGAAATTCAACTTGAAGTTGACTCGTCGCAAACAGCTCTTGTGATCAGTGTCGTTCATGACCATGTGCAGCCCACCTCGAACAGAAGCAAAGTTACATGTCGCCAACAAAGTTGTTGTTTTCCTACCCGAAGAGCGGTATCTTCGTACATGATGACTGGATGACCGCGCGCAGCTACGGTATGAAGTGGCCGGAATAAATCTACGCTGGCACTTTGACGGCCTAATTATGCTCATTTCAAGGCGAACATCAGGACACCTCGACGTACTCTGAATCATTACTCAATCTTGCTCAGTTAATCCCCAAGCCTTGACCATACCACTGTTGGTGTGATCTTGTTGACAATGTGTTGAATGCGAAATGCCTTGCTGTCACCGCGTCGACCGCTTTGCGCCCTAATATGCAGGTACCAGATCGGCATACGCCGTCACATCACATATGTACTTGTTGATAGTCGATGCACACCGCACACCTTGCTCGGATTGACATTCGATACAGGATTTTTGTTTATTGACAATTTACCGTCTCGGTAGCTGTGCTGATGACTAAAGAAATTTCCGATAGTTACGTAGTTATGGTTCGCCCCGAACCGTGACCACGGTGATGGAATGGTTGGTTCAGGCATGTGATTCGCAAGCCCTAACCAAACCCTGCCCTAGCCCTAATTCTCTACATTACTACTCCTCGCAATTTCTGCTCGCTCAACGAATTGCTCAATACTGGCTGCTCAACAATCCCGATCAAATTGATCAACGTCTTCATACACAGACTTACTACGTAGTCCTTGCATATCCACTTCGAATCATGGCCCGATCGACCTGAGCGCGATCAAGCCCACGATTCTAGAACTTCAATGTGGATAAACCAGTATACCGGCAAGCATGACAGTCTTGGCTTCATTTCAAAATTTTCAAACTTTTAATGAGGTGCTCCGTTGTGGCAAACAGACTTATCGATTCTATCTCGTAAGATAGAGTCTGCCTTGTGGGCCCGATGTGTCGATGCGATAGAGATCAATAATCTAAAATGTTGTAGCCTGGAGAATAAGGCACCAAATTCTTACCCAAAATGGTTAGCAGATCTCCCCACCGGCTCACTGCCGTGCCGCCACTCAGCATCTAGCTCAACTCTAGACTTGCCTTGACATGAGATAGTTTATAGCTCTGACCTCAATCATAGCTTGCGTTTACAGTGCGCTCACACCATAACCAGCTCCTTTCATACCTTTATTCTTGTCCCAAGACTAATACCCATGGCACGATCTGCCATCGTGCAAGAGTATGATACTCCGCCCACCACGCGCTCCGTAACCTTCAGCGTCGACCAAAAAATCAACCATGAGCGCCTACACAATGGCATCACTCGCCCGCAGGGCTACACAGTCTCGTACCACGCCAACCCGGCCGTCGAAGCGCATCACTTCGGTCAATCGCATCCCATGAAACCATGGCGTTTGGTTCTGACCAAAGAACTCGTCCTCGCATACGGAATGCATCATGCCATGGATTTATATCTGTCGCGCGCAGCGACATTCGAGGAAATGGCCGAGTTTCATACAGCAGATTATCTCGATTTTCTGAGACAGGTCATCCCCGCCGATATGGAAGCCGCGGAACAATCCGATAGGATAGCAAGCTACAATTTCGGGGATGATTGCCCCATCTTTGATGGCTTGTTTGATTACTGTTCGCTCTATTCCGGTGCGACCGTCGACGCGGCAAGGAAACTTATCAACAATCAGGCGGATATTGCGATTAATTGGTCTGGAGGGTTACATCATGCGAAAAAGACAGAGGCAAGCGGGTTTTGTTATGTGAACGATATCGTGTTGGGCATATTGCAGCTCCTGCGCTTTCATCCGCGCGTCATGTACATCGATATCGATGTGCATCATGGCGATGGCGTGGAACAAGCCTTCTGGTCGACCGATCGCGTCCTCACGGTCTCGTTCCATAAATACGACAAGGATAATTTCTTCCCCGGCACTGGGGCGCTGGACAGCAATGGACCCTCTCACCTATTAAACCCGGGTTCGCGACATGCCATCAACGTTCCCTTAAACGACGGCATCGAAGACGGTGATTACCTCCAACTCTACAAAGACGTGATAAGCTCCTGCGTCGAAACATATCAACCAGGCGCAATCGTCTTGCAATGTGGCGCCGATAGTTTGGGATGTGATCGACTGGGTTGTTTTAATCTAAACGTCACGGGCCACGGTTCCTGCGTCGCATACACAAAAACTTTGGGTCTGCCCATGCTCGTCGTCGGCGGAGGAGGCTACACGCCCCGAAACGTGAGTCGCGCCTGGGCCCATGAAACATCTATCCTGATCGATGCGGTCGACAAAATCGACCCCAATATTCCCGACACAGTCACGTTCCGAAACCACTTTGGCCCTGATTTCAGCCTTTTCCCACCACTGTCTGAAATGCGGAAGATTGAGAACAAAAATTCAAAACAGTATCTTACCCATTTAGTGAACACAATTCGTGAACAATTACGATATATGCAGGGTGCGCCAAGTGTACAAATGAGTCATATCCCACCGGACATTCTGGGTGTGAGAGAAGACGTGGAGAAAGATCTTGAAGAGGAGAAGGATTACATGAATGAGGAGCGAGAAGAAAGAGGTCAAGGGATTAGATCTTCGGCGGGAGCAGCGGCGTCCTTGTCGCCGGCGGATTCGACTTCGAGGGCGTCGAGGAGAGATTTAGAGAGGGGGTTGGGGACGAAGGGGGAGTTATCTGCTTGATTTATCTTGTTGCAGCAATGTTTATTTGGATTGGTATATCTGCGGGATATGGCGCAATATCTGGATTTTTAAAAGCCGGTAAGGGGCGTTTTGGATTTGGTACGGTGCCACTTGTATTATACTCATGAGACTTGCGATTCGAAACGACTTGGAATTGTACAGACTGTCGTTTCACCAATAATACTACGAAATTGTTTAATCTACTCATCTAGGTCAACTTGAATAGGTGTATCCAATTAATCAAAACTAACCACTACATCGCCAAGATACACTATTTATTTCTCCTCCGCATCCACAAATACATCTACATCATCCGTCGTGGAATCCACCCTCTTCACTGGATGCGGATCATGACTTGTCTGCAAACCTGGTTGCAACGGAGCCATCAAACCAGACGAAGTGTCACTGCCGAGTAAATCGTGCGATGAGCCGTGGGCTGGTTTTGCTGCTGGCGCGCCTGAGGAGCTGGTCATCTCATCGCCAAAGTCGATCAGGTCGCCGCCGTGGGATTGAGCGTAGGACTTTGAGTTGGTGGATGTTACAGTTGGTTGGTGGGTAGGAGTATGGAATTCAGTGGATGCTTTTTGGCCCGGGATGATGGGTGCGATGGCGAGGATTTGTTTGTGGGCTTTTGCGACGTCGTTGCGGTCACTGTTTCTTGTTAATTGCGTTCCAACTTCGTTAATGGAGGACATACACTTCAGCGTTGATTATCCAGTCGAGATCTTCTTCGCCCTCCTCTGATCCGCCAGGTCCACCTCGAACAGCACGGAAGAGTCTTGGGCGCCACTCTACGCTTCCTTCGGCTCGTTTTGCTGCTTCTTCACGTTGTTGGTCTTCGATTTTGGTCTTTTCTGTCGTCGCTACTTCATGGTTTCTGGCATTCAATCCTTGAACTGTGCTGTACCATAATTTTTGAGACTCTCGTTCGGACTGGTCTTCAAGTGGTCGGACTAGAGGAGGCGTGTGTTTGGCGCGAGTCGCATCGAACAGAAGTTCTTTTTTGCCGGTCTTCGAGATGTCAGTTTACTTTTACCACCATTCTTGGGAGCGAAACATACTGCGTTGCTCTTCAGATACATCTCGCCATTCCACAGACCCGAAATCTCATAGTAGACCTCCCCAGTCTGATCATTTTTGATTGTTCCGGAAATAGCGTTGTAAGTGCCGGAGAAGTATCCCTTTGTTTTGAATTCGACATCGCACACAAGATGGTTTTCTGGGCATTTGATGAAGCTGTGATCGCCGAGTTCGTATTTCATCTTTCCGAACAGGATACCGCGCGCATACATGTTAGGCTGTGTCAGGTGGCTAGATATCGTTAGTCTGGACTTGCGTAAATGAATGTTCGACATACTATCGCTCGCCTTTGGCGGGATTTTTACCGCGGTTCAAAAATGTCAAAACTGCAGTTCCTTCCATAAGACTAGCAGCCGAGTTCCCGAGAAACTTACTGCGCGGCTTGAGAGTGCCGTCTATCCTGATATGATGTTCAGGAGCCATAAAGAAATAGCTAGACTTGGGCGGGTGGTGAGAAGTCTGCTCTGAGATGTAATAGCCTCGAGTCCCGTCGTTATAGTCCCAGTAGCAGGTGAATGTCTCTCCGAGGATGGGGTTCAATGGCTTCTTCACTCCTCTGCAGCAAATTAGTGGTCATTCATATATCGGTGTGTGGCACTGTGATCGTACGGAGGTTTGATATGCCACCCACTAAGGTAGAATTTGACCACCGAAACGAATCGCTCTAATGGGTCGTCGATGGTGGGCATAGGAAGGAGTGTCTCCGGATGCGCCATGAAGCTGTAGGTTTCTAGTCAGCACGCGAACGGTATTTTCCTCGGATTGCAAACACACTTTGTGATTCGTTCCAACATGGACCGTGGCTCGAGGATAAACGTAGGTAGGGTGACACGACTCAGATCGGCTCCGGGACGAAGTTGAGAGATGATGTGAGAGAGGACTGTATCAATTGTATTGTTCCATCAGCTATGCTTATGCCATATGATGCCTGCTTGGTGATCCGCCCTACCATTGCCCTGATCGGGTTCGACGATGGTCTCGTCTTCGGCTTCATTGTCGGAGGACTTGTTGCCTGTCGGAATTCGCGGTTAGCAATTGTTCAGACCCGAAAAGCATTAAAACCACCGTTCCGGTGCATAGAGACGATGGAACTGTATACGCTTACTCAAAGACGAGCGGCGGTGTGCGTGAACGTGGGGAAGCGGCATAGTGACGATGACTGCCCTCTGCTTCGACTGGTCGCTCAAACTTCACGGCGTAATCGGATCGGCGTGCTCAGGTTGTATAAAACTTTCCGAATCGTTCTGATATGATCTAACCAGATCGTGGCAGAAATTCTAGTTGTCAACAAGATATGCGGGATGCGGTTTGCGTCAAAACACACAGCCCCTCCTGGAAAAAAAGAGGAGACAGATCCGAGAGCTTAATCGGCGAAAACAGTGAGAATGTATTCGGTATGGTTGACAGGTCGAGTATTTTGAAGAGAAGAATGAGTCAGACAGGATATACAGATCCCAGTCATGCATTGATTATAGAGATGTATAGAGTACGCAGTTAAGAGTAAGAGGTAAGGGTTAGGTACCAGGCAGGCGGGCTAAAGAATGACGTTGGGAGGAAAAAAGATTGGGAAGGTCCCTCCTGCTCCTCTTGCTCCCGCCCGCCGCGGGACTAAAGCCTATGACGACGAAGTCGCCCGTGACCTTTCTCTTCTACTTCTTCTTTTCTTTTCTCACCATCACCCTTCTTTTCTCATGATGGTGCCAGGCAGCCAGATTCGAATATACACTACGGAGCCCTAGCCACGTACTTACTGATTCCAGACCAAGCTCCTTTGCGGCTAACTACTAGGTATTGACTGAGTCTACGACATCTCCCCGACCATCCGGTCCCCCACCTTATATTGCGCCTCGCTGGGCCACCACCCTACACCACCTACCTATCTGATCTGATCTAACCTGACTAACCTCTAGGTACATTAGCCAAGTCTCAGTCACGACCGCGTGCGACTACATTACTGGATCATTCGCTGAGGAACGACTGTCCACGCGCCAACATCGAGAAGCAATGACGCATACTCCACTCTCCGCGTTTCACTTCAGCTTGCTACATACACAACTTAATCTGACTCTAATGAATATATTAATGCTTTGATACTTACCAGTCAAGTTGGTTTGACTGGTCTTGTCTTCTAAGTTGTCGTACCCCAGGATCCATACCCTATTGCTCTATCTGTCTATATGCTAATCTTAGGATGAACACATGCAACAAAACAACAAAATCGACAACTAATCGGCTATCCGACACTCAAAACCTCGAAAATAGATATTATGTGAAATCAGTCAAGATCATACCTCAAAGAGCCTTTCCTTGCGTCACCTTTTCTACCAACGGAACGTCCCCGTTCGTGATCTCCTTGATAAACTCTGGATCCGGATGATTCAGCATCACATGGAAATGCTCAATCGCATGGATAGACTTGAGAGACTTCCAATTCTTGAACCATACAACCTGCCCGAAAATCAACATCCAGCACTGTGCAACGAATACCACTGAAGTAAAAGTGGACTAACCTGATCTGCCAGCATACGAGAGCGAAAGACCCTCTCAACATAATCATCAATCTTCTCCCACATAGACTCTGTCAAAAGACCCGTAGCAGGGTCGTCTTCAAGCTCAAATTTGGTCCAGATGACTAGATGGACAATCCCTTTCTCAAGGCCATACGGCCAATCATTAAACAAAATCTTGAGGTCATCTTTCCGAGAGACCGTTAGCAAACTGGTCCCTTCAACAAAGAGGTAAATACATACCATCATATTCAAACGGCTCCCCTCTCGGCTTCAAACCCCCTTCCTGACCCCAGTGTAATCGCTCCGAAACCACAAATTCCATGATCGAGCCATACTTTTGTTTCAGAAAAAACATGTATTCCAAATACCTCCTCAAATCGGAAGGTAGACGTTGAAACTTTCCGATATCATTCGTCCCTGGATCACCACATATCAGCTCCGCAGGGGTATTTTTTGAGATGAGAAAAAAGGTACTTACTGACTAACTCCTTAACCCTCTCCCACGTAATCCATTCATACTCCTCGTCCGGCGTACCTAGAATCCCTATGTTCTTATCGGATTGCTCCTTGAGAAACTCGGGACAGGACGCCGGCCATTGGTCGCGCGGTACATTCACGAGCCAGAATGGTAATGGTTCATTGTCGATGGTTGTAGGTAAAACTGATTCTGTGTTGGCGGTAGTGGTGGGATCTAGATCGGAGAGTTTTTCGTCGATGACTGTGAATATTTCGGCGGACATTTTTTTTGCTTCTCTTCTTCTGCGATTTCCGGGATTGTTGTATGTTTGCGGTCTATGAGTGTGTATTCTATATGTATACGAGAATGAGTCAGAAAGGAGAAAGGAGTATGTTGGCATGTCTCAATGGTGGATAATGGAATAGGCATGTGTAGGCGATGCGGTGGGGTATGTTGCTTTTTATCGGCGATAAGTTACATTCAATGTTCAATGTTGCCTTATGCTGAGGCAATTTTATATCCAGACGATGATGGACATGAAGTGACTAATAAATTAGAATCGTAGTAACTTAGTGACTTGTACAATTAACTCAATCTAGGATATGATAATTAACTCCAAGAAACGCTAGACACTATTCTAATAATAAGTCTCGTGATATCAGCACAACAAGCATCCATCACTCACTACAAATCAATACACTCCATCAAGAATTCTAAGCCCTCACCCTCCCAACCTCTGGCCCATCACTCCTCACAACTTTGACCCCAACCTCTCCAAACTCCCTGAGCGCCTGCTTCCACCCTTCGCCCTGGTCCACCGACCTGACCGCATCCTCAACCACATAACTCCTAAAACCCGCCTTCGCAGCATCAATAGCCGTATACTTGACACAATAATCGCCCGCGAGACCAACGACGAACACATCCGTGACATTCTTTCCTCTCAGGGCGGCGGTGACATCTACATCAACCGATTTATGGTGCAGCGATGGGTCCATATTCTGAAACGCATCGCTGAAGACAGAGTACATTTCGACTCTAGTATTCATCCCCTTCTTTGCAAGTATATCCAATTTATTTGTTGATGTAATCTCAGGAATGATTTCTGCGCCCTTTGTAGATGCCACGCAGTGAACGGGCCAGAGACGTTGTGGTTTTGTTTCGTGCTCCTTTCCGGGGGCAGGGTTGTTCATCTGTATGAATGACTCGAAGGGTTTGTTGTTTGGGGATGGATGGTTGGCTGCGAAGGAGATGTGGTCGGAGGGGTGCCAGTCTTGGGTTCCGATGCGGATTGCGAAGGAAGGGAGGTTGAGGAGGTTGTTGATTATGGGCGCGATTGCGCGGCCGCCTTCGACGGCGAGGGAGCCATTCTACATTTTGTTAATTAGGTATGTGATGGTCAAAAGACTGAGGATGACGTACCGGCGGACAAAAGTCCTCTTGCATGTCTACCACGATCAATGCGGGGACGAATGCGGATTCATTTTGTGAAGTCATGGTAGAGTTGACTTGGTAGAGTTTTGTGTGATATAGATCCACAGTGAAAAGTGACAGGCTGGACGATGTTCTCACAAGGTTCTTGAGAGGAGAAAGAAGATGAGGGAAATGGATGTTGTTATCGATACAGGTGGGCGGAGATAAGACAGCTCCGTATAAGCACTCAACAGAGAACACAGAGAATATTAGAGCCATGAAACAAGCATCATAAAATATCAATTGCATATTCTAGCTACGTGTGGATATATAAAAAAGGAATTTGCGAAGAAAACATCCGTATTGGGTATATTTCAATAAACGCGCAAAACTGCTAGACGATCTCAAAACCACGATAATGTCCACAGCGCCGGTAGATTAGGATACTTTTCCTGCCACGCACCAAGAATCTCCGGCACTTTCTCATCAAAGCTCTGTCTCGCTTCGCTGGCACCTCTGTCCCAAGCATCGGGATCATCATACAGCCGACGCTCCTCATTAGCCGCCGTATTCAACCTATCAGCCAAATCACGTATAGCTTTTCCTCCCGTCAAGGCCTCTTCATGGTTATCACGAATATCGACGTTGAAAACATGCACAGGCCGATTCAATGGTGATCCTCGATTGAGTAAATCATCAACAACTGCATCCCAACATCTCTCCTCGCATGTGATGATAACATCGACAACACCCGCTTCAGTGCCCAGACTTCCTTTATCACCTTTGGCGATGTGGTCTAAACGCGGTTGACCCGGTACCCAGTTCTGGAATCGCTCGGGACCCCATTTCAAATTCCGATTACGATCAAGCATATTCAGAATTCCATTGTTGCGATACAGCCGCTGATCCTTATTATAAAGATCCTCGTACATATGATTATATGATGTAGAATCAAAGTTAAACACATTAGGCTGTGTGATCGAAGGACCCGGTAAACGCACTAATGATCCTGTTCCGAATGAGATGACGGGATATGAACGCGACAGCTGTAAATGTGCTTCCATGGATCGGTTGTTGTTTGATGCACAGACAGTGCAGAATTTGAGCTTGTACGATGGTTCTGCTTCCACTTTTGCTTCTTCTGCGACTGCAGAGGCATCGTCATGTTGGTCCGGGATGGTCAGTTGTGACGTGTCGGTGAGATCTGCTTCTGTTGTAGAATGAATCTCGGGGGTAGCGACGACTACCGTCTCGAGCTGAGGATGGGGGTCGGTGGTCATTTTAAACGTCCGAATTCTGGTTTACTGGATTTCTGTTTTGCAGCACAAGACTCGGTATCAAGGAGGATGAAAGGTTTGAAAACTGGCACTCGCAGAGCCCTAGCTCTTGTAAGAAATATTAGCACAAGATCTTATCCAGGTAATGTAAATATCAAGAGTGAAAACGAAAGATAAAAGGTCAGGAAAAGTTGCGTAATAATAAAAGCTATCAGCATTGCAAAAGCTAAGACAGCTCCAATAATTGAGATTCATCATTGAGTCGGAAGTACAGGATGAAAGTAAATGGTACATACCATGCAAGGAATTCGCATTTCTCAGACCATTCCCTCAAGCCAGAATGCCGCGCACAGGTGGTGTCGGCAGAGGCTGGTAGGTCGATGATGATGGGACGAGGAGAGCTTGGAAGAATGGAAGTTTTGTTGTGCTGCAAAATTCGACCAGTTTCCGCTTGTCAGATTATACGCTAGTCCTGATTTCGATTAGACCGTTATTTCAGGGTTAGGGTTAGGATATCCTTGAAGGTCTCGACTTTGACGCTCTTCAACTGACACGGCTTATTAAAATATATGGAGAGGTAGATCATTGTATGAAAATATACTTCCTTGATTACTGTTTCTCTGATAAATGGCCAGACTACCGCTGCGACGGACATGTGCCGAGGGTCGTCCAATGCCACATATGAAATACATGGTAGAATGTACGTAGAGTGATTCGACATCGTTCACTTAAAGCACGAGTGGTGTGTTACACGATGACTAAGATATGTAATCAACTCCAACGTCAATTGGCTGAATATCCAATGCCCTTTACAACCAGTCGACGTTTGTGGGGAGAGCTGAGGTCATCTCCATCACATGCCGAGGCTCTCCACGGTTACCTACTGTATAAAGGCTCGAGCCCATGTCTTATGATGCTCAACTAACTCACTATATAACCAGCCTTGAAAGTCAAAGGATATCCAGAATCGCATTTCATATATAATCACTACACAATGTAATTGATATACTGAAAGTATGGAACCATCAAGCGCAACAAAAGGCTTCTTCCAACCTCAACCCGCGCTCCGGCCACAATACCTCGAAGATCGCGCTCTCAACCGCATCATATCCTTCCATCTGCCCACACCAACACCCTCGTCAATCTCGGAAGACCTGCTCCGTTTTTCGCGGCTGGTCCTCTCCAAACCTGTTCTGGGATACGTCGCTGATGCAGATAAAAACCTGCCCTACTTAAAGCCATTGACTTCTTTCGGAGAAGAGAATAGAGATGACCCCCTAGTTACAAGCGAGGGATGGAGACGGTTACAAGAGATCGGTATCCAGGAGGGTATCGTCGCGCTTGCATATGAGAGAAATGAAAAATGGAATCCAAGAATTCGCCAGTTCGTAAAGTATCACATCTGGAGCGGGAGTTCGGCGATTGTGACTTGTCCTAGTGCTATGACTGATGGCGCTGCGAAGTTGTTGGGCAAGCACCTCAATAATAGTCCCGAGACGAATAAAGTGTTCAAGAGTGTGAGGGAGAGACTAATCAGTCGCGAGAACGGCTTCGCATGGACGAGCGGGCAGTGGATGACTGAGCGCAAAGGAGGAAGTGACGTTCGCGGCACAGAGACCATCGCCGTCCGCTTATCGCCTGAACAAGCCCGCGATGGCGGACTAGATGCAGACGGCCAACCGCTCGGTCCCTGGCGCATCGATGGCTTCAAATGGTTCTCCTCCGCAACAGATGCGAACATGACCATCCTTCTCGCTAAGACAGGTGACAACCAAATCAGCGCTTTCTATGCCCCATTACGACGGAAAGCCGCCAATTCAGGCGACAAAACAGAGCTGAATGGAATCAGGATTCAACGCCTCAAAAATAAACTCGGCACAAAGGCCCTGCCCACCGCCGAACTAGAGATAAAAGGTATGCGCGGCTATCTAATCGGCCAACAAGGCCAGGGCGTCAAGGAGATCTCACACATCCTAAACATAACGCGCATGCAAAACATAATCTCTTCAGTGGGCGCATGGGGTCGGGGACTAGCAATCAGTCGCGCATTCGCGAGAGTCAGGAGTGTAAGCGGTAAACTTCTCTGCGACGTCCCGGCGCACGTTCGTGGGTTGGCGCAGGAACATGTCAAGTATACAGCTCACATGCATTTATCGTTTTTCATTGCTGCGCTACTCGGTCGATCCGAGGGATCAAACGACATTTCCGGGGTAGCAGCATCGAGTATTTTACCGCAAGACATGAACCGCATAAACGCGCTCTACCGCCTCCTCACGCCCATCGCCAAAGCCCAAACTGCCCTGAGCGCCATAAACGGGTTAAGAGCGTGCATGGAATCGTTGGGAGGGGTCGGGTATCTCGAAAACGAGGATCCGGAATTGAATGTTGCGCGATTGTTTAGAGATGCCAATGTGCTTGCGATCTGGGAGGGGACGACGGATATTATGGCTGATGATTTTGTGCGTGTTGTTAAGAGGGGGAAAGATGGAGCTAAAGTGCTGGATATTCTTGAGGAGTGGCTTGGTGATTCGTTTCGTGTTGCGGAGTCGGCTGGTTTGAGGGACGAAGCTGGTAAGTTGAGGACGGTGGCGGAGCAGATACTGAAAGATTTGCGGGCAAAGGATATGGAGGAATTAGCGTGGCGAGGGAGAGATTATCTTAAGGATATTGATTGGTTGGTTTGTGGGTGTTTGTTGATTCATGATGCAGTCAGGGATGGAGATGCGGTTGCGAGAGAGATCATGTTGAGGTGGATTCATACGGGAGATTCAACTCGGAATTGGGTAGAGGAAAGTATTTGGGATCGAAAGATTGTATTTGGCGATGAGAATCTGTCGGCTAAATTGTGAGTTTACTCGCTACAGTGTAACATCAAATCAGAAATAAGTAGTCATTTTCTATAATGTAATGGTGTATCAGTATCAATATGACTGTCATTAACTTCGGCAACATGCCCTACAGAAGAAAGCAAATCAACAAGAAAACGCCTATCTATGTGACAATCGTTCTCTTTTCGAAAACGATCAAAAGCTTCAAATTCACAAGACCTCGCTTCATTGATTGATAATCATATATGCATGCCTTTCCTCGGCAGATTATCTACCAGTCGTAGTCATACTCAACCCTGCTTTAGATCGTGCAGCTGCAGCACCAACTGCAGCCGATACAGGAGTTGAAGAACGTGTTGGCGCCGCACTGGGCGCTGCGCTGCGGTTATGCGCCATGTGTGCTTTGACAAGATGTCCAGCTGCGAGAGCAGCACACAAACTGAGCTCACCGGCCAAGACACCAGCGGCAACAATGCGAGCCAATTGACGAGCGTTTTCACCTGGGTTGGTGGGATGCGGTCCCCGGACACCGAGCATCTCGAGCATGGCAGATTGAGCCTCAAGGATAGTACCACCTCCGATTGTACCGACTTCAATGGAAGGCATGGATACGGAGATGTGAAGGTTTCCATCAAGACTAGAGCATGAGTTAGTATACGATTGATACTTCAAGAGAAAGGGGACGTACTTCTTCATAAGTGTGATACAGTTACTGCTCTCTACGTTCTGGGCAGGATCCTGTCCTGTAGCCAGGAAGATAGCAGTAACGATGTTGGACGCATGAGCGTTGAAACCACCAAGACTACCAGCCATGGCACTTCCAATCAAGTTCTTGCTAATGTTGAGTTCCACCATGGCATCGACGCTGCTTTTCAAAACAGACTTGACAATATCGCCGGGAATGATAGCCTCGGCAACGACGGACTTACCACGACCATCAATCCAGTTGATAGCAGCGGCTTTCTTATCGGTACAGTAGTTGGCGGAAAGGGAAATAACGTTCATATCGTCGAAACCACATTCAGTAGCCATCACTTCAAGTGCCTTTTCAACACCCTTGGAAATCATGTTCATACCCATAGCGTCACCGGTCGTGGTCTTGAATCGAATGTAGAGGTTCGTTCCAGCCAAAGCTGTCTTAAGGTGCTGAAGACGGGCAAAACGACTGGTCGAGTTAAAAGCGGTTCTCATAACGCTGGCTCCCTCTTCGGAATCAAGCCACGTCTTGGCTTCAGCAGCGCGAGCAAGTGTAGGGAAGCTGACACCAGGACCACGAGTCATACCATCGCCATGAACCACAGTAACCGCACCACCACCGGCATTGATTGCTTTGGCACCTCGACTGGTACTAGCAACCAAGACACCTTCAGTAGTAGCCATGGGGATAAAATAGTTTTGTCCGTCAATAACCATCGGTCCAGCAACACCAAGAGGAAGAGGAAGATATCCAATGACGTTTTCACAGCATGCTCCATGAACAAGAGTATAGTTGTAGTCCTTGTATGGTACGAGGGATGTTTCCAGAGTGCTGGCAACAGCTGCAGTAGCAGGAGTGCGTGAAACGACGGCGCGGCGGATTTTAACAGCTCGGACGAAAGCGTCCTCGCGAGACATGATAGGTTGGTCGGTCATGGTCTTTTCAAGAGCGTAGCCGGGGACTTTACCGCGCAATGACAATTCAATGAGCTCTTCATCATTCAACAATGAAGCCTTTTTCTCCTTCACCATGGCCTCGGCTTCTTCCTTGGTTCGCTTCTTGCCATCATCCTTGTACTCAACCAAGACCTTAGGAGTTTCAACAACAGGAGCGACTTTGGGGGCTTCGGCTTCAGGTTCTTTGATACCCCATCGGGCGGCATTGAACAGGTAACCGTTGAGGACGATACTGAGAGTCAAGGCTGCAATGATCCATTTGCTGATCACGGGATCTTCGACGCTTCTCAAAAGACTTTCCAAAACCTTTCCGCCAACGGCGTCAAGAATCTGTTCGGAGTATTCGATATCGAATTTACCGGCGTGCTCAGAATCTGCGTAGTGAACAGAGGGGTACTCGAGCTTGTACTTGATGGGCGGCAGAACGGTAACCAACGTTTCCATCTTGTTGCTCTTTGCAGTCACATAGATAGAGTCCAACCCATTGTCCGCAACTTTGAAGGGATCGATAGGAGCCGAAGCAAGCACGTTAGAGAATCTCGATAAAACGGGAAGAGAGTTTTCCTGATCGGGTTGTCTGAAACCGATGGACACGAGGTTGATCACGTTCACGAGTGCAAAGCCTCCAACCATGAAAAGCTTGAACTTGGAAACACTGCCAGTCTGGTCCTTCTTGCCAAAAAGTTTGCCTGTCTTGCCATCCTTGCTGTTGCTGGAATCAGCTCGTGGCCAGTCGTTGCTCGCAGCCACGTTTTCAGCAACTTGGCGGGAAACACCGTCTTCTTCGAGGGCTTTTCGGATGGAAACATGTCGCTTGATACGGTTGACTTCTTGCTTGATAAGGAGGATTGAGGTATAGAAAGTGAATAATAGAACGCAGTCGAAGAACAAGATCCAGGCGGCAAGGAAGCAGAATTGGCGGAGACCACCGTGCACTCCAGAGACAGCACCAATAACCAAGGCGGTGATTTCGATGAGGTAGTCCCGAACGATATTAAAACCCTCTGCCTTGATAGCCGTCTCGATAGAGTCCTGGATAGACCTGGAAGAGCGACTGTTACCATTGGCGACAGCCTTGTTCTTCAAAGAAGCTGACAAGACTGCTTTGGTGAGAAGGGTCGGTTTTTCAAAGCCGACTGTAACAACCAGGAAGGGAAGACCCTCGGAAAGTAGCAACACGTTGATAGAGACGCCCAACTTCGTGGTGACCAAGAGACCGAACAAAAAGGCAAACACGCTGGAAAGAAGAACAGAAAAGGCAAGCCAGAACTGCGAGCCAAGTCGTCTCATCGAAAGGAAGAGCGAGACAAAGGTGAGATGCATGGAGATGTAGCCCAATGTCATAATGACAATGTCGATAGTTTCGGCATGCTGTATACAGTCAGTATAAAAGTCTCATGCGTGATGAATGAACGTACCTTGATCAAATCAACCAAAGAACTCCAAGCATCAGAAACGTAGAGCTTCAAAGCACGGCGAGATCCTTCGCCTCGAGCAGCCTTCATGATCCACTTACGAGCCTCCTGTCCATCGTCCTCGGTTGATGGGTCGTCGATCTCCTGCACCGCGCGCAGAAAGTCTGGAAGTTCGTCATATGGGACCGCGAGAGCGACGGAAGAGTCACGCAAGAAGGAAGAAAAGAGATTGGGGGTTTGGGGAACGTGGATGGCGGAGACATTATCTGGGATGGTAATGTCATCAATGGCGGGAGTGTTGGTCGAAGTCGAATCGGAAAAGACGAAAGTAGTCAGGGCCAAGTGCTGGGCAATCTATTCGATATGATTAGCACACGCATACCCAACAACCGGACATAACATACCTCGCTAGGATCAGAGACCACTTTATCCTCCAACTGCCATCTCCAGGCAGTCTGTTCTCCAAGACGCAAGTTGCGGCTACCGTGCAACAAAGAAGCAGGATCTAGTTGTCCTGATCCACCTTTGGCATCAAAGATGCTGCCCTCGAGAAGACCAACGTAGGTGGTGCTGGCAAGAAGAGCGATAACACCAATTGTATGGATGGGATGAGCGCAGGCACGACGAGCTACAGATTGTAGAGTGCCGGTAATCTTGTTTCTCAGCCAGCCGGGTTCAGGCGTTTCATCCTGCGAGCTTGCGCGAAACTGACGGGGGATTAAAGAAGCCATTGCGGCACGCGGGTGAATTTTGTTCAAGTGGCGAATTACCCCTTGAACGTCCGCTCACAACGACAGAGGATTATAGTCGGAGGGAGATACTCGAATTGGCGTTTGGAATTACTGGTTCGACATGGAGAGAAATTTCGCGTGTATGGGTCAAGGGTTCGTGTTGATAGATCGAGGAACTAGATCGAAGCACGTCAGTTTCGGTACACCGCCATGGTAGCCAGGAAGGTTAATTGAGTGAATGCCGAGTGCCATTGTTACGACAATTGAGTAGCAAGACTTGGAAACATAATCCTGGAAATAGAGGCGTAACTCCTCGTAGATATTTGTCTTGCAACATGCTCTTTCCAGGGGGATGCGTGTGGTGGTGGGAGGTACCCGGGTACATCATCGATCAGAGACAGGGGGAACCTCGAAACTCGGAAGGAACTCACATTGTTCAATTACCACGCTATCACAACAGCAGCAGGTAAGGGCACTTTGGTGAAAAGTACCAGAATTGTATAGACTCAGGGGAATGTTGAAGCAAAAACAAAACAACGCAACAACAGATCGAACCGGGGGGTGGACGGTGAAGCGTGCTAAATCAAGGAAAAGAGGTAGCCTGGGTATGGATTAATTATTTTCGGGGGCCAACCCTCGCTCGACGCTCTTTTTTTGTTGGTTCCTGATCGGGGCAAGCGCGGATGGCTTAGCTTAGGTCGGACTCCGGTAGAACCACAACTACAACTTCATTTATGTACCCTCGAGACAAAGAATTACTGAAGAGATGCTGATAATTATATCATAGAAACAAATAACCTGGCGATCGAGTATCAGTGCGCAAGGCGGGTATTGAGTGGTCTTTTCTTAGATCTCGTCTGCGTTTGATCGAGAAGTGACTCTATAAGTGTGTCATTGTGATCACTAGTCAGTGATCGTCTGGTAACTATTTCTCGTAGTGCCTGTGTGCTAACTATCAGAGTTATTCATACACTGGCATACATTGCTACTGACTGACTCAATCGGATATTCATTCTGGTCATATCGGACATCGGTCATCCATCAACAGAACAGCCAGGATAAGCTTATTCCCAGGGTCTGGCCTATGAGGAACTGGTATGTCCTTAGTTGCAGCAGATTGCAGCGATAAGCCTTAGCGCTTAGTCGTGTGCAGTGGGGGCTGTCGAGTTCTGACGTTTGGCTGATAGAGTTAGTCAGCGGAGGTTGGAATGCCTGATTATTTCACTCCCAGTTGGTATCACCGATACGTTTCGAATGATTCCTCGCAGACATGCACATCCAGCCAGGAAATCGACGCCAATGCCATCTGGTTTCCTGGTCTGGCCACGATCTGACCCTGAATGGAAGGCGGTCAACGAGTTTCCTCTCCGGGCAGTCTACTGTTTACAGCATAGCGCGAATGATCCTACGCTAGCCTTGGAAAGGAAGGACCGATTAAACCTTCTTATTCATCAACCACATCAAACAGAACAAAGAGTTAGAGAGTCAAAGACTCAACGACTCTTCCTATCTTCCTATTGTTGTCCCTCTCGACTTTTGGATCTTTCATCTTCTCGCTGACTAAGATTACGCGTTCAACCCGTATTCTGAGCACAATTTCGAGCACGAGACCATCCACGTGGAAGATCATCCGGGTCCTTCGGATCTTGATTCAGCTGGATCCAAGAGTCCGATGGTGTGTCGGAGAAAGACTAAAAGCTTGAAGCATGGAAAGATGTCTGAGAATAATGATTCTGACCCTCTCGGTGTACTACATAAAAGTAGTTCAAAGTTGAGAACATCTTGTTCTTAGTTGCATGACTAAACATCAAAGACGTCGCGATTTTAATCATTTCATAGTGGCAGGCTTATCGGACTGCCTGATAGAGGGGCTGAGGAAATAATACCTTGATATTAAAGGCCTGATGACCCCGCCTTTACTTTTCAACTTGCAATATTGCTCATCTCATTATCGCTGACTCCGTCCAAAGTAGTCATTTTTGTTCGAACAATGCTCTTTGTTTGTGTGGCTTGGGGATCCTTGAGACTTGTGATCTTTCATGTCACAACAATGTCAAGTATGAAGAATAGTCTTTTTACTGGCGATAGCCGGAAGAAGGGTAGTCGCCTATTGTAATCTTGCTCAATAAGTGAAGATTGGTACATCAAACTAAATCCCCCAATTTAAAACGCAAAGACTCCTAAGATAGAAGTGTGTCGGACTCTTATAACACCGATATTTGATTGGCTGAGAGCGCATATCCAAGATCTCTTGTGAAATCCACCGACTGGCCAATCAGAAGGCAGCACGTCGAATCTTCGATTTGCTGACTGACATGGATAGAATGTCACGATCAATAAGAACAATAGAAGGAGGCCATCATTATCCAAAATGACACAAAATATACATAGAGTCATGGATTTTTGCTTGCTGGCTGAGTTGGGTCATCTTGACTGCAAAGTGACTCTTCGGGTGATTCATTTCCAGTGAGGAATCTCAACACCGGATAATTACTCCATCAAGAAGTGAAATATGATTCAACCAAGAACCTGAAAATAACGAAAATCAAGGTCTATATACCCTTGTCCTTGTCTCCGTAGAGCGAAACATGGCCTGTGCCAGATGTGAAACGAGCGGCTACTAGCGTCAATCGGTTATCAGATTGTTTGATATGCCTTCCCTGCACCTTCCACGTTTTATCTCCACTTCAACTCTCCATCTTCGACTGATAGGATGTCGTTTCACTAAAGCCAAGAGCTAAGCTTTTCTCTTCCCTTCAAATGAAGGCCTCCATATTCCTGGCGCTTGTGCCATGTCCAATCATCTCAAGAACGGAGATTGGACATGCAACTTTCAGGTCAAGGTCCAGGCCAGGCGGCGTCAATCAGGCTATTCGTATGACACCCAACAATAATGACAAGAAAATAGTCATGTTGAAAGTATCATATTCAACACCCGATTCGCTCTATTCACCATGTCTCGACAATAAGACTCACAATAGGGCGCCATGACCCACCAAGATCCGTGACTGGGATATTTCTGACTGCGCTTTTCCGTCCTTGCGCACGCCGTCAGGTAGAAATTTCTGCAAGTCGCCTACTTTTTTCGCCTGCATTAGTCTTCCTTTATCTTTCTAAAGCTCTTGCATCTTGCATTCTTTCTTCTTCCTGCAGTCTTTCTCTCCTTCCTTTTGCGACTACATATCGAGATATCTGCTGGCTAAGGTATCTACACTCATTCTTTATCGAACATTCGCTTTGGCGACACACCTACACGTCCGAAAAACTAGATGCAGGACATCAAAACTTCCCTCGTGCTGGTCACGACTCTACTCGCTTCCCTGGCTCACGCACACAGCTGGGTCGAAGCTTTATCTCTTCTCTCCCCCAACGGCAGCTTCACAGGCAACACCGGTTATCCACGAGGCATGATTCTACGCACCACCCCAGGGTTCAACGACACGAATATGCAGTGGCAACTACCCGCAAACGCAGGGAGCCAGCTCTTAGACAACATGCCCATGTGCAGACCATCACAACAAACGTCCAACTACACCGACAGCAGTCTCCCAAAACTAGAGGCATATCAAGGCGCAAACATCGCTTTACGGTATCAGGAGAATGGACATGTCACCACACCGTGGTCCAAGCCTGGAAAACCCGAACACAGTGGGGTCGTCTATGTGTACGGCACATCTCAGCCCAAGGAGGACGACACTCTGCTCGGTATCCACGGTCAATGGACTCTCGACGGCAAAGGAGGTGACGGACGAGGCCGCCTATTGACAAGTCAATATTTTGATGATGGACAATGCTACCAGATCAACATCGGCTACATATCTGCGGACCGACAAGCACAATTCCATCGTGTAGCAGAGGCTGGTTCTTTTCAAGGCGCGAATCTGTGGTGTCAGACCGACGTCCCATTACCAAACGACTTGGGCGTCGGCAAGGACTATACCTTGTACTGGGTCTGGGATTGGTCTACAATGGATGGTAGCGGCACTGTCACTCTACCAGAACTCTACACAACATGCATGGATGTGACGATTGCGGACACGAAACAGGTCGGAGACACAGGCGCAGTTGTGCCTGATGGCGACAGTAAAAGCGTTCCTTTTGTGTCAATCACGAACTACGGCGAGGCTGCTATACAGTCTGTATTCGAGAGTCTCTCTGCTGCACCGACTGTGCCGAAGGTGACGGCTACCGTGCCAGTCAATATTACTGCTTCGATCTCTTATAGTGTTGCTGCTGCACTACTCGCCAAGGGTGTTAGTTCTCCTGCTGCTGCCGCCCAAGGTGCATCTGCTGTTCCTTCAGTACTGGCTACGTTGGCCCTGAGTACTCATGCTACTGCTGGCGCTGCGACTGCTGCTGCCACCGCCGACTCTGGTGCTCCTGCTGCTACCAGCGCAGCTTCCGTGCCACCGACAAACCCCCCAAGATCAGCTGATCTCGGAGGCGGCGGCGAGTGCAGCGTCGAGACAGTTACCGTCACAGTAACATCAACCATTCCATCTCAACCACAAGCTCGTTCAACTGGGTCATTGGCTCGACGGAGGATTCTTGCTATGGACGACAACGACAACGTCGACGACGATGATGATGATGATGTGTTCGATTCTTAAAAAGTCTCTTCTTGCTTGGAATTTAAACTATCTTCTTTTTATTCTTTCATTTCTTCATTCTTTGTGACATTTTGCTGAGCTGGATTGGGGATGGCTTAGCTTGCATTAATGGAGTCTGGTTGATTTCTTGCTTTTTTATACCCATATAGTTGCATTAATAGAATTTTTTTTTCCTTCCAAAACCACTTTGTAGTATGCTTCAAATGTTTCTGTCGTGTCCAGGTTAGGGCTAGTAGTTGCCTGCATAAATACGTAAACAATTCTTCCTCTGGATTTCTCCACATCCACATTTTTAGTTTGCCTCAACCATCCACTTTTCCACCACTCGCCCATCCCAAGACCGGATTGGAAAAGTGAAGAGATCTCATCTCATCTCTTATAAAATGTGTCACGTTTATGCATGACTATGCCTTAAATTGAGTCAATTGGATTGACGACTCCCCTCAATTCTTGCCGCAACATTTCGAGTCATAGAGGGGCAGATCTATTGACACATGAATTAATTGGACGCACATCGAATCTACCTATACAAAGAGACCTAGTTATTGATTCTTGGACCATCATGAATCTAACAAAGGATATAAATACTCCGGAGCCACCGAGTAAAAAGGTCAAACTAGCTGATCAAGGTACTACATCTATCCCCTACGCAGTTGTGCTTCTGACGCTCACAAAATTTCTCAGATATAACTCAAAACAATATCAAAATGACAACTTCAGCATCAACTTCAACTCAGATTGACCTCTCACCCGCAGAACAACTCCTGCGCACTCTCCTCCTCGACTGTCGCGATCATGTCGCCCCATCTACAGGAAACAATCACCACAACGCAGCAGGCGATATGTGGTTCGTCGGCGGCTGGGTACGCGACAAACTCCTCGGAAAGCAAAGCTGCGATATTGACGTGGCCATGAGTAACATGACCGGCCCGGAGTTTGCGAGTCATTTGAGAGAGTTTCTTTCATCTGAACTACAACCACAGTCTGCGGAGTCGTCGACATCGACATCAGACGATGAAAGCAAACCTAAGACGAAAGGCGACATCTACAAAACCCAAGCAACCAAAACCGGCATCCCAGCCGAAATCAGAGGGTTTTATGAAATTGACCGAAATCCGAAAAAGGGGAAACATCTGCAGACAACGAGTGCGAAGATTTTCGGTTTGGATATTGATTTTGTGAATTTAAGGACGGAAAAAGATCTTCAGACAGGAGCGTCCTCCAAGCAGGTGGGGAGGGAGTTTGGGTCGTTGGCGGAAGAGGATGCGTATAGGCGAGATGCGACTGTTAATGCGATTTTTTATAATCTTGATAGCCAACGGGTTGAGGATCATACGCAGAGGGGACTTGGAGATCTGGAGGCGAGGGTGTTGAGGACGCCGCTTGATGCGCGTGTTACGTTTACGGATGATCCGTTACGGATTTTGCGGTTTGCTCGACTTGCGAGTACGCTTGGGTTTACGATTGATGAGGGAAATACGCAGCTTGCCATGAAGGATCCAGAGATTCAAGCCTTGATAAGTACGAGAATCAGTCCGGAGCGGATTGGGTTGGAGTTGAAGAAGATGGTTACTGGGCCGGATCCGGTTACTGCGTTGCTTTGGATTCACAGGTTGAAGCTGTACAAGCGTGTGTTTTTGGGTGAGCAGCAGAAGGGGGTTTTGGATAGGTTAAAGGAGAGTGAAGCGTCTGAAGCAAAGGATTGGGCAGCAGATAAGGGTGAATATGTGTGGCCATTGGCGTGGCCGGACGCTTGCAAGACTTTATCAGCATTGTTGTCGACGGACAACAAGAATATCGTGGCTACCGAGCTCGCACAGTCACAAGATCTCGAATTGGTCTGGCAGGCGGCAGTATGGTGTCCACTTGCGCTGCTCTGTCAGCCACAAGACACCCCCTCTTTTCCTGTTGTCAAGCCGGCAGTCAAGGCTATTAGATCTACAAACGAAATGACAAGATTACTGGAAAGTTCCTTGAGTAATATGAACGAAATCCGGTCGACTATCAATCATGTTGTCGAAAGCAACGACAAAGCAAGTCTGAAACGAAGCACAGTCGGCAAACCCATACGATCATGGGGCAAAACCTGGAGGCTCCAGGTCTTGTTCACGCTTTTGACGGATACTCTGTCGGTCAAGTCGGAAACAGAAGACTTACTGAACCGGTATTCGACTTTCTTGCAATTCGTCCTGAACCAGAGACTGCAAGATGCACACTCGATGCAACAATTCCTAAATGGAAGCGACATCAAAACAATCTTCCAGCTACGAAGAAGCGGTCCATTCATGAATGGCGTTATGAAAGCGGCGCTGGACTGGCAGTTGGACCATGAGGCTGAATATCAGAATAAAGACGAGATGAAAGAAAAAGTGACAGAATGGCTACGTGGGCAAAAGGAGGAGTTGAAGATTCCAGACCCTGATATTGATCTCGGCCAGTAAGGAGTGGATGTCACTGGATGGCTTGCCTGCCGCGGCTATGCAGTGTCAGTGCTTGCATACCTGAAACACGCCAAATTAGCATGCAGGTCACGTGACGAGATGGCTTCATCAGATAACCTCAGGCAGCGACTGGCATTGAGACGCTTGCCGCTTCCTGATTATGTAGATGAATTGGCATGGTTTGATACATCTCATAAGCTTTTGAAAATAGGCGGTAGAGTAGTAATTGTAGAACAAAAGACTATCATACCTAGACTCGTACTGCACACCGAAACAGATCGGAAGTACGCAGTCTGATTGGCTGACTCACCGTAGCCTCTCTCGCCCAGCCCATCCAATGGCAGCCGTTCTTTCCGATCGCGAACGATCAATCTATCTTCTTTCTCTTGCCTCAGCACCTCCGAACATCCTCTTTTACAAGACTATTCTCTTGCTCTGTCTATTCTCGTCTTGTTCATTGTCTGCAAATATCTTCATTCCATTGTTATCTCTATCATCCACAAGTCAACCAACCTGCAACCCCCCCTCCTCTGGTGCAACTGGCCGCTTTGCTATAATTAGCAGTCCAATCTCATGCGCCGAATACACTAAATTCAAACCGACCCCGTTCCCATTCGACAATCCTTGTGGCGGCACAATCATAATCCAATTATCATCATAATAATCACTACGCTCCTTGTCTTGTGTGTCTGCTTCTCTCCTGGAAAACCCAACCTATCGAGTATCTTTGTTTCATTTTCTTCTTCTTTACATACCTATTGGTTTTGTGTTTTAATCTTGTCTTTTGGTTTGTTCATTTGATTTGATTCACGCTCTGCAAAGACAGAGTGTGCGCTGTTTGTGTTTCTCGCTCGCAAGGCTACGACTGCGCTGGTCGTGTCAGCTTTTGGTTTTTCCTGTACATCACATCGCCGTTTGTGTTTATTCGACTTGGATAAAAGGTGTGAACTTGAGACAGTGTCGAGTTCGGGATTCGGGATACTCGCGCAACATCACAAAGCGGGCAGATCAGAACAACGTCGAAAGCGCTTAATTGCGACTGATCATTCACTGCATGCTGACAGCTTGTGGACGTTTCGATATGCAATTCTTGGTTGAAGTGGAGGATCCGTATTAGCGTCGTCGTCTACTTTTCTCTTCTTCCAGATATATCCTGCGACTCGAGTTCGCAGCAGAATCACCACCATGGCAACAACAACGACAACTTCACCCCAGCCCAACGCTGCCACCAGTCGCACCGTGAACCCCGCGCTTCCTCCCATTACTACAGATACGCCTTCCAGACTCCCGCCAATGCGACGCATATCATCTAGCGCTAGGGAGCGTCTATCGGTATACTCTACTGTCTCACAAACATCTCAGCATCGGTCGCGACCCGTTTCGCATGTCTTTCCGCTGTTCCATTCAAGCTTGCCATATGCCTTAGTGCGCGACTTTGCGTATGCGCCCATACATCCTCTGCACTACGGTCCGTTACCAGTCCCGTCGCGAGCGTCTACCCCCGCTAGCGAAAGCAGGCGTCTATCTGATCCGCAGATCGGGTCGTGGGAACCATCGCGTCATTCATGGTCCTCGAATAGTGGGGCATCTGATTCATTTGGACAACAACTGCCGGCCGTATCGTTCGGTGATGGGCCGCCGTATAGCGAGGATGAAGATCTGCACAGTCCTATTATAACATCCCGCTATCGCAAGCACAAATCCGTACATACATTTGGAGATACAGGAAGAATTTTCGGCGATAGTGGGCGTGGCGGTACGAATAACCCGATTGATCGTGGCACCCTGGTGGCTGTCAATGGAGACGGAAGTGAGACTTATTATGTCCAAGGCGATCAAGACGCAAGCGACGGACCTGGCGGCGAATACATTACATACCCAGCCGGCGAAAGCAGATATTCTCAATATGCCTATGCGAGCGGAGGGACCGGAGATGCAGCAGACGCACAGGAATCGGCACGTGGAGGAGACTACGTATACGAAGACGACTATTCAGATCGGTATTCGCGCGATTATCACTTTTCTATTGGGTCGCCAGACGAGGAAATGCATGGCAAAGCAGTTGCGCTGTTTGACTTTACGCGCGAGCATGAGAATGAACTTCCCTTGAAAGAAGGGCAGGTGATTTTGGTATCTTATAGACATGGTCAGGGCTGGCTTGTTGCAGAGGATCCAAGGACGGGTGAATCCGGGCTGGTGCCGGAGGAATTCGTGCGATTGGTACGTGATATTGAAGGGGGTCTTAGCTCTTTGAATGGAGAGTTGGCTGGTGCAAACGATCAGCAGCAGTCAGACAATACGACTGGTGAGGACCCGGGCAATACATCGTTAGAGCAAGGTGGAACGGCAACACCAACGAACGGAAATAATCAGAGTGAAACGGGGGAAAGGACAGAGGAAAAGAGTTCTTGATCAAATAGAGATGCCAATGAGAATGAGAATACGATTGATGAGCTACTTTCCTAATATACTACACTATCGATAATAGCTGGCTCAAGCTCACCGGGGCATAAGATGCACGCCAATGGATATGGGCGAGACTTGCCTCAGCTTTTTTTATGTGTAAATGAATAAGATATACTTTTATTTTTCTTCCATGAACCAATTGAAGCCAAATACCTTGCTTCCTGAATATTCCGTGATCAGGGCATGAATCGAGGTTACGTCCCTAGGCTGTCGACTGATTAATCACTTGCCATCTTCCATCGTCCATCGTATCGAATTATGGTAATACGCGTATAAATACACTGTATTTTACCGCATAGTATTTCAGAAACACTCTGTTACGTTTACTTGCCGGATCCGTTTTCCGACCCGGCAACGCCGCCCCAAACTTCTCCTTGCATAGCTTAGCTTAGCCGTTGCCTTAGTAAGCAAAACCTTCCATGTCTCCTTTTTTTCTCTCTCTTCGACTTCATCTCTTGTTTGTTGCTATTCATCATCTTGCTACTCAATCGATCGAGGCTATCATCTGTAATACTATTTCATTGTTTTGCTTCTGAAGTGTATTACTCTTTGTCTATTTTTAATCGCTTTTGACTCACTTTTGCGTGATCTTTTGGTGCTGCATTCATCATCAAGCCGACATAAAATTCTCTCGAGTCTTGAATCTTGTCTTTCGGCGCCGATTGAACTGTTGCAATTGGCTGTTTGATTGGTACGTACGAACCATCTATCCAGTCAGCTAAGGAGATACTCCATACGCATGAAAGTACCTTGGCTGTTCATGTGTTTACTGGTTCATTGCCGGCTGACGCAGTGTTGGTAGTAGTCTCGTCAATAATAATACGACTCAATCTTTCGTACAGGTAATACCAATACCAGCATACCATTCGCCCATAGACTAACCCAAAAGGAAGAACCCCTCACTCTGCCCCTCGCCCGTGACTCGCGCTGCCCCTCCCTAACCCAGCAGCTTTTACCAGCACTCCAAGGCAAAATGGCAACAATGTTCTCCCGAAGCCTCAGAGCATCACTGTCCACCCCACCTTCTGCTTTTCGCTCCTTCATTAGTACTTCCTCTTCTCCTGCCACTTCAGCTTTTGCTTCCTCCATCCGTCGTCCTACCTCCTTCTCCCCAGGTTTCAATTGCTCTTCTCGTGCATTCTCTCAATCATCTGCAATCATGTCTTCTGCCTGGTTTGATATTGAGTACGGCCCTGCTGGCAGCAGTAAGTTTCCTCCTGCCCCTCTTGTCCTGGCGTCTTGACGTCTGGAGATCTTGGAGCTCAAGCTCTCATCTTGGTCATCCTGGACTTCGTCAATTCATCACCACTCTTGCAAAACAATGCTAACTCCTACCAGCCAAGACAGGTCGTGTCGAATTCAAGCTCTACGACGATGTCGTCCCTAAAACTGCCAAGAACTTTGCTGAGCTCTGCAAGGGCTTCACCGACGACACTGGCAAGGTCCTGACCTACAAGGGCTCTTCCTTCCACCGTGTCATTCCCCAGTTCATGCTCCAGGGTGGTGACTTCACCCGCGGCAACGTATGTCATCTCTCCCGTCCTGAGAGTTCAATGAGATGCTAATCCTTGTCTAGGGTACCGGTGGAAAGTCCATCTACGGTGAGAAGTTCGCCGACGAGAACTTCCAGATCCGCCACGAGCGCCCTGGTCTTCTCTCCATGGCCAACGCTGGTCCCAACACGTAAGCCTTTCTTTGTCCCACAAAGCTGATCACTACTAACAGACTTTTTATAGTAACGGCTCCCAATTCTTCATCACCACCGTCAAGACCAGCTGGCTCGATGGCAAGCACGTCGTCTTCGGCGAGGTCACCAAGGGATACGACGTCGTCGAGGCCATTGAGCGACTTGGCACCTCCAGCGGCTCTGTCCGCGGAACCGCCAAGATCGTCGACTCTGGCGCTGCTTGAAATGTTTCCATATCTTCCTTAAAATGTGTTACTGCAATAGATTCGTTCTGCCATATCTTCCAAGCAAATGGTGGAATTGTGTCTATTTTTCTTGCCATTAGCTTATAAGTCAGTCCTTTGAGGAAATGCAATACTACTGTATTTCTGAGATTCTTGCTTCGAGCGAGGTCTTGGCCTTGGCATTATTCCTTCTTAACAATCATAACTTAGATAAACCTAGACTCCTACGTAAACAATCGTCTTCATTGAGTAGTTATCATATCATATATCCATCTCATCGCTCTCATCACCTCCGTCATATGCACCCGGCACAACCCCTCCATTCGACCCCTTAATCACCCCTCCTAGTATTTCTCTAATCTGTTTACACCCATCAATCCCCACCGCAAGCATAGAATCCAAATACGACGTATGCGCCCTCGTCTCCATATGCAACACCGAAACCTTCATATCATCCACATCATCCTCCGCGGCTGCCGCCGACGCTGCGGGCAGGGCTGTTGTAGTCCCAACGGTTATAAACGGCAATTCCTGCTCCTCCGGTAACGAGAGATCCAGTAACGGATCTAGTGAGTCTTCTACTGACAAGGAAGATGATGATGGGTCCCGCGGAGTAGATGCGCTTCCGCTCATACCTGCTGTACAGCCACAGAGTAGGCCGGGCATGGGGATACCGGCGTCCACGAGCGCGAGGGTACACGCGTTTATGGCTGCGGCGAAGAGGGAGCCGTCGGACGAGAGGACGGAGACTTGGACGGTGATTGTGCTGTGTGGGTAGAGGGAGGTGTGGAGGTGAGACTGAAAGGCGGATTTGAGTGCTGTGGAGAGTTGGGTTGATTGTCTACCATGTGAGTCAGTATCCTGGCTCATATTCCTTGTATGTATGTAGAGAGAGGGTTAGGGAACGGACCGATCACTCCCCCCAGCCCTCCTCTTGCGATCCACGCCCGCAAATCCTGCGATATTAACATCGACATCAACCACCGCCTCCGTAGCGCTACCTGCGCCGCTGGTCTCGTGGGGTCCGTGGACGGTACACATTATCGATGTGTTGCCCATGGAGAGGTATGAGGAGCCTGAACTGGCGGGGTTGGTGGATATTTGTGCTTGGAGGAGACGTAGTTCGTTCCATCGTCGACCGTCGAGGCGGAGTTTGGTGAGGGGGTAGGTGGTTGAGGTGTCGAGGGGCATTTTGTTTTTTTGTGTCGAGAGGCACGGAGTGCCTTTTATGTACTCTATAGGCGTTGAGAGAGTCTTTTTTGCGGTGGACGGGTGATATGGGGATTTTTTTGCGCAAAGATGTAATGCGAAAAGTGTAAATCCGTACGCAAGTTTTCTTTTTCGAGTAATGGCTTCAACTGAAAGTGATAGTGACTGCCTGTTAAATTGTTTCGGCGCGTGATTGTATTGCAATGCGAAATTTGATGTGATGTGAAGAGATCTCAAGCCGCAAAAATTAAAGTTAAAAGCTCCTTTCCCGATGCGGAGTGCCTGGAGCCGGCGAGAGAGTCTGGCCCCGCGACTGATAAGACTCCAACTACATACAACTACGTACTGGTAGTTTAATAACTATACAAGGAGTATGCGATATGGCTTCGGATATAGATTCAGTTGTTACAGTAACTGATTCAGATGATGATGATTTGGAGATTGTTTCTGTACGGGCAAAGTCATCTGCCAGTAAGCAATGACTGCCTGGAAGTTGAATAAGGCAATTCTGACAGATAACAGATTCACACAAGCGATCGCGACGCGATGAGCAAGGCTCCACTACAAATACCCATAAAAAACAACGCGTACACGAACGAGACGAATCTCCCGATCCCTCCTCCTCTTCTTCCTCTTCCGACAACATCCTAGACGATGAATTTAACGACGGCGAAGCCACATACCAACAATTCAAAAACCGGAAAAGCATCCAACGAAAACGCGCCTCTCTAACCGCGCGACGAGCACGTAAAGGCAAAGGAAAAGAAGCCGTCAGAGAAAGCGATGACAAACCAGGAAGGAGAAGGAGGTCAGCGCCGCCCGCTCGAGACTCGCTGGTCGGTCGACTCCCCGCAGAGTCAGCTTCAGCATCACGAAAATCCAAATGGCCCACGCGAGATTACACGGAAGATCTTGTATCCTCCGAAGATGATTTGATGGAGCATACACTACCGGACTTCCTACAACGGCGCCGAGCCCAATTCGATGCGCGTATGAACCGTCTCAAAGAAGCTGGGTTACGATTACCGCCGAACTTTGACGATGTCGAGTTTTCGGATGACGAAAACCTAGAATTTCTGAAAGAGAAGCCTTCTTTTAGGGATATTACGCCCCCGAAACCGTACGAGGATATTCCGTTGCCGTTTTCGTTGGGTCTGATTCCCGCGCCTATTGCGCAGTGGTTGAGGGATTACCAGGTTGAAGGGGCTGCTTTCATGCATGAGCTGTTCGTCTACCAAAAGGGTGGGATACTGGGTGATGATATGGGTTTGGGAAAAACGGTGCAGGTCATTGCTTTCCTTACGGCTGCATACGGCAAGACGGCAGATGAGCGAGATATGAAACGGATGAGGAAGTTGAGGCGCAGTGGGGATAATGTTTGGTATCCGCGTACGCTGATCGTCTGTCCTGGCACATTGATTGAGAATTGGAAATCTGAGTTGCAGCGCTGGGGATGGTGGTCTGTTGGAGTGTTTCATGGTGATAGAAAAGAAGAAGCGCTGCAAGCTGCCAAGGCTGGCAGACTGGAGATTTTGATTACGACGTATGTGACGTATCGCATGAATAAGGATGCCATCAATATGGTGGAATGGGACTGCGTTGTTGCCGATGAATGCCACCAGATCAAAGAGCGCAAGTCTGAGACGACTATAGCGATGAACGAGATTAATGCTCTCTGTCGGATTGGGCTTACGGGTACAGCCATACAGAACAAGTACGAGGAGTTGTGGACGCTACTGAATTGGACGAATCCCGGTAAGCTGGGTCCGGTGACTGCGTGGAAGAGAGCTGTGGCGGATCCTTTGAAGATCGGTCAGTCCCACGATGCTACTCTGTATCAACTGAGCAAAGCGCGCAAGACGGCCAAGAAGCTTGTCCAGAATTTGCTTCCGGAGTTTTTCCTTCGACGTATGAAGACCTTGATCGCGGATCAACTACCCAAAAAGAGCGATAGGGTAGTCTTCTGTCCCTTGACAGACACACAAGCCGATGCTTATGAGAATTTTTTGAATAGCGATGCACTAGTCTATATCAAGAACGCATCAGAGATGTGTGACTGCGGCTCGGGGAAGAAATCCGGATGGTGCTGCAACAGATTTTTACCGTCTGGCCAGAAATGGCAAAACTACGTGTTTCCAGCCATACAGAATCTACAAAAACTTAGCAATCACCTTGCAATCCTCATACCGCAGGGACAAGACCCTCGCGAAAAGCAAGATAAAGACCTGGAAATGCTGCAGCTCGCGGTTCCGGATCAATGGCGCGAGCTCTACAAAACCCGAGACTCGATTATCAACTATGCCAATCCGGAGTTTTGTGGGAAATGGAAAGTCCTCCGCAAGCTGTTGAAATGGTGGCATGCCAACGGTGACAAAGTCCTGGTATTTTCGCACAGTGTTCGACTGTTGAAAATGCTTCAGATGCTCTTCAATCATACTAGTTACAATGTCAGCTACCTGGATGGCGCCATGTCTTACGAAGACCGAGCGAAAGCTGTTGACGATTTCAACTCGGATCCTCAGCAATTCGTGTTTTTGATTTCGACGCGTGCAGGAGGCGTCGGGCTAAATATTGTGTCTGCGAACAAAGTTGTTGTGGTTGACCCTAATTGGAATCCCTCTCATGATTTGCAAGCGCAAGACCGAGCGTATCGAATCGGACAGCATAGAGATGTCGAAGTGTTTCGACTCATTTCTGCAGGCACAATTGAAGAGATTGTCTATGCTCGTCAGATCTACAAACAGCAACAGGCTAATATCGGATACAACGCCAGCACTGAACGAAGATACTTCAAAGGAGTACAAGAGAAGAAAGATCAAAAGGGTGAAATCTTTGGTCTTTCCAATCTGTTCGAGTACCAGAACAACAATATCGTTCTGAAAAATATTGTCAACAAGACCAATATTGCCGAAAGCAAAGCCGGAGTGCAAGTCGTCGGCATTGAATTGGAACAGGACGACGACGCAGATATTCCCGACAATGCAACGGTCAGATCTGGCAGCGCTGATGACGATGATAATGAGACCATAAGCCAGATAGCAGCTTTGATACGTGGTGACACACCATCATCGACTGCGGCAACTCCATCCCTTCAAGGCACCAAAAAACACGACCCAATACACGCCATCCTCGCCGGCGCCGGCGTCGAATACAGCCATCTCAACAACGAAGTCATCGGCTCCTCCAAAGTCGAAGAACGCCTCAGCCGTCGCGCCGAACAACACAACGACCCATTACAGGGTGACATGCAAGTCTTCGACTCATCTTCCCAACCCAATAACCGCCTCAACAAAAGTACCAGCAATCTAAGCAACTACGAAACCTTCAAAATACGCACCAAAGACGGCAGTAAAATAATAAAATTCAAATTCCATCCTCCGCAGGACGTACGCAAACGCCAGTTTTGCAGTATGGCGCAGAAATTCGGGTTTCCGAACGCGACTGAGTTTGCGCTTGTGGTGGAAGGGATGACGCAGGCGCAGAGACGGGCTTGTCTTGAGAGGTGGTATAGGGATAGGAGAGAAATGCTGTTGAAGCAGGAGGAGAAGGATGTTGGGTTCGAGGGGAGTGAGGCTGAGGTGATTAAGGCTGAGGAGGGCATTCAGGTTGAGGAGGGGGTCCAGGCTGAGGGATAGCTGGGGACGTGTTTTGCTTTAGTTCTTATTGCTTTGATTAGTTCAGAGATACCCTTTTGTTGTACATTTATCAATATCACATTGATTGACCCCCGAGATGTTCAAGTACAAATTTACAATAGCCGTACGCTTACAGTATTGTTAATACACCAGTGTATTGACCATTCCATACTAGCCCTAGTCACCAACATAAACCTCCCTTGCTAGCCCTAACAGGCGTGGTCCAACGCCATGATCCTTCATCCTCCTTCTCGGAGAACGAATGATACGCGTATCTTTGGTAACTCGAATACAACCACCACATAATACCGGGATTGCGAAGTGATGGCGCGAACTTTGGCTGATATAGGTTCGTGGTGGCGTCTGACCGTCTGCGTACCTTTGCATGGTAAGTTCGAAGCTTAACTTTGTCCATACCTTCCTTGACTTGGGAATTGAAAGGACGAGACTTGGATTCAGGATCATGGTGATTGATGATGACTGACAATGCTACACAGGTATTCAAGGAGACGGATTACGTACCTCGGACTGAAGGACGTCTGGTCCTACGTTGTACCGAAATACGCACACAGAACAGAACAGAAGCAAGTCTTCCTAGGCAAGAAGCGGGAGGAATTGATCAGAATGGAGTAAGCAATTTTAATTAGCCCGACGGAGTTATTCCTTGCAATGTACTATCAATAATCAGACTCGTAGAATCATTACTTATATCATATAAGTTGCATGCACATTGCAATCACGATTTGATTGATAAGGCCAGGACAGCCTAGAGACGGCTCATTAAGTTGATGTTTGTGTCATGCGAGCGAAATGAGCGTCTATACTATGGGGTTGTAAGGAAAGTCAACTTGGAGCGCTGATTGGTAGACAGGTTGTGCCTGGATCCTTGGCTTCAGGGCAGAGTGACCAGTGATGTCTCTTACACCTTCTTGAACATAGTTCGTAGTGAGTACCTACGTAGGGAAAGGTCGTGTGTCTGGCGCAAACAAGATACGAATAGGAATGAAGGAGTGTAAAGACAAGATGAAGGAGAGAAAGTCAGGAGAAGTGTGGCTGTGTCTAGGTCCATACGTAGTACGTACTCGTCCGTCAACGGGGCAGGAGCGGGTCGTGTTGGTCTAGCCACAAGCCGTTCGTGCCTTCCCTCTCTCGCTCGTCTGGATGTCCGTCGCAAAAATCTCCACTCCAGCCAGACCAGCCCGATTTCTTTCTTCTACTTCGCTTCTTGTACAGTTTATCCGTTCAATTGTTCGTCCCTCCCTATAATATACTCACCGTACATACATACGTATATATATATATATATTCCTGGCTGTTATTTATCGCGGTTCTCTCTTGCGCCTGCGTTTCTTATCTTGCTCCTTGCGTCCAGGCCGGTGTGACCGAGTATACTCCTGAGACACGCTCTCCCTAAAACGCTACCTGCAGTATCGAGAACCTTGCCGGCGCCCAACCACACACAACGAGGCTGGATATTGAGGGGACCGATTTACGGTTGATTGATCGACGCTCTGTCTCTCTGTTCGGCGAGAGCGGCTATCTACGAAAACCAGCCGAATTTCGTCTCTTCGAATACATGGAGTGACCAGACTATACCATCTGTTGATTCTGCTTCCTTTCCATTGTCTTTATATTATATAACTGCCGACCGATATGAATGGCCGCAACGGTACAATGTCCCCCGTCTCCGCTGATGACAGCGAATGGTCTGGCATCGGCCAATATCAACTCGGACTCAATCCTCCCCTCTCTCCGTCAGTACAGAATCGCGGAAACCTAGCCACCCCTCCGAGTTCAGGTGCTCCCACCCCGACTGGTTCTTTGGGTTTGAATGGCGGCAATCCAATGCCTCGACGACCCGGCGACCCCGGTAACCCATCGCCTCCGAGTTCTGTTGCTGCGAGATCAAGTGTAGGAACATTGCCAGACCAGCAAGGCGGTCGTTATCGCAGAATGGAGGAATCGCTGGCTCAACATTATAATGCGGTTCGCCGGTTTTTGGGAAACCCGCATGCGAGTGATAGGGCTGCTATGAAAACGAACAAAGCCCGGGATAAACTTTTGAGACTATCGCCAACGCAGTTTCATGAATTAAGTACCGACGTTTTTGATGAACTTGTCCGCCGTCAACAAGCTGCCGGAGGTCCAGGTCGGCCTCCGCGGACAGATATTCCACCTTCACTACCTCCTCGGCAAGACTTTCATGAGAAGCGAAATCAGGCCCGTCAGAAACTTGCATCATTGCAGCACCCACGATTCCGTGACTTGGCTACCGACGTCTTTTGTGAATTGGAACGACGGTTTCCTCAGTTTGCGGGTCCGGATTTGCCGCGCGTTGGAAGTCCTGCGGGTAGTATGCGCGGTGGCCCTCCCCGTGGAAGCGGACCGATGAATGGTTTCCGGCCAGGTTCAAATGGGTTTCCGCCAAATGGGTACCCTGGCGGCCCTCGACCATCATCGCGTGGCCCTGGCGGTAGAGGGTATCCCCCTGGTCCTGGTGGCCCGCCCGGTGGACGGTTCCCTCCACGTCAGCAATCTCTTAGCGGTGGAATAAGCCCTAATGGAGAGGAGCCGTTGGCCAAGTCGTTTCAAAGCAATACGATCGTGCCAAATAAGAGTACTCTCGTGGAGGAGGATGACGATGGTGGATTAGACGACGATTATGATGGACGCAGCGATGCTTTTGGATTGGATGCTTTACAGAGTCGAAGAGGAACCACGACCACATTAGGAGAAAAGAAAATATTGGCAGACAGTCAGGCTCAAGTCGCAACGTTACAAGAACGTGTTGACGAACTTCAAGCTTTGATGAAGAGCAAAGATGAGGAAATATCTCGCTTGCAGGACGAGCAGGAGAAATCACAGGTGCGTATAATATATGGTTTGAGGGATAAGAAGTACTGACAATCTGTAGATCAGTACCAGTGAACGCGATGAATGGGAAGGCGTCAAGTCTGAGCTGGAAAACAAACTCGCCGACGTCGAAAATGCAAACACGTACCTGCAGAATAAGCTAGATAAAATGCAGGAAGAACATGCTCAGAAAGAGCGCGAATTAAGGGAACAAATCGAGGCTGCGCATGGTGCGGGTGTTGATGTCGAGCTTCAGCAACGATATAGCGACCTAGAGATACGACACCAATCTCTCCAGTCTGAATTGCAAGAACAACAGAAGACTACAGAAGAAGTGCACCGCGATGCCAGTAACTTCCTGAAAGAAATGAGGGCCATGTCGGAACGAAGTAACGCCACTTGGGAACAAGAAGAAAAGCTTTCTCGCGATGTCAACCGTCTTGAGGAAGAAGTCAAGGAGTGGAAGAATCGTTATGTCAGGGCAAAGACTCAGCTACGACACTTGCGTACATCGACTGTCGGCATTCCTAATCTACATACCGACGTTGGTATGGCCGCGAGAGAGAATGAGCTCATCCAAGAGCATGGACTGGTCAAAGATGCACACGTCACCAAGTTCCAAATGTCGATTGATGAGCTTTTGCGATCCGCTCGTTCGGGCGAGCCCAGTCTCGTTCTCGAACAGATGAAAGTAGTCGTCGTGGCTGTGCGCCATATGATGAACGACACCGAGACCGGAGGAGAGATGTCGCCTGCACAGAAACGAGCAAAATCAAGAGTCTCGGCTACTGCCAACAACCTCATCACAGCATCCAAGAACTTTGCCAGCTCAAATGGCCTATCGCCTGTATCATTGCTTGATGCGGCTGCATCTCACCTAAGCACGGCTGTCATTGAGCTGCTGCACTTGGTCAAAGTCCATGCCAGCCCCGTTGAAGATTTCGAAGATGAACACGAAGACCACATCGCTCCCATGCAATCGCCTGGGTACTTCAGCGTGGCCGCCAGTCAAAGTCGGTTGAGCAACAATGAGTCAGTATATAGCGCGATCAGCAGTCCGTCAGCCAGAACCCGAAGCATAGCTCAATCTCGACGTACAATGTCCCGCAGCGGAATTCCTATTCAAGGCCTTGCTATTAGTAAGGCAGGATACGGTGCTGTGCGTCCTCAAGACCATGAATTGGAGGAGTTGAAGGTATTTCCCACTAATCATCTATAGTCAACCTAGTTGCTAATCATGTGACAGCTATACCTTGAGGATCAAACCGAGGGACTTGTCCAGACCATTCAAGCGCTCGTGGCCAGCATTCGTGGTGCAGAACACATCTCAGCCATCCGTAACCACATCAGCGCGATATCGATTGTGGTAGGCAACGTGGTTGCATCGACAGACCATGCCATGGACAAAGCGGAGATCAGTCCCGCAGTGCGCGAACGACTAGGCCCAGTTGTTCAAGGCCTAGCCGACTGCTCAGACCGTCTATCTCGCACAGCTGCCGAGGGAGAGGATATTGAAAGTCCCGAACAACTGCGTGACTTGACCGCCAAACTGCCCCCTATCGCATTTGAGATTGCCCGTGAAACGAAGGAACTCGTTCAACGCATTGATCAGCTTGAAGTTGACGAAGGCAACAGCGACGACTTCCGATAAACAATTCCCTCCCTCATTTTTCTACTCATCCCTTTTTCTCACGACAGTTTCAAAATTGGAAAGGAGATACATGTTCATGACATGAATGATTCAATGATCGATTCTTTTATTCTATTGCATCCACATTCTAATTCATGTTTGGAACACATTTTGTCGGGAACATTTTGTCTTTTGCATCAGCTTTGTATGAACATTGTTGTCCATTTCGCTGCCGAGCACTTGTTATATAATTCCCATACCCCCTTTATCTTCTTCTTCTTCTTTTTGATGTGGGACCAATTGTCTACTTCACTTTTTATTTATATAAATACTTTCATCTTCTTCTATGGCAATGACAGTGGCATTGAATATGCGTGTTACGTTAAAACTGTTTTTCTTTTCGTTTGGACGATCGAAAGCGTTGCATAATCGCGTGTTGTATTATACTTGACTGTATGCTGTTTTCAATCAAATCAAGTTATTGACATCTGGTGTATCTATGCATGGATGTTTGACATCGGTTTCTGATCAGATTATCACGTACCTAGGTATCAACATACTTTCGAACTTCAAGAGAAGTAAAACACCATTTTTGTCCTTCGAAACCAAGCGAAAATTCAACAGGCTAACGAACTATGAATTGGCATTATAATCAATCAATCATTGGATCAAGACGAAGAAATAACGAACAACAGCAGAAAATGACAAGAGGCTATATAAGCACCTAACAAATCGAATCAATCATCAACCAGGTGCAATGAACACAAAAATAGAAAGTCACTCTATCTACTAAACGATCATCCTCACAGCTCAATCTGTACTTTTATCTCAACCAAGCAAATCTCCACTCCCATTAGCAGGCCTGTTAGACGAGAATCCACCATTATTATTGTTATTAGAAGTGTTTCCAGCAGCAGTACCCCAAATACCGGCACTGGACTTCTCCTTGGCCATACTTGCTAGATTGGGTCCTTTTTGAGCTGCAGTTTTCTGGATTCCGGCGCTGGCGCTTGCGGTGCTCCACAGGGATCCGAATGCATCTCCGCCGGCGGATTTGGCGGCTGGTTTTTTACCGCCTGCTGCTAGGGATGGAGAGCCCAATGATGATGGGGTAGTTGGGGAGGTAAGTGAGGGTCTGGCACCGCTGCTGCTAAGAGTCGAGGTGGGTGACAATACTGAGGGCTGGTTGTTGAAGCCCGCATTGACGGAGGTGTAGTAGTTTGGTGTCGGGGCTTGGTAACCCGATGGTTTCTGTTGTTGAAGCGGTGCTGGTGCGGGTGCTGCGAATGCCGAGCTTCCTGATGATAGAGGAGGCGGGGACATTGTCGTTGAGCCTGTGGGTGTGGTTGTGTTTGATGTGAATCCCATGAGACCCGTAAGATCGGCGCCTTGAGCTGCTGAGACAGGTTTCGGTGCGACGAATTGCGTGCTTGCGGTTGTGGTGACTGCTGTTGGCGCAGCAGCGGGTGGTGATGCAGACTGGAAATCATCGAAATCATCGTCGTCGTCTCCACCGGTCGTGCCGCCGAGCATATCTATACCAGTAGCAGGCTTTTTACCCGCAGCGGTGGAAGAAGGTACTCCTGCTGGGGAAGAGACAACATCATCATCGCCAAAGTCGAATAAATCAACCTCTTGCGCTTTTGGGGGTGGCTGAGGCGCTTTAGCCTGTGCTCTGGGTTCTGCAGGTCGTCGGGGTGCAGCTGCCGCGGAAGGTTCATCGTCATCTTCATCGTATTCCTCAAACCGACTAGACCGTCTGGCCGTATCCCTGAAATCGCTGGGGTCGCTTGCACCGCCGAAACCGCCTCCGTCTCCAAACACACCCCCACTGTATCCTCCATACGAATCGCTGCCGAAACCGCCGTATCTACCACCGCCAACACCACCGCTCGAGAACGCACTGCCTGTTCCTTCCATGCCGCCGAACTTGTTGCGGTTGGCGCGAGCTTTCTTCCTTTCTGCGCGGATAGCGTCTACATCGCCGAGCAACTTGACGAGTTCCTGAGATCGGTTGCGGACGTTGATACCCTGATCCTTGCCATTGGTATCGATATAGTGGAATTGGCGGAGCATGCGAATCAGAGACAAGTGGGATCGGGCGTCGTCGACAACGCGTTCGGAGCCGTGCTTGATGAGGAATTCGAGGAGTTGCAGTGCCTATCCATCCAATTGTTAGTTTCCAGCTTCCCCAACAGAAGTGCGCTTTAGAGATGGTGTTGGTCTGACCTTGTATATTTGCCTCCACTCCTCCGCCGTCTTCTCTGTGAATCGCTTGTAAATCATAGGCATAATCTCGTTGAGGAGATGACTGTTCAAACCAAAATCGTTAATAATCAAGCATGAATATCGAATCGCAATCCAACTAACTAGTTGTGTGTTCCACTCGCAATCTCCTGCATCAACGTCGACGATGCGCCCCACGGCTCATTGTTGGTGGCTTCTCGGACCTTGGCCTCCATTTCCGTATAATTCATGACAGCTACACATCGCAAAGATTAGAGATGTTGCCTTGCTAGGGGTGGTATAAGCAATTGCTATTGAATGTACCATTCTGAACCTTGCGAACACCAGCCTTGATATCGTACAAGGTCAGGTTGCTAACCTGCTCTTTGAGACTGCTGAAATCCATCGTGTATATTCCTTTTTGTAACAAATGAAAAAGTGTGAAAGAAAAGCAAATATGTTGTCAGATATATCGAGAAACGATATCGTCCACGGCGCTGGGCTGGTTCATGAACGGACTCGAAGGGAGATTGGGTGCGTCGTTGGACCGACTCTGGCAAACAAACGTGCCTGATGCCATATGGCTTCAGGAGTTGCTGGCCTGAGGCAGCGGTCTTTCCGCCGCACCTCCGAGCTCGGTCACGTGAACTTCTCCGATTTTATTAAGACCGAAGATTACATTCATGCTACGAATAATACTATTCTTCTGGTTTGAATTCTTGCTGATAAATAGAGTTGATTTTGGTATCGCATGGTAAAATAAATGGCTACTACAGCCTAAGATACGTTACATACAAGTTGAAAGCAAATGCTACTGACCATATGAACATGGCAAGATCAGTAACCAGCAATGGCTCTCAATCTTCACTTCAAAAGTGAACAAGTGTACAATAAACAAGACAAGGGATATAAGATATATGCAATGATGGAGCAAAAGCATAAACGAAACATCAAATCAATATGCATAATAATCACAATAAAAACAAAATAACAAAATAACAAATTCGCTTGCCTGGAAAACTATATCAAAACAGTCGACACTCCGAAGCCCTACCTCTAAGGATATCATTGAACGTAATTGAGAGATCATTAAAGCCATAAAGTCAAGTCATTGATGGCATGTTCATCATCGAAAGAAACTGGAAGTAGTAAGACAAGAAGTCATCACTCGTTGTAAAACTTCTTCATAATCAGATGCAAGAAGTAATCAACATTCACTCGTAAAGTGCCTTCGAAGAAATCGAGGAATTGCGTATTGTTGTACTGTGCTTGCAAAAGATCGTCGAGTGGTACCTGGGCGTTGGCACCAGGTATCATCATATTGCCACTACTTCCGTCGAGAATGAACACTCCTACTTCATTGCTGGAGATACTGAGGTCGACTCGGTCCCATTGACGCTCTGTATAACCCTTCCAATGCACCAACACTCCTTTTTCGGCAAGAGTGCGTGCTGAGTATTTGTAGGAACCGAGTTTGAACACTCGGCCCGTTTTCTGGAGTTCACGTTCATGGTCCCATTGCTTCGTGAAAGGCAAGAGAAATCGCTTCTTTCCCTTTTTGTTCTGAAGAGTGGTCATCGAATGCTCAATGTAGTCGTTATAAGTCTTGAGCTGCTGTTCGAGGAATTCGGCCTGATCATTCAGTCGGGACAATGTTAAGCGAACGCTCTCTAGCTCTCGTTCCCGTTGAATCCTTCGGCGGTGCTTGGTTCGAATGTCTACCGCAATCGCATTCAGAATATCTTGGTACTGATTGTGCCGGCTAATCTTTCCAAATTGCTCCAGTTGAAGTATATTTTCGAGTGCGACACTCTTCAAGTCCGCGTAGTTCATGGTGCTCAGGTCCAGCGCTGTGTTGACTTCCGAGTAAGCGCCTTTCCTCTTGTTGTTCGCGGAAAGTTCGTCGTGAACGAGAGACAGCCATCGCTGTTCGTCCTCTTCTGTCGGAGGCTTGAGCATGATTTCCATGAGATTTGCTCCGGATTGAACTCTGATGATGTAAAGGATACATCGTTTCGTCTCCATGAACAGGGCTTTGATGCCAGCTTCCGGATCTATGAGTTACGTTAGTACCTAGAGTATAGCTCGAATAAGACACCATTGCTTACCTTCCATATTTGTAAGCTTCGGATGGAGTGTCAAACTGATTTCAGAAGACCTGACAGCCATAAGCTCATGCTGGTTGGATTTGACGTTGCCGAGATCACGTATAATCTCCTTGAGGGTGTCATCCGGCCGTGTGCATAAGAAGTCGATTTCGGATGCAACAAGTTGGTGGATGGAGAAGATGTCGGACATTTTGATGTACAGGGTCGGTTTGGTCTTGGCATAAAGATCGTTGAACTCATCGATGTCAAAATACGACTCTGCATTTTGCACGGAGATCACTAGAGACAAGTTAGACATGTTTCAAACAAAACGATCGCAAAGAAAACTTACTGTCACCCCAAATATCACCTAGGCGCAGAATAAAGTTACCGATATGAGGATTCAACGGTTGGAGGAAGACACCCTCTTCGCCGAACAGACGTCCTGATGCCACTTGAGACAACACCTTGGCGATCTCGCTCAGGTCCTTCTTGTGCTTAGGATCTAAGCTATGATCGACTACACCATGCTTCTCAGGTTCCAAGACAGCAGATTGGAGATAATTCTTCCAGATACATTGGCCGGCTACCTGTAGCACAAGTCCAGGATCTTCGTTGCTGTACTGAGCGATGAGCATTTCATATAACTCCTTGGCGATATAGCGTATACCAAATGGCATCTTTGGGAGCGCTTCGTGGAACCTGCCAAGGAATTGCTCTGAAATGTCACGGAGGTTTTCAAGGTGTTGGATGAAAATAGCTCGTGTCTCGGGGTCCCTAATGGCGGCTTCTTTCGGTATATCAAGAGACCGTCGACTCTTCTGCCCGGTTCGAAGTTCTTCGTTGATGACAGCAGTGCGATAAATTTGCATGGGGTCGCTCTCAAGATCTATATCTGGGTTCTCGAGAATCCACTCTTTGACAATTGGATTGAGGATTTCGCGCAAGAACTTTCGGTCTCTCGGCGACTTGACGTATGCCACGAACAACTTGAGCCAGAATGAGTTGCATCGAACCCAGTCTTGTAAAGACGGACAGCTTTGTATCTCTTCTTTGATGGAACGTGTAATCAGCTTGATCAGATAGTATTCTTCCCGTCTTTTCTGCGCGTAACCGAAAAGACCCATGATGATGTGCTTTGTCTTGTCGTACTCCTTGTCGCTGGTATTCTGTTCTCGTAGTTTGCGGAACAGTCTGGCGAGGTACTGTGGCTGGGTCTGAAGCAAGAAAAACAAAACCTGGTATTGCTCGAGCTTCTTTCGTGAGGTCTTGTTCAATGCTTTGAGATCAAAGGGATCCTTTGACAGGATATTGTTATTCGACAGTAGCGATCCGACGTGGCCTCCAAAGTGTTTCTGATGCTTGACAACTTCATCCAGGGTAATCTTGTTCTTGACTAGTAGTGCAATCTTGATATCCAACTGTGAGACATATTGATCTGCCATCTCATTTTGTCGAACTTGCTGGACGACATTCTTTCTGAGTCTCTCAAACTCAATTTCTTCGTCGAAATCAAAATCACTATCGTTGAGTAAATGGACAAAACCCTTGATGGTGCCGACAGGAGGATTCTTTCCACTTGTGAGGCTCTTGTATGCCTGACCTTGAATCTTGCCTCTGACGAAACTCTGGACTTTGATAACCTTTTCCATGTTTTCTCGAAAGAAGCGTTGCTTTTCAGCAAATCGTAGTCGAATAAGATAACCTCTGATACGTGCTTGGAAGTCGGTGACGATGTCTTCTTCGGCCTCTAGGTCCGACAAGATGTTGCCTACATCGATGCGGACGAGCATTGCTCGAATAAGACCTTGAAATTGTACTACCTCGTCCTCGTTTTCTTCGAGTTCTGAAAGGATCTGTCCAATGTCTCTTCGGACTAGAGCAGCGCGGGCAAGCGATTGCAAGGTTGTAAATAGCGGCGCGTTCTTGTCGAGTTCTTGAAGATCGGATGTGACTCGCTTCCTTAAAAACATTCCACGAGTCATAGACTGAAGAAGCAATACCTCTGGTTCCGCTTTGGCTAAGATGGACCTTTGCTCTTTGAGTTTGGACCTCAATGCGTTGGCCCGAACGATACTCTGCAGGTCCACAACCGCTTCCTGATGTTCCCTGAGTTGATCGCGGAGGGACCTGAGCTGCTTACGGACTGCTACAGCGCGAATAGAGGACTGCAGTGAGCATATTTTGTTTTCATCCTGTGCCAGCTCATTCTTCATACCTGCCACACGAGCCCTTTGAGATGAGGCTCGAATGGCTGACTGGAGGAACAAAACTGATGGGACTTCGTGCTCCAGCTGAGCTAGCGTCTGGCCCACTGAGTGACGTGCTTGCATACCTCGAATGGCTGCTTGGAGACTTTTCACCTCGTTTTCTGCACCTTTGGTCTGCTGGACTCGGTCAGAGGCGTGTTTTCGTTGTAGCGCACCCCTGATTGCTGCTTGGATAGATTTGATCCCGGATTCTTCACGTCGCATCCTCGTCTTCAGTTGCGATATCTGGTCCCTGGCTTTGCGGCCCCTGACAAGATTTTGTATCTTCAAGACTTCCGGCTCCTTGAGTTGCCACCATTCCTCGTCGCTCTGTTTGCGTGCTCGTACCAAGAAACCCCTAGAGATAGCCTGGAGATTGACTGCAAATTGGCGCATTTGTAAACGATAACCAGAGATCTGACGTGCCCAATCACCTCGTATAATGGACTGTAGCTCGACAATCAGATGTTCATGGTCCCAAAGCTCGTTCATTACTTTGCCCAATTTGACCCGTAGCAGAGCACCCCGGATCTGTGTTTGGAGGTCACTAATAGAGTCCTCGTTTTCGTGTAGTTCGCGTTCGATACGTTCTTCTTCGGTTTCAACGGGCTCTGGTTCCGGTTCGGGCTCAGGTTCGGCGCCAAAAGACGCACCCATTCCAGAGAAACTAGGCATACTGACTCCTGCTTTGTCCAATCCCTTTTGCGTTTGTTCCAGCTCATGGTGTTCGAATTGTAGCTGACCGACCAGATTTCCTATCCGAAAAGCGACGATTTCGTTCTTATAAAGCAGCCAGGAGAGAGCATGAATACAGTGAATGACCTTTGGAATATTCTTCTTCTCGTACAGATCGATCAGTTCGAAACGGAATATATCAGGCAATGCAACTTCGTCGAGGAAGCGGAAAAACAACGCAATGTTATCGGAGTGTCGATATTGCAGGCGTGGATTTCTAAAAATTCGTAGCACTCTATTGGGATAGAGAGCTTGTACGATCTCGGCCAAGGTTACACCATCTCGAAGGGCCTCTTCAAGTTGGACAATGGGCGGGATTTCCTTTTGAATAACATCTTCTATCCATTCTTTTGCTTCTCCGATATGGCAAAGATATTCGTAGGCCTGAAGGAACTGCCTCTGTTTGTCCATCCAGTTACCAGCTGCCCATGATGACGATACATTCTTGGTTTTGGCTACAGTGGTCTCACGAATAGAATCTGATCGTTTCAACCGCCTCCTATTTTGCAGGCCGACAACTGAAGGTAGAGCCGAGTCGATTGCGAAGTCTTCGGTCTCTCCCGATTTCGCAAACTTTGACAGAGTTCGAAGGTGGCCTGTGGATGATTTTTGAAACGTCTCGAGTTCGGGGGCTGTGAAAGACGCAGTCAGGTTGGGTGCGAGAGGGCTGTTCTGGCCGTAAGAGTGCTGTGAGCGTGGTCGTGGAGGCGTTGACGCTGGGAATTCTGTAATAGGCTGAGAAGATTGATCCTCGTCCTGCCATCTGATCTTGCGCTCAGGTGTTCCTGCGGGAGACACAGACTTCCGATATACAGCGTCATCGATCGTATAGCTCCTAGCATGTCGAGCTGTGCCCTCCTTTAGTGAGCTCTTTGGAGAAGCGTTGGGCGCCTGAGGTAGCGGGCGCAAAGAGCGGCGAATATTGCCATAGGTTTCGGCCGCGGAAGGGCGTCTGTCGTGCATAGTAGAAGTATTTAAAGCCAAGACACTGACTTCGCTCATGCCACGTTTGTGGCCGAAATTATTCACAGAAGACGCATTCGATGAGATGGTACTACTTCGACTTGGTGCCGCATTATTGGAGAAGACAGAATAGGCGGATGAACTTGTTGTAGAGGCAACGGAATCATGCCGCAACGGACTTGAGGCAGAGGTCCCGATGTCGGTTTGTGATCGTCTGAACGCTGATGGATGTGACATTACGCAGTGAAGGGCGAAAGGCGGAAGGTTCGAAGATGAGAGTTAAGCGAACAATTCGATACCAAGGAACACATGCCTGCGTCGGCAGCGCGAGAACAATGAATGTTTTGATTCAATATTTGTTTCTCCGACAGCGGCGTATATAGTCGCAATCAAGGCGCCTCAAAAGCAGCGGGCGAGCAAGGAGTGTGTCCGAGGTCGTGATGTTGAAAGTGTCAAGTGAGAGGTGCGAGTGACTCACCGGACAGATCTGCCAAATAAGGCTGACCTTTGATGATGGACGACGAGGACAACAAAACTAGCAGGAACGGGGCAAGGGCCTGGTTTCGGTCGCAGCTTCCCAGAAGTTTGTGATCTTTCCGGGAGGGGTTGCCCGTCTGCCTTGTTTACATTTGTCCCGATCTGGCATAGCCGCGCGTTGCTGGTTGCTGAGGCTTGCTTTGAGCGTGAAGTCATGTGACTTGGCCGCCCCAAAATAGACGCGTTTCAATACGAATACGGTATTTATCTCCAACTACAACGCTGCCAGTGTGCAATATTCGTATTAAGGTGTTTCAAGCCTTGGGCTTAATCCCCGAAATGACGATCACAAAGAATTGAGATCGCCCCACAATACACACAACATTCCAAGATTTGCAAAAGGCAGATTCAAGCTCAGACCATCATACGTATTATTGAATTGTTCGACTTCATCTAGCACCACTCAGAGTGAAGATGGCTTCGTCAGATAGTTTGAAATACGTCTACAAACTCGTCCCGTCGAGTGCGCCCATTCCTGAATCTTTACCAGACCGACTGCCTGTCAGCGATCTAGACCTACAGTCGGGCTTCATCCATCTCTCTTCGGCCGGTCAGGTACCGAATACTTTGAAATTCTTCTTCAAGGACGAGCCTGTTGTATATGTTCTCCGACTTGAGTATGCCAAGGTCGAAGATAATATACGATGGGAAAGTCCTGATGCGAAGATTTGCGGGTCACGGGATGGAGAGGGAATGTTTCCGGTGAGCATGTTCATATCTATACATGTACGGTATCATGATAGTGAAGGCTAATATTTTGATAAGCATCTTTACAATGGTCTTAAACTAGGGAAGGAGGAGATTGAAAGTGTGGCTACTTGGAAGAATGAAGACGGCTGGGATAATGCATTAGAAAAAGCTGCTTCGTGGCTCATTTAGATTTCTAGATAGAATAGATGGATGTTGAAATCTACCAGTAACTATAGATTTCACGTAGGTGGTTTTCCACGGAGTAGAGTATCGAGCTACTCAATCACCGATAGGATAACAATGCAGGATTTGACCATCTATGAACGACTGTCAGTTGTGTGACGCAAGAAAAGCAGGCTAACTCACAGTATAACGAAGCTTCAGGACTAGCAAGGAACACGAAAGTAGGAGCAACCTCGCTTGGCTGTCCGGGACGTCCGAGAGGGCTATTCGCATGCCAGCCTTCCATTTGCTTCGCTGCCCGTGTATCAGGTTGGATAGGGGTATAAATGGCACCGGGTCTTCAGCATCGAGTGATTAGTACATTGTCTTTCAATAATTTCATAGACTTACGCCACGGCATTGACCCTAATTCCCTTTGGAATCAATTGGGTTGCTAGGGAGCGTGTGAACCCTACAATGGCTCCTTTGGTCGCTGCATAATCGACCATACTGGGCGAACCACGAAAGGTGACAACAGAAGTCGTGTTTATGATCCTGGTAAACAAGGTAATCAGTACAGAGCACCAGGCTAAATGAATATGGCGATACATACGTGTCTCCTTTCTTCATGTATGTGAGTGCATACTTGGTCATTGCAAACATCTGCAGGATGTTGCTTCGAAAAACATGTTCAACGGTGTTGAGATCTATATCTGTAAACGTTTTGCACATGAATTGTTGGGATGCGTTGTTCACAAGGATGTTGAGACTTCCGTAGCTAGCACTTGAGTAAGTACATATTTCGAAGCCCATCAGGATGTGAAGTAGAAGACATCTCCATACCTTCGGAAGTGTTCATCAACAACACGACGGCAATTCTCATAGTTCGTCAAATCGCCAGCATAGAGGAAGCAGGATCTGTTTTCAGCTTCCACCATTTTCTTGGTGTCTTCCGCGTCTTCTTGCTCCTCGGGAAGATGAGCGATTGTGACATCGGCGCCTTCCCTTGCCATTAGAATTGCAACGGCTCGACCAATTCCGGAGCTGACAATTTATCAATCTCATTTAGCGGAATACCTTCAGGCAACAGTCAGAAGAGAGATATACTCACTCGCCTCCAGTAATCAGCACACTCTTGTCTTTCAATTTGTTATTTCCAACATATTCGATGAAACCATCGCCTTCAAGTTGTGTTGGTTCACTAGCCGGCTGCATTTTTTTCTCGAGTCTATGGTGAAGACATCAGAGTTAGCGTTATCATAGAAATAACATTGTATGGATGTATGGTTACCCCGGCTTTGCTTGACTTTGAGGAACACGGGGAGCCTGGAAAGTGCCATGCTGTTTCATTTCTTGCGATGCCATCTTGAACAAAGTCCTGAATCTGGAGAAGTAACAAATAGCTATCATGATTTAATTTCCGTATCACAGCCTCCGAGGAGATTCAATGTTATGTGGCGAATCTTTAACTTCGTTGACAATCATGGTGTCGTCCTCCGATATCGAGCCAGGCCTGTCAGAAGGTTATTATTAAGAATGAAAGTATATGAGGGGGACACACCTACCTGATCAGACCCGTGGTTAAACAGAACCTTGGAATTGAAAGTCATGCCTACTGCATTATCTTTGTGAAGTCCATCAAGAACATTGAATCCAACGACTAGGTAGGTATATGTCGGCGGGATCACCTGGCCTAGATACAGGTCCGTAATCCATTGTATTATCACAATGCGACGCTATAGGTCGCTTGGTTTTTCTGTCATTCCGGACAGGACCACACGCTACACTCTCAAGGTGAGTGTATTATCACCGTTCATAGGTACTTAAAACGCCAATGATGGATAACCAACGTTGTTATCGATAACGATAGAGCGGTTGCCTCATGCTATGATGCCCGCATTCACCGCCTCGCTGCCCAGACCAATCAGAGACTAGCGTGCCTTCGAACCCCACAACCGAAAAAAAGTTATCTGCCGCAATCCAGAACTCGCCCTCTTCCTTCTCTTTTTTTTTTTTTCTTTCTTTTCTTTGGGAAAGGAGACTCTTCCCCGTCAGCAGGAACCTATCATAGTTGTCTGTTGACTGTTTTCTCATCCGTTCTTCTTCATTTTACTCTTTGATACCCCTCTTTTCTTCTTATTTTTGTATCTTCCCATATATCACCATGACTATCACCAACGGCGACACCCAGGCCTTCTTCCACGCCAAGGGAGAGATCCAGGACTACACCAAGGCCTTGGAGATTCTTGAGAGGGACTATCCTACCAGAGATGGTCTGGATGTCGAAACCCTGCTTGACTCTGACAAGCACGGTGCCTTGACTTATAATGATTTCCTCATCTTGCCCGGTTATATTGGTATGGCATAGCCAATTTTACCATCAAATAACCGAATTGTTACTGACCTTTTCATCAGGATTCCCTGCTTCCGAAGTTTCCCTTGATACCCCGGTCACCAAGCGCATTTCCTTGAAAGCGCCTCTTTTGTCCTCTCCTATGGACACTGTCACTGAACACAACATGGCCATCCACATGGCGCTTCTCGGAGGTCTCGGTGTTATCCATCACAACTGCTCTGCCGAAGACCAGGCCGAAATGGTCCGCAAGGTCAAGAGATACGAGAATGGTTTCATTCTCGACCCTGTCGTTATCTCTCCCAAGACTACCGTTGCGGAGGCCAAGGAGCTTAAGTCTACTTGGGGCTTCGGTGGTTTCCCTGTCACGGGTAGGTTTATCTTCTTTTTCTTGCCTTTGTTATCACGTCGTTTTGTCGCTTTCATGATGTTCCAACATCTTTACAAATAACTTTCGTTCCACCGTAGTCAGCGCAAGCTGTGGGGAGAAAAGATTTCTATCTGATTTTAGCTTTATGCTTTATCTTTATTATTCGCCTGTTTAGTTGCGATCAATTGCTAACTTTAGCATATAGAAAACGGTACACTCCGATCCAAGCTCATCGGTATTGTCACCAGCCGTGACATTCAGTTCCACACTTCCGACGAAGACCCCGTCACTGAAGTCATGTCTACCGATCTCGTTACCGCTCCCGCTGGCACCACCTTGGCCGAGGCCAACGAGGTGTTGCGTAACTCCAAGAAGGGCAAGCTCCCTATCGTTGACAAGGACGGCAACCTCGTTTCTTTGCTCTCTCGCTCCGATTTGAGAAAGAACCTCCACTACCCTCTTGCATCTAAGCTTCCCCACTCCAAGCAGCTCATTGCTGCTGCTGCTATCGGTACTCGCGAAAGCGACAAGGAACGATTGCAGATGCTTGTTGATGCTGGTCTTGATATTGTCATTCTTGACAGCAGTCAGGGAAACAGTATGTATCAGCTTGATATGATCAAGTGGGTCAAGAAGACCTTCCCTCAGATCGATGTTATTGCCGGCAACGTGGTCACGCGAGAGCAGGCCGCAAACTTGATTGCCGCCGGTGCCGATGGCCTGAGAATTGGCATGGGCAGCGGTAGTGCATGCATCACCCAGGAGGTCATGGCTGTCGGCCGTCCCCAAGCCTTGTCTGTCCACAGCGTTGCCTCATTCGCTGCACGCTTCGGCGTTCCTTGCATTGCCGACGGTGGTATCCAGAACGTTGGTCACATTGTCAAGGGTCTTGCTATGGGAGCTTCCACTATTATGATGGGTGGTTTGCTTGCCGGTACCACCGAATCTCCCGGTGAATACTTTGTCAGCAGCGAGGGTCAGCTTGTCAAGGCCTACCGTGGAATGGGCAGCATTGACGCTATGGAGGACAAGAAGGCTGGCAAGGGTGGAAAGGACAGCAAGGCCAGCAATGCTGGTACTGCCAGATACTTTTCGGAGAAAGACCGAGTCCTTGTCGCCCAAGGTGTGTCTGGATCCGTCCTTGACCGCGGTTCCGTGACCAAATTTGTCCCATACCTTATGGCCGGTATTCAGCACTCGTTGCAGGACATTGGTGTGCGCAGCATTCAGGATTTGCACGAATCCGTCAACAATAAGACCGTTCGCTTCGAATTGCGCAGTGGCAGTGCCCAGGCAGAGGGCAATGTCCACGGCCTTCACAGCTTCGACAAGAAGCTCTACTCTTAGATTCTGGCGACGGAGATAACAATGATTGTATGAGTGAAGATAGAAAAAAAGTGATAATGTATTATGATTTTCAATTTACAGTGCCCACTAACCTCAAGTTGTTGTATGGTAAATCCGGCTAGCCTCGGCCCTTGCTCTCCCCGCGTTTGTTACTCCGTCGTTCACTAGCCTGTAGGCAGTCTATGGCTTATGCAACCGAGGTAACAACCTATGTCTTTTGTTTCCTACTTCATACTAAATGTCACGATAAAATGCTATCTATCACTAAGTGGCAGAGAATTGCTATCTATAATTACACTGGGATTGAGGCATTTGGTCTATGCTTGAGCTCGCCTTCTCATCACCCAGGTACCCCAACTAGACGCCATCACGCCAAGAATCACTTCTATAACCGCCATCATCGATCATTTTCAGCAATAGCAAATCATCAAAGCTCAGCACATAGTCCATCCGAATCAGCAATGCCCACAAAATCCAAAAAGAAGGAACTAGCAGCCCCTCGTCCAAGCTCAAGGTAAGTAAACCACCCATCCAAGCCACCATCAACCATTCAGTACCTAATTGGCATGGCCGGCCAGTGTGGTCCTCATCTCCCCTGAAAATGAAGTCCTCCTCCTTCACCGCGTAAAAACATCCACCTCATTTGCATCAGCGCACGTCTTCCCCGGCGGCAACATTTCTGTCCGGCACGATGGAGAATTTAGTATGCCTCCAGAAGACCCGCGACGACATTATGATGCCATCAATTACCGGAGGGCAGCTATCCGGGAATTATTTGAAGAGAGTGGGATTTTACTTGCGAGGGACACTACTAACCCTCGAAGACTGGTGCATGTAGATGAAGCTGAGATGGAGAAGGGGAGGCATGATATTCATAATAATAAGATTGGGTTTGGGGAGTGGTTGAAACAGCAGAGTTCTACGGCTGAGATGGATACCGGTATATCATTTCTCGTTCTCTTCAATGGTAATGGGGTGAGCTGACGATGTTGAAGATAATTTGACCCCATTTACGCATTGGATAACACCGCCGAATCTGCCAAAGCGGTTCTCGACGCAGATGTATCTCTACTTCTTACCCATTCGGGACTCGTCAGCAGGAGGTGAGACTACGGCGCAAGGATTACCTGAAGGAGGGAGGCAGGAAGTGCAAGTTCCTACTTCGGATGGCGGCGTAGAGATCAACGAAGCCAGATTCCTACCAGCATCGAATTGGCTACGACAGGCTCGAGCGGGCGAGATTATTCTCTACCCGCCTCAGTTCTTGTTACTTTCTATTGTCGCTCAATTCCTGGACAAAAGCATTTCTCCTGCTGCTACTGCAACAGAGAAACAAGCACGAAGAGAAGAATTACTCGATTTTATTTATAGCGGCAACCCGCCGTGGACAGATAAATTCGTATGCCCTCGAAGTCTGCAATTGCTTGATGATCAAAGGGCTGTTCTGGCACTGGATCATCCAGGGCCGGAGTTGGATGGTTCAGGGAAGAAGGGCGATGACGAGAGAGTGATTCTGGTGAAGTTTGGAAAAGATGGGCCGAGGAATGTTGATGTGCGATGGAAGAGGGATGTTTTGAGAGAAGAGAAGAGTTCTTTGTAGTTGCCAATAGAGTCGATTCCATGTCCGGAATATTATTGTACACACGCACTTTTCGTAATAACCACGCGCCGGCAAAGTCACATGACCCACACAACGAATCCCCACCCAATTTCTCTCATTCACGGGTAAGCCGCCAAACACACCAAATTCGCTTGGGACGGCCGAGATTGCACATTGAAATTTTCGCTCCTCCAATCTTCAATCAACCAGCCCCTTGAAGTCACCACCGTCACAAACCACACACAATCAGCCAAAATGGAGAACGAAAAGGGAGAGATTGTCGATCTGTCGGTTCCCTTAAAATCCCTCTTCAAAAGTTGAAAAAAAGGAGACTAATAAAGGGTAATATAGCTACGTCCCCCGCAAATGCAGCGCTACCAACCGCATCATCAAAGCCAACGACCACGCCTCGGTGCAAATCTCCATCGGCAACGTTGACGAGAACGGCCGCTACACCGGCGAGAACGGCGTCTATGCGCTCAGCGGATTTGTGCGCGCTCGCGGCGAGGCCGATGACTCGCTTAACCGTCTTGCGCAGCGCGACGGATATTTGAAGAATGTCTGGAGTGCTCAGCGATAAATTCTCGCCTTTTTGACAGGGATCCGCGGGGGTTAATGTTTGGGTTTGGGGTTTCGATAAAAATGGGTTGACGGTTCAGGTTCAGATATCGGATCGGGATCGATGATATGATTGATGCGTTTTCTTTTCTCTTCGTGTTCTTTTTACGTGTGGTGGACTGGGGGATGAGATATGGACTAGGGTTATGTGCCTGATGGTGAGTACACCACAATACTGGAAAAGCCAACGAAAAAGATGCTAATCGATACAGATGACACTTGTATGAACGATATACATATCCAATCCTATCGGTTCCCAATCAACCTCGACCTCTCAATGAAAAGAACAAAACTCGAAAAGAAAAGAAATGAACCCGAGAATAGAATCAAAACTTCTAATCTATATCCATGCCCTACATACAATACAAAAGAAACAAAAAAAAAAAACTACAAAAAGAGACATTTCCTAGAATGCAACGCTGCAACGCTGCAACCGGCATATCAAGGCCTCCTCACTTTTTCTCTTCAGGAGATGATTTCCATGAGAGAGGAGGTAGAAACATAACATTAAAACATCCAAAAGCCGAATATCATGGTATACCTAGCTAGGTATATACCCGCCTATTGAAGAGCCACGGTTTTTCCGAGATTACGAGCTGGGGCACAGATACGGGCGGGACATTCGTAGATTATTTGAGGACGTAGTGACTTGGGGAAAGGTGAACAGCTAGGGATTTGTTCTATATGAATGAAAATCCTCTTTTTATACCATGATCATTACACATTTCTGCCGAGTCTCATTCCTTCTTTTCATATTTTGCTAGATTGACCATTTAATCCCTCTCAAGACGAACAGCTGGATTCGACTCAATGAAGTTCAAATCAACCTTGTGACCGAGTAGTTCACGGATATTGCTCACTCCGTACCTGTTCGTCAAAGTCAGTAGGCAATATATCGTACAGTGACTGGAAGGACTTACTTGATCATGGTTGGTCTCTCAAGACTCAACCCCCATCCATACACACGCATATCCTTCGGCAATCCCATCGACTCCAACATCTCCGGCCTGAACATACCACTGTTTCCAATCTCAACCCATTTACCCAATCCATCATGATATCCGAAAATCTCCATACTGGGCTCGGTATAAGGGTTGTAAGCGGGCTTGAAGCGAAGACGATGAATACCCATTTTCGCGAAGAAGACTTCCATGAAGCCGATCAGACCGCCGAGGGCAAGGCCGAAGTCTGCAATGACACCTTCAACTTGATGGAATTCGGCCAAGTGAGTGGCGTCGACGGCTTCGTTTCGGAAGACGCGGTCGATACTGAAGTAGCGGGCTGGGCGCGGGTTGGCGGCGAGTTTGTGTAGCATGTAAGTGGACACGGAGGTAGTGTGTGTTCGGAGGACGAGGCGAAGGGCTTCATCTGGGTTCCAGGGATACCGATATCCAATTGAGCCATATTTACCGTTTTCGTGAACGGCACGCACATTGTCCCAGTATGCTTTGTAGTCGAGGGGCTTGTCTTCTTGCTTCTTTGCAGATGATGGCATGGATGATGCCTTGATCAAATGGGGGTTGTTGGGAGGATCTTCATGAGGAGGATCGGCCTTGAGGGGATCGGCAATGTAGAAGGTATCTTGCAAGTCACGAGCGGGATGTTGTTGCGGTACGTACAAGGCGTCGAAGTTCCAGAAACCCGTTTCGACGAAGCGGTTGGTAGGCATCTCTTCGAAACCCATCTCGAAGAAGATATTTCTGAATTCTTGTCGGACTTTGTTGAGAGGATGCAATGCGCCGCTGGGGGTCAGGGCTCCCTTTGCCTTGAAGTTGTATGGTTTCAATTGGGCGGTTTTCCACGCTCCGCTCGTGAGCATCTCCTCGGTCAAGTCGGTTTCTTCCTTGACGAATTCTCGCGCATACTTGGGACCTCTCTTGAATTTGTAGCTAATCACTTTTTGTACTGCGATCAGTTTCCTCTTCTTCAAATCTGCGACCACCTTGGCGTCAGGGTAAGTCTGTGATTCCTTGATAGTTTGCAGTAACAATCTCGTCTCGTCCTCAATCTTGTCTGTGTTCGCTCGTAGCAAGTCCTTGTCTTTCTTGATCCAGCCTCGCTTGAAGGCATTACCCTGTCCGACCTTGGCGATATCCTTTCCGACGATGCCGGGAAGATCTGCGATTTTCAATCCGTCGAGAGCTGCAACGACAGCTTCGAAGACTTTCGCTTCGTGCGATCCATTGGCGGCAATGGACTCGCCTTCCTCTGTCAAAACAAGAGCTTCCTTGTCTATCGTCTCATACTCCACCATCGATCGCGACGCTAGACGATCCAACGCAGCTTTTATGTTCAAAAATGGGACGGAGGGGAAGGTTTCGTTGGATAGGAGAGGTTGATCGGTCGACGACAAAGCGTCCAAAACGGGCGCTGTCAAGTCAGACGCCATTTTGTATTCTGTCTGTTGATTCCGTGTATTCAATGACTGTGACAATGAGTCGAGTAACGTCGCAAGTAGCTTAATTGAGTGGATCGGTTGACGCTGTGTGTATGACTCTTTCGGACAAAATTAGTCAAAATTCGATACGGTAAGCCATTCGATCTGCCTGTGCAGTTCCTGCCCCGCGGTTTTGCATGAGTCACATGAGATCATGTGACTTTGGATTGATGCCTTGATGCCTCAGTCATCCTCAACAGATCAACGTTGTCAGCCAAGCGCAGAAAACTGCTCTCCAGATCATAGACGATCTGACAATCCCAATATCGCGTACTCGTCATTTTACGACTACACCCATCTGAACTGTTTCAATCAACTTTATCCTTTATCCTATTTCCAATTTTCTAGTTGAGTTCAATGATGATGTCGGCCACACTCCTGAAACTCCCCTTGAGCACTGATAGCAGGCCAACCGTTCCCCATATCTTAACCACAAGCTAGCTTCGTTAGTCTTGATGATCTATCCAAGTCACAATCTCCCGAAAAGCGGACCGATCAATAGCACATGGAGAGAAGATTGAAGTGCGGAGGACTCGTACACTACGGATACAACGTTCATTGTTTGTTCGCGGGTCAGGATCATCGTAAACATCCTTCAACACGCGACATGCCTGATATTTACAGAACCCAGTCAGGTGCACTACCAATACAATTGGCAGCAGTATGGCTACGTTATATGATGGCTGATATAGTAATGCCGCCCAACCCTGAAATTTCGACGGATGACGTCGTCTTACAAGCCCTGCCAAGGTCTGACATGTGTACCGACTAGTTAGTCGTCTGCGTTTGACATCCATGTACGATGTACGGAGTATCTTATCATTTCTGCGTTTCTTACAGCGATGTTTTGGTGTTTGGTATTTTGTATCATGTACCGTATGTATTTCGACTTGAGGCTTCTACTGGCAAAAGTGTGTAGCATACTAGCATGCTGGGAAAGAAAGGAGTGGATCCGAGAAGCGCAGTGATGTCCGAGCCGTTAATGTAATGCCAATGGATTGGATCACCTCAATTTTTAACGTTGCTACAAAGTGCTTAGATCTACAACTTGCTCAGTCGCTATTTGCCCGCTTGATGCAACCGCCTGTATGGAATATGCCCCGCGAATACGTTTCGGACTGACAACGTTGACTATGCAGTTAGTTCGTGGGATTTGCATTTCAGGTGCCTCAAAAATCATATGACTTTGATTAGAAGTGCTGCTCAATACTCAAATTGTACTACGAATGTAAAATTTCCGTAGGATCATCAACGCTTTGAAAGACTAACAACTGGATAGCCGATTCTGATACGATGTGGATTGGCTAGCAACCCTAGCAACTGTACGTACTAGCACTATAAAACTGTGCCAATGAACTCAATCTGTGATTGGTGAACCGAGGCACTAGGCGATGATTTTTCTCAGATGTTTTGCACTTAATCAGTTTCCTCACCTCCTATTGGCGAGGATTAGGAGAAAAAAATAATGAGCCCCTTTCTAGGACTAAAACATGATACTAAAACAGTAATGGGATGCTACTACGGAGAGATATGAAATTATGAATAGGTACGCCCCAGATGGTGCCGTGGCAGAACCATGGAACGGATATGGTTCATCGCATTGAATTTTCTGCTGTCTTGGCGGGCCGCCTCAAAAGCTGTCCACATCAGCCTCAAGAAAGACAACAAATGCTTGCAAATTGTTCAATCCCTGGCACCTGCTCGAATAAATGAATGGATGATACTCCCTCCGTACACGGGATCGTTATCCTCCAGAAGAGAAGATAACATTTAGATAACAGACTACACTAATCTAATAGAAGTTAGTGAGTAGATGATTTTCTGCGCTAGACCGCATTTGAATTTTCAGCGAATGGGATAATCCAGTACCAGCCAATCACCACTCGATTTGTCGACCATAGATGAAATTGGGCTTGAGCTTTACGTACGGAACTACGGAGCAGGCACTACTATGGAGTAAATGGGTGCTAGTCTGTGTGGCCCATCGACAAACTCGTGGCCCCAGTCTCCGGCTGATGCTTGCCTTTTTCCGGGAGAATCTCAGTCGGTAACCAGCAGAAGAACTAGTTATGAGTAGAGTGGTGACTCCGACTCTGAATAAACTTCTTCCTTATCCAGAACGCATCGACACACATACCCAACTGTTGTACAGACACCGTATTCATACACTGGCATACAGCATGTACCCGTACTGACATGGTACAGTCACGGTAGGAATGAAGTCCACCGAACGAACCATTGGCTGGCCCACCATCCCCACAGAGACCTGCTGATCTGAGTCTTGACCAGTGACAGCCACGAACTACTGCAAGATATATCCATCTGTACGCTTCCAATTGGTGGATATCTTCAATCGAACCACCCCTTGACTCGGCACTAACCTCAAAGAGGACACATCCTTCCTTCCCGCATCCACAAGCATGCATCCTGTTTCTGATTGATTTGATAAGCGTCCTTCCCCCGGCTTGCTTTCTTTTTGTTGTGGAGCAGCTACGCCAGATACAGCCAAGCTCCGAACATGAAGGAGACGGTAAAATAACACGCAGGTAACACGTAAGTAACCCTCTGAATGAGACGTACGGCACTTCTGGGGGTCAAGAAACAGGCTCTGTTAAAGTGCTCACCTGCCAGTAGGAACAGGAAGCCTGCTAGTGCTATCGCTCCGCCTCGCGCTTTTCTCTTCCCTGCCCTCTTTCTTTCTTCAGAGGGAGGAGCCATCTTGCTCAACTTCCGATACGAATTCTGCATCTTGGTTGGTGGTTTTGATTTCTTTTTTCTTTTGATTTTGTTTCCCTCATCTGGTCCTGCTTTTCCTCAAGGGTGTATACAGTATACTGCAGTACGAGTACGTGCATGTACATACCTACTCCTACTAAGGCGAAAGTAGGCTAATCCCCTTTCTCCCCCTCCTCTTCCCTGTTCCTTCCTCCCTCCATCTCTCCTGCTTTCAAATCAGCTTTCATCCCAAGAAGCTACGGCCAGCTTCGACTTGTCACACTCGCCAGTGACTGTCCGTGCTTTGCTCTTTTTCCATTATTTTCCCAACGAGGTGTCTTCGACTAACTCCACCCCGGTTGTCTGCAATATAGATAGGTCTCTACTATTGACCTCGATCGCTGCGACACCCTATACAACGCGTTATATCGTCAAATCTCGCTCCTCTGATCATTTCTGATCCGGTCGCACAAACCGTGCCGACTTTGTTCTCGCAACTGTAGAACGACTCACCTAAACGGATTGCGCTAGTTATACTTTCATTATTCGCTACGAGTCATCGATCTCACCGCCCAAAATCGACCAGCTATTCTATCGAAACAGCAACACTCATGTCGTTCCCATAATCGATTTTTCTTCAATCACCGTTACATACACGGATAATACTCTTCTTTCCGCGCCCTGTTTTGTGGCAGGCCGGACTGAATTATCGATCGATATATTTTTCGACATTTTCGCCGCTTCTCGGTAGACAGTACGAACAAGCAAGTCAATATGGGGAGTGACGAGGATCCATTCTTCGCTGCTGCGGCGATCCTGAAAACTCTCGCTGTCGAGCCTCCGCCAAGTGACGATGATGCAGAGATCCCTGCCAAACGAGTGATCAACGGCTTTGACAAGAAGCGCGTCCAACTTCCCGGAGAGAATACCCCTGGGAAGAAGGCTTTCACCACTGAATTAGAATGCTTGATGCGTCGAGTGCATGAATTAGAGACAGAATTAGTCAGTCATCCTAATGTTTGCTTTGCTTTCGTCTTTGTCTTTCATTTCATTGTTTCTCTCCGCTCCTTCTTCTTTCGAACTTTTAGCTAATTCGGGCCTTTGTTCTAGCAGTACAAGAGACCCCGCAGATCGCGAAAACTTAAGCGCAAATACGATGATGATGATACTGCGGATGATGACGACGATGAGGATGATGACGACGATGAGGATGATGACGACGATGAATCCGATGGAAGCGACGAAGACGACGATGGCAATGAAGATGATGACCATGCCGCCAATGGAGTTCTCGTCACCCGCCGTCGAAGGCTGCGTGGTGGTGCCGAAACCCTTCGCTCGCTTCAAAATCATGTCGAGAAACAAGCCCATGAAATCAGCATACAAAAGGACATTATCGCCCGTGTCCGCGAAGAACTTGATATGCAAGAGGAACGTACACGGCGGACGCTTGTTAAAGTAGAGCATGAGGATGTCGGAGTTTTGCAACGTGAACTGCGCAAACATCAGCAAGCCAACGAAGCTTTTCAAAAGGCGTTACGAGAAATAGGCGGTATCATTACACAGGTCGCCAATGGTGATCTATCCATGAAGGTGCAGATTCACCCGCTAGAGATGGACCCGGAAATTGCAACCTTCAAACGTACAATCAATACTATGATGGACCAACTGCAAGTGTTTGGTAGTGAGGTGTCTAGGGTGGCTCGCGAAGTCGGAACCGAAGGAATACTAGGTGGACAAGCCCAAATCACTGGCGTGCATGGTATCTGGAAGGAATTGACAGAAAACGTCAACATCATGGCCAAGAATCTTACTGATCAAGTGCGTGAAATCGCAACCGTCACCACTGCTGTTGCACACGGTGATCTTAGTCAGAAGATTGAAAGTCGGGCCCATGGTGAAATCTTCGAACTCCAACAGACTATCAATACCATGGTGGATCAACTTCGTACTTTTGCCACGGAAGTCACGCGTGTCGCCCGTGATGTCGGTACCGAAGGTGTTCTCGGTGGACAGGCTCAAATCGAAGGGGTGCAGGGCATGTGGAACGAATTGACGGTTAATGTGAATGCCATGGCCAACAATTTAACCACACAAGTGCGTGATATTGCCAACGTCACCAAAGCAGTCGCCAAGGGTGACTTGACTCAGAAAGTGCAAGCCAACTGCAAAGGAGAAATCGCAGAACTTAAGAACATTATCAATTCCATGGTGGACCAGCTTCGACAGTTCGCTCAAGAAGTCACAAAGATCGCCAAGGAAGTCGGAACAGATGGTGTACTTGGTGGCCAAGCTACAGTTCACGATGTTGAAGGTACTTGGAAAGACCTTACCGAAAACGTCAATCGAATGGCCAACAACCTCACCACTCACGTGCGTGAGATTGCGGAGGTCACTACTGCTGTCGCCAAGGGTGACCTTACCAGGAAGGTCACCGCCAACGTGCAAGGTGAAATCTTGGATTTGAAGAACACCATCAATGACATGGTGGATCGTTTGAATAAGTTTGCATTTGAAGTCAGCAAGGTCGCCAGAGAGGTCGGTACAGATGGAACTCTTGGTGGTCAAGCTAAAGTCGATAACGTGGAGGGCAAATGGAAAGATCTCACCGACAATGTCAACACCATGGCCCAGAATCTTACTTCGCAGGTGCGAAGTATTTCTGACGTTACCCAGGCTATTGCCAAGGGCGACCTCAGCAAGAAGATTGAAGTTCACGCACAGGGAGAAATACTTACTCTGAAGGTCACGATCAATAACATGGTGGATCGTTTGGCCAAATTCGCCACAGAGTTGAAGAGGGTCGCCCGCGACGTCGGTGTCGACGGAAAGATGGGTGGTCAGGCTAACGTTGAGGGCATCGCCGGTCGATGGAAAGAAATTACAGAGGACGTCAATACCATGGCCGAGAATCTTACCTCCCAAGTCCGAGCTTTCGGTGAAATTACTGATGCTGCCACTGACGGTGACTTTACCAAGCTCATTACCGTCAATGCCTCTGGTGAAATGGACGAATTGAAGCGCAAGATCAATAAGATGGTTTCCAACTTGCGTGACAGTATTCAACGTAACACTGCCGCCAGGGAGGCCGCCGAACAGGCCAATCGCACCAAATCAGAGTTCTTGGCCAATATGTCTCACGAAATCCGAACACCCATGAACGGTATCATCGGTATGACTCAGCTTACGCTGGATACTGACGACCTGAAACCTTATCCCCGTGAAATGTTGAACGTGGTCCACAACTTGGCCAACAGTCTGCTGACTATTATCGACGACATTCTCGATATTTCCAAGATTGAGGCCAACAGGATGGTTATCGAAAGTATTCCTTTCACCGTCCGAGGAACCGTATTTAATGCGCTCAAGACCCTGGCGGTCAAGGCCAATGAAAAGTTCCTCAACCTTGCATACCAAGTGGATAGCTCAGTTCCCGACTACGTTATTGGTGACCCATTCCGTCTTCGTCAGATTATTCTCAACTTGGTCGGAAACGCCATCAAATTTACTGAGCATGGTGAAGTCAAATTGACTATCAGCAAATCCGAGAGGGAGCAGTGTGCCAGAGACGAGTATGCTTTCGAGTTCTCCGTTTCCGATACTGGTATTGGTATCGAGGAAGACAAACTCGACCTCATTTTCGACACTTTCCAACAAGCCGATGGATCAACAACTCGTCGATTCGGAGGTACTGGTCTTGGTCTGTCCATTTCCAAACGTCTCGTCAACCTCATGGGTGGTGATGTTTGGGTCACATCTGAATACGGACATGGCAGTACCTTCCACTTTACTTGCGTCGTTAAACTTGCCGATCAATCCTTGAATGTCATTAGCTCACAACTCATTCCTTACAAGAACCACCGTGTCCTCTTCATCGACAAGGGACATACTGGTGGACATGCAGAACAGATCACGTTGATGCTGCAACAACTTGACCTAGAGCCTCTGGTTGTCAAGGATGAAGACGAAGTTCCGCCGCCAGAGATTCACGATCCATCAGGAAAGGAGTCCGGCCATGCTTACGACGTCATTATCGTGGACACAGTGGACACCGCTCGTACGTTGCGAACGTACGACGAGTTCAAATACATACCGATTGTCCTGTTATGTCCAGTGGTGTCTGTGAGCTTAAAGTCTGCCCTCGATCTTGGTATCACCTCATACATGACGACACCTTGTCAACCGATTGATTTGGGTAATGGAATGTTGCCTGCCTTGGAGGGTCGCTCAACACCGATCACGACGGACCACTCCCGATCATTTGATATTCTGCTTGCAGAAGACAACGAGGTCAATCAAAAGCTAGCAGTGAAGATCCTGGAGAAATGCAACCACGGAGTCACAGTGGTGGGCAACGGTCAGGAGGCCTTGGATGCCGTCAAGAATCGGCGGTTCGACATCATTCTCATGGACGTTCAAATGCCTATCATGGGAGGATTTGAAGCCACGGCCAAGATTCGTGATTATGAACGCGAGAACAACCTATCTCGCACGCCGATTATCGCTCTTACTGCACACGCTATGTTGGGTGACAGAGAGAAGTGTATTCAGGCTCAGATGGACGAATATCTGTCCAAGCCTCTGAAACAGAACCAAATGATCCAAACCATTCTCAAGTGTGCGACTCTTGGTGGAAATTTTATGGAAAAGAATAAAGAGTCGCGACTTGCAGGTCCCGAAGGACATCTTGCGCCTGTGCCTACCCACCAACAGCGCCCTGGAATGGAGGGTCGAGCAATCACAACATCTGGTCCGATCACTACGGAGACCGATAGCCCAGGCACTGAAGAGGGAGAAGTTGAAGTCGACCGAGTAAGATGATCCTCGTCATATTGATTGGTTGTGTAGCCGCTAATGTATCGTCCAGCAAAAACTGTTGTTACGGTCTCATAGCAGCTGATGATTTCTCTTCGATTATGTCATGATTTTCCTTTATCATTCGTTAGCGACTTGTTTTACCTTCAAGGAGAAGTTTCTTTGTCTTCTCATTTCGGTATACCTTCACCTCAACCTAAACCATTTTGCATATCTCCTTCTTTGTGATATCGGTCGTTGTCTTACCTCGGTTGTTGTCTTTATACTAAAGGCCTTTGTCTTCATACACCCCCGTCTGAACCATCTCGACGACGGGTCTTGTTCTTTACCTAACTATTACATTCTTGTTATAAGTTAGGTCAAAAGGTTATATGTATAACCTTTCTTGGGCGTTAGCGTGTTTATCGGTTGCATTTGATCTTGTTTTCTTTTTATTTATCATACCCCAAGGCCAATCTTTTAAGCCTTGAGCCTGAAATCAGTTTCAGTTAGGAATATATTTTTATGGTTGTTTGATCCATCGCGGTCGCATTTTGATCTTGATTTTAGTTGCAAAGCACTGTAGTTATCTTCCGGATAGGTTAGACACTCTAACGAAGTGATGAAATATATAGTAGTTGCCGACTTTCAAAACGTCTTGACCTGTGAAATATTGACCCTTGCTGTCCAGATACGACAATCTTCATGGCTACACCTGATCCTGTCTTCCTCCAGGCGGACTATGAATCAAAACACCCTCACCTCCACCCCCAACCCCCCTCTCAGAAAGAGGCACAGCTGTATGAGTCTTCGCATCCTTCTCCGCCACACCCTCATCCCTAATCAAAACTGCACATACAAAACACACCCCAATAATAGGCGCATACATGACAAATATAGTATGCATACCAGCCATGTACGCATCCATAACCATCTCGTATTGACTTGGGGACAGATTGATGGATGATAACGCGTAGGCGGAGGATGTTATTGTGTTGATTGTGTTGGGGGGAAGGGTGTTTTGGAGGTGGGTTTTGAGGGTGTTGTTTAGGATTGTGCCGGAGACTATATCCATCGTTAGATGATATGTGTGGAAGACAGAGAAAGGGATGGGGTGGACGTACTGGTTAATCCTACTGAGCCACCGAGAATACGGAGGAAGTTCCGTAGAGAGTTTGCGACTGCTCTATCTGCTTTTCTGGAGTGAGCTAGGAGGGCTACCAATCCAGCTATACCTAGATGTCAGTCGTCATTTAGTTAATAGTGAGGGAAAGACACACGCTGAAAAGCACCCCCAATCCCAATCCCCTGCAAAAACCCAATCAAACAAATCGCCCACACAGGAGTGGCGCGTGTATAGATCGTCTGCAACGACACACCCACCAACCAAACACAATTCGAGAATATGATTGTAGGCCCATAGTGGCCCGTCTTTGAGATTATCTGCCCCGAAACCAACGATCCGACGCCGTGGGATGCTACCATCGGCAGGATGAGTACACCGGACATGATGGGGCTGTATCCGCGCACGGTTTGCAGGTACATGGGGATGTAGAAGAGGTTTGCCCAGTAGACGATGCCGTGCAGGGTGCCTTGGAGGAGGATTAGGTTTGCGGATTTGTCGCTTTGGAAGAGGCGGACTTTTTCTTTTGTCAGCTTCTGATACAAGTAAAGAAGAGGGAAAGGGGCTAACTAGGCATCATGGGTAGTTTTGCGAATTTCCATTCTACGAGCACGAAGGTTAGGATGAGGAGGCCGCCGAGGGCGAGCATGGCAATTACCAAGGCGCTGTTCCATGCATATGTCGAGCCTCCTTGGGATATAGGGATCTATATCACAGGTTAGACAGATCCTCAAAGTTAGGTGAGATACGTATACTGACCAAAACCAACACAACAGCAGCCAAATTCACTATCAATCCCAACCAATCAATCATCCTCACTTTCGTCCACGCGTTGCCCCTAACCGTAGACGGCGGAATCACAATCGCAATCACAACCATCACGACCACTATGACAGGGACAACGAACCAGAAACACCACCGCCACGAAGCACGCTGCGTCAATGCGCCGCCTATCAGGGGTCCGATGCCATTTCCCAAACCGACCATGGCGCCGATGAAGCCGTTGTATTTCCCGCGTTGTTCAAGGGTTGTGATGTCGCTTGCTATTATCATTACGAGGGCGGTTCTACATCAATTAGCTATTTCCCCCCTGGCGGGCTATGAATATGCGGAGGGAAGGGATTACATGGCACCACCACCAAGCCCAGCAACAGTCCGAAAAGCGAACAACATGGCCGCGTTCTGCGCAAACCCGGCACATAGATTCGCACCGGCCAGAATACCCATGCACGTTAGCAGTAGGGGTTTACGGCCCACGATGTCACTCAACCGGCCATTAACGAGTTGGACACTGGTACTCGCGAGTAAGAAACTGGTCGCAATCCATGAGATGGATGGTCCCATGTTTAGGGATGCCCCGATTGCGGGCACGGCGGTTGAGACGGAGGTTTGGTCTAGATAGGAAACCATTTGGGCTAGGGCGATGGTTGGAAAGACGATCATTAGTTTGTTGTGCGGGAGGATGTTAGATTGTTGATCTTTGAAGGTTTCTATGGTTGTTGATGGTGGTGGTGATAGTTCGTCGGTGTTGGGTGTCTCGCTGATTGGGGAGGGTTGCTTTTTGCGGAAGATGGTTCTAAAGACTGCTTGTTTTCCATCTGGGATAACTTGAGGGGGGTACATTTTGGCTAATATTGATGCTTTCTCTGAGAAGAACTCTTGTGTATCGAAATATTTTCAGATGTCAGAATGATCAGAAAACAGGAATGCAGTCAGAATTGAAGACTTTGAGTATAGCGGATTGACTCATCCGCGGTTATCGCGCAGAAGACCGATTGGATGTTGATATTCATTGTTCTACTCATGTCAATCCGATTCTGGTATAATGCCTCACTACCCCAGTTCTGAGATCCGACATCGCCAAGAGCTGGCAATGCAGGTTTAGGAGCCGTCGTTAATTAGCCATCTTTATCAAGCCATGGTCAAGATTGTGGAAATTCGTTGTCTGTGCCAAGTAGTTACATGGGTCCTTGCATCGAGTACCTCAATGGGAGTCCATGAGAAACTGCACTACTTGACAAATGCGTGAGGTAAAAGTGCATATGCACGCCAGCTCGGAAAACATGTCCCTGTTCCTCCGAAAGTACTAGTATGCGCATTAATGAGTGGATACGTCGTATATTGTACATGAATTACTAGAATACTAGTAATTGCGAAAAGATTGACAATCCCTGCGAATTCTCCGAATATCGGTCGTTGGGGATAGGGCTTGGCCGCACTAGGCAGGGCGATTGAATAGTTGCCTAATTTGGGCAATGTGAGCTATCGCTTTTTGTTTCTTTCGGTCACTCTCTTCAGTTTGTAATGTAGACGCTCTTCTCATAGTTATATGTTGGGATAAGATACATGTAATGGGTTCATATCGTTGTCCTAGGCAAATTCTTGTCGGCTGATTTGTCTCGAGTTAGGGGCTAATTTGTCTCCATTTCAGTTATGGTCGAAATAGGAAATTGGGCTGCAAACAATTTCATTGAAGGATAAAGCAGGTAGTTATAGATTTAAATAGCTCTAATGAATGAGTCTAAACCAACTTTCCTGTAGCCTCACGTCCTTCCATCACATTCATCAACGCCTCAACCACAGCCCTTCCAGTCCGACTTTGATTCTCCTTCGTACTCCATCCAATACGGTGAGCCATAACAACATTCTCATACTTCAAAAACTCCCCATAGACGTCAATAGTTGGATGCTCAATATCCATGACATCAAACCCAGCATCGCCTATCTTCTTCTTATCCAAAGGTGGTGGATAGAATCCGTATTCCGGGCGAGAATGTTACTGAGATGGAGACTCGGAGACGGCTTGAGGGCATTCCGCTTAATACTGTGGAGCTGAAGAACCTGAATCTACTCGTCAGACAATGTGGAAGCCTAGTTATGCCAGCAGAGACCGTTGATGTATCGATTAGGTTGGAATTGTCAATTTCGAGATCCAGCCCTGACACTCTTATGTTCGGATTTCTTCTGTACAAATTAGAACATATACCGGTTCTAGTCCTTATGTATCAGATAGCATCCTGAAGAGTTGGGATTCGTATCCCCAAATCCTGTGTAATGCCATCCCCACAAAGATATCAAGCGTTGTATCCATCTGGTATATCATATCTATCAAGTGTTGCATTCCGAGGGCCAGTGGAGACACGCTGTCAAGGACAAATGCGCGACGTATGGATCACCATGATAAAGTTCTCACACTTAATTAACATGGCTAAGGCATTGGCACTCTAATCGTTGTAACCTCGATGCTTCTTTTTTGTTCGAGGAAAGTTTACCGTATGAAGATAGCCTCAATATGAGCGCCGCATACATACGCAGATAGACTCTGCATGATCTATAAAACTTGTAGTTGATCAGCTCGTAAACGACTGACGAGTCTCGGCTTCTGTTCCGTATAAGATTTGCAACAGAACAACCTTGGCGCTGATCCTCTAATTGGACTTATAGGAGAAGCGTCCAAGGACCCTCCTGATCTACGTTCCCGAGAAGCCGAAATCTAAAAAAAGCCTTGGCTTTTGAGAACCTTTCAAACGAAGCCGAAGAAGGACGAGCCCCGTGGACCTTTGAAGTCCTACAGATGAGGACCTTCATGCAGGGGCCGAAGCTTACCTTACGATCACCAAAGCCAGACAAATTCGGCGCATCGAGACGTGGATGCAGCCCTAGTAACATCTCGGCATTGCCATGTAGATCTGTTGATGTCTTCCTGGCGCGTACCTTGGGTATTTTGGACCCCTAGACTTCGGGACTAGTAGAATTACCAGGATTATGCCTTATGTAAAACCTCGTTATCGTGGAGGGCGTGCATGGGGCCCACTCACACATGTTCCTTTTCATCGGGATATATACAGCTAAGGACTACATGCAGCCTAGCCCTAATATCCTCATACTTCTGATGCCAGGAAACGACATCTGGAAGATCAAGAGAACCAAAGATGAGATTAAGCATCAACAAATGATATTGTGATAATGAATCACCTGTGCCCGTCAGGGATCATGATAGGCGTGGCTTTTATTTTCGTTTTTATTGGATCAAGAATGCAAGCCAAGCAGCGCACTGAGCATCCCAGAAATTTCTTTGATACGGTGTCGAAGGCTAATTCTTGCATACTATGCGCGTCCTAAGCAATGGAGATACGCCTAGAAGCTCCATCGTTCTCTACGCAGTGTTTACCTTACCCGAGTCGATCTTTAAGCAATGCGCACATTGCCACAGCCGCAATCCTCAAAAATGTTAACATCGTCTCGAGAACACGATGGTATACGCGTCAACTTTTGGAAGATCATACAAAACGTCGTGAAAATGGCATGAGATGCTATGAGCCAAGTGTTAACCACTGAGGCGGTGTAGAAGCGACCGTATCTGATATTCATGTTGGGCTGGGTGTTGTGATAATATGGATCCTTGTCGCTTAAGGTAGAGACAAGGGGTGTGCCTACTCTGATATGCCGGCTTGTCAGTGCTTGGTCTTGATTAATCCCTCAATGTAGACCTCGATCGCGTTTGCCCTAACCTTGAGCCGCTCTATTGTTTATACCAAGAAATAGCAACAACAAGCTTTTTATCATCTTCTCTCGTCGGCCATTTATTGTACAATTGCGTTCTGAATAACTGAGTCCGATTTTTCAAGCACACCGATATGTCTCGGAGGAGGTCTGAGGGTACACGCCCGACGACGACAGCCACTACATTGATCGGTAATCTCATTTTCTGCTGCTGCCATCAATCTATGCTTTACTAACATACGCTATAGCTGGGGGTGGTGCAGGAATGAGTGAAGTGCTCGTTTGCTATCCTTTAGGTATGTTCTATCGCCTAATCCCCTGATACTTGTCCAACAGCGTTTTGACGCTGGTACTTTACAGACACCATTAAAGTACGCATGCAGCTGTCACGAAGAGCCAATAATTTTGGGGTATGTAAGCGCTTCCATTACTTTTTGACGTGACTCCGTTATTCTAATATCTAATATGAAGCCACCGCCGCGAGGAATCATCGGAACTGCAGTCGGAATTGTCAAAAATGAGGGCATTTTCAGTCTTTACAGAGGCTTAGGGCCAGTCATAGGAGGCATAATTCCCAAGATGGCTATCCGATTCACATCCTATGAGTATTACAAGCGACTTCTTACTGACAAGGATACAATGAAAATATCGCGAAATGGGACATTTCTCGGTAGGTCTGTACTTCTCTGGACCTACTGCCATTTTTACTTAATTTATATCAGAAGCTAATATTTGAAATCTTATCACAGCCGGCCTAGCTGCAGGTGTAACAGAAGCAGTCACAGTCGTCAACGCCGTTGAAGTAATCAAAACCCGCCTTCAAGCCTTACACAAATCGCCCGATGGCACTTTAACCCTAAAATACAAAAGTACACCAGACGCAATATCGACATTAATCCGCACTGAGGGCATTGGCTTCCTTTGGTGGGGTGTCACTTTAACGGCCCTGCGTCAGGGGACTAATCAAGCTGCCAATTTCACTGTATATACGGAGCTGAAGACGCGGTTGCAAAAGTGGCAGCAACAACATCATCACAACACACATAATGAAGTTGTCGTAAAAGACCTACCGTCATATCAAATTACCATCATCGGCTTGATATCTGGTGCTGTTGGTCCATTCTTCAAAGCGCCGATCGATACTATCAAAACTAGGATATAGCAGACCCCGGCCATTCCTGGAAAGAGTAGTTTGTCACACATCATAACAATTACGACGGATATGTCGCTCAAAGAAGGGCTTCGGTCCTTTTATAAGGGTACCACGCCTCGTGTGATGCGGGTTGCACCTGGCCAGGCTGTGACTTTTACGGTTTATGAGTTTTTGAAAGGGAGGATCGAGGAGTCATACTCCATGCAAACGCGGTTTATACGTCAGACTATTTAGTCAGTTATAGACATTCTTTGGGTGGGTAGGGTTTTCTTATTCCATTACTTGGATATCATGTGAATCTTGGGTTGTATGAAAGGGGATGCCCCAAACAGGAAGGTCTTACCTGATTAGGCTATGGTTAGGGCTAGACATCTGGAGGGTGAGCTTTTACTCATAGAATTTATTAGCGATCCAGGATCGTCTTGCGCCTTGGTTATTACAAGATTTGAAATCGTTGAATAAATGCTCCGACAATTACTGATTGATTAGAGGATTGATTTGATTCACGTACCTTAATTACCCCCCCACCCTGCGAACGGCAACTCTGGATTTCGAATTCAAATCCAACGACTCATTTGGATTCTGCAAACTTTCCTGTCTGGAAGTATGTATGACTGATCAACTGCGACCATGGAATTATACGATACTATAGTGAGGGTGAGTCTTCCTCTGAGCGTCATTTATGACCAGCTCATGGAGCTGGACTCTATGGAGAGTAAGATCGATGACAAAATAGACTCCACCAGACTTCAATCGATGAGGGCCAAGTTCGAGTATGAGGAATCGATAACGGATGCAGAAGATGGAACTGGCGAATCCTACCAGAAAATAATCCACGACCTAGAACAGCTCAAGGGTCAAGTAGCGAGAAAGCATGGTCACATGCGCAAGGTTGCCAATGCGTATTCGCGGTCCCGGATCTGTTCTCTCAACATTCTGGACCTACCCGACGAATTGTTGAGGATGATTTTCGAAAAATCTAGGGATTGAATGGTGACAAGTGAACATTACTTCATTGTCCAAGATCTTTCTGGTTGGGCCGGGATCAAGGACATCAAAAACATCCGCTTGACTTGCCGGCGGTTCTGTAATACAAGCTTTCCCACATTCTTCTTCGTCATATCGATGTTTGCATGAGTCCATCTTCCCTTGCGCATCTGGATGAGGTAGCACGTCATCCACTTCTTAGCAAAGTTATCCAGGCAGTGCGATTCCACCTCAACTACTATAGTGCCGAATTAGCGGCGTATCTAACTCATTTCACTATACTTGCTCCTATGCACCTGGAAGACTCACTGAATTTCTCCAAATCAATATTTCAAGAGGGTTGCGATGACCCACCTTTCAACACACCACGCGAGAAGCTAGGACCGGCCATCGATAAGGCTGAGCGGATTTTAGAAGAATGGTCGGAGATTTTCGATGCACTAGTGGACTCGCAGGAAGACCAAAACGTCTTTGATGAAGGAGTTGCGAAGAGCATGGCAGTAGCAGGATTGGCAAGCGCCCATGAAATCTACCGGCAGCAATACTTTGAACAGGAGAGTGTGCTTAAGTATGGCACATTTGTTCAAGCTATTCTTACTGCTATGTCAAAGATGTCAACTGCAAGAAGGCTGTTTGTGGGGGACGATTTTCGAGATTTTGAGGGCGATCGTTTCAAGTATGTGAAGCCTTTTGTGGACGCGGTGGAGGATCCTGAAGGTCTTGCCGCAGAAGGGACGGTCAGGACCCTGGATTGGGACACTGCGAGGTCTAAACAGCTGGTGGACCAGCCTAAAGAGATATTCCTTCAACTTCTCATGGCGGTCTTCAACAGCGACACTCCGGTCAATTATCTTTGTGTGAATCTTTCGTCGGCTGCCGACACATCGATTCCAGCCAACCAGGAACAGCTTCAGCAACTAGCAGCAGGGGCGGAAAAATCTGCGAGTGTTCGACTTCCGTGGGCGTGATGGTCAAAAAGAATTCGGACCAATAGTTGACTTTGGCCCGGAGCAAGTCTCCAGCTTCTGCTCGTTGGTTTCATCATTCATGGGAGGGAAGGCTCTTACGCGACTTGACCTTAACCTAGGCTTCCCATTCAATGAATCTGTCCCTCAACCACCCGTTAGTATGGGCTCTCTACTCGTGTCACGGCATTGTCCAGACTTGAAGTTTCCCCGTCTGTCATACTTCTCTCTTCATCTGAAACAACTGAAAAGATTCCTCGAAGGGCTTAACGGGCCTGTTTACACCGATTCGGATCATGTCCTGTTACTGAGCGGTACCTGGGCCGAAGCGCTGAACCTGATTCGTCACAAGTCAGACCAGCATTCATCCGTTACAAGGCCGCGCGGCGCGGAGTGCGATGACATGTCCGAGGAAGACACGCTGGCCATCTTCGGAAAGGATGATGACTTTCCTCGTTATGGCAAGGAAGGAAAAGCCACATGGTACATCAGAGACTACATAAAGGAAAATCCGCTGAGAACTCGAGAAAGTACATTGGCCTCATGACACTCCGCAAAAGGCATTGAACTATACGTGGAAAGCCAAATCTCTGGAATAAAAGAGTCTGACCACAAATGACGATGAACTTTCAAAAGATATGGTTAAGAAGATTTCTAAGAGTTATAAACTATACCCATTACCATCTCCCGAAAGATGCCGCTGGTCAATGCTCTGGAGATTGGGGGGGCATATTACGCCCAACGCGACGACTGGTCTTATCCACTGGCCCTGGTTTGAAACCTTGCAAAGCAGCTCTGTCCTCTCCTCACGATCGCACTTTTGTGCTCCCACTGGCACGTGGAAGAAGTAGATGGTCGGTTACTGTTCATATTACGGACGGACGTACTTGTGTGTCTATGAAGTTGCTAATCGAGCCCATGTATAATAGTCGTATTAGAGTTATCTGAACACCAATTTCTAAATTCAGCAAAAAAATGTTTTCAATTCAGAATTTTTCTCCTTCTTCGCTCATTAGAACTTCTACAACACATCTTATCCAGTCTCCTTTTTTCTCATTTCCTCCACTAACGGCCTGTTTAGTGCCAATAATGCCATCGATGAGTCTTTGTAGCCGTCGATGATGATGACGATGTCGATGTCGATGACGGAGTTGGCGTTGGCTTACTCGATGATCCGCTTGGCTGTACGCTCAGACTACTGTGATTGAAGCTTCGACGCATCATACGCGGAAGCACGGAAGTAAATGCTGGTGGTCCAGGAGGGGAACTACCAGGAGGGGAACTACCAGGAGGGGGACCACCAGGGGGGCCCGAGCCTGCTGGTGGTGGTGGTGGTGGTGGTGGTGGAGGAGGAGCAGAAGCGACAACAGACTGCACAGGTCTGGTTGTCGGTGGTCCACCTGCGACCGTAGTTGTCGTTGGTCCTCCTACAGATATGGTTGTCGGCGGTCCACCCGCAATACTTGTCGGTGGTCCTCCAGGCGGCGGCGGTGGAGCAGGCACTGAAACAGCCACAGATTCCACGGGTCTGGTTGTCGGTGGTCCGCCCGGAACTGTCGTTGGTAATCCCGGAGGTGATGATGGTGGTGCAGGTGGTGTTGAAGAAGTCGCTGGTCCACTAACATTCCTCCTTGTTGTCGACGTCGAAGTCGAAGTCGTACTTGTGCTTGTGCTTGTGCTCGTGCTCGTGCTCGATGAAGCCGGACCGAAAGCAAGACTGCTGCTGGGTTCACCGCTAGGAACGACGATAGTCGAAGTCGGAACCCTAGCCGATGAACTTGGCGACACAGGCACAGACGACTCGGAAGGAAGAATACTTCCAACGCCGAAGCGACGGCTTGAAGAAGCGACAGGAGTTGGTACCACGGGAGCCGATGAAGATGGACGAGAGGGCGTCACTGGCGGTGGAGGAGGAACTGGAGGAGCAGATGCAGATGTATGGGGTGGTGTCGCTGGCGGTGGCGGAGGCGGAGCTGGAGGTGCAGATGAAGACGCAACTCTTGATGGTGGAGCCACCGATGTAGATACAGTCACCGTGACCGTATTCGGTGAGGGCGAGGATGGCGGGGGACAGAAAGTCGCAGTGACCGTTACAGTTGATAAACAAACAGGGAACGAAGACGACGACGGTCGAGGTGGTGTCACCACAGATGAGGGTGATGATGATGGTCGTGGTACTGATGGTGAAGGCGGAATACTAGAAGACGTTCTTGGAAGTGGAACACTGGAAGATGTCCTTGGAGGCGTCGGCGAGACTCTGGGGATAGATGGGCTAGACGAGGAGGCCGGTGCAGCAGGTCTGGTCGAGGTGCCAGGGGCACCGACTGGCCCAACATGAGCATTATTTCCATTCCCATTCCCATTTCCGTTACGTTGTGGAATTGCGATGACATCGGACGCTAGAAACGTCAAAAGAAGAGCTAGAACTCTCATTCTATTGATTTATTTGCCGTTTTCGCTTGATTTAGCTGGCTTTGATGAATGTTGATGATCTTGATGAACAGAAAGAGGGCGTGCAGCTTTTAACCAGCATGAGCAAGAAATGAAAAAAAGAGAAGAGGAAAAATCAATATTATACAGCCTTTCTAACCGCCCTTCTACAAGAACGCCTCAATTGATATCACATATTCATCAAATTCGCCATTCTAGGGATTTTTTGATATCCAATCAGTTTCAGGAGTTTAGGGTTTGGCTGGACAAGCTTTGCGGATTTCCCTCCCGTCGTGCCGTGGATTTGATGGCCTGGTGACGCAGTTGATGAAAGTTTGTAGAAACTATACAATATCGGAAAGCCAACTAGGCAACTTTAACCAAGTGATATATGACTGGAAAAGCTTAAAGTTATAAGGTGCGTATATTCCAGTGGACGTGTACGTTAGATCTTCATGAAGATTGTTGTTCCTGATGTTCATCTACGTACTGCTACTTAGTAGCGTAAGTATGGTCGTGTGGACATCAGAATACCGATTGTAAGACTTGCCACTGGTCTCGGAACGCACCTCCAGCCTGGTTAGATTGAATAAAGAAGTCATGTGTATTAAGTGATGTAAGATGAGGCGTTCAAGCCTGATCCCAGACACGGTAGGTAGATACAAATGAATCTGACAACTTTTGATTGAACCGAAATATATACACCGAATGCCCCTTCAAGTTGAATGATTGTATGTACCGAAATGTATATGCCGAAATGTACACGACTTTGCAAATGCAATTAGAACACAACCCAAGGATGTCTCCATCCAACCTTGAGCAACTTCGCAGCCGTAAATGCAATCGCTCCGCTAAAATAACAACACGCCACAAATGCAATGAGACCCCAGTAGTGGCCACCACATCTCGACAATATCTCGCCTGCAATAGGCACACCAGTCAACGTCCTAAACCGTCAGTATCATCACAAAGATAGGGGGGACGACAGGAAAACATACCCCATACTAACAATCGTATAAGCAGTAGCATAGTACCTCCCATAATGCTCCGTCTTACATAACTGACCCACACAAACCGGCGTCAAACTGATATTACTTCCACTGAAGAATCCAAAGAGGACAGCGTAAACCACTAACAGCGCCAGACTGCCGCCGGCGGGTAACCAGAGACAGGCAGTAGTCACCAAACACCCCAAAGAGGCCAGGATCATGGTATTGAAGCGGCCGAGGTAATCTGCTATGTAGCCTGGCAGCCATCTTCCGAACGCAGAGCCGGCGTTTAGGATAGCCAGGATTTGGTAGGAGAATGTTGACGAGAAGCCTTCCGCCAATGCGTAGGAGGAGATGTATGTAACGGGTACGAATAGACCCCATTCAATCAGAAACACGCCCGCCGTGGTAAGCGTGAATATGGGATCACGGAAGATCCTGAAGTCAGGCAAGATATTCTCCTTCGAGGCTGGTTTGGGCGGTAACCGTGACCGAATCAATATACACGCCATACCCAACGAGATCAGGCAAAACAACGCAATCACTCTCGTGGCCCACGCCCACCCAATCTTGGGGAACAACGTTTCAAGAACAAGCGGAAACACAACGCCGCCAACCGAACCACCCATAGCAGCGATACCAGTTGCCTCACCTCTCCTCTCATAAAAATAATGCCCCACTGCCGCAATCGCAGGCGTGAAGATCAACGACGTACCAATCCCCATCAACACCCCCAACACAAGCATAAACTCCCAATACTTCGTACAAAACCCCAGCACGATAATCGAAACCATAATCAGCACCGACCCCGCCAGCACCAACAACCTAGGACCCTTGGCATCAAACACAGGCCCAATCTGCAATCCACAGAAAAAAGTAAGACAGGCATATATACCGAATATCCACCCAATACTCCCCGACGAATAATCACGGAGTTGATGAGTTGAGATGTAAGTTTGGAATGTGCCGATGGTGTTGATGAGGCCCATTGCGCCGAAGAGGCCCAAAAAACTGCCCAGGACGACGAGCCAGGATTCTAGGCCGCCTTCGGGGTAGGTGTTGCCGTAGGGGTCGGTTGAGATGCGGGTTAGGCTGGGCATTATATCTTCATTCTCATCCCCAGTTCCATTTTCATGGATAGGGATGTTTCCAGTAGGATTGTTGAGAAGTTGTTCAGATGTACCCCCGCTTTTCTCCATTTGAGAATGCAATTGCGGCTGTGGCTGCCGCTGCTCTTCTGCTCCCGTCTGAGCATCTACCGTACTTGCAATCTCATTGCCTTCGCCATGGTCGTTATGGTTAAGGTCAGTCATCTGCTCTCAAAACTTGCTGAGCATCCAGTATCAAGTTTATCAACACGGGAAGTAAACAAACTTTCTGAAAAGATTTCCTCTTTCCCTCCTCCTTTCTCTTAGCTCTCAGCCTAACTTTTTAGTCAGGCTGGATCTTGTGCTTGTTTGGGGAAGTTTTCTCATCTTATTTACCATTTTAGGAAATTTGTGGGCTTTGCAGGGCTTTTGCGGAGATTTAGAGCCGAGTTCACCAATCAGATCAATTTGGTTCCACGCTTTTCCTGAATTTAGATCTGGTATTGGATGGAACTGTTACGGTATTGTATTGTACGGCACGAGGCGTTAGGCAAATAATTCTCCGAAGTCAAACCCCGCATATGGATAAGACAGCAAATCAAGTCAAGATTCAAATCAGCTAGACAGTGGTAGTATACATTTGTAGTCCAGAATCAAAATCATAAATCATCAACATCAAACATTAACATCAAGCATCAACTCGCGCCTTGGAACAAACATGCCGCTTCATTCAATCGTGTCGTAATAATATCGTAAACTGTAGTCACATTTAATTCGTCGTTCATTCAGAGGAAGCGTGTAGTTGTTTTGCTTCCTCCACGTTTTTTCGTAAATCATGAATTTCAAGTGTTTTTGGTCGTAAAGTCATAAGCTCCGATCGTCTCTGTTCCTTCTTATAACTAATAGCCACGGGATGTATTGTCGTCTTCGTACGGAACGCCATGATTGAAGGGACCAACCGCGTACGGGTCTGTGATCTTCTTTGGTCCAATGCTCTGTTTCAACCTCTCTCGTCGTGCCTCTAGTGCTGCCCGAGCTCGCTGCTGTCTTGCCTCCTTGACTCGCCGTCTGATATTGCGGAAGGATCTCACTGGGAAGAGGACTCCTCTCTGCAACCTGTATTTGACTGTTTGACGTTGGTATGGCGAATGAGGACGAACAATACCCATGGCAAGATTCAAATCGCTATGGCTGAGCTGTTGACGCCGAACTTGCTGACGGCGCGCCTTTCTTGACTTTGAGATGCGACGAGCAAGCACAAGAGGACCGCTGAATATCACTCGCTTCTGTGGCAATCCCAAAGAATTGCTCACATATGTGTCTTCTCTATCCGTCGTTGTCGGATACCCATATTGCTGGTTCGGAGTCACTGGACCGCGCTCATTGCTCGGAGAACTGTCAAAATCATCCCAGAATCCACGCGGACGCCAGAAAGAATACAATTGACTATCTCTTGCTTTCTCGGCTCTCCTACTTCTGGCCGACCTGACCGATAAAGTCCGGGTCGGCGGTTGAGGACGTACACCATCCGAGTTTCGACGAGCGCTTAGTGCGCGTTTCACCGAGCCGAATCCTCGACTCAGGCGATTGCTTCCCTGTCGACTGAGTTCCGTTCCTGATTGTCTGCTATCCACAGGCTCCGGAAGTACAGTCTTCTGTGTCGGTGGCTTTGGAGGCGTGCGAGGGTTGCGAAGGGGGGACTCAACGTCCAACGCCGCTGTAGAGTGTTCCGGAGTGCGTAGGGCAACAGGTTCGCTCAGGTCTTGACCACGCAAAGCTTTGACGGCCTTCGACTCAGGTTGTATGTACGGGTTAATTACCAAGAGCGAATCATTGTTGTGTGGAAAATAAGTAACCATCGTGGCTTCGTTGATCTCAATGGGTCCTGGTGAGTACGACACAACGGATGACTGCGTGAAATGTAGTGACGGTGCATGAAGTCGCTCCATATCCTCTACATTGCGCTGTGGATATGCAGATACAGAAGCGTCTCCATTTGCAGGATCGGAACCTTCGTGAAGCACTATTCTCGGAGACGGCAGCACATCAGATGGCTTGTTGTACGGTGGCACCTCGAAAGCCAGTTGCATCTGTTCGGTGTGTCGGCGCAAGCTATCAGAAGTAAGGGAGGTCGTACGCGAATTGTTGCGACTTGTGGGAGCCGAAAGAGATGAACTGCGCGCTGGTATAGGCGGGTGCCCGACACCACGTCCAAGGCTTTCCCGTCCGCTCTGTCCTGCTGCTGAACTTCCAGCATCAGACATGGTGCGACTTCTTTGAGGTGCATGTTGATCACTAGCTCTGCTGCGAGAAACGCTAGCCTTGCGACGACTAGACGTGGTGGATGGCACGACTGATTGATTTCGAGTGCTGGGAGCGGATGATTTGAGCGAAGAACGCCTTTGCGGAACAACAACCACAGGAATAACTTCGTGCACCTCTCTATTGGTAGACGTAATGCTGACTGGAACTGACATATCGGATGCGACACTGTTGCGGTTTTCATTCGATATGCGACCAGATTTATGCACCAGGCGATGGGACGAATCTCCATTAGACTCTGTCGATGTCCGTGTGGATCGCGGCTGTGGTGAGCTCACTGATCGCAGCGATGTTCTCTTTTCAGTGTGTCTCAGCGTGCGCTGCTTCGGAGGTGACGTTTCAATCACCATAGCTTCAATAGTCGACGTAAACGATGCGCCAGAATGTCTCCATGTGTTTACCCGGTCTACGAGTTTTTGTTCAGTGTCAGTCAAGTCAGATGCGACTTCTCCATCGACTTTGTCAAGGTCCGAAGGTTTGGTTGATCGGTCATTGTTGCGCATTGAATGAGGCTCCTTTTTCAGTCCCGAAGGCGCCGTTTCGAGTGTTTCCTTTTCCGGTGCCGCGGTGTTTTGGCGCTTTTGACCCGATCTCTTCCTGATCTGGGACCTGGGTAGTGGTGACGAGGCCAGCCTCGTTGTACGCTTGGCATCTTGATTTTTCTCAGTCACATCCGAACTCTTTGTCACGCGACCAGTATCCGCGGCATCATCTCTTGCCGTATCTTTTTCTCCCTCGGTAGAGTTGGAGATACTATCGAAGCCGTTGGCGAGAGGCGATGGTTCTGGAAACGATCTCTGCCGTTTTTGGACAACTAATGAGTGTGCTGGTGGATATAGGCCGTCTATAGTGTCATCATCGGACAAATTCTCTCTTGCTGTCTGAAAAGAGTCGGCTCGCGATGTTGTTGAGGATTGCAGAGAAGGGAACACAGGACGAGCCTTTGGCGTTGTATCTTTGGCGCGCGGTGGAGTGACATCAGGCGTGGGAGGACTGAACTGGTGAGAGCCTGTCGCAGGGGTTGCCATATTACGAAGACTCAACGGGAGTGAAGGCTGGCCATTGAGGCGCGGTGGGCTGTCTGGCTGGGTTTCCTCTTGAACCTGATTCGGAGGTGTAAGCGGTAAGGTTGGTGTGATAGGCAGGTCACCGCCGTGAATTATATCGTCCTTGACATCACTAGGTGAGGTATTATCGATCATTTCAATACTAGGTCGGGGTTGCCGGCGTCGTGGAAGTGATTTGTGGCCCTTGAGGAGAGGGCGGTCCAGATGTGAAGGGCCGTTCAACGCGCCCACGAGTTCAAGATCCGGCATCGCGAAGAACGATGTATTCCGTGTTTGCGATATCCAAAAAATGCGGAGCAGTTTCTAGCTTAGTAGCGACTCATCTGACGGGATGATGATAATCAAGGTGCCGTTAAAGACGCTATCTCAAAATCACTGTGGCTGGATGCTGCATTCTAGAAGACACGAGTCTATTAAAGTATGTCGCATGGCCCAAAGCCAGGGCTTCAAATCGCGATAATATTATTGAAAGTATGGGACGAGAATTTGACGCTTAAGATATAGACACGGTGGTTTTGCGAGGTGGTATTCGCGATGATTAGCGTAGTGGTGGATTGCGGTCGGGTGACGTGAGACTTGATATGACACTTTTGACACTGTAGATGTTGTATCGGCGATAATGAGCGGCAGGCTGAACTGATTGCGTCGGCGGAAAGTCTTGGAAAAGACAGGCGATTCGAAAGAGTGATTATGTATTAGGTAGCGAAGAGAATAAGCCGACGAAGTTATTCTGGAATACTTGGTTAAATGGCCCGTCAGCCAGTGACAGCCACCGTCTCAAGTGAGGAAAGCGCGGCCAGGTGGAAGAAAACAAATTGCTTCTGGGGTCGGAATCCTTCAGCTACCACAACTCTGGGACCGACTCATCCGCCATCAACGATTATAATTCATGTGGACATATCGACATAAATGTGAATCTAGGTAAGGATGCGGAAGAGGAGAAAAGAGATTCGATTCGAGAGGGGCTAAGAGCCTAAGACACGACTCCTCGGAAGGAGAGAGAAACTCAGACCAGTCACGAACGGGCAATCTGGTTGCAACCGTAACCCTCGAATCAGCGCGCTCACACATTGATTCCCTCAAATCTTATGCAGGTCTCCTATTCTGCTGAGCCAACAGGATTAATTCTCGCAGTGTGACTCCTGCATTGCTGGCATCTCGACCAGTATTTTCTCATTTAACCTACATATAATATCTCATTTAACTGCCGGATGTCTAATCGGTAACCAAAGACGTGGGCAAGCCGTCTGACAGGTCGATCTACACTTTAGTCTCTGTCGCTAGTTTGCTTTCGACTCTCTGGTCGGTCCGTCGGTTGGGATTGCCATAGGACACTTCATCATGGTACGACTGCGCGGATATGGCGACTGCGTCTAAGGTACGTACTACGCAGTCTAGTGGTTGGTGTATCATACGAGTGCATCGCCCAATACCCAGCAGACAGATAATGAAACATTGCATCTGCAGGACAGTCAAGACTTGTGTGACATGCACCGGTCAGGGAGGGATATTTGGGGTTCGTTTGCCCCTGGTTGTTAAAATGCCGCGATAGGGTTTACCGGACTGATCATGTCACTACACACACTGCTGAATGCCTGAGACCAGTATCGAGTGCTTTGATTACGCTGCAATGTCAGTTGTATGATTGCTCCGCCACCCAAATTGGCAGCCGATTCAACGCGATAGCACATACAGATACGTCAACCTGGGCGTCCTTGGCAAGATATCCATAAACGACGTACCATAAAAGCCCTTCATCCATTGGCGGGGGGGGCTTGGATTTATGTGAGACCATTCATTCAATCGAGGCCCTTGGAAGTGACATGTCGTCAAATCGACCTCATCCGGACCAGTAAAAAGCACGCATCAACTGGCTCTCGATGTCATAACTGTGAAACAAGCCACTAACGTCCCGCTGCGGTTTCATTGCGGTTCTGGGTACAGCTAAGACCGATCCATGGATTGCGGCGAAGAAGAGAGTATTCGATAGGTACAGGAAATGAGCAAACATGGAGATCGTCGAGGGATACCTACCCGTTATCTCGAACCTAAGATGACGTCGATCCATGACATCTGGAGAACTGTTGTGCGCAGTGCATAGCTGTTCAACATGGAAGTTGTGTAGTTTGATGATGCAATCAGGTGACTGCTGTCTGCTCTCTATATTCGAAGTACGTTTCATCGCAATCACGTGTGTCAATGTACTCCTCCTCTTTCTACAAGGCCACAATAAGGCATACAGGCATACATGTAGGGGTTTACACTCGAGTGTGCCTAATTTGCTCCGGACTCCAATACACGAAGCACCAGTTAGAGGACGCGAAGGAGTATTTCCTCATAAAATGGATAAACAGTACGTAGTAAGTCAATAGCGATCCCCCAAGCTCTTCTGCGTCGATAGGAGAATGACGCATCGGCCTGATGTCATGGCCCCACCACTTTATCTACCCATGGATGATGGATGCCTGAGTCAGCCACAGCTGCTCCAGCGGCTAGCCGTATCGGGTTAGTAGGCAGCCGCTTTCCCTCTGACCTCATCCCACCTTCCGCGCGCTCCCTCACTCCCTCTTCTCTTTCTCTTTCCCTGTGATTTGCTCGATTCTCCTCTTCTTCTGTTGCCTCCGCCATATCTCTGCTGCTTGCTTGCTTTTTCCTGCGCCGTTCACCTTCTGTCCACCAGAATTGCCATTCGTCTGATTCTGCCGTCGTCATCTGGGGTTCCCGAAGAAAGAGAGTTGCCCCTCGTCGCTTCCCGCTTTTCTTTGAATCACCTCCCCAGCTGCCTGTCGCATTATTTCGGCGCCTAAAATTGCTGCTGAAAACATATAAACAAGACGGATAGAGCTGGAAGACTAAAGAAATAAGACACAGAAGAAAAAAAGGAATAAAAGTCATTTCTGCCATCGTCATTGGTACAGCGGCTGGCCAGAGTCAAGCCACAGTGGTCTAATCACTGTAATCAGCGCCGTTGGTCCCTGCACTTCTGCTTCCGTCATCGCTCAGCCGAACTGTCATGCCTTACTGAGACTTTCTCACTCCCTCTTTCTTCTCTTTTCCTCATTAACTACCTCATTCGTCATCCCCGATCTTCTCTCCTTCCCTTTTTTTTTTCTATTTCTTCGGTTTTCTCCTTTTTTCGTTTCATTCCTTAACATTCCTTCCTTCCGCGTACTTCACCTTCAGTCGAGCAATTCTTTTTGCCCGCTTCTTTCCTCTCCCTCTTCTTCCCTCGCATTCCAAACCTAGACCAGACGCCCCACCGCCACCATGAGCACAATACAGAACCTGAAGAACTTTATCCGTCATGGCAAACAAGCCCGCCTGGTGACGCCTCACGCCGAACCAACCACCGATGTCACACCTGTCCACGCCCAACAACAACGGCAACCTCAAGGACAATACGCCAATAACCTCGACGCTATCCAACATGGCAATGGAAACGGTCAAGCACCGTCCCAGCAGAAGGCCACCGAGACCATTAGCAACAAGATTTCACGAGCCGATATCGAGAAATTGGTCGCCGAGGAGCGACATAGCAAGTCGAAGATGCCCAAATACCCTGGTCTAGACCGATATATCCTCGTCGAGAAGATGGGCGACGGAGCCTTTAGCAATGTTTATAGAGCCAAAGATACACTTTCGCGCATGGAAGAGGTGGCCATCAAGGTCGTGCGAAAGTTTGAAATGAACAACAATCAGGTATGGATCAGGAAGTACTTCCCATCTTCTTTCCTTCTTGGTCTAGCATGTTGTGCGCTCATGATGTTTTGATGTTGCTACTTTTTTGAACTTGTTTTGCCGTTCTTCTTTTTCCTTATGCGTCGACTGCCGTAATGTCCATCGCCAACGTCTGTCGAGGGGGTTCTAGGACGATCAACACCCTCAGCCATATAAGAAGAGACACAAAGCCGTGGAGGTGCGAGATATTTCTTTAACTACATATCCGCATCATTTCCTTGAAAATATCTCTCTATTCTTATGCCTTGTTGTATCTTGTCCATCTCGCTTGATTTGTTCTCCGTTGATGACGAGTTACTAACATGTCATTTCGTCAAATAGCGAGCGAACATCCTCAAAGAAGTCCAGATTATGCGCCAACTAGATCACCCCAATATCGTCAAATTGGTTGACTTTTCCGAATCACCTCAATTCTACTATATTGTTCTCGAGCTCTGCCCCGGTGGCGAGCTCTTCCACCAAATCGTGCGATTGACATACTTTAGCGAGGATCTCAGCCGTCACGTCATTACACAGGTTGCAGAAGCCATTGAATACCTTCACGAGACATCGGGTGTAGTCCATCGGTAAGTCTTCGAAACAAAGAGGTAGTTGGACAGGTGCTAACGTATTTTGATAGTGATATCAAACCCGAAAATTTATTGTTTTACCCCACGGAATTCGTGCCCAGCAAAAATCCCAAACCACGTCAGCCTGGCGACGAAGAGAAAGTAGACGAAGGTGAATTCATGCCGGGTGTGGGTGCTGGGGGTATTGGCAAGATCAAGATTGCCGATTTCGGTCTTTCTAAGGTCATCTGGGATAGCCAAACCATGACACCCTGTGGTACCGTTGGTTATACTGCTCCAGAGATTGTCAAAGATGAGCGATACTCTAAGAGCGTCGATATGTGGGCACTCGGCTGTGTGCTTTATACCCTTCTCTGCGGTTTCCCACCCTTTTACGACGAAAGCATCCAAGTTCTTACAGAAAAGGTCGCCCGAGGGCAATACACTTTCTTGTCGCCATGGTGGGATGACATCTCAAAGCCTGCGCAAGACCTTGTATCTCATCTTCTCACGGTTGATCCCGATAAACGCTACACCATTCGCCAATTCCTTGACCACCCATGGATTAAGAACACAAATGAATCGACGCATGCTGCTGCTGATGCACCTCCTCTAGCCACACCTCAAATTTCTCGCCAAAAGGAAAATGCATCTCAAATGTTTGAAATCGAGCAAACACCCCTTTCAGCCGCTGAACGGCGAATGGACTTCCGATCACCCGGCGTCGTCAATCTGCGCGAAGTCTTTGATGTCGGTTATGCAGTGCACCGACAAGAGGAGGAAGGCAAGCGAAAACGGCATTTCCGACAAGGATACCGCGGTGCCAACCCAGCAGCAGGCTTCAGCTCTCAGCTCAATCCTCTCAACGAAGATTACGACGATGAAGAAGCGGCATACGACGAGCAAGATGCCAGCAATCAGAAAGAAGATCCGCCTGCAAAGATTCCGCGCTCATCGCAAACCGCTGCCAACGATGTCGCCGCCATGGAAGCTAAGTTGCGCCAGACTAATTTGGGTACACAACCAAGCAGTGCTGCGCAAGCCCGGACGGTCAATCGGTATGGCGGTGCGACAACAACATCGCGCCAGAAACAACCAGCAGCCGGTGGATATGGTCAACACAGCGCAGCAGTTGCTGCAGCGGCTCGACAAAACGCAGCACGAGCAGCCAGACAGCCGTTCGAACTCAACATGGCCAATGCAACTTTACTTGAGCGAAGAGGAAGAAAAGGCCTAGCCGAACAAATGGTATAGCCTGTTGTCATCTGTTATATCATCAACATACCACACACATCTTCTCACTTCCTGTTTCATTTTTGGGCCGCGGCGTTTGCTGTTATATCATTTGCTAATCCTAACACTTTGGATGGATGGGAATATTAGCGTTGTCGTTTTTGCTTTTTCCTTGTTAACGAACTTTGCATCTATTCTTCTTGTGTGTTTGTGCTTTGATGGATTAGGTATATTTTTATGGACATGAGCATGGCATAAGCATAGGCATGACTATTAGTATACGATACCTAGATATTCATTTGATGATTTGTATACGGTGATTTGTCATACATGTAACACAGTCTTGACATTGATGATAGATTCGATATCAATAGTATGTTTCCTAGAAGGTATATACTCAATTTCCAGATTGAGAACGGTCTGACCATGGACACATCTACTCAATGGAATTAACCGGCCAAACCGCTCCTCCACTTCACAATATCCCTTTGCTTCCCGTTTCGTCTTCCTTTTTGTAGATAATACACGGCTCTTCATCACGATATATCCCCTGGGAAATGAGTTTGCGAGTCGAGACCGGTGGCTGTGGAACATATTTGACATCATTCAATCTGATAGGATAGCCCTTTTCAATGCAATCGTGCGTCGTCGCATCAATAATGACTTTGTGGATCCAGCTGGTGGGAATACGTCTTAGCGTTCGTTTGCCTGCTCTCTCTATCGTTACCATGTATCTATCATGCTAATAATGCTATTCATTTGGCTTTGAAATCATATGTTTTCATGTGACTTGGTCCGTTAGGTACGATTCTCAAGACAGGGGGGAATTATGTAAAGCATAGGCATGGCTATTAGTACAAGATACCTAGACCAGACATCCATCCGATAATTTGAATACAATGGATTTTGTCTCGATTCAAGACTGGGGAAGATTATATTCGAGCACAGGATAATTATCCCGCCTCGTCACTTTCGCAAAGTTCTTTCGCTCCCCATCTTCCCGTACATAAAGCGTATCTGTAGTACGATCCCAGTACATTCCGGACTGCATTGCTCTCTGAGCTGAAAGCCCACTACATGGCGCATCCGGACAGTATTTCACGCCATGTACAATTAGTGAACGTCCTTTTGATTTTCCCTCTGGCGTCGTTATCCTTATCTTCACGGTGCCAACTCCATGTACGGCCATGGTGTTAAATTGGGGACCGCAATAATTCAATACGTTTTCCGGTCGTGATGGATCAAGAAATGTAAAATCCGTGAATCGATCTCTATCATTGCAGATATGATATAACGTATCATGAAGAAGGAGGAAACTGTCGCGATACTGAGAGAATGTCTCAATCTCACCCAGATCTGCCAAGATGTTGGGAAACGAAACGTGAAGGACATTCGGATCATGTTGCTCTTTTATCTCTTCCAAGTAGAGTGGTTTCAGTTTGTGGTTTTGGATGAACTTTCTCAGCTTTTTGTCGGTTTGTGCTAGTTCATCGATTCGTGCCATGTACTTGTTCCATGGAATCCATCCTTCTGGTCTGATGCGCTCGTTGAGATAGTAACATTCAGTCCACTTCTGGTGGTTCTTTAGTCCACAAACACATCTCCTCTTCTCTTCTTCTTCCGCGGCTGCTTTCTCGGCTGTTTTCCTTCGCCGATTCCATGTCGTTTCGAATCGGCATAGAATACCAATAAATGATGTAGCTTTAAAAAAGGGGCCGGAAAGTAGATCATACAAGCACTCTTCAAAAAAGTCACTGTACCCAGGTTCATATTGCACACGATATATGAAGGCATATTTGGCTTCTTCGGCGTCGTTATCGATAAATGCTGGGATGTTCAAACCAACACCACGTTGGTACATCAGCGTCCATTGCTCGATCCACAAGTCCATAACGGATTTTTTGGTCGGGATATTGCCGAACAAGAGTCCGTACCAGTCTCGTCTGAAAAGGTACATATCAACGGCATTATTTCTCTTTTCCTCTTCTTGCTCTTTAGGATCCGCTGCCGTCGCGTCGTCGGTCCCATCAAGATCATCAGCCTTGGGAATTCGTTGAACCTCCTTCGTCTCGGGCCATATCACCGTAGTCGCGCGAAGGATGAAGTCAAATTTGAACATTTTTGACATCTCACTCTGTTCAACTTTGACCCTGCACTCCTTGAGGAAAGTTTCTCCAAAAGTTTCAGCATCTTGGAGCTCGACCGCAGCCAGAAAGTCAAGTATGGCCATTCTAGATCCGTCATTGATGAAACCGGGGATTTCTAAGTGGATACCCTCTTGATAAGATTCGAGCCATTCATCGGCCCACTCGTCTATCTCAGGTCTTGTGCTTGGGATAGGTTTGTTTTTGAGAGCAAACCATTTGTTTTTGTGTCGGTATCTTTCCAGGAAATTGCTGCCGTTGGGAACTATTGATGCCCCCTCTTGTGAGGGAATAGATCCATCCTCGTTCTCGCCATTTGCCGCTGTTCCAGATCCAGATGTGGAACTCCCAGTGTCCAAGTGCATTTCATGAAGCTTTTCAGAAAGTCCTGCATCGGCCTTAGGGTTGAGAGACGCGAAACTATCAGTGGCCTTTCCCTCCGAAGATGGACTGCGTCTATCCCGCTCCATTGGTAGCGTGACAGCACTTTCACTGAAAAGAGATGTCAACATAGCTGCTCAATATGTTTCCCTGGTATTCAGAGAGTCTCGAATCATGTATATAGTTCTTTTTTTCTTTCCATTTGAAATGATAATTGATGGATATATATACGTATTTAGATGCGTATTTCTCTGGAAGGTAAAACAAAGTTGAAACTGTTAGGTATTGTGGATCCCTCTTACTACATAGTAGTGCTCCACCTCAGGCTCCTCCACAACTCTAATATATTCTAGCCTTAACCCTGATTTCATATTCGACGATTTTCACACTAGCACCAGAATGGAAGGGCACGAATATAGGGCCAAATTGAAGGGTTACATTGATCTATTTTCCTCCATCGCTAACCCGACGTCCTAGTTCCCTTTTATATGTAAATCCCATATAGCAACGATCACAAATTCTAATTAACAATAACCTCGAATACACATAAGAAAGTCCGTGTAAATAGTCCGTATAGAGCTCGATATCGGTGTTGTAAATAGTGTTGTAAATAGTGTCAAATAGATTCACACAAGATGCCGTATTCAGCCTAGCTCCAAAATACGGCCGACATTTCATGTCTGGCACTCCATAATCTGAATATCACAGTATTTGTAGCCTCGGGATGGCGATATTTGGTGAAGAATTTTCACCGTTTGGAGCTGAGATTGGTGCACCGGATACGAGGCGAGAAAAGTTTTACATTGAGAAGATTTTTGGTTCTAAATTCCCACCTATTTGCATAGTTAGAAAAAGGGATCAGGATAGCCCAGTCATCGATGTAGAAGAATCATCAACAATCAAGTGTTTTTCCTAAGCCTATATTGGCCTTCTTTCTCAAGCTCATCCTTGGTGTATCACCAAACTGAGTTGGTGCTAGCGCTGAAATTCTCCAATATTTCAAATTTGTACACTAAAAATATATCCATATTTCTATAAATGACAATTGAATGTCGGAAAGCCTCAGTTTTCTATATGAGAGAGTGTGTGCATATACCTAGATATCCTTTTTCGGTTCATGAAATGGTTTATACTCCAGCGTGTTGAATCCAAAATGTTTCTCTACCTTTGCAATATCCGTCCGCATCCCATCCTTTTCCTCATACAGTATTTGTGTGCGTTTATCCCAGTGTATATTACTGGATTCACACTTCGGAATCGAAATCGCATTGCATGGCGCCATGGGGCAGTATCTAACATTGAACAGCATTATACGACGGCCCTTTTTCTTTCCATCAACTGTCGTTGCTTGAATAACCACGTCCCCAATTCCATATACATTCAAGGTCTCGATGTTAGGACCAATGGAGTTGAGTTTGTTCTCTGGCGAATCTGGATAGACGGGAACAAAATTGTGGAATCGTTTATAGTCTCGACAAATGTGATAAGCAGTGTCAAGCATGAGAAAGCTATTTCGGATCTTTCTCAGTGTCCAACTGTCGTCTTTCAGGGTTATGGGGAATATGGCGTGTATTTGGTGCGGATCGAAATTTTTGTCCTCTATTTCCCTTGGCTTTGGTTGCCCCTTTTTGTGTCTTTCGATAAAGCTTGCGAGAACCTTATCATTTTGCGCTTGTCGTTTAAGTTTGTCCATGATGATGCGATTCGGCCTCCAATTCTTAGGTCTGATTTGTTCGTTCAAATAGAAGCATTCACTCCATTTGTCATGGTTATTGAACGGGCACACACATCTTCTCTCTGAGTCCGAATCGGTATCCTTGTTCAAAAGATGCCACAAATCTTCAAATTTCCGAAGAATGAATTGAAAATTGAACTCGTCAAGTCCCTCGCGGCGATTGAGAAATGGGGTGTACAACGAACAGAATTTATCGTAGGGTGCACCACCCCTAAGGATAGCCTCCAACAAGTCAAAAGTAGCCTGGTCAGTTTTCTCTCTAACAGTGCAACGTGGGACCATGCAGAAATAAAGGCTCTCGATATAAGCATTTCTCCAATCATCAACCCAGGCATCTAGGTCATCTTCGTCGGTAGGAATGCCGTCCATTTTGAGGTTGCGCCAATCTCTCTCATGTCGGCGTTTCTCCGCAAAGTACCGCCTCTTGTGATCGTCCATCAGTGTCATCATCTCCTCATTTGAGAGTTCGGTCCTCTCGTCATCCTCATTGATGTCGTCGTCGCTGTTCTCTGTCCAAAACTTGGGGTTCCAAAAGTACAAAGATGGTCCGCGATAGCGTTTTGGCCTATATCTGCCATAGAAATTAAACACGGAAAAGTCGATGGTCTCCTCAGGAGATGGTTTGCGCGTGTCTTTCTCCGTCTGTGGCGTTTGTGGCGAGCCAGCATTTTCGCTGAAAAGGGACGGCAACATAACTGCTCGATTGCCTCAACAAAAAAGTGTATCTTTGCAACACTTTTAGTATATTGTCTCCTTCCGAAATAACGATATTTAAAGGTATTCACTGTGAGGTGAGATGAAGATAAAGTTAGAAGTGCAGGGAGCATCCATGGATGGATGTCATTCAGATAAGTACATGTGGTGGGTCCTCCTAACTCGTGGAATATAGAAGCACATAGAAATTCGGATCCGGGGTATGTACACAATCTTCATTGAAACATACATGTATGAGGTAGCAAATCATAGAGACTCGACAGTCAAGGTCCTTGATTGCTTTATATATGTTTTGCTGACTCTGGATCAACTGATCAACTAGGTAAGGCATATACCTAGAATGTCAATAACAAGCGAGTTTAACTAGCCCGTGCAAAGCAATGATCTGATACACGCGAAAACCTTCAAAACTTCCCGACTTGTTGCTTTGAATCGAACGTATCACCAGCTATCTGTTCCATATATGGCCTAGATCATATATTGCGAGTGCGATGCAGGTACCGGGACGAAGTCCGCCCCTGTCTTTTAGCCCTAACCCTAAATTCTAGCCCTAATATCCGGTCTTCGTCCCGCGCTTTTCACTTGGTATGCTCCGTGCAGGAGACACAAGGGAGTTATAACCAAAGAAATTTCCTTTCATCTCAAACTACTGCACTCCATCTTACTTGCCATTCTTAGTTCAACTATCTAACTGTTCACGCAGCAATGGCTGATTTTATCACCTTACACGGCCGGTCCTACTCCCTCCCCAAACGACCTACAGTCATCATCTGTGTAGATGGCTTCGACCCGGAATATCTCACTCAAGGAATCTCCGATGGCATAATCCCAAACTTCGCGCAATTTGTCAAGCAAGGCTTCCACGCCACCGCAAACTCATGCATGCCATCCTTCACCAACCCCAACAACGTCTCCATAATCACCGGCCAACCACCCGCCGTCCACGGAATCGCGGGCAACTTCTTCCTTGACCGCGAGACAGGAAAAGAGAAAATGATCCAGGATGACTCTCTGCTCCGTGGCTCCACGATCCTGGAACAAATGTCCCTACACAGGGTACGAATTGCGGCGATCACGGCTAAGGACAAGCTTCGCCGTATTTTGGCTCATGGACTTCAGACTAGCAAGGGAGATATTTGCTTCTCATCTGAGCGCGTAGCAAGTTGCACACTCGCTGAAAACGGCATTGAAGGCGTCGAGGACTGGATTGGTCGTAAAGCGCCTAGCCAGTATTCGGGCGATTTATCTCTTTACGTGCTTGATGTCGGTATCAAGTTACTCGAAGAGAAACGCGCGGATTTATTCTATCTTACTCTTTCCGACTATGTTCAACATAAACATGCACCCGGGTCGCCAGAGGCCAATGACTTTTTCATTGCGCTTGATCAACGAATTGGTCAGTTAGTCGCCCTCGATGCCGTCGTTGCTCTCACAGGTGACCACGGCATGAGCGGCAAATCTGACGATGACGGAAAACCCAACATTCTATTTCTGGAAGATGCATTGGCTGAGAAATGGGGTGCAAAGTCTGCAAGAGTTATTTGTCCTATCACGGACCCATTCGTCAAACATCATGGAGCTCTTGGTTCCTTTGTACGGGTCTATGCAAAAGAGCCAAATCACATATCCGATATGATTGTTTTCACCAAGGCCCTGCCACAGGTTGAGCAAGTTTTGGATGGAAAAGCGGCATCCGAGGTATATGAAATGCCGTTGGATAGGGAAGGTGATTTTATTGTCATTTCGAAGAAAAACGCGGTTATTGGGAGTCGAAAGGATGAGCATGACTTGTCTACGATTGGTGATCATCCATTGAGATCACATGGTGGTTTATCTGAGCAGCAGATTCCCCTATTGTTATCCCAGGCCGTGGAAGACGTTGACAGGGCAAAGGCAAAGCAGGACTGGAGAAATTATGATATCTTTGATTTGGCGCTCAATTGGTAGTTTGGGCTCATGTCACTGAACTAGGATCGATTCTCAAGTTCACTATTCATAAAAGCTCATACCTCATTTCAAGCAATCTAAACTGAGACATCTACTCTGGAAGTGCCACATTTTCAAAAGAGAAATCAAGACCAACGTCCATAGACGGATCGGTATAGAAATCATACTCGCCCAGAAAGTACGGATCAAATGCAAAGTTACCATTCCAGACATCCATTTCAGGTACTTGTGTGACAGTCTCGCGAATAGCATTATTGGTAGTAAGAGAGGCTTGTTCCTCGATCTGATTAAATTGTTGTAACAGATTCTCAATGCCCTTGGCGATGCTGACGAGTAGATGTCGTGGATGCATGGTCGATGTTACGCGTTTCAAAGCCCTGCCAGTATCCTCCACGAGACGTTTCACTTCTTGTATATCAAGCCGTACGTATAATAAAGGTCTGGATGAGACCTTGATGAGAAACACAGCAGCGAAGGTGATCATAACATGAAAGTAGGTTGGCAAGCCATCCAGAAACGATTGAGTCTCGACATCTGCTAGCACGGAACGAAGTATAGACAGTGCTGATAGCACTGCTCTATTGGCTACCTCGTCCACTTCCATAGCCACTTCATGCGATCTCGATTGAAACCCCTGTGATCCCGCTCCTCGAAAAGCGTGCGAACACAGATACAGCTTTGCAAAAAGATACTGCAAACCAACCCCTTTACGGGGGTAATTTCCGACATGGTCATTCGGGATAAACTTATCAATCCACTCAGCTCGAAGGTTATCAAGCGCAAGGTTGAATTTTCGTAGGGATGGCACTTCAGTATCTGAAAGTGGCAGATCGACGTCGATACCGAATGTGTCGTATATATTTGACAGAACGCTCCAGCGACAGACTTGGCTCACGAGACGTGAATCATCCTCGGTGGCGTATTCACAGCTTAGGAATTTTCTTGCTTCTCGGATAGCTTCGCATTCGCGGGTCATGGGTGGTCTTCCGAATGGTATCGAGGCATGATGATCACAGGCGTACACATGATAGTAGAGGCGAGTGCGTATATAATGCTGCTGATTGCCATGTAAAGCCTTGAAGAAACTCTTATGAAGCTGTAGTTCAGTAGCTAGACGTACAGCCGCCCCAGCCAGCGACCAGGACAAGTCCGGAAGCCAGAATGCACCGATGCAAAGTGCTCGAACATCCGCGATATCGCCGGTTTGCGCAATACTGAGCTTCTCACTAAGTGCGATGAACTCGCTCCGACATGCCTCAAAGTCGCCTTCTCTGGATAGTGAATGTAGAGCACCAATCGTACATATGGCAGCGATCAAAAGAGGTGACGATTCGCGTGTACCCTCAAAAGTCACTATGCTATGGTCGCCAAGGATTCGGTAAACAAAGTGGTCCAGCCATTGATGATATTTTTCGAAGTATTGCTTTGCAGTGTCGATACTAATTATACCTTTTGATATCAGGTCTTGATGAGGGGTAGCTGGTGATGTGGGTGTGGATGTCTGAGCAATATAAGATCCTGGAACGGCACCAGGACCAGATTTCGGGTTCAGGTGTATGTTCCATTGACCTTCATGTTGAAGATTTGTATCCGCCACAGCTTCGAAATCTTGACTAGCAGTACCACTTGCTATCGTGGTAGGAGTTTCGTGCTGAGAATGTATAGGCCCATGGCTGGTGATCCTGCTAACTTCATCCTGAAGCGCTTGTATTTTCTTCTCCATTTCATGTTTCCACCTAAACAATCAAGGCAGAATTAGTGGTTTAGGCGGCCCGAACATATTCCCGGCATACTCACATGGTATCGCTTTCCAGCAACATCTGTAGACTGCGATTCACCGTACACGAAAGACCCCGCTTCCTACAGCGAGAACATGGCGGTCCCGATCCCGGCATATGACATTTAATCTTTTGTTTGCGACATGCGACACAAGCCGTAATCTTGCGGCTGATATCCGGCGGTTTGGGATCGCCAAATGCATCTCGCAGTTCGCGGATGGGTGATGGTGGAGCGGAACGTTCAGTCATTGCAGCGTCCCTAGTTTGGCAACACTACCTATAGCGTACGGAGATCGACCGAGAATCCTTGTTGCTGAGAAATATTGAGTTAAGTTTGAATAGTCATCACGCAAGAGCAGCAACAGGGATCAACTGTCCTGCATAAGATGGAATTCACTGTGGAGGAATACGTAGATCAAATCTCGGGCTTCGTCCCGAGACTTTTGTGTCATTCTGGATTGGCGTGGACTAATTGGTCAGTTTCATTATAGGGTTAGGGTTGGGATATTATCTGGGCTATTGTAGTGCATGTGTTCTGCCACTCGCGTCAATAAGATAACTCGATAAATATTTATCAGTGCCTTCAAAGTACGAGTATCGTGGACTATTGTATTTTACGCAAAATAAAGAGTATGCCACAAGTATCATGCTCAACATGTAATTTTGGTGAACTTCCTATTTGGGCAGGCTCTTTCCGAATAGCGTTCAAGTTGATCTTCAGGTGCAGTCCAAGCATCTAAAGTGTTGAGATTGCTTTCTGAAGATAACTAACGCCCATTCACTCATGTCGAGTGGGTTGTGGGTTTATTCTCGAGATATGAGCCATTGGCGTTGTCGACTTGTTTAGCCCTAACTCGAAGGCAGTATGGTGACGTTAGATGATGCTAAAGGCCTTCCAAGAGTAAAGCAACAAGGCCAGAGCAATTCATGCAATCAATATAAGTATTCTCCAATAACACAACTTTTATTTATAACATGGCCACATTTACTTCCTTTCCCGTTTCGTGAAATTGACCCAACATTCATGCTCCTACGTAGATTAAAATGTGTGAGTACCCAGGGTTCTGTAGAAAGCTGGAAGAGTATATGCACTCACCTCAAATTTGGGAAAACTCTCGTCATAGAATACTTCAAAGCGACTTGTGATTCCTGGACTTATTCCTTTTTGTCGGTCGTATCCAGTCGTAGTGTATTTTCTGTAAACCGCGGCGAGTAATGTTGTCATTTCCGCCATTGCAAGACTATATTGGGAATTGTTAGCTCACTCTTACTTGCTTCAAGAATCAATCGTCAAGCAAACATACTGTAATCCAATACACATACGACCTCCACTTGAAAAAGCCCAGAACCACTTCTTCATCTCCGCACAGTCACCATTCTCACCTAGCCATCGCTCTGGATTGAACTTCAACGGGTCCGGAAATACCTCTGGGTTTCTGTGGAGAGTGTATGGCGACATGCTTACCACCGTGCCAGCTGGGATTAAATAGTCGTCAATCTTGGTATCGACCAGAGATGTTCGTGGCTCTGACGCTGGTAAGGGAGCATACAGTCGAAGAGTCTCCTTGATAATGGCATCGAGATACGGCAACTTATCTGCAACTTCGGCGGTAGGATTGCAATCTGCATTGCAGTCTGTGTCGGCAATTTTGTCGACTTCCTGGATCAGCTTTTCTTGGTATTTTTGATTCTCGGAGCATGAGAGTGCCCATATAGCGAACATTAATGTATCGCTGGTTGTGTCGATTCCTGCCAGAAAGTGGTCTGCTGCTTCTGATGCAATATCAAGCCCGTCAAGACAAGGGCCTTTCTCGGATATACTGTGTCGCCATAATTTCTCCATAATAGACATGTCACGAGTCGGAGGACTCTCAGTGACTGAAGCCTCGAAGCTATTCCACGCCTTCAACGCATGTGCTCGGATACCAGTGTACGTTGCGGGCTTCTCCATGGGCAGTAATCCCAGATTTGTAATAATCTTCTCCATCAATCCAGTCCGCGTGTAGAGCCACTTGGTATAGTTCTTCATATGAACAGTATACCAACTCAGGAGTCTTCGGCTAGGATCAATTATGTCACCTAGAAGTGCTCTATCACCCGAGTCTCCTTTGAGTGCATGGGTTCCTCCATGCTGGTCTCCATACAGAAATCCAGTAATGCTATCGAGACTGAACCAGTGAAGACTCTGAAATATCTCCTCCGTCACACCCTTTTCGTGTTCCAGTAATGCCAAGTAACTGTTCACGTTCTTCTCAATAAGCGGTTTTGCGATTGCAGTTGGAGACAATATCGCACTTTTCGAGTATGCGTGTGCCAGTAATTTCTTCCTGTCAGCATGCTGCTTGACGCCGGCAAAAGTGAACAAATTCTGTCGGCCGTAGACGTCAAACATGCGATAGAAGCTCGTTCTCTCAAAGCCCGATCCGGCACCGTAGATTGTTCTCAAGGCTGAGAGAGATGAGAAGGATACTTCATTTGGACTGATGCGTACTGCTGTGCCGTACTTTTGATGTAGAGAGTGTATAGACCGCGTTCTGACTCCATTGTAGTCATCAAGGGCAAGGCGCCACTTTGATATCGCATATGATTTGGGGCCCGGAACTTTCTGTAGGGGACCCCCGCACAGTGTGCGATATATGGAGTGATATAGAACAAAAAGCGTCAAGGCGACTGCCGTTGCCAGCACGATCATTTTGGCAGTCTAGGCGCCCGATGACAACCAGTAATCTATGCTTGATTAGGGCTGTGTCCTATATGTAGCATAAGCAGACTATCCTTATCGAACCACACTTTCAATTATAGTAATTCTTCTTCTTCTCTAGAGTTACAGTTGTCCGATTCTCGATATTTTGTGTTTTGTTCTCCAAATATGCATGCATACCCCGCGTGTCTTCGAAGAAAGTCCAACCATAACGCCGTCGGCAGACCCGAAGCGAACAATCGGACCCTCCGGCATGGTAACCAAATAATGCCCGATCATTAGCCCTAATCAAGCACCCCTCCACCTCAATCCTGTTTCAAAACTTATAGACTTGCTTCTTTTTTGACTTTGTGAACTATTCCAAGTTTCGCAACATACACCGTCTAGAAAATCATTAAAATATTCTCACGCAACTACACATATTTCCGTCAAAATGGCACCCAGCGCAACTCCTGAAACAACTATCCAACCCCTGCCTGTCAAGTCAACCGAGACAAAAGATGTTGATGTTATGGCTGCCATGGCGCACAACGGCAAGGCCCTTCCTGGTATTCCGGTCTTTGATTCATATGCCGAAAAGCGTCAATGGCAGCTAGAACATATGGCCGGCGCGTTCCGTGTCTTTGCTCGCGAGGGATACGCTGAAGGTATGTTAGACTTACTCAGACAACTTAATTCTGAAGCCTTGTAGTCTTATTGGTTTTAGGTATATCAGGACACATCAGTGTACGAGACCCGGAATTCGAAGACCGGTTTTGGATCAACCCACTCGCTGTGCATTTCGGAATGTTGAAGGCCAGTGACATGATCTGTGTGAACTTGGATGGCGAGGTTATTGGCGGCAACACCGAAGGCTCAATCAATGCTGCTGGCTTCCAGATACATTCTGCGGTACACAAATCACGAAAGGATGTACATGCCATCTGCCATACACACTCGGTCCACGGCCGTGCTTGGTCGGCATTCGCAAGACCTCTTGAAATGATAAATCAGGATGTTTGCTACTTCTACAAGGCTCATTCCGTCTACTCGGATTACGGTGGTATTGCGAATGAGTCGTCGGAGGGTGAGAAGATTGCTAAGAGTTTGGGAAGTGGCAAGGCCTCTATTTTGATGAATCATGGTCTTTTGACCGTGGGTCAGACCGTAGATGAGGCTGCATTCCTTTTCTGTCTTATGGAGCGGAGCTGCAAAGTCCAGTTGTTGGCCGAGCGGACTGGGCTTGAGAAGAGAATTGTGAGCGACGAGGAAGCGGCTTATAACTATAAGATGGCCTCTACGCCGGTATGTTACTCTTTCTTTCATATTCAAGAGCTTTCAGCTGATACACTATATAGGAGGCTCTATATGTGGAGTTCCAACCACATTACCGATATGAAGAGTTTTTGTCAAAGGGTGACTTCAAGAACTAGGATGGAAAGAATTCTCTGTTATGTATGCCATATAAGTTCTCGCTACTAAGAACACCTAGATATTAATGCCAAAACATCCTCAATGATACGCCTTCGTCATCATTTTGACTGAAGAGTCATGCCAAGTAGTGATCCTGTCGGCCTGGCCGATTCTCTTAGACATGGCTTCCTTGTCTGGATCTACCGTCCTCGACGATACTCAGATAATCGCTACACCTCATTTCTGACTGTCGTAGAATGTATTCCTTTACATGAATATCATATTCAACTATTTCGCAATGTTCGTGCCTGTCTACCACCATTGAGACTTACGAATACCCCTTATCTTAGGGCGGGCTATCCAGTTAGGGTTAAATAACAACATCCTGGTTTATGAGCTCTAATCAGGTTTGTCACAAATTTCAGAAGGGTTTGATTTAAAAGAATCTAAATCTCATTAAAGTATACGTGCAGGCTGAGATAAGCTCTAAAGTCTAGAAAAGGCCGCACTCTGATATTCAGATTGGAATGATCTCGTTGCTGAGCTCGTGCTAAATCATGTATACCTATCGGACGGACCGACGCAATGATAACGATGCCTCGACAGGACAAGCCTCGTTATCTTACTTGCCAAGCTGCTCATAGTGGTGCTGATCCTTGCCACAGTATCATAATATAGATAGGTATATACATGAATCCTGCATGACCCACGATTCCATTCCATTGGGATCAATTTAACAGTCCACTCATCCTTCTTCCCCTTAATGCTGGTCACAGACACAGCCGGGACAGAATGTCGATAAACATAAAATACCCCGAAAAGGGGCCGTTTGCCACATCCAAGGATGCAAACAGTGATTCCTCCTTACCACCTAGCGATGGCGATGCAGCGGCCACGGGATCGGTATCTAACATCACTGCTGGATCTCAAGCTCTGCATCGTAAGTTGAGAGGAAGAGAAGTTCAGCTTTTTGCGATTGGTGGTGCGATTGGTACTTGTAAGTCAATGACCCTCTTACTCCGAGAAATTCAGCATCTAGTGTGAACGAAGCAGGCTAATTTGAACGTACAGCTCTCTACGTGCAAATGGCCTCGGCCCTCCCCAAAGGTGGACCAGCCGGCCTCTTCATCGCCTTCCTAATCTGGGGCCTCATCATGTGGGCCGTAAACGAATGTTTCGCAGAGATGGTGACATACATGCCCGTCCCCTCACCCTTCATCCGTTTCGGCAGAGAATGGGTCGACGACTCATTAGGGTTCTCCATGGCATGGAACTTCTTCCTAACATGGCGTTTCTCGTCCCCTTTGAAATCGTCGCGATGAATATTATGATCACCTTTTGGACGGATAAAGTTCCCGTTGAGGCTATCATTGTGGCTATGATACTCATTTATGCGCTGCTTAACGTTATCAGTGTGCGATACTTTGGCGTTGCGGAATTTTATCTGTCGATTTTCAAGGTGGTTTTGATGATTGGCTTGTTCTTCTTTACTTTTATTACGATGGTGGGAGGGAACCCGATCCATGATCGGTACGGCTTTAGGTATTGGGATAAGCCTGGTGCGTTTGTTGAACACCTTTCATCAGGAGATACGGGCAGGTTCCTGGGGATATTGTCGTGCATGTACCAAGCCAGTTTCTCGTAAGTCCTTCCCTATTTTACACAAGGATTTCGAGAGCTAATATACCTGAGCAGGATTACCGGCCCCGAATACATTTCAATGGTCGCTGCCGAAACAGAAGCCCCTCGAAAGATTCTGCCTCCAGCTTTTCGCTCATTCGTCTGGCGTATCCTTGTCTTTTTTGTCGGATCTTCACTCTGCATGGGCATTGTAATCCCGTACAATGATTCAACTCTCCTCGGTATTCTAGAGGGCACCGTTTCCGGCTCTGGTACAGGTGCAGCCTCGTAAGTTTTAACCCCTAATGAACTTCTAGCATCTTGGTCTAACAATGTTTAGACCATATGTCATCGCCATGCAACGGCTCCAAATCCACGTCTTACCACACATCGTAAACGCACTTATCATGACATCCATCTTCAGCGCCGGCAACGGTCTCCTCTTCACCGCAACCCGAACCCTACACGGAATGTCCATCACAGGCCACGCTCCCAAACTCCTATCCTATTGCACAAACAACGGTGTGCCCATCTGGGCCCTCGCCGTATCTCTATCATTCTGTCTCCTCGCCTTCTTGCAGGTCAACAGCTCCTCTGCAGAGGTAATGGGATACCTCGTGGATCTCGTTACGTGTTGCCAAATGATCAACTACGGTTTCACGGCATTTACGTATCGCCATTTCTACTCCTCGCTCAAGAAACAGGGCATCTCGCGGGATACGCTTGCCTACAAGGGACTCTTTCAGCCATATACCTCCTACCTAGCCATGGGCGGAACGTTGTTCATGCTTCTTGCCGGCGGGTACGACATCTTTCTCAAGGGAGGATGGAGCGTATTGTGGTTTTTCCTCGATTATGGCATGATTGGATTCTTTATCGTTCTGTTTGTGGGCTGGAAGTTGATCTTTAGGACCAAATATGTCTGGCCCGGGACGGCGGATTTGAGTCTTGGTGGTTTGAAGGAGGAGATTGATAATTATGAGGTCGTGTATGAGATTGATCAGGAGGGGAAGAAGACTAGTTTCGTGGACAAGCTGTTTGCTTAGATAGATGATGTATATTAGTTGAGCAACAGTCTATTAAAAGGACATATAAAGCTATCTTAAGGCCACTAGAGGATATCATCGAACATTCCATTCATCTCCGTACAGAGCCATTCACGGAAGATGGCACAAAAACGCTATAGCCCGCCCCGTTTTGCGTCCCATACAACTGTGCGTCCCAATTCCGAGCCCGATTTTCCTGATTCAACATGGTGGCAGTATAGACAGAATCGCCTTTATGTCTCGCACCTTCCAAGATCTTCACCCTCTGCGTCAGGCCGCTGAAATCAGTGTACGTCTGTTTCAGACAATCGTTTATGCTATTGCGGAGCCCTTCCATGAGACTCCGGGTCTGACATTGGATATCCTTCTCCTGCCGTTCGAGGCGCTCGACTTTGGCATCCAGGGCCTTTATAGCCTTTTCGAGATTCTGAAGAGCAGAGCCTATGGCATTTATATGATCTGCCTTGCGTTCAAAGTGATTGGCTTTGCTCTCCATGTCCTTCACGCTATTTGTCAGGACATCTATGGAGGATTTGTAGTCCTTGCTTTGGCTCTGCAGAGTTTCGATGTCCCCTTTCATAGCATCCACTTTAGACTGATCCTCTGCTACGGGTATTCCACGGTCGATGCTATCTTTAGTCTTTTGTTGAAGGCGTTCGACCTTGTCCTCCAAGCCTTTTACACGAGCTGTCTCCAATCCGAAACAATATTTGGTGTTCTCTTCGAGGCCCTTGACCGAACCATCCACGGCTGTTAGAAATTCATGCTCCTTTTCGAGACGCTCATCGCGGCGCTCACTGTTCTCTCGCTCGACTCTCTCGAGGTTCGTCTCTAGGGCATCAGCATGCTTTGTCAAGGATCTTATGAAGCCTTTGTTGAGCCTGATTTGGCTCTGTAGGCTACTCTTGTCAATTCGCGCATCCTCCAATCTGGCGTTAACTTGTGTGGCGGCTCGATCAACGCGCTCACTGGGCGCCTTAGTGCGGCTCTCCAAATAATTTTCCAAGGCGTCCAGGCGAGCTGCTTGTTTTTCGATATGATCCTCACTTTCCTTTTTAATATCTTCCAAGGTATTCAAGCGAAGTGTCTCCCGGTGAAGGCTCTCCGAGTTCTCGTATTCGACGTTCTCGACGTTCCTCGCTAGGACATCCACCCGATTTTTCAACGCCTCCATGGAGTCTGCGCTGACCTTGCTCTGACCTTGTAGGGAGTCCAAGCCATCTCGATAAGAATCAAAGTCATCTCGCATAATGTAGAGTTTACATTCAATCCCTTCTATCGCCGATTTGTTTCCAATGCGAATTGTATACCCCAACTCGAAGCACTCATTGGTATATTTTTCGAGGCGCTTGGTTGTGTTCTCCATGTCTTTCACGCTCTCTGTCAGGCCATCCATGGAAGATCTGTAGTCCTCACTTTGACTCTGTAGAGACTTGACGTCCCTTTGTATAGCATTGATACCAGACTGATCCACCATCGGAAGTGCTGTTTGTTCACTTTCGATATGGTCTTTGACATCTTTCTCGATGCGCTTGACGTTGGCCCTCAAGTCTTCCATTTCATCCATTGCCCAATCAACACGCTCATCAGTCTCATCTATGAGATCCACCAGATGTGTTTCCATGGTGTTCATGCGACCTGTCTGTTCTTCAAGATGTTTGATGGTCTCATCTTCGAGGCATTTGGCTTTGACCTCGATACGGTTCACGCTATCTGCCAGGACATCCGAAGAAGATTTGCAGTCCTTGCTTTGAGTTTTTAGATCATTCACATCCTCTTTGATGAAGTTAATGCTGGATTGGTGATTTGCCATCATTCGTGTGGTGTCCCTGTAGTAGTTACGTGTCGGACGGTCGACGGCCTCCAAGTCGTCCAAACGATTTGTCAGTGCTTTGATGGAGTCATCCTTCAGCTTGATCTGGAGCTGGAGAAGATCCATCTTCTCTTGCAGGGCGTTGACTTTGGACTGGAGATCTGGCGCCGATTGTTTCGAATCCTGCTTAATGGATTCATCATCAAACGAGGCCTGCGTTTCTTCAAGGGTAGCCCAACCATCTTCTGTATCGGAGACGCTCGCCATGTTCAGAAGTTCCCCTGAATTATTATTCTAATAGGGTGAAGAATGAGTGATAAGTGAATGATAAGTGTTCTCGAACTTCACTTCCAGGGTCTTTCCAAAATTTTATTGGGGGGAAGCAGGCAACAGTACCTAGGTAGGCAGATAATAGGCACCACTAGGCGTCACCCAGACGATTACACTATCTGACATCAACCACTTGAGCGACAGTGTTAACTAGTCGGAATTATGGTATCATGGCCAGAGAAGACTGGTGATATCGGTTTAGTAAGACCTGTCTATAATGAGTAGGAGGCTGCCCAATTCTCGAATCTTGTACCTGAAATACTTACCTAGGTACTTGATATAAATATGACTGGCACCCAAATAGGACTCAACAATGATCGCATGTATATGATTAGGAGCACTCCTCGTTACTAAATTTATAAACAGATACATATGTAGATTCGTCACAGCCATGTCCTACTGAGCCTACATATCTACATGGCGACTACAGTCAGCCATGATCCCTGTTTCTTGTACAGAAAACGGTAGCAATTATTCTACAGTAGAACCTGGCTATAACGAACAGAAGGCCTTCCAACCTCCAGATCCGATATCTAGAGATTGTGATTCATATGGCAATGGGGAGCACTGTCTGATATAATAACCAGTCTAATCAATAACAATTTGGAGCACTCTCCGTATTCATACAAAAAATATCAAGCCCGAAATCAATATAGTGATAGGGGAGCCTTCTGTTCCTTATAGCCAGGGCCTACTGTATCGAATGTTGAATGTCTAGCCATGACGTGTCTACCAGCTTCTTTTCATGTTTCTTCCATTTCCATTTGAACTTGGTCCGAATGACTGCCTATTTCTGTTTACTGATAGTCCCCGAGGTCTGCCGTTTTACTTATATCATAGAAGATTATCGAGAAGAAGAATATATCTCATTTGCTTTTCTAAACCTAGGTATCTAGGCACGGGTATATACAACAAGCCATCCAATAGACTTGCTTTGTATGAGCATAACCAAATCTTCATGTAAGAGTGTAATAGCCACATCTATTACAAAGCCTGCTTCCCCCTCGTCTCAATCGGCAAAAACACCATCGCACAAAAAGCCGCCAAAATCAATCCACCCGAAGCATAAACCGGCGCACTCGCATTATTCTTCGCGCCATAAATGGCCACAATCGGAGCCATGACACCGCACAACCTGTTGAAGAAACTGGCGATTCCGGTTCCCGAGCCACGGTTCGGTGCGGGAAAGACCTCGGGAGTGTATGCGTAGAGGACGCCGTACATGATGTTTTGGAAGAAGGATTCCAGAGAGCTGCAGACTAGTTGGATATTGGAGTCGTTGGAGACTGTGAAGCAGAATAGGATGATACCGGTCAACATGGTTGCGATTGCCATGGTGCCTTTGCGACCGATATATTTGATGTTGACGGTGTAGCAGCCGATGATTGAGCCGGGGACACCGACAACAGAGGTAATGGCATAGTTTCGGTATGTGATGTTGATTGGTGTGACAGCGTCAGATCCTGCGTGGGCAAGGTATTGCGGCAAGAATGCGTTGAAAAGAGGGTATCCCATTCCGATGGTAGCCCAACAGAACCAGAGGAGTACAGTAGTGGTACCTAGTCTCTTGGTGTGGAACAGGGGGCCTAGACGCTCGCCAGAGAATTTTGATAGGGAACGTTTGATGATATCGAAACGGGTGAGTTTGGCGTCACCACCCTCGCTTGGGTGACCTCCGATGTCGTTCAAAATGTCGACAGTGAGCCATGTCTTCGCCCTGTTCTTGTAAGCGATAGCATGAACTGTCCTGACAGCCTCTTCCTGGCGGCCACGAGATAGCAAGAACTTGGGAGACTCGTAAAGATGGAACAAGAAGAACCGGCAACCAAACATTGCCAGCGTTATAGCTCCCAAGGTGAGACACAAGTATCGCCAGCCCATGTTGTCTTCTTTACGGCAGCATGCTTCTCCGGGAGCAACAGCCGAACAAGCGAGCAACTTGGAATCGCAGCTGTAATTAGGGATGAAACCCCAAGCGATGAGACTATAATCTTCTGAGCGAGACTATACCTTTTCAGGACGAAGTGATACATACCTTCCCACCAACTGTCCAACGGGCCACCAAACACTCAGCAAAGTGAGCAAATTACCAGACGCAAATGGCAAGAACTCGAGGAAAAGAGCACCATCAACGGGCAAATTTCCACCAACACCAAGACCCATAGCGGCAGCCAAACCACAGACACCGATCCAAGTAGGGCTTGCTGCAATGCAGATACCAAAAATACCGCAAATCAAAAGAGTCATGTTGAAAGCGAGCCGACGTCCGACGACGTCAGAAGCAATGCCCCAAAAGGATGCGCCGAGACATAGGCCGATGAAGAGAGCGGCTGTCGTGAAGCGTACACGGGTGTCGGAGATGCCGAATTCTTGGGATACTTGGTTCAAGGTCAATGCGATGCCCTATTCACGTCAGTGTGTGAGTCGACCTCGAAATCTAGATGTTAAGTATATTACCTGAAGCCAGAGGCTGGAATCATGTTAGCATCAATCACCAGAAAACGAATGAGGAGACATACTTGTCCGCAAACCAGCCAAATCCACAGAGAATGAATAGCTGCCACTGATAGCGCCCCATTCCAATATCCTGAATGGCCAAGTTGATCACTTTAGCCTTTCCTGTAAAACATTAGATCTGATTTTGAATTTCCTCATGACGGGCCCCGCAATCTACGATACACTCCATCGGCTAATCAAGCGCATAGGGCATGTCGCATTCGGCTCGGAAAGAGCTACGAGACAAAAACAGAAGAAAAAAAAAACCTACGGTCATAAGTAGTATCATGTCCAGACGTCGAAATCTCAGACTCAACCTCAGCGCGAATGGCTTCAATGGTCTGATGACTATACTCCGGGTTGGAAGCAGCGCCATTTTCTTCCGATCCGACACGGTCAAGCTTGTCTTTATTTTCGACATCCTCTGGTTTGGTGGTGGTGGGGGTTTCGGAGTCGGAGTTCACGGTGTTGAGGTGCTGGAAGCGGGTTGCTTGTGAGAGGGGGATCACGACGCCGAGGAATTGCTGCCGGTCATGGCGCGTGAAGGGGTTGACCCAGGCTTTCATTTTGATCTCCTGAAGATAGATAGAAGGATTGGCGCAGTGGGTGATTGTCGCAAGGGGAAGAATGGTCGATGAGTCTAGAAAGGTCTTCTATGTACTGTGTACGTGTATGCGCAGGATCGTGTTGATGCAACCCAATGGTCTAACTGCTAATGCAATAGATGAGTAGGCAATTGACTGTAAGGAGAGAGATACAGTAAGCACAACCAAGTCTTCTACACAAACGTCGTGTATTCGAATATGTAGAGTGACAGTGGCGAGTAGAAATAAAAAAAAAAAAAAAGGAAAGAATGAGGTCTGGTTGTCACAGAAGGAAGGACCGAGGTAGGAGACAACCACCTCTTATATACACTCATCCACAGCCAGTGAAAACTTTTCCCTCTCTCCAGCTCATCCCACGCGATCATTGACTGACTACCCTGCCAATGCAGTGACTCTTTACCCCATCCTATGGAGTATACAATTCAAACGAATCAATCAGCGGACCGGCTTCTGCCGTGCCGATACGACATCAGACGAGCGAAAAACTATTACCGAGATATATCAGCCAATCCGAGATGCCCTTCTTAGGTTTTCCCACGTTTTTCTATGCCTGATAGGTGGATCGTGGAAATGATCGGTGGGTTTACCCCAATCTCGTATTGATCCATCCGGCGTGTATTGAATCTATTGATGTACTCCCCGACTCGATCGAGGCGGCGCACAGCCCTCGTGTCCTTGCATGATCGGCTTATCATTTTGAAATCAACGCTGCATAAAATATGCACAATGGATATGAGCACAAACAAATTGATATCCAAAAAATCGCAGAGCAAAACTTTGAAGCTGATTTTGATCTCGTATTGCGCGTAAATTACAAAGTATATGATTTACATAATGAAATCTACCACCCAATCAGAGCGAGTGGCTAAGCGGGTCGCCAAGCGGCAGGCGGCAATGCATCGGGTGGCTTGACGAGGCTTCAGCCTATTTTCGATCTCTAGGGCTGTTACGGAGTACTCTGTACTAGGCCATTGTTCACTGTTCAGTATTCTGCCTACAACAAGATCAGTCTAGGCAAATCATTTATATCAATACTATTCCTCGGTATATCCAGAATATCAAGGTAACAGCACAGGGGCAAAACTCTCATGCCCAACTCTTGGCACACAGCCGCATATAGACATCGCTCCGTTCCGTATTCCGGAGTCCCATACAAGAGCGTAATTTTAATGATGTCATTTTCAGTCCGAACTTGTTTTGTCAGTGGTTGGCACGGCCCACTGGGCCCACTCAGCGGGGTCCCTGTATTAATATGTTGTATTGGTATTGTGATAGGTATTATTCGGTATGCTCCAATTGACTTTATGTACCTCTCTATGTTGGGTGGGAATTGTATGGGATATGACTCTGTATAAACTATTAGATTATCCTGCTAGGAAAGGCCAGACCTTATGAAGGATACCATGTATTGCTGAACCGAAGTATATCGTCTATATTAGCTACTTCATTCACCAGCCGATCAGATAAGTCAAGGTCTATCCCTCTCAATCCCCTCCTTGTACCTCATCAACGCCCTATCCCTACTCTTCGCATGCTCAACCACTGGCCTCGGATACCCAGCCTTTTGCGCCACGGCTCCTGCACCTCTCGCATAGGGGTCATGAATCGCCTTCTTATCCTTGATGGCCCTCAACTCCGGCACCCACTTCCTAATAAAATCCCCATTCGGATCAAACTTTTCACTCTGCAGCAACGGATTGAAGATCCTAAAGTAAGGTTGCGGATCAACGCCCGTACTAGATCCAAACCCCCATCCACCGTGGTTAGATGCGAAATCTCCGTCGATAAGATTCTCCATGAAGTAGCGCTCGCCGCGGCGCCAGTCGATCATTAGATCCTTTGACAGAAACGAAGAAACGATCATGCGGTTGCGGTTGTGCATCCAGGCGTCATGCTTGAGTTGGCGCATGGCGGCGTCGACGATGGGGAAGCCTGTGCGGCCTTCAGTCCAGAGGGTGAAGAGGTCTGTGTCGTATTCCCAGTTGACGTTTGTGAATTCGGGTTTGAAGCATTTATTCATACTAGACCGTAAGTTAGGACGATGATTGTATGTTGAAGTGGGAAAAGGCTTACCAGATGAATGGCCAGTGGACGAGGACGTGCTTGTAGAAATCGCGCCAGGCGACTTCGCTGATCCAGGAAGCGAGGCCGGCGTTCTTGCCATCGAGGTATCCGTTATTGGCATTTTTGGCTTTGGAAACAGCTGTCCGCGCACTTAGTACACCAGCCGCAAAATACGGACTGAGGATGGCCGTATGTTGACCATCCACCATACTGCGCATCTTGTTGTACTCCTTTGCCTTTGTCTTGATGAACGTATTCAATCTCCTCATAGCCTCTTCCTCGCCTTCAGGGTACATCTTCTCAAACCGCTGCTTCTCCTCGTCTGAAAGACGTTTATTCTCCGGCGCATCAGGAATCGGGCTATCAAACAGATCCTTGAAATGCTTCCGCGCACTCTCGTGGTTTTTGCCAGGAGCATCCAAAACATTCAAATTCTGATCATCGTGCTGATGCAAATACGCCATCCATGCACGATACCACGGTGAATACACCGCATACTGTTTCCCCTGCTGACTCTGCAACGCACCGGGTGTGACAACGCACGTATCATGTGCAGTCTCAAAAGCGACGCCTTTATCAGCCAGTAGCCGCACAAGTTTTGCCTCTCTTCTCAATTCATCCACCTCATACTCAATATTGGCAAATAAATGACTCGCACCCCACTGCTCACACAACTCCCCAATCCGTCCAGGCACATCCCGTCTCCTTTCCTGCGTCTCCATATACAGCGGAATATCAAGCTTATCCAACTTCCGCTGCAAGACCCTCAAATTCCTCAACGTAAAATCCACCCTCGCCGGACTCGATAGATGAGCCGTCAAATCCTGCGGCGAATTGATATACATGCATATCAACGGAACCCCGTTTTTGGCAGCCATCTCAGACGCCATTTTCAGCGCTCGATTGTCCTCTAGCCGCAAATCGCCTTTGAACCAATGCACAACTGCGTTTCGGGGTTTGATGTCTTTTTGGACTTTGTCGGTCTCTGCGTAGGCTCTGTTGAGTGTGTCGATGGGTCGTTCCAAAGTTCCGTTGTTGTATGCGTCGCAGCGCGCGTTGTTCATCTCTGGAGGGTAGAATTCGCGAAGGACGATGCCGAAGTCTTCGGCTTGTTGGGCGCCGGGGTGGGGGGTGGTGATGTCGTTGGTTTGGCTGTGGCCATTGCGCTGAGAGCTGTTGCCCCTTTTTGGAGCTGATGAAGATGCGCCGTTTGGTGCTTTTCGTTTTTGTGCTGCCATCTGCGGTGTAGGAGCTCGGGTTCTCAAATGATAGAATTGATGATGCCTGTGTAGATGTGGAGCTGAGAGAAACACTGGCAAACAGAACGGTCGCAGTGCATATATGACCATTCCTTTCAGTGGCACTTTTCGTTGATTGAAATTAAAACAAAGAGAGAAAATAAAAATCGCAACATTGTCGTCGCGGACAACGCGCTGATGTCATTGGGTATTTCAGTTTTCCGCGAACCGATCTCCGCAGCCTTTTGTCTCCCGCTGTTTGCGTACAACGTTGAGTGTAGATCGATCGAAGAACAAACAGATCACCTCCTTTTCCTCACGTTCATCCGATCTCGAATCGCCATGCTGCCGTAGTCAGTCTGTGCTGCTCTTCTGCGTACTTCTCTTTCTGTATTCAATTCTGCGGGGATATCTCTCTTCTGCTCTCTCGCTTCTTCGTCCGCCTCTTCGTTTTGCTTCCTCTGGCGCCTCGCTTCCATGATTTTTTGAAGTAATTCAGGTTCCAAAAAAGGCTGAGGAGCCTGCGATGAATCGAATTCGATACGCATTACTTTGTTGGTACTTTCCTCATCCCCATGGTCTAAGCCGGTGGTGTAGCGACGTTTTTCGGATCTCGTGTCTTTTCCGTACTCTTCTTTCGTAGCTGTTCCTTTTAGAGACGAGAATACCGGTCTCTGAAGCTGGATGATTGCTGGTACGGCGCTGGGATTTATCGTTTTGTGGATCTTTGTTTTGGTTGATGAAGATGATGTTGAAGTTGAGGCTGATGTTAATGCTGAGGATGATACAGGTAAGAGGCCTCGTTTGTGTGGGATAATCCGTTCTCTTTTCTTCATATTGTTGCTATTCAGCGCATCGGGTGGTTCTATGACTAGCATTTGATTCAGCGATGGGATGCTGTTAGATTGCGTAGAGGCCATGAAGAAGAGATGGATCTAAGGTTAAGATGTGGGTTGATGTTTCCCCACACTAGGCTAGGCCCTAAGGAATTAATGACTGACGGTTGACTGCGAGATGACTATACACCAACAGATATATTCACAATAGAAAATAGAAAATGGCAAAATCTACACTAACATAGCTACATAACGTCGTAAACAATGGCAACATCAAGTATACCGTTGAATTGGAGAAAAGAAACGTCCGCCCAGCAGTAATATGTTCAATAACGCCTAGCAAGCAAAGGTATATATCGAAACCGGCCACGGATCGACTGATCAGACCATCCCCTGTGATTCCATACCTTGCATAGGCATCGTGTACGGGAAATCAACTAGACCATCAAGGAGCCAATTCAGAGGATCAAAGACCTCGTAGTTGGGTTCCATGAACCCACTGGGTAGGTTGTTGACCCCAGTGGAAGAGGAGGATAGTGATAGACCATGTGGTAGAGGTGGAGCAGGTGCCAGGCTAGGGTCGCCGGTTACTCCTGGTGTGGTTGATGAGGCGCGTGGAGCGAGAGATGAGCCCGCTGTGTCGCCGTTGGAGTCGGGGTCAGTTGGGTTCTTGAGGGATGCTATGCAGTCTGTTAGATTTTTGTTTATAAAAGGAAGTGGTTTAACATACCCTCTATATTCCGACCCTTGGCTAAAGCGTCCTCTCGCCAACGCCAGACAGAATCAAAAACAAGCGACATGCTCATTCGGCATCGTACTTTGAGTTGTAGTTGATCGTCAATTTCGGATGATGCAGAGGAGGCCGGCCGCGGCGTGGGAGCGCCCCCTTGTTTCCACATTTGAGTCATAACCTCGGTCAATCGTTGCGGGAGATCATTGTTGGAGACCGAAATTGCTCGGATGGACCAGATGGTTCGATTGAACAACCTCTTGGTGTACTCGAGGTCTATATGAGCTGAGAAGAAACTCTTGCAAAGTTTCATTAAAGTAAATCCCGCTGCAAGCATTATCTGATAAATGTAATATGGCGTATAAGGAAGCACAGGGCCAACGTTTGTTTCCAGGTTCAATGCCAATTCTAAAAAGTTGCAGGTCGCTGAATGCAATGAAAGCAACCGCCCTCGATATCCTTGCGATGAGGGGTCGTCAAAGAAAGAACATAACTGCAGATGGAGATTGGCTGCTTTCAGGTAGAGATCCGTGATAACTGAAAAGTCAATACTGCTTTTGCTATTACAGACAGAATCAAACTTACCATCATTCTCAGGCTTCAATTGATCCTCCAGTTCCTCAAAATCCCGAGTCAAGAATGACATAAGGGACGATCTTTCGCTCTCCTCAGCCAAGCCCACAGGATTCCTCCGGTTGTTATACAATGCCTTGGTGACTTTGTCGACAAACACTTCGATCTGTAGCCGAGTCTTGATCTCCCGAGGTAGCCGAAAGCTGGGATCTATGAGCTCGCCAGCTCCTAACGTCCAGTCATAGAGCGTCGAAGGAGGTTGTCCGTAGCCAGTAGCAACCCTGAGAAGTTAGCAAAGCCAGCACTAAGAGGGAATAGCGTGACTTACCTCTGTGCTACTACATTACAAATAGCCCACGTCCGAACTTTGTCACGAAGTTCCGACTCAATAAGCTCAACTCGGAATTTGGAAAAATCTTGAGCATGGGAAGGTCGATGAAGTCCCAATTGCATCGCAACATGAATCATCAGGCCGGACAACATGAACGTTGGGTCAGTCGATGTACTGCTTGTCGGGAACGGCCAAGTGCAGAGCAAGCAAAGTGCTTTGACAGCATGGAAGCTTTGAGGGATGTCGGCGATTGTGCTCCAGACAAGACGTGTCACCGGACCAGCTAATGAGTTCAACAGTTGAATATCGGTCTGGTATCGACGTGCGCCTACACTGATGATCATCCAGAAGAGAAGTGGTGACATCGCGTAGTACTCTTCGGGTGTAACCTCGCGATCGAGGAAAGGCAGATAAGGATGATAGAAGGTAAAGAATCTGCATGAATTAGCATGACGGAGCTTGTCTTTCGTCGTGCCACTTACAAGTTGAACAACTCGTTGATCCGGTCTGTTGCCACCATAACATCCTCTATCCTCTTGAACTGGTGACTGCCAGACCGCATATAGTTTTGCCCATCAAACCCAGACCTCAAGTCCAACAAAGAAGCAACCGCTTCGTGTGAGCCCATGTACTGATCTGTCGACAGCGGAGTCGGGGTCTGATACATCGCTCCACTTAGCGGTGTCGAGATGGCAGAAGCATCCTGCTTGGCTGGAGTCACCTGTGTCTTCAACGAAGCATTTGTCGCGTTTGCATTTGCGATTTGTCTCCTCAGCTCAATTATTTCCCTTTCCATCTCGGCATTGCGACTGCGTTTTCCGACTCGCTTGAAGTTGGATTCAATTTTGCATTCGAGTTTGAGGCGACGGCAACGGGAACAATCCATGAAGGGTTCTTGGATCACATCGCAGCGGAGCTGTTAGACACAATTAGCATAGACATCACGACGTATGCAGTGACGACTGAAGTACAAACCTTTTGCTGACGACACTCATTGCAAGCCCGTTTTACCGGCTGCCGCTTCCTCTCCTCATGATCCTCACCACCATCAATCTCGTCGATACTACCCGGCGAGCTATCCAGTCCTGCACCAGCGCCATTGCGCTTCCTGCCCACTAACCCCGAGGCGCCAGAATGTATCTTCGCATTAATGCGAACTGGACTGGTCAATGGCGTCGCATTCTGAGAGTCGTTCGATATCTGGCCAACCCCTATGGGCCCTCCCCCTCCGATGCCGCTCGTCACCCCGTGCGCCGCCACTCTGGCTGGCCCGCGGCTATGCGCAGGGCTTGTTTATCGATCGAAACAGGATATATTGCGATTTAGGGTCTGTCGCCGATAGGTTGGTGTTTTCTGTCTGATCAGCGCGTACAGCTACGTCCGATGTCGCAGAGATCGTGATGGTGATCAGACAGTAGAATCTCCTCTTGGTGCGCTTGATTGACCCTGAAAAATTGTTTAGGCGGTCATACGATAGCGCTCGGTCTGTCTTAGTGCTAGACGATATCACCCCACTATCTGCTAGCTAGAGTCGCTTTGCTCTGTGCTCTTCTTTTCTCGTTTCTTTTTCTGTAGGATCTCGAGTCAGCGTGAGCACCAGTGGGGGTTGCCGGTTTCGGGGAGAGATCATGTGATGTGCAATAAAGGCAGAAAGTGACACCTGAGGCATGCTGTCGTATTCGTAAGGACATCGAAGCACGTGATTGGCCAAGCCCCTCTCACTCGCTTACGGGCCAATCAGCATGAACATCGCCAATCACGCGGAGGAGGCTTACTCCGTAATAGATGGAGAGATCCTTCCTGTTGAACCAATAGTAATGAAAGCTACATCACGAGTCATGCCAGGATCAACTAAGATCAACCAGTTGACATTCTGGAAGCCTTCCCAAATGGGACGCCTTAACATGCCGCCGCGGCTCTTATGACGCTGCGATCGGCTCCAGCTGGAGGATGCTGTTGTGATTGGACGGGAAACACTTCAATGACTCCATATCAGAATGCTTGACTCCGGGATTGTCATGGGGGGCATTGCCACGGACGATGTTGCAGTTGTGTCTGTATATACTTACTCCTTAGGCTGGCTCGACAGGGCCATCTATTCCTAATCAAGGAAGTGTGTTGTCGAATGCAACAGAACTTCACGCTTCACTTCTAATCTATTGGTTACATGGCAGTGTGATTGGGATCCCCGGTCATGCTATGAACGTAGGAAATGAACGCCCGGCCGGAACTCAACTATCCCTCACAATATATCGATATGAGGAGGCTTAGCATCCTTGCTATCATCTCGCTTTCCTGGGGCAGTGTCCGTACGAGTTAGAACGCCCGGAAGCTCGCTCGTTAGTTCGTTGCTTTTATTGGCTGCCCGCATACAGCTATCAAAGTATTTAAGTCGACGGTGAACCCCGGGGGGCTTCCTCAAGGATTCATCACTCTGTCACTCCATCACTCTCATCACTTCATGCTGAACTTTCAACATAACACTCAACACCGTCGAAATGACAGCTGTTGAAAAATCCCTTTCAAAGCTGACGCTTTCCAAAGAAAGGAAAAGCGGGACAGTAAGCGAGAAAGAAAAAGACATCAAGGATTCCTCTTCGGACGGAGATGCTCCGCCAACCTACGAAGAACATCAGCAACAGTTAGATGACGAGCAATTCGTCGTCGACATTCCACCCCTCAGCTTCCCCGATCCAGGGCTCGCAGAGGAGACAACAGTGGAAAAGGACCGTTGTATCCTACATCTCAAGCTGCTTGCCTCACTCGCCGACTTGCGAGAAACCATTTCCACTATTGATGGATTATTTGGCATTCATGACTCGCAGGCCTTCAAGTTTGAGGAGGAAACGAGAAGGACCACGGCTCTCATCCGTATTAGGGAGAAGCGATGGGCTGTGTATACGGCCAGGGCCGTAGACCGTTACGCGGACTGGTGGACGCACTGTGTCCCGGTATCCGAGGCGTCTCCTACTATTGACTCGGTTCAGTCAGAATCGTATGCTGCTCTGACCAGTACACCTCCCTCGAGTTGGTTGGCAAAGGATTTACCGCCTCTTGGTATGTGACGCCCGAGGATATGCTCAAACTGATACTAATGAAATGCAGATGTTCTCATGGTCTGGCATGCTCACATGCTAAATCCTCGTAATTACCTAGAGGATTGCCTCCGAGGAGGCAGAATGCGCGCATGGACTACTGATTTTCCCTGGCAACTAATCGACGCTGCCATCGATAACAAAACGCTAGACTACAACCCTGGCGACGAAGCCGTGGAGCACTTCACCAAGAATACCGGACACCAATGGGAGAATCTAGATGATCCCGACGAGAGAGAATTGAAATGTCTGAATTGCTCGCGTCCGTTCAAAGTGGCTTGGACATTTGGGGGTTTCGGAACCGACCCAGATACCCCCTTCGACAAATGTTCTGGGTACGCTGACAAAGACTTTCTGACTTACTGCCAGTCTTCGGATTGCAGATTCAGGCATGACCATCAAGCCCTGAGGGTCGCTCGGTTCCATCAAGATGTCGAAGATCTACTGCAGAACTATCGTCCTATGCCCGGGACTTATTTGAATCTTCAGGGTATACCACACTACAGCAACGCCAATGACTCCATGTTTCCTAATCATCTTATTCGAGCTGGCAAAGGTGTGGTCTCTGATTACACCAAGCCCAAGGGAAGCGTACAGGACATGACTGGCGTAAAGGAACTCATCGAATCTCTAATGGGCGACATAAAAGTATTATTCACTGTCGCCGTCAACAGCCGTTCACACGTAATCTTCAACAACCGTTCCTCATACAGACTGAAACGCGAGCAAAGAATTTCCATTCGCCGCATGATGTCTCACTACTGGGACAATGGCTCCATCTTCGGGCTGGATCTGGTCGGGGCTGTCATTCGTCAGGGAACATTTATCCAAAAGATGGACAATCTCGACTGGATCCATTCGCCTGCCGTCGCAGCCACCATGGAACGATTGATTCGCAAATACGACATTTTCTTCAAAATCATGATTTCCCATGCCAATAAAATGGCTGTGCCTACCTTGGACGTCGACCTGGCCTGGCATACGCATCAAATGTCTCCAAGCCGATACTTTAAGTATTCCCATGCCAAAACGTCAAAAGTACGTGTAGGTGTCCCAGCTTTTATGGATCACGACGATAAAGTCGACGAAGCCGAACTCTCGGACGCATTCCAATGGACCTCCAAGAAATACTTTGAGATGACCAACGGCGAGTTGTATAGTGAGTGTACATGCTGGTACTGCGAAGCCACTCGCGAATCTTTTCTCTATCCAACACTATCCATCCCCTCATCATCGACCAGACATGCCCGCACCCTCGCCGAAAGCCTCCACGACGATCCACGCATCTCGTCAGAACCAGACAAAAACCCACACATCTCCGCGCACAACGCCGTGCGCGCAGAGACTAGCAACCGCGCCAAGGTCGGCAACGCAAACTACAAAGCCATGCGTCTGCGACAAATGTGGGATAAAGCGCGTCGTCGGAATCTCAAGCGACAACAGAAACAAGCCCGTAATGGCAACGGTACGAATAACGACAACAACAAAAAATCAAGCTCGTACAATCCGGCTGTTGATCCGTACTATCCCATGGTCTATGGGTATCCGTTCTTCATGCCGTATTATGCGCCGTATATGGCGGATCCGTGTATTTATGCGGGTGCGTATCCGTGTAACCCGGCTTGTATGAGTGCTGTTGCGGGTGCGTATGGAAACTGTGCGGCAGGCACGTGTGGTGCGAGTGTTGCCTCGGGGGCGTGTGCTGGTGCTGGAGGAGGTGGTTGTGGAGGAGGAGCTGGTGGTGGTTGTGGTGGAGGGGGAGGAGGTGGTGGGGGATGCGGAGGAGGAGGAGGAGGAGGTGGTGGTGGTGGTTGCGGTGGTGGAGGTGGTGGTTGATTGATACTACCTGATTGTGACTGATGAATTTCTTATACCATTTCTTCTTGGTTGCTAACTACTTGCTATCTATGTATTGCTTTCATGTCTTGCAGTTAGTGTTTGTCATTGCTAGTTTTGAATCGAGCAGATCTATTCTCAATACGATATGACTACATCACTGATAGGCATCCTTTAGCACCGTAGAGATAGACTAAGAAACTAAGTATACCTCCAGTCTAGAGAGTACCATGATGTGATTCCATCTGGCCCAGAAAAAGAGACAAAGAAAAACCTGATCCTATGTATATATTGCTATAATCTCAAATAGTCTACTCAATCTGACTCACTGACATGGGTATAAAACATTGCCAACAACTCAACCTCGAAATCATGACCAACAAAAGAGAAAAAAAGAAATAAATTTGAGAAAATGCAGACATACCAAAAGAGCAAAACAACTATCTATATACACACACGACTAAACATATTTCTTACATAACGGTGCATCGCGCATTCTTGCTTTTGCTTTTCCTTCGTTCGTTGATTGTGTTCATGTTCCATGCTTCTATTCGCGCGCGCCAGTCTTCAGATTCGAGGGGGTTGGGTTGTTGCCAGTCTGCGTCGGCTGTGGTGGCATTTTGTGGAGGTTGTTGATGTTGATGGTCTGGTGATGGCTCATTGTGCATTGGTACGGATTGTGATTGTAGTCGTCTTCCCTCTGAGGCATGCTGCAACTCGAGGGCGTGTTGTAGAGCTTCCTCTGTTAATGGGGCGGGAGGTATTTGTGCCGCTTCGGAACGTGAACGGGTTCGGTGTACGCCGCCATTCTGATGTTCGGCGGATCGAGATGCATTACTATAAATAGTAGACATGCGGTTTATTGCCCCGTTGCCGTCAAAGGCGAGGTTTGGTGATGAACGCGAGAATCTTCCGTTGCGCATTATCGATTTATTTCTTTTGGAACTAGGTTGTAGGTACTGCTGCTGTTCATCGGTGTTTGATTGACTGGCTACTGATCCGTGGCTGGTTGCTTTTCGAAAGGTGCCGAACAATCGACTGTTTCTGGGTTGTTTTTTGAGAACCGCCGGAGGTACTGGTCGGCTCCCGCTATCGGTTGATTTTCGTACTACCTGGCGTAGTATCGTAGATGGTTGTCTGTTCCTTTCACTCTCGCCTGACGGTACGGGCTGATTCGACCGCTCAGGCGAAGCGATTTGGTCCTGCGTGGTTGGACGTTGCAGATTCCCACTCGAAGAAGCAACCGCTCGATGGAAAGAAAGAGGTCTAAAATTCATTTGGGCTCGACCTGTATCGTCGCTTGGGTCTACAGTACGCCTACGCGTACTCCAACGTCTCGAAAGTATACCAGTGCCGCCACCAGAACCAGCCCCTTCAGGTCGGTCAACCTCGTTTGTACTCGCTCTTCTCGGCTGCTGAGGTAGCTGGTCCATAGTACCACCGGGAGGAGCTGTCATTGTAGGAAGAAGTAGTTGTCTGAGGTGTTCAGGAAGTGGTTGATCAGGATTCCGTGTATAAGGTGGCGGTGGTGGTACCCAATTGTCTGCATCGCTCTCATGAGGAATATGCAGAACAGGTACTCTAGGAGGGCGCTCCGGTTCCCGAACCGCATGCTGGGGTCTTCGGTTGCTAGCTGCCGCTGTTGCTGCACGTTGTAGGGTGTCTCTAGAACGAGGAGCGGTATTGCTGTACGGTCCTTCCAGGAACAAGGTCACATCGCCAACTTCGGGGCCCAAGGTTGGGGAAACCGACGATTGGCTCCTTTGGCTTGACATATCTGGTATTGGAGGAACTGGTATGGTAAGCGAGTTCCTTACCTCTGGTCTTGGTGCACTGGTCACAACACGACGCAGTTGAGTCCTTCGTCTCTCGAGCTCCACTTCTTGTTCAAGATTCGCATCAGGCTCTCGGAGCACCAAGGGCGCTTCCACTCCGAGTTCAATCGTCAGTTCGACAGTTTCACCATCTTCTATTGATGTTCGAAAATCAAATATCGATATTCTTCCCCCGTCTACAGGTATCGTCTCATCCCCGAGCGAAGAAGATGTGACACCACCTGGCGCGACAGCGACCAGTCTTTGCCGGTAGGGTGCATCGGCATTTTCAGAACGCCCCCGTCCTACCCAGCGAGCGGCAGTCAATCCTGGAATATCAGCTACCTTTCGGCCTCCTATAAACACTGATGGCTGATCAAAACCTTTCCCAGGCCCCTTGACGACAGTCCCGATGTGTTCTCCAGAGACTTCGGAGGATGTATTGGTGAAGCTATTCGAGTTGTTGGATTCTATTGGCGTTGCATTGAGATCGTCCGGAAGTCCATAAAGAAACAGGCTACCAGCACGGAACGCCAGAGCAACGAGTTCACCTTTTGGGTCAACAGCAGGGCTCAGAGAAGGCATATACTCTTCTGTGCCTTCTTGGGGAGCCGGTCCTGGGAAATAGGTCGATCCGATTCTGGGCTCCTTTGGCCGAACCGCTCGGAAGCTTTTGAGAGTATTGTCGAAACCCATTATCCAGTCGTCATCACCGCTGATTCGACTCGGTAACAATGTTACGTAGCTATAGCCAGGAACAATATCAGGAAAGAGTATTTGTGTAGTCCACATATGAGTCTCTTGATTACTCAAGTCCGCCATTGAATCGGTTGGAAACGGGGCTGTAATGGTGGCGAAGCCGGCATCAGGACAGTCTAGAGATGATCCAAGGAGCATAGACCCATCCGGTGAAAATGATAGCGTATCAATCCTCCCGCAGCGGACAGCTCGACACTGAGTCGGTATCACGTCTTCACCCAACGCGTGCACTTCTATGCTCCCATCATATGCAATGCCAAGTACGCTCCCATTCGGCGCAAGAGCGAGAGCTCGTGGAACATCATTCAACGTTAAAACTTGGACATGTTTCGCTTCATGTTTTGATAAGTGATAGATATTGACTTGGTGGCGGTGTGAGACAACAGCGAGGACACGGCCATCATCAAGGATCGTAGCCGCCAGAGGCATGCGCGAAGTCTTCAGTTCATATAGAACCTCAATTCTCGGTGCAGTCAAATCCAGGACGAAGATGCGGGAAGAGCTTAGGCAAAGCAAGATGTGACCGTTTGCAGAGAACTCGAACTTTATTGCTTCGCCTGTCGGTAGTGCTGCTGACGACCCAACCGAGCTCGAAATTAATGTCACCAAAGTTTTGCGCGGACGTAAGAATATCTGGAATGCATTCTTTCGTATCTCTCGGCAGAATGCTCGCTTCAACCGGTCCAAATTTTGTGCATCCGTCGACTCAGTATTTATATCATGATATGCTGCGAATAAGGGGCATCGGGCAAGGTGGTGTGCGTAGAGCTCGGCGTCATTTGAAGCCTGCCTCCATTGCTCGTTTAATACGGCGAGGGATGCGAACGTGTTGGCATCGACTGTGTAGAGGATCCTATATCGAACCCTTGGTTAGCACTTTTCATTATATGATTCTCTCTTGTAGGTATCCCGTAGAGAACCTACTTCCGGATGACGTCGAGGGACAGGCGACCAAAAGCACTCAATTCCCGCACAGGGTTTTCTTGATTATTCGAGATGCTCTTGTCATTCTGGTGCTCCTCCGTATCCAGATCCATCCTCGCAGCGTCCAACGTCTACATGGGCTGCCGATGCGATGGTCGGTGATTCCAACACAGAAAACCAAAAGCTAGCTCATAGGCATGCATCATGTAGCACGGCAAGCCAAGTCACTCATTCCGTCTAGACAAGTTTGGTGATATCCGAATCAGAAGTAATGGCCAAGAATCCCAGTTCAACGGTTGAGCCACTAGATAAGAGCTTGGTGTTTCGCACCTGAAACGACGAGTGGATAGCAAGGTGATCGATGGCAAATGCGGGGAATGGCAATAGAGTTGTAGGTGCACCTATCTTCGAATAGGAATGTGACAACAATTGTTGATTTGTCGGAGCTCGTCAAATAACATGTGCATTGTAGTGTCCAAGCCAAGGAGCATTTGAAGTCATCTGTGATCGTCTGTTGATTCAGTGGAGGAGTGCTCAGCCCTTGCCCATTGGCCTAATAATAGACCTTGGATCTAACTAAGACGGGGTTAGCGCGTGGTATTGGATCTATCTCTTCCAGAAAGGGAATAGCGCAGATGTGACCTCGATGAAGCGATCTGGTAGGCCTGAGGCAGATCAGCGGTGAGTTCTTGAGTGTTGCTTGTTCACGGACATTATTTCTACTGTACGGAGTAAATTGTATATTTGTCCCGTTAATGAGTGGCTGTAATGGGCCAATGAGACTGACTGTACTATGTCAGATCCATGGACCGTCCATGAAAGTAAGGTACATGGAGAGAATGGAAGCCTTACTGCTAAGGGACCAGTATATTCTGCCAAGACAAGTCGGGCTGATTAAGATCTTAGTCAGCAACACTGAATTGGAGATCTCTGATTGGCTGCTGGACGGATTACCGAATTTAATTGCGGCTTCGGTTGAGAGTCCGACCAGAAAGTTTGCTAATCAACCATGACCTGACAGCAGACTCATCTCTTTCAAGCAGTTCGTTGGATGCGCGGTTATGGAGTGTGTTTGCTGACTGATCCACGGCGACTATACAACATACCGAGACCATACAAACGACTTATTGATAGCAGCTGAATGCGCCGGCATCGGTCTGCCGCATTATACCTAGGCAATCTGTCGGCGAACGAGATAATGCCTGTCAACTAGCGGTGCAATTCACGACCATGCCTTCGAACACGCCTCCTACGAATGCGCCGCCTCCAAAGTCGAACCCAACAATTGTCAATACCGGCTCGCGACCTTATCGATCTCACAAGGTGAGAGCATGCGACCTGTGTCGCAAGCGCAAGTCGCGATGCACGGTCGATATTCCGGGGCAGTCATGTGTGTTATGCCGAATCCAAGGCGCCGATTGTCATTATCAAGAGGACTCCATGCCGGAAGATGCACCAACTATCGGGACTGACAAACACACTTCAACTTCATCGTCATCATTTGCAGGTCACAAGCGCAAGCGGAGGTCCGAAGCTGTTGATCAAGATATTGATAGCTACGATAACTCAGCATCAGAGCATGTGAACGGTTCATCGAATTTTCATATACCCAGTGAAAAGCGAGATAATGAAAGCTCGCGCCGGAAAATCGACGATCCTCAAAATGAGTCAGTGCTGATCGTGGGCCCAGTCGCTGCGGAGGATGCTCAAGTAATTGAGAAATTCATGCCCTCGGAACGATCAAGCAAGATTGAGAATGGGAACAAGCCGTACAATGTCTATTCGAATGATCCGCGGAAGCCAATTCTCTACACTACGGTTTCAAGGCGGCGCCAAGGTGTGCGCATCGGGTGTCCACCCGGTGAAAATCAGAAAGAGATTCTGGAGCATCTACTTGGACCATTCAAGCAAGAATTAGTCAAACTGTAAGATTTGTATCCCTAAAATAGGCGGTCTATCCTAACATTTTGACAGCTTCATTGATCGATTCAATGTGGCTTTCCCTGTATTTGACGGCCAAGCCTTTTGGGACGCATATATTTCTGATGCCGATGATCTACCAACTACCCTTTTGTGCCATGTCTATGCGATGTCATTAGTCTACTGGAAACATACACCGAAATTTGCTCGTCACCCAAAGCCTGATGTGCGATATGCCATCAACCTGACTGTGGCAGCATTGCACGAAGATTATTCAGCGCCAGGATTGTCTACAGTAAGCGCGGCATTACTCGACCTTACAGGACGGCCTATTTTCTCCATGACAGGCAATGCGATCAGCTGTGGGCGACTGGTTTCGCTCGCGCATTGTTTAGGTCTCAATAGAGACCCCAGCAATTGGAAGGTTCCCTTGAGTGACAAAAAGCAACGAATCAGGCTGTGGTGGGGTGTTGTCATTCAGGACCGATGGGGAAGCTTTGGACACGGCGTGCCGCCTCAGATCTCCAAGAGTCAATATGATGTTCCCCTGCCGAGTGTGGAGGTTTTGGTGACACAGCCCAGAGCCACAAGCCAGCACATTCGGGCGGCACATTGCCACATCTCTCTTTGTCGGTTGACAGAAATACTGGGTGAACTACTTCCGTTGGTTTACCAGTTGCAGAATAAGCCTGGTCGGGAAAACTCTAAGAAACTCCGGCATATTCGAACCGACTTGGATACCTGGGAGGATTCGTTGCCGGAATGGCTTCGTGCACCAGTATCTGAATCGGAGAATCCTGCTAGTGGAGCAAGTAGCTTGCATCTGGCATTTCTTGCTGTAAAGATGCTCGTCTGTCGAGTGGAATTACACGTAGGTCACTTGAGACTAGATTTTGCTCTTCAGTGCTAATGATCCTACAGGAGGTGAATAATACAGAAACCGACAACCCAGAAGCTCGTCGATACTTTCAAACCGAGTGTCGCAAAGCAGCAGAAGAAATTGTCCACTTTATGTGCTCATTACAGCCTGCAAATTTTAGAGAATTTTGGTTGCCTTGTAAGTCAAGCCATCTCCTCCCCGAAGAGCTAGATCTAATTTTATGCAGACAGCGCTTTCCACCTAACTTCAACAGCCACATTGCTCGTCCGTTGTGCGCTCGAGACTACAGACCAAGAAATCGCTCGCTCCTGCTTGACAAATGTTGACAACCTACGAAATCTTCTGCGAAGAATCCGCGACGAAGAAGACTTTGACGTGGCCGACATGTGCCTAGACCATTGCGAAAGAATCATTACTCAACACCCAGAAATCAGCAACCTCACAGCCGTAGCCAGTGGCCAGCCAGAAGAACAAGCAGTATACAGAGGCCCCGCCGAAGAAACAATGGCCATGAATCCTGCAGCAATCATTCTACCAGAAACCACAACAAACAACGACATTGTCGACGACATGATGTCTATTTCCGGAACATTCGGCACGATGGATGGCTTCCCATTCGACATGACTGGTATTTGGGACGTTTCTGGATTTCAAGACGTAAATTTCACCTGAAAGAGTGACAGGCTATCGGTCTTGAAAGAGCTTAAATACAAGCTATGTCCATAGTACTCCATACATGGGAAACGTCTCTTTCCGTGCAATCATCGCCGTCAAATCGTCCAATTCTTCGGGTTTCCCGTGGAAAGGGCGCACGTCACGGGCCTTTCCCACAAGCAGCGGTCTGGCCCATCCCCGACAAGGGGTTGCACTGAGAAATAAAAAATGGGACCGATCAAAAAACGATCGTCTATAGAATGCACGAACGATTGAAATGCTGACATGCATTTTTTTCGCTTGTTCGCGGCAGGGACCGGTTGGAGCCGGTATTTGCTAATTACGATACCAGATTATGGGTCTAGAATCTCCGCTGACAGCTTTGAGGTCCACTCGGCACATACTATGTATTATGTCAGTGTCTAATTATCTACAGGGGTATCAGAGACGAGGTCACCTATCAATCATGGTCTGACAAGAGATATTCTTGTGTATCCAACGAAGCAGGGGGTTTGTCTTGTGCTCGGGTTCTGAAGGAAAACGAGATTTATCTTTCGTGGATGTCTCTGTTGCATATCGATGTTTCATTAAATATATTGCATTTGCTATCGGGTATATTGTCTCGACATGCTTCGCACGAATTGCAATTGATGCCTTCATCATGCGCCAGTGGTGATGTGCAATGCGCCAGAGCAGCGCCATCATTGGACGCAATTAGAAAGAGAACAAGAGGAATATAGTCTACTACAATGTAAATAGAATAGAATATCATTGAGTCAAATCTAAATCGACGATAGCATGCTTCAACACAATAAAGTAGCTTCGCGCAGAGCCGATAACCTTGCAATCTAGAAGCTCAAAGCCGAAAACACTCCTAACTAAATCGACATGCGTAGCGCCGATAAAGCCTGGATTTACAAGTACTGATATGACGAAAGGGCACGGATAAGCCCACCATTTATAATAATACCCTGGACTGAGACAGTGTCAATTGAATAAGTTAAAGGTATTTCGTTGGCTCATTCATAAGTAAACACTAAATAGATGGTGATGCGTCGTGACGAATACATAGTCAGGACCAGCGATGGGCATTCTGTGGGACGTACCTGAGGGAACCTTGGAACGTCGATTGATATGAACGAGAAGTTTTCCGCCATGCATCCAAGATCTTCAATTTCGATCCTCTTCATATATAACACCGATCCCGACCAAACCGTTGACTATACAGAGTCACAATCAAAGCAGACCACACGTGCACCCCCAAACCCTAACACCGTCCCCGCCCCACCACGCCATTCCCATCCTGGAAGGAAGGAGTCAACAAAGCCCTAGACTAAAATTACCGCACGACATATGACTCATTTTGCCGAAAAATACCATACACCCCCTCCTACAAGAATTTTCTTTCCCGCGGAATCCATCTACACTCATTCGTCTCTGCACACACTTCCCCGACAGCCTTCATCGCATACGCATATAACATTTGACGATCGATCAATTGCCCTACAGAAAATATATTACGTCGTTACAAACCCTGTTTCGTCAAAATTACAGGATAATGGCCCCTGGAATTACTGAGTTAGTGGAGGAGGTGAGATTTGAAGCCAAAAAGGCGTCGAAGTTGGATGCTATCAAGGCTCTGAATAATGGGTATAATCGTGGGGGACGGGATGAAGAGAAAGATCGGATTAATGGTCGGTCGGATATCTCCGCCGCCGTTACGGTCAGTAATACAGATGACGAAGATGAGACGCCTGTGTTGGCGATGCCGTCTATGAAGAAGTTGAAAGAGGCTCAGCGAAGGGTTGAGCATGATTTTCGCTCGGATACGGTTACGGTGCCGACGGTGCATATGATGCAGGTAAGCTATTCATTGTCTCCTAGTATCTTACTAGTACTAGGAGGATATATGTAGATAGAGTTAGGGTTAGGCTAATTCCCCAGGCCATGATCGAATCCTCCTTCCAAGACGACATGTACGACACCACAGGCGACGAATCCGTCAACCGCCTGCAACAGCGTATGATCGAACTAACCGGCAAAGAAGCAGCCATGTGGGCTCTGTCCGGCACAATGGGAAACCAGATCTGTCTCCGGACCCATTTGACGCAACCGCCGCACACGGTGTTGCTGGATTATAGGGCTCATGTGCATTGTTGGGAGACCGGTGCTATGCCGGTTATGTCGCAGGCTTCGGTGACGCAGGTGCACCCGAAGAATGGGTTGCATTTGACGCTGGAGGATGTGAAGAAGCATATTATTGCTGATGGGAATAGTACGTTCCTTCCCCGGGGGCCCCCTATTTAGTATTGACATGTATATTGACATCTTTTAGTTCACTTCCCGCCAACGCGCGTGGTGTCATTGGAAAACTCATTAAGCGGAACTATTCTCCCCCTCAAAGACGCCAAAGAAATCTCAGACTATGTCCGCAACTTCCCCGTCGAAGAAGGCGAGAAGCCTATCGCCATGCACCTTGACGGTGCCCGTCTGTTTGACGCCGTAGCAGCCGAGGGCGTGAGCCTGAAAGACTACTGCGCCAATTTCGACTCGATTAGTATCTGTCTTGCGAAGGGTCTTGGTGCACCCATGGGAAGTATAATTGTTGGATCGAAGAAGTTTATACACCGTGCCCGATTGTTTAGAAAGATGTTTGGTGGTGGTACGCGGCAGGTATGTTATATCTCTAGTTATGTTTGAAGTTCAATTGGCAGAAGCTGACATTCCTAGCCCGGTATGATGGCTGCTGCCGCCCTCTGCGCGCTAGAATATACAATGCCTCTCTTGCCCAAGGTTCACGCTCTAACCAAGCGAACCGCCGACTCCCTCCGCGAAGCCGGATATAAAATCAGCCTCCCCGTCCAAACGAACATGGTCGTTTTGGACCTCGAAGAAGTCGGTATTCCGCCGGCAGCCTTTGTGGAATACGGAAAAAGGGCTGGTGTAACGGTCTTTCCGACTGGACGGCTTGTGTTTCATCATCAGATTTCTGCGGCAGCGGCGTCGCGGCTTGTTGACGCCATGACGTCGCTGATGGAGGATAAGAAGGCTGGAAAGCAGTTGGAGAATCATAAGGTTACTGGCGGGTATATGTAATGATTGATGATGATGATGATATACATGTGCGGTCATGGCCGTGCCGATTTTTATTTGGCGTTCATGAGCTATTTCATTGTTGCATTTAGAGAATATAATTGTTATACACGGCCATCCAAGTCATTTCTAGCTGTCGACGTGTAGAGAGACCGTCGTTATGCCCGTAGCCGACACATGATTCCTGAGACTGACGGGCACCGAACTCTTATGTCCACTGACTGCCACTGGGCCAGCACTCGATTTAGTCGTAGGAGTATTCCACTCCTCGTCTTCCCAGGCATTCCATCCACGTTCAGGTCCCCAGTGAATATTTACATCCGTGGCTCTGACCTCAGAAAGCAAGCGCCTCATCAAAGGTCCGCTCTTCTGCACCGAGGGCCAAGCGTCGAATTCAACCTGTACTAAATTCGGCAACTGTTCCAGGATTTTCTGCACCAGGCCCCCGGCAAAACCAGTATAGAAGTCAGAAGAAACCCGGAAGCCCTCAAAGACAGGATGCGACGGATCGCACTGTATGAATATCTTCAATGTCCGCACACCCGTCATTTCCGTCAGCCCAAGGTGCTTGGTGACTTTCCATGACTTTGGAGGCGCCGTCCAGCTCGATCCAAGGATAAGTTCAATCTTTTTTATGAGCGGTCGATAAGAAGGCGCAAGGCTGATTAACGTCGGTTGTTTCGAGTAATCCTGGATCTGAAAAACGCGGAACGTTTGCACAGAATAGAACAAAACCGAGGCTTCGTCATGGATGCGTCGCGACGAAAGGAACAGAGAAAGCCGATGGGACAAGGGTGCTGGGATTTTGTTTTTGCGTGACGAGCCCACGTTGCCGTTTGTACGTGGTGGTCCTTTTTTCTTGGTTTCTCCGAATAGCACATATTCGTACACTTTCAGGCGAATTTCCGAGGGTAGGTCGAAAAATCTGAAGGGCAGTATTTCCCTAGGCTCATCGTCGAAGTCATCATCATCCGTGTTGTAGCGGTCGTTCTTCTCTTTCTCCTTTCCATTCTGCTCGGGAGGGCTCTCGAGAGTGAGTTTGCTGAAACCGGCTTCCAGGGCGGCCATGTCGAATGGTTTTTCGCTAAAGTATACCGCTCCGAATTCATGTGTCTAGCTGGGAAGAATACCAAGAGATGAGAAGCGCAACTTCATTCATAGTCTGTTTATATTGAGTATTGAGAGAATTGTATATTATAGATAGATAGAACCATGGTGGCAGAAGAATGTGTCTCGCATACGGGGCTGCACAGCTCATAGGAGGCCTACTGCCGCTCTTGGGTGCGAGACTGAATCAGATACATTGGGTCTCCCCAGCTAATACAACCCGGCATCCATGGAAGAGGAAGAGTGATGGGTCAAATTTCGATAATCTGGGTGGATTCAACTTTCATTTATGGGAAAGAAAAAGAAGGAAAAAGAAGAGAAAGGACGAGAGGGAGAAGACTTTAAAGGCGGGATGGAAGGTCTTGGCACGGGCCGGCAGTTCTGCCGAGTCTCTGTTGGCGCTAGGCCGGATCTGGCCTGGCCTGATGGATGACGCTCGTGGCTCCCGAGCTTCTCACTTGATTTTTTAGTACGTGCTCCATGTGGAAGACAACACCAATTAACATTAACGTCAGGTTGTCAACCATTCTTTTCAACCAACGCAGGCTTTCATCCTTGGACCAGGCACTTGGGATTGATGCCCAGGAGATGATCATATAAATCTCGCAATTGTCTTTCCTTCATACACACTCCTACATCATGCTCGGTCGTTCCGTTCTGCCGCTCGCAAGGGCTCGCCCAGTGCCTTCGACCCTCCGTTCATCCCTCACGGCATCTCCATATCCACGATGGTACGCTCAGAATAATAAACCGAAAACACCGTACGTTCTTCCGAATCAAAAGGGGAAGTCACAATCGAAACCCGCTCCGTCGCAGAAGAGTACATCGGCCAAGAATCAATCGACGCAGCCAAAGTCGAAACAAACTACTACTAGCGCTTCCTTAGGAGGAAAAGCAGCAGCGAGCGCCTCATCTGATGCTCCTAAGGCTGCATCCGAGAAGACTACGTCTGAGAAACCCTCATCTGAACCCGATGTGTCACCCGAACAGCCCGAATTCGAGACTGTAGCCCAGGCCGAAAAACCGCAGAAACCTCTTCCGGATTTGACGCAGGGTATCCCATCTACCCTAGGAGCCGAACTCGATGCAGCGCGCAAAGGTCGCAAAACAACATCCCTCAACCTGACCGAAGACCCTTCTAAGCACGACTACGAAGATGAAGACGCCGGTGGTAACCGATCAAAGGAGGCATATGAGTCTTCGCTGGACCGTCGCCGGGCTCGTGTCGCCAATGTGATGTATGGTATCATTCTCGGTGGTCTTCTCGGTGGAACAGTCTATATGGGCCGAAACTGGGATACAGAGGAAGAAGCTCAAGCTCACAAAGACGCTCCATCTGGATGGGGCGTTGGACTTTTCTGGGATCGTATCAAGGCCCGTATGAACAGCTTCACCAGCTATTACAGAGATCCTGCCTTTGAGAAATTGTTGCCCGAAGAGGACCCTTCTTTGAGACAGCCATATACATTGGTTCTGAGTCTAGAAGATCTCCTTGTTCACAGCGAGTGGACGAGAGAACACGGTTGGCGTGTGGCTAAGCGACCTGGTGTTGACTATTTCCTACGCTACTTGAACCAGTACTACGAGCTCGTTTTGTTCACCAGTGTTCCAAGTATGATGGCAGACCAGGTCTTGCGAAAGCTCGATCCTTTCCGCATCATCAGATGGCCTCTGTTCCGTGAGGCTACCAAGTACAAGGACGGAGAATATGTCAAGGTAGGCCTTTCCCCCGATATCGAAGTTAAAACACAATACTTACTCATTCTAGGATCTGTCTTACTTGAACCGTGACCTCTCCAAAGTCATCCTCATCGACACCGTACCTGGCCACGCCAAAGAACAACCCGAAAACGCCATCATCTTACCCAAATGGAAGGGCGACCCCAAGGACAAATCCCTCGTCGCCTTGATCCCCTTCCTCGAATACGTAGCAGGCATGAATGTCGAGGACGTCCGTCCCGTTATCAAATCATTCGAGGGAACATACATCCCCGTCGAATTCGCCGCTCGCGAGAAGGTGATGCGCGAAAAGTTCCAGAAACAACTGGAAGAAGAGCAAAAGAGCCGCCCCCGCCGCGGTGTTGGCAACCTTGCCAGTCTTCTCGGCCTGAAGCCCCAGAGCAGCATTGACGGCCAAGGTCCCTCCGAGGAGAAGATGCTCTGGGACCAGATCCGTGAACGTGGCCAGAAGAACTATGAGATGATGGAGCAAGAAATCCGCGAGAATGGAGAGACATGGCTCAAGATGATGGCCGAAGAAGAGGAAAAGGCACGACAAGAGCAGATGAAGAGTATGAAGGGAAGCTTGACCGGCTTCTTTGGTGCTGGCGGAGAGGAGGGTGGGAAGAAATAGTCGAGTCAGTCATTTCTTCTAGTCGAATGATTTCTGACCTACACATTCTTCTTCTTTTTTTCCGCCGCCCTCTTTATACGTAGTTACACTTTCCTAATCATGTCTTCCTACTTTTATGGTCAGCTTCTCTGTATGTTTTTTTTTTCCCCTTTCCCCTTATCAAAGTGCATTCTCCGGGGTTCTGTTTCAATGCCATCTGGTCCACTGATCTGCATCCATCTTGTTCATGTCTTTTTGCAAACATCTACTAGAGCAATCCCCTCTTTTTCTTTGGTGTGTTTGGTGAAGCCAGAGTCAGTTTTGTATTTGTGTCCAAAAACACACAAAAAGTGTATATTAATCTAGGTTCTTGAGCCCTAAGTTCGAGCAGAGTCGATCTATCAATGAATACTTCTGAGTGAGAAATAACGAGAATGCAATCTTCCTGTGTAGTTATGTCATAGTTCGATGGAGCTTTTTATCTCAAGTCATGTTTATAGAATGCAAACCACATCTATTAGTGAGAGTAACTAAAATTTAAAGCTTCTCGTCATCCACGTCCATCTGTGTCTCGTTCTCTGTATCTTGTCCATTCGGCACCCTCGCAACTGACGATTCCTTGTTGATCATTTGTCTTGACACGGCGACGATATTGTCCTCGATTAATTGCTGGCCGACGTCCTCGATGTCTGTAACAATGGTTAGCATCAAACTTAAGACTTGAAGGGTAGGTGACTTACGTTTCTTAGGATCAACCTTGCCTACATATCGAGTCTTCAATTGCTCCTTGGTCAATGTAGACTCTTCCTTGACTCGCTTCTCGTAACCTTCAGCCAGCTCAACCAGGCGTTGCATGCTGTCCACATTTTTCTTTCCATCTTCATGGAAGTCATTCATCTGCAGTGCTTCAGTCCAGACGTGTTTGTGTAGGTTCATCAACATGTTCTCTTCAAGGCCGGTCTTGCGGTAGTTGATTGCCAGGCTGTAATAATGGCGGTTTAAGCCGTGGATAAGGGCCTGGATAGATGGTTTGTTGAGATGACCCAAGTTAGATGTGGTCTGGCGAGGTTCTTGGCCCATGACAACTGTCTGTGGTGCGATGAGTCGGAAGGCATCAATGACGACTTTGCCCTTGACGGACTGGATGGGGTCGACCACAACGGCGACGGCGCGGGGGGTGAGCTGTTCGAAAGATTGCTGGGTATTGATATCGACTGACGACAGCCAGCAGCCGAAACCGGGATGCGAGTGGTACCATCCAACGACAGATTCGGGTCTATAACAATTGTATCAGTGATCTGCTCCAGGAATATGCAACAAGTATAATCATACCGGCCCGTTTGCTTCAAAAAGTCCATCATCTTCGTTTGGAAAACAGGATCCACGGCCTCGACACTCACGCCCGTTCCACTCTGAGGCATAGCAAAAACATCCACAACCCGCACGGTATATTCATCGACAAAGTCTCCCAGCATCAGACCCATGACTTCCATAGGAACACCGGCTCGGCCATGTCGTAACATCTTCAACAACGCCAACGACGAGATGTGAACGGTCTCCGAGTTATCGATCAGATTGGGGCTGTCCTGTGGTGATGCGTTAGCTTATATCATGACAAAGGCTGGTCTCGTGTCACTCAAGCTGAGCTACTTACAGCTCCTGGGGCAGCGCTGCCCATGCCCATGCCATGGGCAGTTTGAAGCATGCGATTTATTCGCTCCATGATAGATGATTCGTAATCGAGTTAAGGTGATGAAGGATTGTGATGAGGGCAGAGAGCTCCCTTCGCGGGAAGCTTGATGCAAGATGTAGCTCGAGCTGGAAGTACCAGATGGCGTTCAGATAGGAAAATGGATGTATAAAGCAAGAAATCACAGTTTCAAGAGAACGGAAAAGACACAATGTTCGCTTGTTCTGAGATGATAGGGTAGTGGTGTTGATTGACAGAATGTTGATGAGGCAAGATCAATCAGCAGCCCGGTCCGTCGTCCATAGCTCCGAGAGTTCACCCAGCCAGCGCGCCATGTCATTCGCCCGCTCCCGCCTTACCGCCTTGGGAGTCTTTCCCTTCTGGAATCTATGCGCATCTCTTTCTCTTCTCTTTCCCCTCAACCTCCCTCATTCTACACTACACCCTTCACTTTTTCTGTGTTGGTGAGAGCCTTTCCATCTTCTTTATTCATCTCATTGCACTGCTTGCAGTTTAGCCTGATCCTGCTTTCACTACACCAGGCTGGACTTTCAAGTCCTTTCTTATCCTTTCAATCTTCACAGTCTGACTTGGAGACGGTCTTCTTTCCTGCCACCCCAATTTCGAGTCCAGTCAACGAGGACGCATAGCCATGACTGGCCTTGCACCCCTTGACCCGATCAACCTAAATGGTGCCACTGATCGAGGAAAGAAAGTGGCATACTTCTATGACTCGGATGTTGGTAACTATGCCTACGTCTCAGGACATCCCATGAAGCCACACCGTATACGAATGGCCCACAGTCTGGTGATGAACTATGGACTGTACAAGAAGATGGAGATTTATGTGAGTTTTATTTCGTTTGCGCATCGTTTTTATCTAATGTATGGTTGCGCTAATTTATGCAGCGTGCCAAACCAGCCTCCAAGTACGAAATGACCCAATTCCACACAGACGAATACATCGACTTTTTATCGAAAGTGACACCCGACAATATGGAGCAATACTCGAAAGAACAGAGCAAGTACAATGTCGGAGACGATTGTCCAGTGTTCGATGGCCTGTTTGAATTTTGCGGCATCAGCGCTGGTGGTAGTATGGAAGGCGCAGCTCGTTTGAACCGCAACAAGTGTGACATTGCAGTCAACTGGGCGGGAGGTCTTCACCACGCGAAGAAGAGCGAGGCCAGTGGTTTCTGTTATGTGAACGGTAAGCTACAGTGTCAGGCGGTCGCAGCAATCAGCGTTCTTACTAACTGTCGTTAGACATCGTCCTTGGTATCCTGGAACTTCTACGATTCAAGCAGCGAGTCTTATACATTGATATTGATGTCCATCATGGTGACGGTGTCGAGGAAGCTTTCTATACTACAGATCGTGTCATGACCGTTTCCTTCCACAAGTATGGAGAGTACTTCCCCGGTACTGGTGAGCTTCGCGATATCGGCGTTGGATCAGGCAAATATTATGCCGTCAACTTTCCTCTCCGTGATGGAATCGACGACGTTTCCTACAAGAGCATTTTCGAGCCGGTCATTAGCAACGTCATGGAATGGTACCGACCCGAGGCCGTTGTTCTTCAGTGCGGTGGAGATAGTTTGTCTGGCGATCGTCTTGGTTGCTTCAATCTCAGTATGAGAGGCCATGCCAACTGTGTCAACTTTGTGAAGAGCTTCAATTTGCCAACCTTGGTTGTGGGAGGTGGTGGCTACACTATGCGCAACGTAGCTCGTACCTGGGCCTTTGAGACGGGCATTCTCCTAAATGAACAACTCGATTCACAATTGCCCTACAACGACTACTACGAGGTAAGAGTCTCGCTTTTCTACATCTTGAACTCCCAGCTAATAAATGACAGTACTTCTCGCCCGACTACGAACTGGACGTGCGACCATCAAATATGGATAATGCCAACACCAAGGAATATCTTGACAAAATCCGTAATCAAGTCATTGAAAATCTGAGACGCACCGGCTTTGCGCCATCCGTGCAAATGACCGACGTTCCTCGCGATCCACTTATCGATGGTTTGGACGACGAGGCAGACGCAATCATGGATGACCTCGACGAAGATGAGAATAAAGACAAACGCTACACACAACGTCGCTTCGACCAATACATTGAAAAGCCTGGCGAGCTTAGCGACAGCGAAGACGAAGATGAACTTGCTGCCAACGGTGTTCGTCGGCAGCCGGGAGCGGTCCGACGTCGAAACCACATCAACCATCGTAACCTTGATGCTGCAGACTCTGGCTTGGAAAGCGGCATTGCAACACCCAGAGAAACCTCTGCAGTGCTTGACCAGGACGAAGAGATGGATGTGACGGCTGATGTCGCAGCAGAGAAGCCCCTGACATCGGCACCAGACACTGGAGCAGAAACCCGCCAATCTCCGTCGGATGCAGACACAGGCTCGAAGATAGAAGAGAAGCTAGCTGCAGAAACCAAGGACACCGCTCAGGAACCTTCTACGCGTGCGGAGTCACCCGCATCAGCTCTAAGCGATGCGCATTCAGATATCGACATGGCAGATGCCAATGCGATAGCGGCTGAAGCAGAGGCTGCGCCATCAGAGGAAACTGTTGGTCAACAAAAGACACCACCAGCATCCCCACCTGCTGCCGTTGCTGCAGAGACTGAACCGGCTGCATCATCTCTAGAAGCTGCTGATACCACCAAACCCGAAGAACCTGAAACAAAACAGGGAGAAAAGGCCACCGGTGAGCCCAACCCGGAAGAAAAGGCTACAGCTGAAGAGCCTACAAAGACCGAGGAGGACTCAGAAAAGCAGGCCGATAGTGAAGCTAAGGAGCCTGAGAAAATTTAATCATAGCCGGTATTTTAGGCAGGCGAGGATCATATCTTGAGTTTTCTGGCGTCAGGGACGAGAATCGGAATGGGTGTTTTGGACTCATGGTGTTTGTTTTCGATTATCGGATGGTCCTTCACATCTGGTAGTTGTCTCTCTGGGATCTGTTGTCATTTTCTATTTATGTTCGTATGTCTCATTAAGCATCAAACAAGCGCGCTAGCACCAATTTGTTCAGAATATAAGCCATACCAATGATCATCGTATCCCCAAAATGTAAACTTGTTAGGGCATGACTGGAAAAGTCAGCCATGTCTCAATCAGGACTAGCCTTAGGGCACGACCTACCTCCCACCCTCCCACCAATCACGTCGCCCATGCCAAGATTTCGTCTTGCCAGCCCCGGCGCTCACACACTAAGCGAGATCCATTCCCGACCCGCTTTTTGGTTGTGTGAATACCTTCGACTCGCACCCAGTCGACCTTTCTCTCTTCCGACCCTGCGTATTCCCCGTCCAGTCAATTTAAACAGTTAACTTGACATACCGCCAAAATGTCGAACAGAGGGTGAGTTTGATTTCTATTATTCCGGAATTTTTCAGGGTGCAAGTTTTGGGTGGAATGGGCTAGGAAAATCTTGTTGGAACGGTTTTTGGAGATGGACGATCACGACGACCGACTGATTTTTGTCTCTATTCGACTGTCAATCGAGAAATCTGTGTTTTCCGCTTGATATTGTTGTGTGGATGGATGATTGAAGAGGAATTGGACTTCCGAAAATTTTTCGACCATTGAAGCTAACGAGAATTTGTGTCTAGTCGTGGTGCCGCTGGCAACAAGCTTAGGATGACTCTCGGTCTGCCTGTGTACGTGAACCCTCGAAATCAACTCGAAACCCGATTCTTTCCTCCTCCGAAAATCAAATCGAAACAACAAGACGAAATCGAATGAAGGTGGACTAACATGAATTATAGTGGCGCCGTGATGAACTGCTGCGACAACTCCGGAGCTCGCAACTTGTACATCATCTCCGTTACCGGTGCCGGTGCCCGTCTCAACCGTCTCCCCGCCGCCGGTGTTGGCGACATGGTTATGGCCACTGTTAAGAAGGGAAAGCCCGAATTGCGAAAGAAGGTTATGCCCGCGGTTGTTGTCCGTCAGAGCAAGCCCTGGCGACGACCCGATGGTATCTTCCTCTACTTTGAGGACAATGCTGGTGTTGTAAGTGGTCCACTTGCCGAGGAGTGATGGTTTGCATAGTCGCTGGATACGATACGTCTTGGAATTCTTGTTTGAAGATTTCGTTGAGCTTCGATGTCGAATCATTCTTCTCCGTGCCCCTACCGAGCTTAGGAACAAGGCTAATGGTTTCTAGATTGTCAACGCCAAGGGTGAAATGAAGGGTTCTGCCATCACTGGTCCCGTTGGAAAGGAAGCTGCTGAGCTCTGGCCTGTAAGTTACCTGCAGAGTTCCAAGACTTTGTCCATCAACTAACGTCTTCTCCAGCGTATCGCCTCCAACTCGGGTGTTGTCATGTAATTAAAGAAGATACAATTTCTAAAACCAAAAATTTTCACACAATGCGATACCAGTCGGGATTTACGGGACTCCAAAAAATCTTCTTTCATCTTTTTTCCCTTTTCATAATGCGACCCGAAAGTCAATGTCCATCCCAACGAGTTACGTGGAATCGTGGGGGGATTGAGAGCTTGGAGAGAATACAAAATGGGGGATAGTTTCTTTCCCATTTACCTTCCATGAAACAAGGCGTTTTTGTTAGATTGCGCGTTTCCTTTTCCCTTGTGTCAGCTGAGAAGTACGTACGTGTCTCTGGTCCTGGACGCTTTATCGAATTGTTGTACGAGAGAAAAACAAAGACGATAAAATGAACACTATTCAATATTATTCAGCTTCATCTTAGGAAATTCCTCTCGGGGTCTTTGATACGACATCTTATGTCGCCTATTGCTATCGTCTATGGAACAACGTAGCGTAACAGCGTCAAAAGCATCTTGTATCTTGTATGTGTATATTTTTAACATCTTCAAATTGGTATCAGGGTTAGGGTTGATGCTTATGTGGGGAATGAGATCTGCTGAGATTGCGGGGCGGTTCTTCCATCCGCCAGAAGCTCTTAGAATCAGTCATCCATTACTATGTTTCTCCAACAAAACAGCTTGCTTGAAACATTATACCATCTATACCCTCTCACATAATCACAAAATAGCGGTGATATGCTCCTCACGGTGCTTCTATATCGATAACAGAAGCATAACCTCCACAACGACAGCTTGAACCCCGCTTACAGTAGCTGATAGCATACTCGCGATCGCTACATTCCACGTGGGAAGTACACTCCACTTCGACTTCACCTCTAGTCCTCGGACATACTTAGATTAAACATGGACGACATCCAAGAACCCAACGGCCCTACCCCCGAAGAGACTGCCCAGCGAGAACAAGAAGAGAAAGAGCGCAAGGCCAAGGAAGAGGCCGAACAGGCATTATTACCCTACGAATGGACACAAACCATCGGCGAAGCAGAAGTCTCAATCCCCGTGCCGGGTACTATCAAAGGGAGGGATTTGGATGTTGTTCTTACAAAGACGAAGATTAAGGTTGCTTTGAAGGGGCAGGCGCCGATCATCGAGGTAAGACCCTCACATCAACCTGGGCGATTGTAATGAAAGTACGTACTGACAAGAATAGGGCGACTTCCCCCACCCAATCCACGCAGACGACTCTACATGGATGCTCGAAACCATCCCCACAGGCAAACAAGTAACCATCCACCTCGACAAAGTCAACAAAATGGAATGGTGGCCACACATCGTGACCAGCGCACCCAAAATCGACGTCACAAAGATCACGCCCGAGAATTCGTCGCTGGGTGACTTGGATGGTGAGACGAGGGCGATGGTGGAGAAGATGATGTTTGATCAGAGGCAAAAGGAGATGGGGAAGCCGACGAGTGATGAGCAGAGGAAGATGGATTTGTTTAAGAAGTTTCAGGAGGAGCATCCAGGTTAGTTGCTATTCAACCACCCAGGAAGAGAGGAGGATGAATCCGGTATTTTCGGGGTTTGGCTGCTGACATGTTGCATCTAGAAATGGACTTTTCGAATGCAAAGATTGGTTGATTGAGTAGTTAATCATGGTTTCCGGAGTGTCACGGATCATTTATTTGTATGGATAGCGATGTTTTATATCATATGGTATGGAGTGAAGAATGAATACTACTACATTAACGTTCCATGCATGCAGCTCGCGATGCATCTCATGCTGTTAGATATTCCAATGAATGGGAACTTTTATATCAAGTGATATATTAGAAACTTTAATTACTGGCAGTTTGCAGGGAATCTACCGAACCATGCCCTAATTCGGAGGGATTCCGAGTGAAAGCTACCTAGGTAACCGCGGGGATGGTAGAGATCTACCACCTGACATCCAAAATTCCAGAAATCTCCTAATCATGAGCCCGTTCTTTATCCCGTACATAGACTTGACCATTTTCTATTTTCAGTGCATATTCCTGTCGTACGAGCGTTCATGTGGTTGACAGGATGTAACCATGGCGTGACTCGATGGCTTGCCCTAACTCCATTCATCTCGGACGCCTCTTCTTCTGTCGCTTCTTGTTTGTGTCGCCAAGTATCACTATAATCTGACGACAGAGATGAATTATTATCTAGGTATCAACAAGCTCCGAAAGAAAGGTACTTGTTTATCACTCCTCCAAACATTTCCAAGGTTGAATTGCACAGAGACATGCAACCGGTAGATGAGGAATCTGTGGATATATGTCATCTACTCAATGTCAACTCAGTGGGCCGAAACCAACAGAACAAGATAACATTTATTATACTTGAGGCTCGATTAAACTATTATTAGCCCTAGTTCCGCCCATTTTAGCCACAAATCTCGCTCCAATTCTCGAATTGCATGTTGGGGTTGCAATGTTACATCCTCCGCCAATCTATCCTGCGTCGCCAAGAATCATCATCACTTGACGAAAGGTCAATTGATGACTGTTAGTTCCTTTGCGGCCAATTTATGGTCTCCTCGAGCCTATGACCTACTCGAGGGATCGAGGGTTGGTCTGTGTGTTTCCAAAGCTCCATATGATTATGTTTCATACCTGAATATTCTCGGGCATAGATCCAATCGGATTTCTGCAATCGACCAGGCGATCATTTCGTCGACGGGAATATTGTTTATGAAAACCAACGTGAGCATATCACAGTTACATTGTTAGCAAGCCATGTTGGATTTGCCGACATGAATCGAACCGGACAATGGGGATGAGATGAGGGACATCGGACGAAAATGTCGTCTATATATGAGTGAGTCAGGCCCCTCGGGTCTCTTCTTCATGGGCCGCAGTCAATACCAGGGATCAATCCATCCTAGTTTGAGGGTCTTTGATCACGATGATGGTAAAGAGCTTTCTTCTCGCGGCGTTGTCCGCTGTGACTACCCTGGTTCAGGGACATCCGAGCCAGGAACGCTCCTTGACTGAGAGAGCGTCAACTGATAGACTTGTCTTTGCTCATTTCATGGTATGTCAACCTATATTGGAAAGAGTCTGTCTTACGAACAATAATGGCTGACAAGTGTAGATCGGCATCACCAGTGACCGCACCAGCTCAGCCGACTATGATGCCGACATGCAACGAGCCAAATCGTACGGCATCGATGCCTTTGCCCTCAACATCGGTGTAGACCCCTACACCGACCAACAACTCGGCTTCGCCTATGCGTCAGCCGCAAACAACGACATGAAAGTCTTCATCTCCTTCGACTTCAACTGGTGGCACACCAGCCAAGCCACCGCCATCGGGCAAAAGATTGCCCAATATGCAAGTCTACCCGCCCAGCTGAAGGTCGATGACAAAGTTTTTGTTTCTTCTTTTGCCGGAGACGGTGTTGATATAGCTGCTATGCGTTCGGCGGCTGGTACTGAACTGTTTTTTGCGCCTAATTTCCATCCTTCGTACGGTACGGATTTGTCGAATGTTGATGGATTGTTGAATTGGATGGCATGGCCGAATAATGGGAACAATAAGGCGCCGGATGCTACTGGAAATGTGACTGTGGAACAGGGTGATCAGCAATATGTTTCGGCTCTTGCTGGAAAGGCTTATATTGCTCGTAAGTATAGCCCATGTTATAATCCAGACTGATACTAAGGTGAATAGCTGCCTCGCCCTGGTTCTCAACTCACTTTGGCCCCGAGGTGTCCTACAGCAAGAACTGGGTCTTCCCATCTGATCTGCTATGGTACAACCGTTGGCAAGAGCTGTTGACACTAGGTCCTCGATTCATTGAGGTTGTCACCTGGAACGACTATGGCGAGTCTCATTATATCGGACCTCTTGAGTCTCCTCACACTGATGATGGAGCTTCTAAATGGGTTAATGATATGTAAGTTCCCCTTTTATCACTGGGTAACAACATATATACTGATACTTTGAAATAGGCCCCACGACGGCTGGCTAGACCTCGCCAAACCGTTCATTGCAGCCTTCAAAGCCGGCGCCACAACAGTCGATAGCTACATCACCAGCGACGAGCTCATCTACTGGTACAGGCCTACCCCCAAGGACGTCGACTGCGACGCAACAGATACCTGCATGGATCCCAACGCCAGCAACTCCAGCGGAAACTACTTCATTGGTCGCCCTAATGGATACCAGACCATGGAAGACTCCGTCTTTGTGGTTTCGTTGTTCACGGCCGCTGCTGAGATTACAGTGACTTCTGGCGGGAATTCGCAGACCTTCCAGGCTCCGGCTGGTGCGAATGCGTTCCAGGTTCCTATGGGAGTGGGTACGCAGACGTTCTCCGTGACTCGGAATGGGGCTACTGTATTCCAGGGAACGAGTTTGAAGCAGATTATTGATGGATGTGTTTGTGGGTTGTATAACTTTAATGCTTACGGTTCGTCTCCCTGTTCCCTTTGACATGCACTAAGCTAACCCCTTTTCTTTGGGATGGATAGTTGGAACCCTTCCAGCTGGATTCAGTGATCCTCTAGGCCCTGCCGGTCTCGCATCCCTCGTACAGGGTCTTCACGTCTCAACTTGTGCTGCAACTCCAAGTCTAGGAACTGCTCCCCCAGTAACCACAACGTCAGTCCCAGTGACAACCACCGGTGGCACCACCACAACGACTAGCACAAGCAGCACCAAGGCAACCAGCACAACCACAACAACACCCACAATAACAACTACATCCGCCACTAAGACGGCCACATCCACATCCACCACATCATCAACAAGCACCTCAACATCAGGCACAGTCTGCATCGCCGGCACCGGACCAGGAAACTATGTCGGTCTCTGCAGTTTCTGCTGCAACTACGGCTACTGTCCACCAGGACCATGTACTTGTACCGCCTACGGTGCACCTGTACCCACGCCACCAGTAACAGGTACCGTTGGTCTGCCGTTGTCGAATGAGGATGATTCGTATTTGGGCTTGTGTAGTTTTGCTTGTAATCATGGTTATTGTCCAAGTACGGCTTGTAGGGTTGCTTAGGTTTGTAGGTTGTCATCTCTCGGGTTATCTGCTTGATATGGATGGATTGAGTACTGGTTGATTGAGAAAAAAGGCAAGATTGAGGTAGTGGCAAACGTCTTGATAGCTGAAACAGGCATTTAAAAAATCAGGGTTGTCTCTCATGTCATCCTGGAGATATCAGGAGCAATCTCATACGGTACAACAATTCTGTATATTGTGTGCGTGCTATATACTAGTTAGAATTCCCCCATCCTTCTTTCCTGGACGATAGTCGTTATAATATTATCATATCGAGTAATTATTGATACGGACCGTAGAGAAACCGGCACATACCTACCTTTTTTCTCCCTCCTTTTTGTTGAAGTGGAAATTTGTGTGGGAGGAAAGTAAGATTGTATTGATTCGCTTGCCTATCCAAAATCTGTGGGAAATTTTGGCTAATTATACTTGAGCTGAGCTCAGGGGTACTTTCCATCCTAATAATTAAAACCTCATGAAACTTCAATATGAATTAGTCCGTCAAAGCAATATGAAACCATACAAAGCTGCCTTTATATACGTACCCTATTCTGTATAAAGGGGCGAAAACGCTTGTTGGCGAAACGGCACAATTATTTATGCCAAAGGTTTTTTTCGTATTCGTCAAACATCTCTTTCAACCCTTCGGTACGCGCCTTTAGTATGTAGCTCCAAGTTCTCTTTGACGCTTGGGTGGGAAGCATTAGCTTGGTAGCCCAGTAATTTAAAAATGCTGTATGCTGCACCCCTTGCCTTATCGCCTTTGAAATCATGTAACTCTTTCTCGATCCTCGTGACAAGTAGACCCAGAGCAGTGGACCCAGATGAGTCCTCAGCATCGACTGTAGCTCCCTCTGAACAAAGAAAATCTATATTGGTATCCATCCCACGCCAATTCTTGCTTTTGGTCGCAACATGTAATGGTGTCTCGCCTTCATTATTCGTAAGTTTGATATTTTCCCCGAGATCAATCAAACATCGCACCGTGCTCCAGTTACCGATGTATAGTGCCATATGCAATTCAGTATCACCATCCGAATTCTGCCTATCGAAATTCAGCCCGCCCTTTAATAGAGTATCGATTATTTTCGACGAATTTGGATGAGGTCCGCCGGTATGGTTCGTCCGGGCCAAGACAAGTGGACTGCAGTGTTTCATGTAGAATTCAGGAAGGGGAGAAGCACCGCTGTCAAGAAGTCTTTGAACCCATGATGGTCTGGCATGGTAGCAGGCTAACTGCAGAGCATAGTTCAATTCATCGATACTGAGCTTTTCATGATGAAGTATGTGAAGGAAAACCGGTTGAAGGTCAAAAGTCACCACTGAGAATATCTCCTGGCGTCTTATATCAGAGGGTAAATCGCTATCAAGTGGTGGTCTCAAAAGTTCGTAGAAGGGGCCGCCCCATGCCATACAGAACCTCTTCCAGGTTTTAACGCAGCAGATTCTTGCATCTGGTATGGATCTTTCGGCCGCTTGAGCACTTTGGCGTCTATAATGGTTGGCCCAATTCTTAACCGCATAATAGACATCAAATTCGCGTAGCGACTCCGACAGCTTGTGATCCCAATGTCACTTGCCACTGCTTGTCCTCGCGGGATTTGGCAAGAGCGGAAACGATGTCTTGAATTGACTCAGGACTTGACAAAAGATCAGAAGTGTTTGAATCTATACAGAGGACTTTCCGGCCGTAGTCTTTAACTAGTTCCGGATCTTGATTCTTGAGCTCATTGTAGGCAAGTTTCCAAAGATCCTCGTTATCATCGCTATCCGCGTTGATTATCGGCTTAAGGTTAGTGTCAGATACCCCGAGAGTTTGCGGGCTTGTGGTAGATATTTTGCTTTTCCCCCATGAGAGCCTTTCCCGGATCAGCTTCATAACTGGCTTCACTGGGTCTGTCATGAAGATAAACTTTGTTGAGTATTATCGACTTGGAGCCTTCCTGAGCGAACTTTTTGGAAATTGGGAAGAGACTGATAAATAGGAGCCGAGATGGGTCTGTTGTACGAACAACACCTTTCGTTGCATCTATGTGCTACAGTAAATGCGCGTTGCCGACAAATTCCCTCAAATTCAAATCGCCATGACTGATTCTATGGCTCTGCGTGATGTATCCTATTATTTTGTGCCAGTCACCGTGAAAAATCCTTCAGCCTGGCCTTGTATGACCGGGACTCCCAAATGTTCCAGGTTCAAAGAGGATAGATCTCACAGTATTTCCGATCATTGTAACACGTGATGGAGAGTCGCCAATGTTAGTAAGATCTCGTACACGTAGGTGTTGGGTAAACGGCTGGTGTCAAGCCTGTTCGGAAGATCCGAGTATGATAAAGAAATGGGTATTTCATAGCATATAGTACATATAATATATAGCCACAGAACTGGCCTACTCTGCTTTCAGGAAAGCCAGGAGTGGTCATTGCCTCAGACGGAGATGATAGGTGTCCAAAACCTCTTCGGACAACTCACTCGGGGAGCCTACCATAACATCCTCTCCTTTGCCCGACTTTGGGAATGCAATAACATCACGGACGGATTCCTTGCCTAGCATGATGGCAATCAATCTATCAAATCCAAGTGCGATGCCTGCATGAGGTGGGCATCCGGCTTTGAGTGCTTCTAGTAGATGCGAGAACTCGGTTAGGCGTGAAGCTGGCATTTTGAGAATATCTCTAAAGACAATCTCCTGCACACGAGCGTCATGAATTCGTCGGCTGCCTCCGCCCAATTCGACGCCGTTGACTACTAGGTCGTAATGGTCGGCTACTACTGCAGCAGGGTCGGTTACCATTAGATCAACATCAGCGGCTGATTTAGGTGCAGTGAAAGGATGGTGTGTAGATGCGAGGCCAGCTGTGCCACCTTGGCCCGGTTCGTTTTCATCAATTGGCGAGAACAGTGGAAAGTCCACAACCCATAAGAAATTGAAACCTTTCGGTGCCTCTTTCACACCTGCTTTGACAGCTTCAGAATGAAGAGCTTTCCGAAGGTCTCCTAAGGGCGTTGATCCTCCTGAGAAAGGAGCATTTTTTCGCGCCTGCAAAACGATAAGGTCGCCATGGTCCGGTTCTAAAAGCTCTTCCACTTGCTCTGCGGCCGCAAAGCCAAAAGGCATCAGACCACGGAGGGGTTTCTTGGCGTCGTATACGAATATTCCCGGACCACCATCTGGATTTTTGTTGAATTCTGCCCCGGCAGGGGAGTCAAGGAAGCGGGTGACGACCTCTAAAGTTTTAGCTGGATCATTGTCTTCACTCTCTAGCTTAAAAGCTTCGACGATGGGATTTGTAAGAGGTGTGATCTTCTGCACGAGATCTACTGGCAGCATGTAGTCGAGTCTGACAATCTCCATTCCCAGACGGGTGTCAGGTTTATCGGAGCCGAACCGACCCATTGCTTCCTGGTAGGGCATTCTCATGAATGGTTCTGTGCCGAGATCAATACTGAGTAGACTTGACCATAGCTTCCGGATCACCTTTTCGATGGGCCTCATGACCTCTTCGCCTGTGGCGAATGACATTTCTAAATCGAGCTAATTGTCAATGTTAGCTTTTGTCTTTGGCTCAGAATAGAGATAAAACGTACTTGAGTAAACTCCGGCTGTCTATCAGCCCTCAAATCCTCATCCCTGAAACACCGCGCGAATTGATAATATCGAGGTATACCGCTTGCCATGAGGATCTGTTTGTACTGCTGAGGACTTTGGGGCAGAGCATACGCCAAGCCTTTGCGGCGAGTGGGAACTATAAACTCCCGTGCACCTTCAGGCGTAGACTTGAACAACAATGGCGTCTCTATCTCTATAAACGGTAGAGGCATATTTTCAAGCTCATCTCTGCAAACTTTGCGGGCTTCTGAGCGAAATCTGAGGGCTTCCCGAAGGCCTCGATCTGACCGTAACTGTAAATGTCTTTGTTCCGCCGGGAATACAGTCTCGGCCGTCATGATTATATCCTTGGAGAACTCATTCAAGAGCCAAATATCCGACAGGCTGATTTCAAGACTATCGATCTTCTCGACATTTGGACCTTCGCGTTCCCCCTCGCCACTGCCTTTTTTCGCTTGAACTGTTCCACGTATCGCAACAGGGGTATTGCTTGAAAGAGATTTCAATTGTTGATGAACGTCATTTTTTGCAGAAGAAATGATCTGAATATTTTGTCTCATCGTGGGATCCGTTAATCTAACAAATGATAGCTTCTTCGATATGTCGGCTCGGTTTCCCAAGTATCCATGAAGAACAACCGTGTCTCCGGGGCTGGCATTTTGCAACAAGGATGAAAAAGTATGCGTTGCTTTTGGAAATTCGACTACAGAGACCATTATTAGTATCATTCAATTTGAAATGTTTTTCGATGTTAGGGTCTCCTAACCAGCATTCTTATAACGCTCAAGTGGAGTGGTAATGTCCCCGATTTCCGGAGTCTGCTGTAAAGGTTTCAACGGCTCATGGTGATTGTTCCTTCGCCCGACTAGAGGTAGGACTGGTTGTGGGCGACCGAGACCTCTTTGACGAGCAAATTTCCATATCTCAAGGTAGCTTTGCCGAGATGAGGTTCGCAAAGCATGTGAGCTTCGGCGAACAGAAACCGCGAGCATCGCGGGGAATATATGAAGAGATCTCAGACAATGTTTAAAAGAAGGGAAATAAAAACAAGAGATCAACCTGTGACACACGACGTACTATATACAAGACCAATTGACTGTTCAATTGCGAGGTACAAGAAATCGGAAGGTGCTCTCTGGAGGAAATCATGCGAGTAATTTCTTAGCTCCTGCCCCAATTCGCACTAGCGCCTATTCTCCGCGCTAACTATAAAAGTTTCCCACCAGTCGCAATTCTTTCTTCCTTTTTCCATCCTTCCAAGTTTTGAACAGGTGAGCCACACACTTCCAATTCCCACCTAGACTTTTCAAATAAGCTAATTTTTCTTCCTTAATTAGATGATGAAAGCCTAGTGTGTTCTATTTGATTATCTCGTCCTCTTCACTGGGCTGTTGATTCTCTTCCTTTGGGAGCTTAAGGATCGCAGAACGGAAGAGGATGGGAAAGTGAAATAGGCGTTCGGCACAACCAACCTTGTTAATCAACGGACGCGATGAAGGCATCTCTGATCCATACAATCATTACTTGGTGGTGTCGTGTCGGGAATTGTGTGGTGGTTGATGAATGATTGGACGGGCTTCATTTCAAAATGGTTGTGATGAAGAACGCTTTGAATTGGCGAGAACTACGTTCAATGCTGGACTAACTCGGAACAGGATCTGTATTGACTGTGTCAGGGACACATACAAGGTACGTTCCAACTCTTCTTTTCTCTTCCCTGAATCTTAGGATGAAATATTTCGGATGTAAATCACAGACCTGTTCTGAAAGCGCAAAGCCGTGTGGATATTTTCCGTTGCCTTCCTTCTGATCTTGATTCAATCTCTCTCGATTTGCAAAGACTCCTTTGTGGTATGTATTGCTAATACACGTAACAGGTTTGTATCTTTTATGTACCCGACCATCGTCGTTGTCGCCCCGTCAGAACTGCAGTCCCACGAATCATGAAGGGGATATGTTCAATGGCTTTCGTTATCTTAGTTATAGTTCGATTATGAATGATACTCATGCTAATAAATTACCAATGTCCCCTCAACATCGAGATTATAGTCGACCTGTCCAAGAGTAATATCAAAAGTCTTTCAAAACATCAGTATCCTTCTATGTACGATGTAGTATGTACTGTACTGCCATCTTGATGAAGAAAATCTACGTAGGCCCGTAAGAAAATTCAAAATTGATGCTCCAATAGGCGCTAACCATATCTGGCATAGCGTGCATGTTATTTAGTCTGACTCCAGAAATTACTTGTTCCTCCGGAGCTCGACTTAGGGTGACCGACGGATTGCGCATCAAGCTCAACACCCTCTCGTTTTCTTTTTCTGTTGGCATCTGAGCCTTGAGAAGGCCAGAATTGATTCACCATGAGACGAGCGACTACCCGCCGAGTGCATCTTCTCCAAGATGTTGCAGTCACACGACGTTCGAGCTCGATTTGCACATGCGCCGGACAACAATCACTCCGCACCTTGTCACAGAGACCAGGAGTCATTGCCTCATCCAATGTCGAGTCGGTAATTTCACAACGACGAGGTATAACGCAGCACAACATACGCCGTATGAAGGAGGCTGAGGAGCAATGGCAAGGGTTTGCGGAGGAAATTAGGGCGGGAAAACGGAAGGCTTTCCTCGACCATCTTGAAGAGCGCGGACTTGTGAACCAGGTTGTAGGGTCAGTATTCCACTTGATCGAGTCTTGGAAAACGATTCCCAGTACTCAGCATTTGGTACCGTGAGCGATTGGTGGCTAACTTTGTTTTGGAAACCTAGTGAACGGGAAATTCTCGATAAAGTCTTCACGAATAAAAGAACGGGTCTATACACTGGTGTCGACCCGACAGCACCGTCTCTACATGTTGGCCATATGCTTCCGATTATGGTTCTGGCGTGGGCCTTCAATTGGGGTTATCCCGTTCACTTTCTAGTACGTCTACAACAGTTTCTGTTTATCACCAGCTGTGGCTAACTCAGTCATACAGTTAGGAGGCGCGACAGCAAAATTCGGTGATCCTACAGGCAGACTTGGGCCTCGAGTCCAGGAACATCGAAGTGTCCGAGTAGCGAACATGGCCGCCATGCACATGCAACTGAAAAGAATTAGCGCCAGCATTGAGGATTACGGTCGGCGTTATGGCTATACAAAGGAATGGGTGTGGAAAAGAGCTCTTACGAACAATAATGTCTGGTGGAACAAGACGCCTTTCGTCGAAGTGCTGCGAGATTTGGGTATGTACATGAGGCTGGGTCCTATGTTAGGACGAGACACGTACGTAACGGCTTTTGAGATCACCTTGTACATGGCCAAAAAAACTTACTTCACTGATAGGGTCAAAACTCGCTTGGAGGGTAGCGGCATGTCATTTGCGGAGTTCTCCTACCCCCTTATGCAGGCATGGGATTGGTGGGTGTTATTCAAAAAAGGTGTCCAGGTTCAGGTTGGAGGTGCCGATCAATTCGGCAATATTCTTTTTGGCATGGACGCTGTGAAACACGTGGCCAAGAATACCGCTATAGATATTGACCGAAGGCCAGTTGAAGAGGATGTGGACAAGCCGGTTGGACTTACCACTCCCCTCTTGACTACTGCCTCGGGTGAGAAGCTTGGAAAATCTGCTGGAAATGCTGTGTGGTTGGACAAGGATATGACCTCAACTTTTGAGTTGTATCAGGTACGCAATCCCTATCAATGCGGTATGTTCTAGCTAACGATTGATAATAGTACTTTGTACGAACGCCAGATGACCAAGTGGAAAAGTATCTCAAGATGTTCACTTTCTTGCCTCTCGAAAAAATCGCTGAGATCATGGCAGTGTCGTCACAAGATCCTTCGAAGCGAATCGCACAGCATGCACTCGCCAAGGAGTTTGTTGACCTTGTCCACGGCCCAACAGAGGCGGAGGCCGCAGCGACGCAACACCGACAGCTGTTCCGATCTCGTTCATCCACCTCGGAGCCAACCCCGCCACCAACACAACCTCCCAATATACCTGCAAACTTGGCTAGTAACCCTCAATATAGCTTTATGAACAGAGCTGCAGGAAACCCATATGCCAAGCCATTGAACTACAAGAACATGGAAAGTAACCGTGTTCTTCTTCCTAGATCCCTTGTGCTTGAACAGCCTCTGGGCAAAGTTCTCTACAATGCTGGTCTGGTCTCGTCTAATAGTGAAGGCCACCGTCTCATCGTTGGCCGGGGAGTGTCCATTGGCAGCCGACCAGGAGACTCGGGCCCGATGTCAGACGCATTGGAATTCACTCCTATCAAGACCTGGGTTCCAGCGAAGACACCTAATTTCCTGATTGACGGCAACCTTTTGATCGTCAAGATCGGAAAGTGGAAGCTCAAGTTGATTGAGCTTATTGATGACAAAGAGTTTGAGAAACAGGGCTTGAACGTTCCAGGGTGGGCAGAGTTCAAGGAGAAAAAGGCCGCAGGTGAAATCAACACTGTCAACACGATAGAGGAAATGCCGGAGACCCCTTTCAAACTCAGGAAGTATCATGATAATAGCGCGGACAGGAAGTCGAAATGAGGGCCGAATCCCGGGCGGGCGCTTGTGTATAAGATAGATTTTGTATTATTAGATGGGTCTCGATGTCGGTGAACATGTATGATATAGGTGATACTGTACATATAAAAGTAATACCCTCTCCCATTCTTCTGTAGTCTTTAGAAATTAAGAAAATATGTGTAACTAGATATCTACATACTAGTCATTCTCAGGAGAAGTTCAGGGCTGGCTGATAAGGGAGACCGCAATCGGCGCACTGTGATTGGGCGGAAGCGCGCTGCCAAAATCACTCAACGCGTTGGACGCGTTGATTAACTAATGAGCTCCTTCCTTACTTGCACTCCTTACCCTGACCACTCCACACCTCCGACTTATGCCTATGTTCTTGAGAGTATCAACTGCCATGCTATTCCTGTGATTCTATCAATTGTTCATCGATACAGTCATCCGGTGACTGATTCGGTCCTCAACATTCGACAATGGCCAAAGGAAGCGGTGTCGCATCCTCACCTCCCGCATCAACACCTGCCCTGAAGCGCTCAACTTCTAGCACGCAGAACATGAAGAACCAGCGATCAATCTTGGGATTCTTTCAGAAATCTTCTCCGGCGACTCCCTCGACGGCACCGCGTAAAGCACCACCACCGGCAGAGCCTGCGTCATCTCCAGCGCAACGCGCCGCCGATACTAAGTCGTCTATTAAGAAGAAGCCTGCCCCGAACTTGACGCCGGTGCCGAGTAGTGATGCGATTGAGCCGGATGAAGATGATGCTGCTACACCGAAGGTGCGTTTTTAATGATGAAAATGTGCGTGGGGATCAATTTTGACGGATGATGGATGTACAGGCTGGCAAAAATGCACACGAAGATCAATCCTTAACTCCTTCGAGGAGGGTATGTTCTGTCTCGTCTCTTACCGTAACAAGTACTTACGAATGAATAGGCGAAGAAAATAATCAACTACATGGAATCCGACAGCGAAGGAGTGGATGATGATGAGGAGATATTCAAACCTCAACCGTCTCGAAAGAGACGCAGGCCCGCCATTGAAAGCGAAGATGAATTTCAGGATGATGGAAAAGATGCCCCTGTGTCTGACGATGGTATGAAACCTACTCTTCTTCAAGTTACGTGGCTGACTGTGCAGAAATGGATGACTTTGTCGTCGCCGATGAATCGGAAGATGATGCTCGCCCGAACAAAAAGAGGAAGAAAGCCTCTGCGAAACCTGCGCAACGCAGTAAAGCTTCTCCCGACGAGCCTGTTCGCCCAGCAGATGCAGACCTCGATTTGGACATTCCAGAAGCGTCGGCAGGGGGTACCGCACAGAAATGGACTTTTGATCCAGAAAATACAGAGCCCCGTCAAGAACGACAACAACGACAACCTTCTTCAAGCGGAACTAAGCGCAAAGAAAAGGCACATGAGACCGAGCCGGAGAAGAGATATCCGTGGTTGGCTAATATCATGGACATGGACAAGAACCCACCTGGCCATCCTGACTACGACCCTCGTAACATCTACATTCCACCTTTAGCGTGGAGTAAATTCTCACCTTTTGAGAAGCAGTACTGGGAGATTAAACAGAAATTCTGGGACACTATCGTCTTTTTCAAGAAGGGCAAGTTTTATGAGCTCTACGAGAATGATGCAACTATCGGCCATCAGCTGTTCGATCTGAAACTCACCGATCGAGTCAACATGCGTATGGTTGGCGTACCTGAGATGAGTCTAGACCACTGGGCAAACCAATTCGTGGCCAAAGGTTACAAGATCGCACGTGTTGACCAATCAGAGTCTGCATTGGGTAAAGAGATGCGTGAGCGTGACGATAAAAAGGCCAAAGGTGGCAAGGAAGACAAGATCATCAAGCGAGAACTATCGTGTGTTCTTACTGCTGGAACACTGGTTGAAGGCTCCATGCTTCAAGATGACATGTCAACATACTGTGTTGCCATCAAAGAAATTATTCTTGATGGACTACCGGCTTTTGGGCTTGCATTCGTCGATACTGCCACTGGCCAATTCTACTTGTCGGAGTTCAAGGATGATGCCGACATGACCAAATTCGAAACGTTTGTCGCCCAGACGCGACCTCAGGAGTTGTTGTTGGAGAAATCTGCTGTCAGCCAGAAAGCAATGCGTATTTTGAAGAATAACACTGGCCCAACAACTCTTTGGAACCATCTCAAACCAGGAAAAGAGTTCTGGGAAGCCGATATCGCGGTGCGAGAATTGGACGCTTCGGACTACTTTGTTTCTGCAGACAGTGACAATATTGATGCCTGGCCTCAAGTTCTACGTGAAGCTCGTGAGAAAGAAAATGCCATGTCGGCATTTGGTGCATTGATTCAGTATCTCAGGGTGCTTAAGCTTGATCGTGATCTGATTTCCATTGGTAACTTTACGTGGTACGATCCCATTCGCAAGGCTACGAGTTTGGTTCTAGATGGCCAGACTTTGATCAATCTGGAGATATTTGCAAATTCATTCGATGGTGGTTCAGAAGGGACCTTGTTCCAGCTCCTCAACCGCTGCATTACTCCGTTCGGCAAGCGCATGTTCAAGCAATGGGTTTGCCATCCGTTGATGGATATCGATAAGATCAATGCTCGATTTGATGCGGTCGATGCTTTGAATGCTGACTCGACTATTCGTGACCAATTCTCATCGCAACTGACCAAAATGCCAGATTTGGAACGACTCATTTCTCGTATCCACGCTGGTGCTTGCAAGGCGCAGGATTTTCTACGTGTTCTGGAAGGTTTCGAGCAGATCGAATATACTATGAGCTTGCTAAAAGACCTCGGATCTGGAGAAGGACTTATTGGCAAACTCGTCTCATCTATGCCCGATTTGGGGTCACCACTTGAGTACTGGAAGACCGCCTTTGATCGACTGAAAGCCAAGGAGAACGGCATCCTCGTTCCTGAACAAGGCATCGAAGAAGATTTTGATGCTTCTCAAGCAACTATTGAGCAGATACATCGTGATCTAGAAAATCTCTTAAAGAAGGCTCGCCGTGATCTGGGATCAACCGCCATTTGCTACAGAGATAACGGCAAGGAAATCTACCAACTTGAGGTACCAATCAAGGTCAAAAATGTTCCCAAGACTTGGGATCAGATGTCGGCAACGAAACAAGTAAAGCGTTACTATTTCCCTGAGCTTCGAGCCCTAATCCGCAAACTTCAGGAGGCACAAGAAACCCACAGTCAGATCGTGAAGGAAGTCGCTGGTCGATTTTACGCACGTTTTGATGAGAACTACGAGACTTGGTTGAAGTCGACCAGAATTGTTGCACAATTGGACTGTCTGATTAGTCTGGCCAAGGCTTCGTCGTCTCTTGGACAACCAAGCTGCAGACCGGAGTTTGTGTATAGTGATCGAAGTGTGCTTGAGTTTGAAGAGCTCCGACATCCGTGTATGTTGAATGTGGCGGACTTTATTCCCAACGACGTGCAGCTCGGAGGTGATAGGGCTAGTATCAATTTGTTGACTGGCGCAAATGCAGCTGGTAAATCGACAATTCTTCGCATGGTATGTTGTCCTCATCATTATTTCTTTGGTTCCTGCTGACAATGGTAGACCTGTGTTGCGGTCATTATGGCTCAGATTGGCTGTTACATACCATGCCAAAGCGCTCGTCTCACCCCTGTCGACCGAATCATGTCTCGACTTGGTGCAAACGACAACATTTTTGCAGCCCAATCAACTTTCTTCGTTGAGTTGTCGGAAACAAAAAAGATTCTTTCTGAGGCAACGCCTAAATCTCTGGTGATTCTTGACGAGCTTGGTCGTGGTACCAGCTCTTACGACGGTGTAGCCGTCGCACAGGCCGTGTTGCATCACATTGCCACACACGTTGGAGCCCTCGGCTTCTTCGCAACCCATTACCATTCCCTTGCAGCGGAATTCGAGAACCACCCCGAAATCTCCCCAAAACGAATGCGCATCCACGTCGACGACGAAGAGCGACGAGTCACATTCCTTTACAAACTCGAAGATGGCGTCGCTGAGGGCAGTTTCGGCATGCACTGTGCCTCGATGTGCGGTATCCCCAACAAAGTGATTGAGAATGCAGAGCACGCAGCCAAGCAATGGGAGCACACGAGCCGATTGACAGAGAGTCTTGAGCGTCGTAAGGGCGGCGGTCTTGTCGGGCTCGGATGGTGGAGTGATGTCGCCTGGATGCTCCGTGAGGGCGACAATGTCGATGTATCCGATCGAGGACTGGAGATTCTTCGCAGAGCTATTGAAACATTGTAACCAACTATACCATTTTAGATTTTCGGATTCTTTTTATCTGGAACTTTGCGGAATTGATCGGTTATTATATGGGTGAAATTGTCACGTTTGATTTCGGTGTTTTGTTCAGATATATCTGTCTGCCTTGTCCTTTGACATTCGATGCATGTATATAATCCATAGATTTAGGAATCTATCTTTTATCACTAACTACCTATTCGTCGCTTGAGTCTTCAACGGAGGGATACCCCTGCACAACTACGACAGGGAACATACACAGCCAAGTCCTACACAAACAACCCTTCTACTCTCCCACCCCCTCCCTGAACAAAACTAAAAAGAAATCAATCACCAATCTGATTAAAGCTACCTAAGCTACCCTAAGCAATTCCCCCAATTGAACCATCATCATGAAAATCGTAGAACCAAACGAAAAAGAAAAAAAAAAGAAAAAAGAAAACTGTGCAACCCCCAATCCAGCCTCATTGTCATTGCTCAAACCATTTCCAACTTGAAGAAAGGGATCAAGTGCTGCGGAGTTCCTTGGATGGATGGTTCAGTGCAAAATTGAGTTGCGATTCATGCCTTTTTTCTGTGGATTTTCGGTATACTGCAGCTCAACTATTGAAGTCGAGGGACGGAAATTAATGGATTTGAGAATTGGGGAGTTTTTCCGGGGTATGGCCATCGAGATGCGAAATCTAAGTATCAGACGTGTTAGGAAATAAGCTTGATACAAACATGCAACAAGAATGCAACGGGACTTACCAATTGCAAGAACCAACCCAGCGATTCCCAAAGTGTCAACCCTGTATTCAGGCGAATTACTCCATCTTAATAGCAGGCTCGAAAAGAGGCTCGTCCTTCAAGAAATCGTCATCATTTGCGGCGTTGATGGAGATGAAGGATCTAATAAATCGACGGTGTTAGGAATGAGCTTATATGGAAAACTTCTCTGAAAAAGCAAAAGGGACAACTCACGAGATAGGCTGCTTCGCAGCAGGAGCTTTCTTGGGCTTTTTGGTAGGAGTTTCCATCATCATGGCGCCCGCTTCATACAAATTCTCAGCGCCAGGAGTAAAAGGAGTCTGGCCCCCGGCAGAAGGTGTAACATCCTGTTCCTCGACAGCACCGGCAACATCCTTGCGCTTCTTGCCGCTAGTAGCAGCACGGCTTCTAGGAGTTTTGGGGGTCTTCGCCTTTCCAGAGGGAGTCACGGGGTCATTGTTGCCTGCGACTTCGGGGCCAGATGAGGCAGAAGAAGAGCCTGCCACGGCAGCGTCGCCATCGACAGGCCAGGCTTCGGTGAGTTTGCGGAGGGCCTTGCGGTACATCACCTGCGCTGAACCTTTGGTGTAACCGCCGTATTTGGCGATTTGCTCGTAGTCCGGCTGCAAATAGAAAAAAAAAAAATGTGAGTTAGGGAGTCATAGGGATTGAAATGATGAGAATGGAGATTTTGGTGGTGGTGATGGCAATGGCTTACCTTGCCTCCTTCGGAGAAGCGACATCCCAAGGCGATCAATTTGAGTTCGGACTGGGACATGTTGAGAACGTTTTCACCTTTGTCGCCGGCCATTTTTGCGTTGCGAGATGAAGGTTTCTGTGGGGTTCAGAGGGTTAGTTTTTGACGCGTGTCACGGGGTTGAAACAGTGGTTTGTATGGTAGAACTGAAATGGTGGAAGAGAGAACATACCTTGAAACAGTTGAAAGTTGAATTGAAAGTGGATTTGTGAGAGGTGGAAGAGTAGTCGAGGATCTGAAGAGTTGAGCCTGTTAGCTAGAGCCAAACGCGTCTCGAGATGAAAAAGTAGTCCAAGACTGAGAGAAAACAGGCTGAACCAGAGACAAGAGAAAAGATAAAAAGGAAAAGAGAAAACGAGGGGAGAGGAAGACTTACTTCGATTTAAAAAGAGGTCAGTTTTTGAAATATCCTGAGCAGGAGAGAAGAATCGATGGAAAGGACCGTCGAAAATGGGGGAGATGGTGAGGGAAGAAGAAGAGACAAAGAGGCGTTTGTTGTGAGAAGAGAGGAATCACCCCACCAGGGCGCGGCACAAACAAGATGACGATAGCAAGGTCACCAGATAGGACGAGGCCTGGCTGGTAGCACGTGAAAGTTACTCTCAGTGTTGTGTGAAAGGTGAGGGATAGGGCAAGGGCTCAGGGCGCTAAGGGTTGTTTGCTTCACCTCACTTGGAGTGCTACGTCACTGCAGGTAGCAAAGAAGTTGTTTGAACGAGTTTGAGGCAGTTGGCATGGAATTGTAAGGTTGTAGAAACAGAGTTGTTGTCTCGTGAGATTGTGACAAGGAGTCTTTCCTGCTCGTGGACTTCGTGTTGCCACTTTGTAGAATGTTTGTTTCGAGTACGACGGCTCATTCAATGGCCTCTGTCACAAGTTGGTTTGAAGTTCTAGGGATATTCGCTAACAGAAAGCAGCAACAATGAGGTAGAGATATCATTCCTCTCCGCCCCTATTGCATCTTTTATACAATCACCACGACGTAACACTCTAAAGAAGATGGTTTCCCATTCTGGAGAGGTATCAACTAATGTACACATACAATACATATCAGAACAGAGCACAAAATCACTTAGCCCTTTGACTCCGTATCCGCGTATAAATATGATCCCACAATTCCGGATAAAACTTCGGCGTCGAACGCGCATTCTTACTCGTAGGCGACGCATAGAACTGTTTCAACGTCGCCCAACCCAGCGAATACGTATTTCTGAAGGAGACAGGCCGCAGGGTCGCTTTATCAGGTACGAGATCTGATATACGCACTTCTGTTGTGCGCGGAATGGTGGTGATTTTCATCGTTCGGATTGATAGAGTAGCCGTCGAGGGGAGACTTTTGACGTATTCCAGCGCTGCTTCGCGCGATTTGCGTGCAAAGACCGGCAGATGGATGTAGATGTTGTTCACGAAGGGGGCTGTCGTGTACCCGACGAATATGAGTGGGAGCGCGCCGCCGATGACAACTACGTCGGTCAGTATAAGTCTATAGATTTCAAAATTAAAGGTCGGCATACTTAGCGGTGCAAGATAGGAAGGAAATTCATCAGCGAAAAAGGCCGGTGCAATAATCATGGAAGAAACGCCTGCGACGAATATAGTTGCTGTACGCAGCATGCCGAGGAAGACTATCCTCCCTGTTCCAGCATGATATATGAGGACATTTTCCGGCGCAGCTATCGCTAGTCAGCTTCTACATAATACTGCAGGAATTATATGCAACACACCCTTTTGAGCAGTCGGTTTCCAGGTCTGGGATGGAGAATATTTGACTGTTGGCTTTGCCGCTACGGCTTTGACGGGTTTCTTCGGCGCAAGATTGGCTTTGGTAGCAGGTTGTTTGGGAGGCACCGCTTTGGTAGGAATTGGTTTTGCAGGAGATGGAGATGGTTTCTTGGTTGTAGAATAGCTGCGCAGACCGAATTTACTCCGGATATTGTGTCGAACAGCGCATCGTGGAACCGGAGGTGAGAGTACGACACAGCGGAGCTGCGAGACGAGTGATTGAGGAGTTCTCATGCTGGGTACCGATGCAATTGGTGATTTGTATATTTTTTGAAGCGATTGATGTCGTCAAAATAAAAGATTGGAGAAGGTTGGCGGCGGGAGCGAATCGGAGTGCGAGGACAATCTCTCGGGGAGCCGACGGTCTTGGCGCTTGATCTCCCTGTTGGACAGATGACAACTATCATCTTCGTCGGCCGGCCTGAATAATTATAATCGTTCATAATGTGCTAGTTTCAAGGTTGTTTGTTTCCGTTTCTGTTGTTTCACAGCGAAATCATTCCATATACATCATGGGGATAGTGTGCGGCCATTCGACATGGCATCGCCTTATCTCGCTCCTATACCTGGTCCAATTCGCCCTAGCATACCAACAACTATCAGAGGAAACCCTCAAAATCCTCCCTCGGCCAGGAAACGACTTTGACATCCACGACGGAAAACTCCTAGCCCCTATCCTCCGAACCCGCGTACCAGGAACGCCCGGCTCGACCGCCGTCCTGAACCATTTCAACGACTTCTTCAAAACAACCCTACCAGACTGGACAATCGAGTTCCAAAACTCAACATCCAAAACGCCCGTGAGCGGAAACAAAGAAGTCCCCTTCGTCAATTTTATAGCTTCACGAGATCCGCCGTGGGCATCGAAGGGAGATGTGGGGAGATTGACCCTTGTTGCGCATTATGATAGTAAATACACGCCAGAAGGGTTTATTGGGGCTATTGATAGCGCGGCGCCGTGCGCGATGATTATGCATGCTGTGCGGAGCATAGATGCGGCTTTGACGCGGAAATGGAAGGACATGGAAGCACAAGGTGATGCGCTGGACGCCGGGCTGGATGCATATACGGGAATTCAGGTACTTTTCCTAGACGGAGAGGAGGCTTTTCAGACTTGGACAAACTCAGACTCGTTATATGGGGCGCGATCACTTGCAGAGACATGGGGCGAAACATCCCATTCGCCCATGTCGATATTTCGGACGCCGTTGTCTTCTATATCGCTGTTTATGCTTCTGGATTTACTAGGGTCGAAGAATCCTTTGATTCAGTCCTATTTTCCGACTACGCACTGGGCATATCAGAGTCTGGCGGACTTGGAAGAACGACTGAGGAAATTGAAGCAGTTCAAGTCATCACCCAACTATGACTCGGAGACTGGACAGACAGTAGACGAACCACAATGGTTAGCCGACGCCGAAAAGGGCGAACACCTTATCAAGGCTTGGACCACGATACAGGACGATCACATCCCATTTCTGCGCCGAGGAGTGGATATTCTTCATATTATCGATACGCCTGACAGGACGGGATTTCCTCCAGTTTGGCACACTCTCAACGATGACGGCGAACATCTCGATCTCCCGACTGTCGAAGACTGGAGTATTCTTGTCACGGCGTTTGCGGCGGAATGGATGGAACTGGAGGGATATTTTGATGGAGATGCGCAGGATACCCCCGAGACGATGTATACTCGGAAAACTGAATTGTAAGATATTCCTTTTTTACTCCTTTCATCTGTATGTATCTTAGTTTCTTGTACATTTTATTAATCATAGAAACGCGCTAACAGTCTGTAGCATTGAATGAATACAGCATTAATGCCACAAATTCCGACTTCTAGTGTCTGAAATACGAAAAATATATATACACGAAGGTCAAGTCTAAACATGACAGACAATTATCCCACAACGCCTCCCAAGAAGTATCCACTCATCCAAAGAACGCCCCAAACCGGTTGAAGAACGGATCTCAGAATAGCCGGTCCAGGACATACACCGCTCGAACCCCAAGCCACGCCAAAAATGACTGCTCCAACAACGAACCGCCAATCGATATGGGCTACTGTGAGTTTTGGTAGAGACCACTTGTGCGCTAGCGTCGGCGGTCTCTCTGCTTTTTTGCCTGGTTCAACGGTCAAGTAACCATACAGCGAGGGACCGATTCCGAAGAGAATGATAAGCGCCAACGACGGATCCCATTTGTCGACATCGCCGCCAAATAAAGCAAAAAATCTGATAACTTTCTTCGGGTCTGCCATGCCAGAGAACAGCAATCCAAGTCCGAACTGAACACCGGCAAGATAGGCAAACACGTGCCTCGACTTGTACGAACGCGTCAGAACTTTCGGGCCAAGAACGAAGGTAGTGAATAATGCCGAGATGCAGTTTGTCGTCATGACAGCCAATTCATATCCGGAGGGATACGCAGGGTAATAGCAAGGTATGGCGCCATTGTCGCAAGCCGGGATGATGTCCACACCCGTTAGGAGAGGGGAGAAATTGGCCGTGACGAGAGCACTGGTGAAGAAGATGGCGGTAGCGACCAGGGAGCGCCCTGAGAGACGAGATAGACCGCAGAGCATGTGGCCGGATGTGCAGCCTTGGTCATTCTTCAATATGTTAGTAGTTGATCGAAACAAATGACCGAATGAATGGCAAGAAACATACCTTCGTCCCCCAACCCGTCAAAAACCCTAACCCAACCGTCGCAGTCGCCGAAACCCATACCGTCGTAGACCCTGCCTCAGGATACGCAGGCAACAACGAAGGAACCAACACCTTGACCAAAAACGGACTCGTAATCAATCCCGCCAACGTAGGAAAATTCTCATCTTCTTGCACTTCCTCTGTCGGCTCATTTTCTTGCTTTTTATTGCAATGGCTGCGAAGTAATAACCCTGGATCTAACAGACAAGTCCGTAGGATAGATGAAATGCCAAAGACGCGTCCGTTATGTATCAAAAACCCAAAGGAGCCGCTGAAGAGTAGCAGGGCGCCTAGGGTTGTGTGGATGGGGGTGAACATGGTTAAACCCTGTTAAGTTGTGATAGGACGGGTCGATGAGTGGCGATTGTACTAGATTGAATTAAGCTTGTGCGAGGATTGACATGGTTTGTCGAATTTGTGGTGGATTGACTGGTTCTTATTGAAATGATATGTCACATAGACTGCAGGGAATGTACCTAGGTATAAAATAAACGGCCATGGTATAGATATGTTTCTAAAAGCAAAGGAAGAAGGCAACGGGGACCTCAACTAGATGGAGCCCGAAAGGGTTATGTCGGTATGATAGGGACATGCTATCATGTAATTAATACGCGAACGCTATGCCGATCCATAATTTTACGACATTTGATTGGTCAGTAGCAGTACGGCTGGTAATATTTCCGGTATCTGGTGTAATTTGATACCTGAGGATTACCCTCTAGGGTTAGCGCTTTAATTTGTCTGGTTTGCGCTTTGGAGTTTGAGACGAGCTTAGTTACCTTGCCTTCGTGTAAGTTGTAAGTCTTTGAGGGAATGCTCTATGGTCGGTTACTCAGGGCTACGCTTTTCTGATTACAAATTGTCGGGCAACAGAGTCGATTTCTGCATCACTATCCTACCTAATCTGTTTTGATACTTGCTATTCTGCGGCGTCCATCAGGTACGATCCCGAGGCATTTGATGAGACGGCGAGGTACTACATAGGCCGGCGATATTGATGAATGGCATCCTTTCACCAGCATCTAACTTTCTTTGAGGCAACTGTCTACACATGCAAGGTACCGCAATCTCTTTGTGTATTGCAAATAACCCGGTCTGTATTGTACAACATCATTGAAAAAGTTGAATGAATCGCATAGTCTTCAAAAGGAGCAATCTGAATATACTGCATACAGTCTGACTAGATGGTCCCCGAACACGTGGGCCTCCTCCATAATCCATCTGATTCCCGAGCCAATCGTCTTCTCGCTCGTAAAATGCAACTGTCGCGTCTTTCTTGTCGACTATGGCGAGCTACAACTGACAACTGTAGTAGTATGTGCGTTAGAATAGTTTGTTGATAAACCAGGAATAGTATTCATATTATGGTTGGCCAAGAAAATGCACCCTGGTCAATTATGTGCCGGCATTATGTGTGGCCTCGGATCCAGGGTGGTCGGCTTTACTCCGATTGTCTGTCTCTGTATATAGTGTACTCCGACTGCAGTCATCACAGTTGAGATGATGGGAGCGATAGAAAGATTTAGCACTCTACAATTTGTGTCTACAATCAAATTGAATCAATGGCATACCCCCAAGCCACGGAGTTCTTTGCCGCGGAGATAGGTGGATAAGATAAGGTGGTAGACACCTCCTGTTTCAGGCAGCCAGGCACCAACCCAGAATCTCGTGATGATTCATCCCCTCACGTGCTGCCAACTTCCATACTACGTAATGCCTCCTTATTTCCTCTTCTATCTTCATTTCTGTATATACATCTTGAGAACATATATATATATTCAGTCTCTCTTTAGCTGTTCCTCGTTCCTCCTATGAGCGACCGTCATGTCCTTCATCAACACCTTTCGCGACGTCTCCGCGAGAAACCTGCACATCCTCAAATCCCAACCCATAGCCGAAATATCAGGCTCGCTAGGTGACCTAGGCACCTTTCTGCCCATCGCCATCGCCCTATCCATCAATGGCACAATCTCTCTTTCCAGCACCCTCGTCTTCTCCGGCATAGCCAACATCTTGACGGGACTATTTTTCGGCATCCCACTTCCCGTCCAGCCTATGAAAGCCATCGCTGCAGTCGCAATTGCCAACGCTTTTACGAATGGCGAGATTGCCGCTGCCGGTATATTTGTAGCTGCTTGTATATTTCTATTTTCGGCGACGGGTTTGTTGCGCTGGTTCGCAGATGTGATTCCCATCCCTGTGGTCAAGGGAATCCAAGTCGGGGCGGGGTTGTCGTTGATTATTGCGGCTGGTGGCAGTCTCTCGAAGCTCGGATGGGTTACTCCATCATGGGCGGATAACCGTATCTGGGCCATTGTGGCCTTTTTGTTTTTGTTAATGACGAACTATTATCGACAAATTCCGTATGCCTTGGTGGCGCTTGTGGTCGGCCTGGTGTTTGCTATTATCACTGCGACGCAGGTGATGGATTTACCAAATTTCAGGCCATGGATTCCCGTTCTGACTGTCCCTGGCGATGGCGAGTGGCGTGTTGGAATTGTGCAAGCTGGTATTGGGCAGTTACCACTTACCACGTTGAATTCTGTTATTGCTGTTGTTCATTTAGCTGGCGACTTGCTCCCGGAAGTGACGACACCATCCATCACATCCGTCGGCCTGAGTGTCTCAATCATGAACCTCGTAAGCTGCTGGTTCGGCGCAATGCCCGTCTGTCACGGATCAGGAGGTCTGGCCGCCCAATATCGCTTCGGAGCCCGATCAGGATCTAGCGTTGTATTCCTAGGCGTTTTGAAGCTATTAGTTGGCTTCTTCTTCGGAAACACTCTTGTAGGGCTGCTCAAGTCATTCCCCTACGCACTGCTTGGTATCATGGTCATCGCCGCCGGCCTGGAATTGGCTAGTGTAGGCGAAAGCCTGAATACAACAGGTGCTCGTGACCTGAAGAAAGATACACCTGCTGGTATACTAGGTGACCGTGATCGCGAGATTGGGCCCGTGCTGAGTGACGACGAACGCAAGAAGAGGTATACAGTTATGTTTGTGACGATTGGCTTCTTGGTAGGATTCAAGAATGATGCAGTGGGATTCATTGCAGGCATGCTATGCCATTGGAGTTTTCAGATTCCGGATTATTTGCATTCGAGGAGACAGGAAGGGCGGATTCAGTTGACGGGGTGAAGTTGTACATGTAGTTGCAACTCATGACTTGACGATTTTTTGCATCTATGTACAAACGCTGGCAGCATATGAGCGGTTATTTCGAGAAACCCCGTGACCATGCGTTCCGGGTTTCATATACATATCTACGCATATACACGATTTATGATTGTTTCGAGACTTACATTTAGTATTACATACGATCCAATGGACAAATTTTGATACTTGGCAATCTGAAACACCATCTTACATTCAACAGCCGAATAATGCCCGGCGGCCATGAGAAAGTGTCTGTACGAGTCGGTGCTTGTATCGGCATAGTCCATGAGGACAACCTCTTTATTGGATATTTCATACAAAGACTGATCAATGACCATTATCCAAGGTTGCACCGGGCAAACAAACATACTGACAAATTTTCACGCAGTCTGCTTCAACCGACGGCCAAATCCGGTACCGCCCTAGATATTTATATCCTGCCAACTTCCCTGAAGGATTTTTCTCTCCTTCTTCCTTTTCTATCACAGATTCAGTCAGAAGACTCATTTATTCAATCCTTCCATCTACGATCAGTCATATTATATCTTGTTTGAGAATCTTGTTCCATTCATTTATATAAGCCTATCAAGGAGCAGACGATTACAACGTTCTTCAAATACGAAGCCTACTATTGAAGAGACTGTGCTCTACCTAGTCTTCGATGAGATGTGTGGACAGCAATATTCGAGAACTGTCACATGAGTCCTTATACGCCGATCAAGGATCAAGCGGCACAGGGACGAGTTCTGTCGCGGTGGCGATCGACCGCCTCGTACCTTCCCATTTACCGACATATGTACAAAAGGGGAGACAACAATCCAGCATCTTTCCATGCCGAAAAAGACGCTTCGTCTGCCTTTCCACCATATCGAGATGGCTATATGGTCATACTAGAAATGCCGCTTAAACAAGGTCCGTTGGAATGATCAAGGTTTGCCAAGATGCTTTATTGTCTTGTCTTGTATATACGCATATGCCGACCATTGTTGGATGCCCAGTTCGAACCATATCCTGGCGCCGACCCGTTTGAACAAAGAAGGGACGCGCTGAAAGATCTTCCAATCACCGCCATTCTAGCTGTTTATCTGATGTTTTGCCAGCCATTCATATTCGAGCCTAATCCAACACAGGCAGACTAAGAACTCGCCTACATCTTTGGGAAGAACGTACAACCAAGATCATCACCTCTCTACACCATATCAAGATGCGGTACATCGACATCAGCTTCCTCGAACTCGATGCGGCAAGTGCACCCATTGGACGATACAACTTCTACAATGTACCAACGATTATTTCTACAATGAGAAGACAAGAATTCCTTCATCTTAGTTGACACCTGGGAGACGATATCGGCATATCCCCTCATAATACGCCCATCGCGACTAGTTCAAATCGAAAAGTTTTCGTTCCAAACCAACGTTTAAATCGACGATTTGACAAATCAATCGTGTGGGACAAAAGGATCCTGCTTGAAACAATAGGCATAGCAAAAGTGTCGAGAAGTTCAAGAAGCTGGCGCACGCCGCTGTGCCCAAGTTGGACGACCTCAAGAGTGGACAGAACCGCTCTTTCTGGGGAGTTGCACATCAATATCTTATTGCCATCAACGAATTTGAGGTCTTGATCTTTCCCACTCGTTGATTTTTTTCGTTACGGTACCTTTTGGCCCATCACATCCACCACACTCATCCTACTTCGATATATCAACGAATTATTCCATACCATGGAAGATCCTCCAAACAGACTATAATTTCCTCCTGTCCTATTGTTTGGGACTTACACTTGGATACACAGAGCGCCTCATTATTGGTCTTCTTTACGACACTTGCTGTTCCTATTTTCTGTTACTCCATTCTTTGTCCCCGTCGTTTATTGTTCCTTTGTCATTCGAGCTGTTCTATAACTACATATAAAATTTGCCATCGAGGACAAGTAGAATTCTCGAATTCTTTGTCCGCGTCAAGCTTTACCAATGGACGGCAGACGACCACCTTCCCAAGTGCTTCAAGATCTACCCCGTAGACGTCTTTCGCTAGGGAAGCAGCAGACCCCGACGGATCGTTGTTGACGAGAGCCCTGGCGGAGTCCGACCCGGAGTCATCCGGCTCTGCCCATGCAACATGATGCAAAGCCGGACCGTTATACACCCAGCATCAGCTACCAAACATACCTTACTCAACAAGAAAAACATGGGAAGTCTTCACTTGATAGCTCTATTTACTTACGAGACAACCTACGTTTCTGGGTATGAGACAGACGGATCTGGGAGAGGGAACTTTTCCATCTGGCTCACCAGCATGAAGCTCAGGGAAGGAGTCATATTGGGGAGACATGACTATAAGTGGCAAGTATCAACAAGAGAAACATTCTTGTTGATACTTGCCACCTACAGGACCTTCTAGCTCTACTTTCATTCTGCACATTCCACCTCGATCGATCGATCACTCAATCAAACCGTACCATGGAGGATTCTCCGAACTGCACTCCACCACTATCAAAGTGCACACTGCAGAGGAAATCAGTTTCTACTTTCCTCCCAACCACTCAAGCGATAAAACCGCCACAGATCAGACAATCTTCAATGGTGTTACAGAGGATGACCTACGCCGTGGAGTTTGGATGCACTATGCCATATTCGAAATTAATCCCTGGCGCCGCAGATGAAGAATCAGAATATTCGGATAAACATACGTGGCAGACTTCATGCGAGGCGTAAGTCTTGGATAGAAGTGCAACAACTGTCTTTACCACGGTCACATGAATGTTTCCAACTACACGACGAAGATGCACTGTCGTAAAATGCACGTTGCGCATTTAATGACGGAGATTTGACAAGAACTAGAACTTGAGCCCCTGCTGCGGCCTGAACATCCATCAGGAGGAGCACAAGTACAGGGAGCAGCGTGGACAACTGCTTCGACCAGGATGACATGTTTACTAAAACCGAGTCTCCTCTTGATTAATTTAGACTAATAATTGGAAGATTGGGTTTGTCAGTGATTCAGTTCATTCCTTGTCATTGTCTTAAAAGTCATTGTTTTCCTTTCCTTCTTTGTCATCCTTGATTCCTTTTTTTTTTTTTTGAATGATGCTTGCCACTCGCAGTACCCCCAACTGATCTTGTTCATCACAATAATTCTTCCTCAACCGCTCGACAAATCGAGAAATCCATCATATAAGGTCATCCAATCAGTCTATTTTTCCTCCTATCGTCTTGTTGCCTCGGACTGACACCACCTCTGATCCGAAGCATCTATTTCTATTCTCTACATGATTTCCAGGACCAACTTGAGGAACTATGTATTCGGAGAGTATGTGTGTCTATTACGTTTGTATAGATCTTGGGCGATATCCAAATATGTTTGTTAGATACACAAAGTGACTGTGAGACGGTTACAACTATCTTGTAGTCTTTCCTCTTTATATATACAAATTCTTCTTTGTATCAGTTGATACATACAAAAACCAAGATGTTGATGGTCGATAAGGTAAGCTTTCTTATCGATAAGCATCGGCAGGCTCCGACTTTAAACCCCGCACATCACACGATCTCATCTCTAACTTCAACCTCACGGACAGGAACATTGGGAGAAAGAACTAAACTCAACATGCCAGGCACTGTCAATGAAGCAGGGCTTACCCCCGAACAGGTCGATTTCTTCAATGAGAATGGTTTCCTCGTTATCCCCTCATACCTCTCCTCAGAAGAAATCCAGTCCCTCCTCACAACCACCAATGATCTCCTAGAAAACTTTGACCTCGCAACTCACCCCATGACTCGCTTCACAACCGGGGACGATGGTGACGCCGAGGGCGACGAAAAGGCCAAACATGTTGGAGATGATTACTTCCTTTCTTCAGGCGACAAGATCCATTTCTTCTTTGAGCCGGATGCAGTTGCGCCACCTGATGGAAACACCCAAGACAAGACACCTCGGTTATTGAAGCCGAAGCATCTTGCGATCAACAAGATCGGTCATGCTTTGCATAGCAAGTCACCTCCATTTGAGAAGATTACAATCTCCAAGCGCAATGCGGCTATTGCGCAGTCGTTGGGGTTCAAGGATCCGAGGTGTTTGCAGAGTATGGTGATTTGCAAGCAGCCCAGTATTGGTGGACCGGTTCCGGCGCATCGCGACTCGGAGTTTTTGTATACTTCGCCTCCGTCTGCGGTTGGGTATTGGGTCGCACTTCAAGACGCGACACCCGGAAATGCGTCGTTGGGTATGTGGAAGGGCTCACACAAGGGCAGGAAAGGCGGCCACATCCGTCGACGATTCGTGCGCGCCGAAGGAGGAGGTACAACATTCATCACCAACGACGGACCCAGTCTACCACTCGGCAAGGATGAGGAGGCGTCTGGGAAGGAAGAAGATGAGGATTTTGAGATCCTGAATGTCAAGGCTGGTGATTTGGTGCTTATTCATGGTAATGTATTGCACAAGAGTGAGAAGAATACGAGTGATAAGAGTCGGTATGCGTATACGTTCCATGTTATCGAAGGGGCTGAGGGATGGAGGTATGATGAGCGGAATTGGCTGCAGCCACCGGTGGAGGGCTTTTCGCGGTTGAATGCCGCATTAGACTGATTGGTTGCGATTATATAGATATATTGAAATAATTTAAGTTTGTTCTCAAAGATGGTATAAATTAGACTGCTGGGTTTACATACAATAGACATCACGCAATGCTCGCTGACCTGACTTTGTACACGTAACTCGCAAACATCGAACGCAAAACACCACAAATTGCGTTACGAAGTCGATACGCAGACAGAACGAACATGGCACAATGCACGCAGTCGAACGCAAAGCGAGTGACTCGAGTGAGCAACAGAATGCGAAACGTAAACGCGAGAACGAGAACGCTTGAACGCGCGGACAAGGCAGAAGAAACAGGGGGAAACAGGCAAAGATAGCAAAAATCCAAATAGAAAGCATCACAAATACATGAACGCAATCAAACTAATCCACTAATCCTCCGGATGGTACGTCCTCCCCGTCACCGGATCAACAGCGCCTTCATCCCAATCCGATCTATAATGCCTCTCACTACCCACCACATCATCCGCTGGCGAATTCGTCGCCGCTACACTCGAATCCTGCGGCCTAAAGTTTGCCAGCGATGTATCCTGCAACGCGTACAAATCCCGATTGGTACTCGTATCCACCGACGCGGCACCCGTAGATGACAGATCGTAGTTCTTGTTTTGATCCGTCATATCCTGGATTATGCGTCTTGTGCCGCCGCCGCCGCTGGGATCGATGCCTGCTCCTGTACCGGCCTTGGAGGAGACGAGTTCCTGGCCTGTACGGTCGAAGCGCCGTTCTTCATAGGTTGCTGGCTCGCCGAGGTCTTGGTGTGCGGTGCGTACGACTGTGTTGCCGGAAGGGTCGGTGTGGGAGGTTGTTGTGTATCGGTGGCCGGTTGTTTCGCTGCCGGTTGTGCTTGTTGTTGCGGAGCTGTAGTAGTATGAGGAACTGGTTGAGTTGTCGTCGGAAGAAGACATTTTCGCTTAAAGAATCGATTCAGAAAGAAAACTTGAAAAAGAGGAAGTCTGGCAAAGAAGACGATGCAAAAAATGGCTTAACGCTTCATAAAACCAAACAAATATGCAAGAATACGGAAAGAAAAGAGAACAATAAACATGAAAAGAAAACGCAGTGATAATGACAACTCGAAGATGGAGACAAGCACCAGGATCCAGGCCCTTTATATAGACCGACCTAAGCTAGCTACGTACCTTTAGGCCGTGGCAACAAGTACCGTGACCATGGATATGACAAGCTGTCAACCTTAACCTAAATTTTAATGATGCAGTCGAGATAAGCTTAAAATGACATCAGGTTCCCGAATGTTTCCTATTTAGGAAGTTGGATGTTGCCTCTGTGATCATCTATCCTAGGCTGTGACATTTCTTCGATAGGGGAAAGAAAGATGATTTGACAAAGGTATACTTCAGAGTGGATATATGATTCGGGAAGAACCTAACCACTTTCTCTTGATCTAGGGTGCTGAAGATTGTGGTTGTGGTAGGGCTGATTAAGATGGGCGGAGGTTTAATCCGCGCCTGTCGATGGGAAATCTGTATGTCATAGATCTGAATATGTGTACAAAAATGCAAATAATGCATTGCATAATCCGGATATTGTGGGATGGCATGAGGCGAGTTATCAATGCATAAGAGACTTTCCATGGAATGAATATGATATTTGATCCGTGGGGGAAAAAGTATCCATCTACTGGCCAAACATCTCACCACTATCGAATTTTGCCTTCTCCGTCATTGATCTACCCGTACGATGTTGGTCCATGGGTCTACGCTAAACCTAGCTTACGATAGGTATAGGCACAGACTTGATTGCATCTCGGACTTATAGATAACGATACAAAAAGTCCAAATTCGTCGAGTTCAACGCATCCAGCCGTGGCGTACAAGATCCGAAGTTCCGCGCAAACTCTTCATCAAATAGATACGGCTCGGTCAGGTCGAATTCGACTTCATTGCTGGGTAGAGACAAGGGCGTCATCTCGGACCAGTTTTGAGGTTGCTCTTCGTCAATGATTTCTCCTGTCTGTTGCTGCGGTTGGGGCTGTGGTTGTTCCGGCTGCTGCGCTGGTTGTATTGCTGTTGGCTGAGGTTGGGGAGATCCTCGGACGGAAGCCACTGCTGAGGTTGGTTTGGTTGAGTCTGGGAACAGGTTTATATTGCGTAGAAATTGTCTCGATGAGTTTGTGATGCCCGCTGTTGTTGAGGTCGTTGAATCGACGTTCATATTGTCGGTATTCACGCTCGAGTTGGCGATAGTGCCAACCTTGTTGCTATTGTTTTTCTCTTCAGATATCTTCAAATACTCCGCTGTGCTCTCATCTAGACAGTGGAAGAAAATCTCCAAGACCCAGTAGTTCAAGTCCCAGGATTTCTGTAGCTCTTTCAATCCAAGTAAGCACATCTTTGCTCGGTGTTCGGCGAGTTTTCGTTCCGTGCCCTCAGAGCGCGAGAATTGTACGGTGTGGATACAGAGGGCGGCGAATATGTTTGTGATTCTGCAGTGAGAACACGTATAGTTAGTGCCCAGTCACTCTTGATGCTTCAGCGTGGACTAAGAACTTACAAATGCACCATGCCATGCTCAATCAAGTTTTGAGATAGCATGTCCTCAAGGATTCGCGTACACTGACACGCAGCCTGAACTGCTAATCTTCCTTCTTTTTGTTTCTTTTCATCAGATGGGTCGAGATACGATGGTCGGTAAAGAAGTATGTATAGATAACTGAAAAAAGAAACTGTCAGCTTAATACCAACACGCTGGTCATGGCAACTAACTTGTATGTAATATTGACAATTCCCGCAAAATACATTGTACCATGCTCCAAGGCCTGTGAGAGCTTGAGTTCTGGCGGTAGTTCTGACTCGAATTGCACCAGTCGGGCTTTTAGTTTCTCGCGATCCCTGGGGTCGTATCGAAGTCTGCCAGGAAGGTATGATGCCCGGACAACTTCTCGAACTGTACACATGTCAGCCAAGATCCTGATTACCTTCCATGAAGGTTTAATATACGCAATCTAGACGCCCTGGCCATTTGTATCATGTATGAGATATGCTCGGGTCGTTGTGTACCGAAAATAGCTCTGTTTCCGACAAAGCCAGACTCATCAAAGTCCGCCTCATCCAGCATCGGAATATCGCAGTCCTCATCTTGAATTCGGGGCGGCAGACCGTAAGCAACAGCAACTTGTTGGTCACGTATCTATAGAGCGGTAAGTGGCTACACAATGCATTATGCGGGAAAATTTTGTACATATAAAGACCAGAATATCCGCTTCCTCACACTCTTCTCCTTGGGTTTTAGGAGAGATAATTTGGACCTACAGTCAAGTCAGATATGCCAAGCTAGATACCCTGTCACAACTTACAACATATGTAAGCCTCCAGTCTGAGCAAGACTGATGGCAGCACCCAGCCAATACCGGGTATCCTTCTCATGACCAGGCGTACTCCGCCAGAAACTCAACAAAAACACCGCCTGCAACTTCGAAAGAGAATCCGTCTCACAGTCCGAATCAAAAATCTCTTTACCACGATCATAGAAATGGAACTTGGTCTCATATCGATCACCAAACCCCGAAGCCTGAAGCGCCTCGTCACTACACAGACTAGCACCAATAAAAAGCATAGACTGCAACAACAGCGGCGATATCGTCTTGTCGTTACACGACTTGCTAATCTCCACTCTATCAACAACCGGGAAGCAAGGATGGAACCACTCAAAATAAGCCTTGAGTAGCATCTCACACACAGCCGGCTCGGGAAAGTCAAAGGCGCCTTCGCGCGTCAATTGCTCGATCTTGCGTGCCTTGCGACTTGCGAAAAGCGAGAAACTGTGTGATCGTCGACATACATCTTCGGGGATCGGGTACTGCCATCTGATTTTGTTTGATTGGGTTATTGAGCGGCCAGCTTCGAGGGGTTTGTTTCCTTCTTCGACGACGCAAGTCAGGGGACTGGACTCGCCGAAGAAGATGATTTGGTCGAGTTCGCTTTTGACCTGTGGATGCGGTGGTTCGAATGTTGTGCTATTAAGGTGCACACTGGTGTCGGGAGAGAGAATATCCCGCTTGATTCTAGGTCCATCTCTTGGTGGATTCATTGTGTTTCTCACAGCATCTCCGATTTGTGGAGTTGCATGCACCGCATTGGGACGAGTGCTAACAATGTATCGTGGATATCTAGACGAGGTCAGCCTATACATTGGCCACTTATGGTTGCAATTGAAAGAAACGTACTTTCCCCTTCTCGAAATCCCAATCTCACAATGCGATCCCGACGCCCGGCAATTATCGCAGGGCTGTTTCTCGACGACATTACATTTAACTCGTCGAGCATTGCAAGTAATACAGGCTCTCTTGGCGCGCGTTCTCGTGGTGCGCTGAGCTTGAGGTTCTGAACTCATATTTGCTGTTTCCAAAAACTTCCGCACATAGCATATATATTTACAAGGTCATATCATCAGCACAGCTTCTGATTCGTCATCAATGTCTCGACAAATCGTCCCGAGATCTGTAAATGATTGGAATGTTGTTGTATGCACGAGAGTGAATGTATGTGCAACACTTACCACTCTCAGACCAATGACACGAGCGACATTTGTCAGTATCAACCCTATCAGAAAAATGGAAAGAGGGGGGAAATTGAAATGAAAGAAAAAATCCGGGGAAGTTATAAATAAGTGTGATCTGGATTCTGTTTCGTGCTTGATTGTAAGCAGGTTTCGGCTATCATGTAACCGGTACGCCACCCTTACGTATTTTCTAGTCAGTTGCTATGAGTATGAACAGTAAATACAGGTAATTCGATTACAAATACATGCTTGACGGAGTGAACTCCGGTCAGAGTGTTGAGTACTTAGTAATTGAAGTCACAGATTAGGTCTAAAATATACGAGGACTAGATCTATGAAATTGCTTTGGTGCAATGGTTTGAAGATTTCAATAACTCATTAATATCTATACAATAACACCCATATGCAGTCATGCCAATCTAACTCCATTCCATGAGGGTATCCAAACTTTTATTTATAGTTTCTCACAATGACATATCAAGAAACTTTGAGCATATCCAACATGCCTTTCGTCTGCCAGGCTTGTTGTGCTCGGTCGACCTCTTCGCGCACTCGCTTGTGAAGTTTGATGACTTGCGCATCCACGTCCGCTGATTGACCGAGGTTGCCGGAGTAGATGTCGAGTAGATTCATTCCCACTTCAACGCAGATATTGACGAGACGTGGTTCCATGATAAACTTATATACCCATTTCAAGATCGGTTGAAGAGTGACCTCGTCACGGTTCATCAGAGCAGTCCGTAAAGCCGAACGATGTCGTAGCGCCGTGATGAGCGTCAATTGTGCCGTCTTATCGGTACCGGCCAATACTCGATCAAGTGCCTCGGAGTAACGAGCATGACGGAGATCAGACTCCCAATCAGATTCCTTCTTTCTCTTTTTTATATCCTGTCCTTGAATGATGATATCAACACCTTCACCGAGGAAATCCTGCCCGCGTGTACGTTTCTCGATACCTCGCCCATGGGCTTTCTTTGCTTCTTTCTTGTCGTATTCTTCAATTCGGCCTTCCATCAAGGCTTGCATTTCCTTTTGACGTTCTCGTTCTTTGATCTTTTGTTCGCCTGAAAGTCTGGTCTTGATTGAGAGCAGGCCAGATTGCATACCAACAGCGATATGCTTATCCTCTCTTTCAGGGCCGGATGTGAGAACTCGCAAAGAAAGAATTGGTGATGGATACTTGGACCCAGCCACGACCGACCACCCGGTCGTATCAAACACCTTCAAATGACCATCTAGGGCACCACTGATCACTCGCTCGCCCTTTGATGCCAATGAAAGCGATGTGACTGTCTTTTGGTGACTTTTGATCATATGTAAAGGCTTGCCGCCCACCACATCCAAGACAGCGATTTGATTGTCTGCAGCAGCCAGCACCGTCGTTCCGGAAGGCATAGGTAGAACGCATTCAATTGCAGCACCCATCTGGAAAGTCATCACGGCGCGGCCGTCCACACGCGGGTCCCATAGTCTCACAGTTTTATCATAACTTCCCGACACGACCATGCCAGCCGAAGCCATAGACCCTGGAAGGAAGGCACCGCTTCGGACATAGTCTGTGTGTCCAGTAAATGTTCTCTCACTGTTTTCGCTTGGTAAACTCCATAGTCGAACTGTACGGTCATCACTTGTACTCAGCAGCGTCGTGGGGTCGCTAGGCGAGAATTTCGTAACCCACACGGGCTGCTTGTGGTCTTTCCATGTTTTCAAGATGGCACGAGAATTCACATCAAAAACTTGTATAGTACCAGTATCATCGCCAGCCGCAATAATACGTCCATCAGGTCGAATATCGGTACCCCGTGCCGTATCGTCGAATCTTGTAATGGTCTTTAAAAGTTTTCGGGTCCGGATAGAGTAAATCTGAACTCGCGCACCGGTTGTGACGGTGAAGACATCGGGAGGCTGGGCGGCGGAAGGATAGGCAGATAACGAAGACGGGACAGAGGGTTGTGTAATGAGATTGATCGGATTGTTGGATGGCGAGGAGACGAGAAGGGGGTTCTTAAACGATCTCCAGTAGAGTTGTTCAGTTGTCAATTTCGTCGATGGCAGCTGCGGGAGCTTGACTTGAGGAAGAGGGAGCACTGGCGCAGCCATTGCGACCAGGAGGGAGGAAACTGGTTTTCAGAATGTCTTTTGCAATAATATGAGTATTGAATTTTTGAGGTTATGCCGAAAAATGTATAACGTAGAGTGGTGTTATCTCGTGTCGGAGTTGCAGACTGGTCTTTGATTTTTTCTCGGTCTCCAAAAAAAGTTCAGGATGGATAAAATTACAACTCAATACACGGTACGTAACGTCAAAAGTGGGGATCCTCTAGTAATTACATGATTAGCCAATGAAAATGATTGTTACTATCTTAGCGTGATATTGTCCGTGTAACACTGTAAACTGTAAATTTGAGATTGGGTTTCTATATTAGAACTAGAATGAATTGTCCCTGATTTCATACTATGACAATAGTTATTCATGAGTCACTCCAGATACACGATGAGACGAAGGTATCAAAGGTGCTACAAATCAAAGAGCCAGTAAACCAGAATGATAGGTGGTTTATGTCACACTCAAGGCGGACTTCTACATTGACTCGGGAGAGTCTGAGCCGGGAAACTTTGATATAGAATGATATTGAAACTTGTTCCTAACTTACCATTTTATGTATATGATAGCAAGTAAAAGTAAATGATTGAATATATACTTAACTTGTATAAATCATGATTAAAAAGGGCTATACTTACCAATCAGCCTGGAGAAGAGATATCGATCCGTAATACAAAGTTACATGCTTGATGCGGTCATATGTAGTATGTCGCTTCATTGTGTGTCTGGTGAATTAGTAGTTTGCTGCTGCACACAAGACAAAACTATTCCACGTGTGTACTTCAAAAAAGATACAGCAGAATCGATTGGTATCTCGACAATATGGTTGATCCGGTCCTGAGAGACGCCAGTACTAAGCAAGATAGTCAGCAGATAGCTTATGCTTCATAATTAGTACATTAGTACATACATTCGACAGGATACCGCAGCGCCGAGGAGTAGAATTACTATAGCAAAAGCTCCAGCAATTGCGTGGTTCCGAAGTCGTGATCCGATCTTGCCGACGATCCCTTGCAAGGGCGTGCAGACGACACTGGTTTGCACTTGTCGTACGTCGGGCTGATGCTTCGTTGTTAGCTTGGCTTTCGACCAAGCTAGATTTTATGGCACAGCTGCGTGTGGCGGATGTTTCCTCGATATATAGTTCCATGTCTCCCTCCCATCAGCTTGAATTGGGGCTGGACTAGTTGACGAAATGCTTTCTTGGAACTAGTCATAATTAGTATAGCTTGACACAAATTGGAAGTAGAAATAGCCCATGCGAAGTTATTCCTCAGTGCAATTCATGATTGATTTGATCGACTTTGTTTCACGTTGCAACAGCGCTTCACGAATTAGTGACAACTGCAGTGCTTGATAAACAAAGAGACATAGTTGACTCGCTGCGAAACATATACTATAGACTAAATCGATAGATTCGATGGGGAATACTCGATAAGTCGATAAGTCGATGAATTGATGAACTGAAAGAGTAAGTGAAGACAAATGATGATGTGGAAGAAGTTGAGATAAGGAGTAGGAGTCCTTCCCCCTGACTTTTTCACCTACCGGGGAGAGCTTCAATGGCCAATCTTTGGATGCCTCCACTACAGGTGCTCAGCAGAGACATATACAAGTCTGTTACTTATGTCTAGTTCAAAAAATTATTTGCAGTAGAACCTGGCTATACCGAATAGAAGGCCGTCTTATCACCATATTGATATCAGGTCAGATGTTACTCATATGAATATGGAGAGTGCTCCGAATCGTTATTAATCGGACAGATTACTATAGCAGAGCGCTCTCCATTCCCATATGAGTCAAAATCTCTAGATATCAGATGGTGCAAGGTCTTCTGTTCTTTATAGCTAGGGTCTACTGCAGTCACTATCGAGGCAGACCTCTGCATTGACTCACGGAGATTAGCTGGATGACTTCGACATAGGATGACAATGAAACTTGACATTGACTTACCGTCCCATCTATGGGATATTAAGTAATAGTAAGTGATAGTTCGTGTACTTGACTCGTGTTGAATCATGACTGAAAGCGGCTACGTTTTCGATTAGCCTAGTGAGAGCTTATAAGAGCCAACTTCCCAACTTCCAACTTCCATCCTTCAACTCGGCTCAACCACGACATCAGAGCCCTATGTTGCGGCGTATCAAGAAGACTGTGGATAGAATGGCTTCCACGCAGCCTTCCACAGAATCTTTGGTGGATGTCACACTACTATCCACACAAGAATCCACACAGCCTCTAACAGACCTGAAGCCTGAAGAATACTGCGAAATATTCAGACTGGCTTACAATCATCACATGCCCCCTTATGACTTTCGAGTCTGGGACCGATACCTTTTCTCCAGGTGCACCTCTCAGAATCAGGTACTTGGTCTATTGAGATTATACGAATGGCCATTACATTATAACAGAACTGAGATGGAAGACATCGGCAAGTGGTGCATGGACGGCAAGTTCACCTATCGAATCAAGAGATTGATAAACAACGAGAGAACGTTAGTGTCTGCAGACCATGATAGAATTTACAGAGACTTGCGCTTCATCGAGTGGAATCACGAGATGCTAGATCTTGGTCCGATGAACATTTCGAGCGTCGGCGATACTCACAAAGAGGCATGGCTCAAACGAGCAAAGAGCTGCGTAATCTCCGGTAAATTTTCAAGGCCCGGAGAAGATTATTACAAAGAACGGCAAGTAGCTTACTTCGCTTTCGGCGTGATTGTCTGGGGGATAATGCCAGAACCGACGTGGGTGTTGGAAGATGTTCGTTTTGATGTGTGGTACGACTTGGGATTCAGCGTTGTTCATTTCCAGGACGCCGAGCAGTTACTCCTTGCTCGATATCAAGAACTGTTTTCGAAGCGATGCGGTATCGCTTCTGTGACCCTTGAAACGTTTTGTGTCCGGTGGACCACAACAATAAGGCTCATGTATCATGAACTCAGCAAAGATTGGAAAGTCCCTCAGGATATATTATCCAGTCTGGAATAATTTTGTACAGCCACGAAGAGCTCGGCCCAACAACTTGAGAGCGATCCCAATGAGAGTGTTTGCCGATTATACCACGCAATGTCTCTCAGTGATCAAGACTATCATCGTCTCATGAAGAGGGACCTGAAGGCTTTCAAACCGGCGATAGGATATTACTGGCTCATCCGAGATTTCGAGAATGAAGAAACGGACCCAATTGCTCGAAGCGATATCTATCGTCAGATCACGAAGCACATCAAATGCCCCGGGGATCTGCAACGCGCTAAAAGACGTACTGAGTTGCGAGAATTTGCGCAAGAGGTGTACAGCGAGCTCCAGATGAGCCTTTCCGGACGTGAATTGAACCTGGTGTAGTATGAGCCTAATTGGTGGTAGTATTCTATTTGACTCTAGTTTTTGATCTATGCATTATTTTCTATGTAGCTCATTCTAGAATGAATTGACCTACCCATTTCCGGTTTCGTATGAGAACTTACCAAACTACGATAGACCAGACACAATGAAACTAGCGAGCGTGTAACTCGGTAGTACTACAAAACAGAGTGGGATGAGGGGTCTGCATACCGGTATCTCAAAGGATTCCTCCGAGGTCATCTGCTACACCCATTCCTTGATTTTCCCAGCGATCTAATTGCCCACACTATACCCTACTCAAGCGATGGCGTGCATGTCTCTATGTATGCAGAGCAGTGCACTAATGTAGCGCCGATAAGTGCTAGCCTGCTAGGTCCTAAGGAGGCTTGGAGTTTGTTGCAGTAGAAGGGGGGATGGACCAATAATTGAGCTGCTGTCCACACCGACTTGTATCAATGAAGTATGAGAAGGAGAGCTCGAGCACTGGGACTAACTGAATGTTCGAGGGTCAGTGCTGATCGCGTAGTCTAGATGTGCGTCGAAGAGAGTAGCTAGTTATAAGAAGAAGAAATAGTTAAATGATGGACATGTGGTAGAAGGAAGGCATTCCCTGTTTCGGGCGGGATTATTAAGGTCGCTTTTTCCTGCGGTCCCGAAGTATTCTTCCTTCACCTTCCCCGGCTTTACACATTTTCAACATCAACGAATAGATTGCACTCGAACATTAATCGATCTATCAACTATATCTATTCCATACAGTCACCCGACCCTCTTTTACCCCAGACTGGCTGTGGTGGCTGCGATCTCCTCAACCCAGGCCGGTCGGATCCAACCACCACGCAACATCACCAACCACAACCACAACAGCAACAACAACAATGGCGCCGACAGAATGGGACCCTCTACTACCGAATGGCAATCGCCAAACGGATCGCAATTATACGGGCATACTGACCAAGACGATTGTCTATGGCATTACTCTGGTTTTGTTCTTGGTCGGTGGGTGTTTTCTTTCTGAATTGTGATGCCTTGTGGCTCCTCCCACTACCTACGTCATCGAATACATACAACGAGAAGAGGTTGCTGATGAAGTTCTACAGCCTACGCATTCACCCTTTCGTCGATTATCCTGCCGAGCTGGGTCAGTTATAACAGCGAGAAGGTATTTCTACAATTATTTTCATATTCACTTTCTGATTGCTGGTGCTGACATGACTAGCCACCGCTCCACTACTCCTACGGTCTCCATCGCCGCTGCTCCTCCCTAACAGACATCTGCGAACCCTTCCCCCAATACGAAGACTGCCATGGCGAAGATCGCTATTTTTGCTCCATGTGGCGCAGCGTCGGTTTTCTCATGACCTTTGCCGTTGTCCTCATGTCGCTCGGAATAGTCGCATATGTCATTATTCTTTCTGGAGGGAAGAAGTTGCGCGAAACCGGATGGGGGGTGCTGAGTACGATTATTATCTTGTCGGTTGCGGTGCAGGTGGCTAGTATGACTTTGATTGTGGGTTCCTTTCACCTTCTGATTTATCATTGCCATGTGCTAATGGGTTTCAGGCGTACCTCTTCGATAACGATGAGCGCTTCTTCGTCGGTTGGCAATTGGACAAGTCATTCGCTTTCTGCACCGTCAGCTGGTGCATTTCGCTATTCTGTGCTGCTGCCGTTGTCGTCGCAGCGCGTACCTTACCTCCTGAGGGCGGTTATGAGCTCATTCCGGGCTTTGGACATGACGCCGAGGAGGTGAATTAATCGACTTGCGCAAGCTGTGTCCCACAGATATACTATACCCATCGCAACACGACCTTCTTCCTAGCTGGTCTTGTCTTGATCTAATATACCCGCTATACCCTCGTCGACAAGTCTACCCGGAAAACGGGATAGACATTGACAATGATGCGTTTGACAATACCGAGCTTTCGTCGTTCTTGTATTCAGCACATTGCGGTTTCCTCGTTGCATTTCTGTTCTGGTTGATTCGGCGTCCAAATTTGTCTGTGTTGATACGGCTTCTCTCTTAATTTCTTGCCCTATCTTCATCATCTTTCACGTACATAGTTATATAATATACATATCCTTCACCTCGTGTATTAACGATTATCTGGTAGCAAGGTACATACATGAACCCGGTCCACTCCAGTCGCCTCTACCCTCCGATCAAACGACTCATAATAATCCGAAGAAAAAAGGTTTCATTATTAGTACATTCGAGAAGAAACATATACAGTCTGGTGAAAGTGAAAAGAAAAGAAAAGATCCGAAGAGAGAAAAAAACCACGCCTTGTTGCGCCAAAAAGAAAAGGAAAGAAAGGACACATTCTTGAAGAGAAGACAAGAAGAGAAAAGAAAAGATACATTTGATAAAGGAATCAAAACTGTTAATCAGACAGACCACCCCCGAGGATATAGCAAAATACAGGTATACAAGCTGCTTCGTGGGAGCAGTATTAAGAGGGAGGAGGACATCGGGGAGTGGGTATGATTAACATGGTTGGCAATTGAGGAAAGACGAAAGAAAGATAGAGAGAGAGAATGAAGTGGGTATTCGGGTATCAGTAAGACTACTGACCCCGTGTCTTTGTGATTGTGTCCAGACACATGGTTGGAGTTTCGAATTGTGGTGAAACGAATGATCGACTCAAGCCGAGAAGCGAAAGAAACAATCAACATGAATGGACAAAGGAAAGCTGAAAGAGAGTATTCCAAGTAAGTGGAGAAAGAGTGTGATACACGGTCGGTTGATGAGGCTGACTATCGAACACTCAATCCATCCTCAGCATTCCCTGGACTCAGAAATCAGGGAGCGGGAAATGCGAATGGAAAGATGGAAGTGGAAGACCAACGCCACGGCCTTCGTGTTGTTGGTGTTGATGATGGAAAGGAGTGTGAGGCTGAGCATTGGCAGTACGGCCATCGTGCTGCTGCGAAGGATTGTAGGACGAGAATTCACGATAGGGAGTAGAATACGGCAGAGTCGAGTGAGTATGAGTCGCCTGCTGTGGCACTGGGGGCGGAAGATGGAATCCAGGATTGACGGGAGCAAGCTGAGGGGGAGGTGGAAGCTGAAATGACTGAGGTTGCTGCTGGTACTGCTGGATGTGATTCGAAGAACCCGGAGCAGCAGCTTGGTACTGATAGCCACGACTAGCATTACGGTAGATATCGCTATTGCCAGCCGTCTTGTAGATCTTTGCTGTCTTGGATGAAGACTGGCTAAGACCAACGTCTCCTACGCGAATGTTGGACTTCTTCTGACGCTTTTCGTCTTCATCCTTCTTGTCCACCGAACGCTGATAGCCGGGCGAGAAGACGGGCAAGATCTCAATATCAGGAAACCGGCGCACTTCAGGGGCTCGACCATATACTTCTTCCTCTTCTGCCTCGCGAGCCAACTGTTCTGGAGTCTTGTCCTTGCCCTGGATGTAGCTCTCGATCTCGTTGATCAGTGCGCGCACTTGCATGAAGCTACGATTCTCGCCGAGATAGCGTTCGACAAAATCTGGCACGGGGCAGGGAACGTTCTTGGGAGAGGCCTTGCGACGACCTGTAGGAGTGAGGCCTGGGTGTGCGTTGCGTGAGGCAAGAGCATCAAGATTCATTGATTCTAAAGGATGACCTGCCACAGCAGCAGCAGTCACACGGGCCTTCTGAGTGCGAGGAACTTTGCTGGCTGTACGACGACGAGGCGTTGTAGCAAAGTAAAAGACATCGCTAGTAGGGCTGTCCATAGAACCAGCACTGCAACGAGTACGCGCCTGACGATCCTGCTCACGCTTGCGTAGCACGATATTCCAGTACGCAATCTTCCCCCACTGCTCGAAATTGCTTAGCGCCTGACGCACAAGGTCCACCTGCTTCTGAGGCCACTGGTTGGAACAGGTGTACTTGCTACGCTGGTAGTGCTTGCGGCAGTACCAGATCCATAGATGGTCGGGGATGTTCTGAGTGGGTTTCTTGTTGCGGCCAAAGATGTGCGAGACGATCTTGCGAGCGTTGATGTCTTCGGGATTAGGGTTTTCGTTACACGGCCCCCAGATACCGTTATCTGGGTCGGTGTATTGACAAAAATGAATGTTTTTGGGGGCTTCGGACTTTTTGCCATTTTCTGAAGCGCCCTTGATTGTATTTCCAGCAGCTTCGTTCATGCCACGGCCGACTGTGGGTGGAGTAGCATATGAGACTGCATCACGATCGTTGGCGGCGCTGCTGTTGTCGATATCTGTCCCATCTTCGTCACAAACGCTACCGTTGGCATGAGTGACGCCATCTGCAGCAGATACAGACGGGAAACAGTCATTGTGACGAGCATACTCTTGGGGTGAAGTAGAAGTGACTGGAGTGAGAAGAGGCTGCTGCCAGTACGGACGTCCTGCCGAGTCGTTGTACTGATAAGTCCAAGCAGACTGTTGAGTGTACGCAGGATCAGTAACCAAGTCAGCCATCGCCATAAGTTTATGGTGACTATGATTGTACTCATCGGGGGCCCGGGAGCCAAACTCGCGTACAGGAACAGGTTTCTCTTCAACAATCTTCGACTCTTCTTCTGCTGCTTCTACTTCACGATGGAGTACGGAATGCTCAATTGTGAAATGTGACGACATCAGAGGAGCAGAAGAAGCGAATGGAGACAAAGTAGATGAAGGAGTGAATTTAGGTGACAAACTCGAAGTTGCCGATGATGCTGAATGAGTGTGGTGGTGGTGTTGTAAGACAAAATGAGAAAAACGAGACAAGACAGAGTCGTTCACAGAAGAAAGATCGTGGCTCACAACAGAAGAGGGAGAAGGTTTGGAGATGGCGCTGGTCTTATTTAAGATGGATCCAAGCTCCATGATGAGAGAAAAGAGGGAAATCGGGAAAAGGGAAAGGAGAAAAGGAGCACAGAGAAATTATGACTCTCTTTGTGTCTGCGTCGTCCTTCACAAATTGGCAATAATTGCCTGACTCAGAGCGGCGGTGCCGAATCAGATCAGGCAGGTGGCTCGAAGAAGGCAAGCGACGCGTCAGATGGTTCCGATAGTCAGAGGGGGACAAAATGAGGGAAAATGTCCTGACGAGGTAGAACTCCCACAATAAGCAGATTGAGTAGCTTATGCTGTGAAGCTGATGAATCAGTTTTCGAGATTCTCACACACAGCAGCAAAGATTGTCAATGATCTTGTATAGAGAATTACAGCAAAGCGCCCTTTCTTGTGGTTATCCTAGCTTTTCAGAGCTGAGAGAACGAGTGAGGAAGAGATAGAGAGACGTGAGATTAAGAAGACTTGGGAGATCTTTATATGGGCAGAGATGACGGTAGTTGCCAAATATTCAAGGGAAGATCCGGCTCGAAGTTGAATCAAATACAAACGCTGAGCGGTCCTTGCCTGGGCAACTGTAGACATTGTCATAGATTTCTATTGAGTAGCTACAAACGGCCATTGTTCTTCAACCAATTGCCCTATCAGGTTATTGACGGAGTTGCCCCGAAAAGCTTGATTATCACTACATCAAGGCAGGGAAAACTGACAGCCCAAACATTCACTGACCATGAAGGAAACATCGTTGATGAATCTTGTCTTGGTTGAAAGGACTCCTTCCCTTTTCTTATCGAGTATGACAAACAAGGATGTATAGTTGGCAGGAATGCTCCGCCAAATTAGAATATCTGATTTTTTAATTGGATGCAAACTCATTTCGGCAATTTCTATACAAAGATTTTATTTCATCGTTTGAGGCTCTTGTCAGTTTTGTTCAGCGGTGGCCTTCGATTTCGATAGTTCTTTGATAGAAATACCTCTCAAGTCTGCTATAATGATAATTTTGCTAGCATCACCATATATGACAAATCAGAGTCAACTCGTCAGGGGCAAAACTGGGACCACTTCTCGTGCTTTCACCTACAAACAAAAACCATATCAGAACCTGAGTAATTTCTCGAACTAAGCCCCGCAATATCTTTATTCATATATCCACCTTTGATCTCATACAAACACCCAGTCTTTGTCAGAGCTCGCCTGAACGACAAAGATAACTTTATCTTCACCGGCCTTTTCCTTCGAGGCAAAAGGTTGAAATCAAAAAACGTGCTGCGTTCAGCAGGGCGTGTTGGGTGTTTTTTATGAGGCCTCGGAAGCAAAAATTTGGAAAAAGAATGGCGTCTCTACAAACGAAATATCTCGGCTCTCCATACGTATCTAGAAAATTGTAAACAATCCAAGGCTAAGCCCGCCAGTAAATAGTTCCATCTACTATCGATAATCTACCCGAGTATTATTCCGAGCCCACTTTCTTCTGCTGAAGAGCGAATCAACTAGTCGGAGAGCTAGACTCGCGCTCGCCAGTCATTAGATAGGTATTCATTCAGACTTCCTCTCAGCTTAGGAGTCAATCTCATCATATACATTATCGGCGATCTCGGTGACCTCGGCGAAATGGAGGTAATCAGTTATATCCGTTGACAAATTGATTGAAGTTGAGAGCAGGGATAGGTAGGGTAGAATTTCAATAAATATTTAGTCAGGTCTACGATTGTGACAAATACTGAGGATGTAGTTAGTCATTGAGTTTCGTATGACACATTTCCAGGGAAGGAGGGGTAAGGGGCTGATATACATGTGGCCTATGACTCGAAGGCCAGTGGCAAAGAAGATTCGTTTGTCGACAGTGGGAACAAAGAGAAAGCAGAAGTCCATGACGTGATCTCAGTGCGGTGCCTTTTTTTTACCTGTTCAACTTAACCGCTTAGCAAGGAATAACGTTGCAGACGTGTAGGCAGCAGCCATAACCTGCAGCTCGAGAGATACAAAAAATACAAATACTATCAACAAGACAAACAAAACTTCTGGCTTTGGAGTTCTGGCTTGTTTCTCAAGAAGGTAAAATAAATCGATTGTGTACCTCTATCCTGGAGGAGATAGGGCAAGCTTAAGCACAGACCAGGTGTGTTACGTGGCCGCTGGCTAGCCAAATTTAGCTCCGCCGTAGGGCTGCAGAATGGGACCCACTTATGCAACCAACCTTATTCCTCGGACATTTTCCAAAACCCGCTCCTGAGTATGGAGTACACTTGAAGAATTGTGCCATTTCAGCAGTGCAAGTCGTGATTGAGTATTGTACGAAGCTAATCCAAGTATATAAGTACACTTAATGACAAAGAAAGAAAACAAAAGAAGAGACAACAAATGAAATCGTGCAAAACCATGCAAACGTCAAACACAATTGCCACGCCAATCCAATTTGTAACGCCCGAAAATTGGCCAGAGCCAATGATGCTTTTGTCGGTGCTTAATTAGTCAACACCTCCATAATTCTTCCAGAAACGTAGCCAATCATAATCATCATTCATCGCGTTCATCGATAACCGCCGCCCCCAGACGCTGGAAGTCGAGGCGCATATCTCCTAACCTGGCGACTGTTGTCATACCCCCCAGGCCCGATGTCTATTGATTGTATTTCTTGGCTCAGTGCGTCCATTGCACCCGTGTACCCACTAGAGGCTGGCGCTGCGATTGGAACCTTGGCCGGAATGGGTGGCCCACTATCTGCGTAAGAGTAAAGTGGTGAAGACCGTGGTTGTGGATTGGGAGAGATTGACCTCCGTCGCGGTGGAGTACTATACGTCGTCGGGGAAGATGCGTGATGTTGTTGAGGCTGTGCATACGGATCCTGTCTGTCATAGTCTCTGGTGGAAGGTCGAGGTGGGGTGTAAGTGGTCGTTGTCGAGGTGCGTTGGTGACGTTCATAGGATTGCCGCGGTTGTTGTATCACGTAAGTGCTGCGAGGTCTCACAACGCTCCGAACAACAGCATCGGGGGTTGCAGGAGCAGAATGATGCTGTTCACGTGGTGACGAGCGAGCGGCGTACGAAGAATGCTGAGGGTTATGTTTAAACCGAACAATAACTTCCGGCTTCTTGTTCTTCTTCTCCGGCTCGGGCGCCCAGGACTCTGATGGTAGATGATCTGAAGGATCAATGATTCGTCCGTCATCTCCGATAATGGGACCATCATCTGTGTTTGTCTTAGATGGTTGACTACTCTCGATGTTCCGATCGGGCGTCGCATACCGTGATCCGCTTTCACGAGTAGCGGATGGTGATCGTCTAGGGTTGTACGTGTCAAACGAGTCCGGAGAAAAGGGCACGCTAGACATGTCACGCTCGTCCCTAGAGGGCGGACGAGGGCTCACAGACTTTCTGTAGGACAATGGACGGGGGTTTGGACTGATCGATCTAGCTCTATCCATTATCGGCGCTGGAGAAGTGCGCAATGGCTGGATGGCGGAAGTCTGCTGCGGTACATTCGGCACATAATTTGTAACTTCCCGAGAAGCTGCACTGGATTGAAAGCGACCATAAGAGCGGTCCGGTGTATATGCTTGTTGATTGTCGATCGGTTCATTTGCCGCGTTATAGCCAGGAGCGAGGCTTACAGGAACCGACGGGCTTGGTGGTTCCGCATAGAAAGTTCTCGGTGGAGCCTGGGATGGTCTTGACATTGAAACCGCGAGATCTTGCTCGGCAGGTGATACGACTGAAGATCTATGTGAATCTCGGACCTCAGGCTGTGGAGGTGTATACTCTTGTGGAGAGTAAGCTTTGTAGCCAGCAGGGCCTGATGACGAAGGTGGTATATTTGTGTTGACAGTCGTCCGGTGAACAGGCGGGGGTGGAGGCAAGCCCTCATCATTCTCATCTTCCACGGTCGGTTGCATAGCAGCGTATGCAAAGCGATCATCGTCTGGTGCCATGAGCTGACGCAAAGGGCTATGCCGACGTGGGTCCGGCTGAATAAGAGCGTTGTTGTACCGATAAGGGTCGCCCTCATCATAAGAGGGTTCGCCTTGGCTATTCATGGTATATTCATCAGGTGGTGCCTGATAAGCGTGTCTATCGGGTACGTAGGGCACTGGCTCCGCACTGTAACGGGTATCATCAGGGTGAGAGGGACGCTTCTGGTTCGAATATTGAGAGTACTGTTCAACAGCGTCATGAGAGCCTCTTGCCTGGTAGCCATTAGGGTCATAGGCATCACCGTAATTGTCTGCACCAGGATGAGGTATTTGCCTTTGAGGCTCTCCATAGTAAGCGTCGTTAGGTTCCTGATAGGGATGAGGCTGAGCAATGTAAAGATCATCCCGCTGATCAACAAGATCATTATGATTGGCCCCAGAGGCGTTGTGATCATACAGACCGAACTGAGATCCTCGGGGTATTGGGATATCCGTATGTCTCGACGATGGCCGAGCATTACTCTGCCGATGAGAGCTTGCTGGCCGATTATGATCTGTGCTAGGTCGAGGAGGCTGGGTGCTCGAGGGTACCAGCGCCGGAAAATCTTGAACAGGCGCTGCGGGAGCAACAGGGGCGGCAGCAACGACAGGTGCAGCTGGTGGAGCAGGTGCCACAGGACTCGCTCGTGATGCAGAAGCACCAGTCGGATCATCGGGTAGGGGTCGACGTTTGATCGGCCGTGGCTGTCGCGGCCCCGAGAGTGATGATGAACTAGTAGGTGTGGTGGTGATGTTATTGCTAGGTTTCGACTGCGGCTTCTCTGTCACCACAGTTCTCCTCTCAATGACGGCTTCGTCTTCCGGACGGGTATCGTAGTATGTGATCTCAAGTCTGATGTCACCTGCATACTTGTTCCTGAACTTCAATTCGTGCCATGAATCGCTCTGTCCTCCACCAGGGATGATCACTGAACTAAGATCCACCCATGTCTCTCCGATCAGGTCCGTTTTTTTGTCATCGTTGAAAACAGATACTTTCAACTGGAGGTAATCCGGCGATTCGTGAACAGTATATCGAATTTCCTGATCCCTAATATAATGTCAGTACTTTGGCTATGTTCCAAAGAAGTTGATGCTTACCATCGTGGAGTTTGACCGCCTCTCATGTCGGTATCCGTCTTCTTCGCTTCCTTCCCTAATCTTGCAGCGACGTAGGGGTTTTGTTTCCCAATAGTCTTTCGATTGGGTAGATTCTTCGCTCGGTCAAAGATGACCACCAGCGTGCCGATTTGTGGACCATCAACGGACATGTCTGCAAATATGCCCGCTGTATGCCCATGGGCAGAGGGCATTTTGACCAGCTTCTGTGCCATCATGTGGAGGTGAGACTCCCACGTCTCCGATGGCGGCGTCTTTCTTCGCTGAAGGGATTCGTCCGATTGCTTGTGATCCGACTCTAGATATTGATATCGATACTAAGCATCCTGCAAAAAGCGGCAATAGGAAGAATAATGCAACCAAAAACAGTCTGTCACCAGCAGGAATAGCTGGGCACATGTATCGGATAATTGACGCAAGAGAGATCTGAAGAAAAGAAAGTGTAAGCCTGGAAGCAGGCGCAGCTCTCTCTGGTGGGGGCTTGTTTTGTTCAGGCCTAATCGGGACAGGCCAGGGCGGGGAGGCTGGGAATGCGAGCTGCGTCACTTGGCAGCTGTTGCTGGTGGCAGGCGACACGCTAGGCCAGATCGGGATTAATGGATCAAGCGCGCCCTGATCTATCGCGTCTCTCGCGTCCCATTGGCCAATAAGCGCCAAACTCTGCAGCGTCAATGCACCGCCAAGGCCCATCATTCGCCCAGCCACAATTATGACACGTGATAGAGGTGGATTATGTAATGTGCTTGGCTCCTGCTTGTTTCTCCAGCTTATGCAGGGGTTAGTTTACTCTTATTATGTATGAAGACCTCCTGGACTCCTGGTACTCGAATAGCACAACGCATTGAACGCAAAGCCCCTCTCGCCTGGTCTTGCCTTTTCTTCTCGACCCTACCCCTGTCAAAGTCGTCTCGACTCTCGACCATAAGCTTCCGGCCTGATCAGCAGATCGATTACTCGATAGAGCGACTGAGGTAAGACACTTACGCACACTCCATTGATTTGTTGTCTAGGAACTAGGACGTTTTGTGTCAAACTGGACGTGGCTGGAAGAGCGGTCACTTGAAGCTTTGATTCCCTAATTACAGTCCGCCGGGAAACGACGAGACAAAAGATGGAAGCAAATACAGGAAAGGCAAGGGAAAAAAATCCTGTCGCCTGTGAGTGAAACAGAATGACAAAGATTCAAAACCGGATACTTAAATCGATCCCGCCGCAACAGCTATGATTCTCTCTCTCAACGCTGTCGGATCTAAATACACCGTAAAGAAACTCATTTTCTCATCTCCGGGTTTCCTTCCAAACACAGCCATGCCAGTGATCGAAATTTCCTTCCTTTCCGGATCTCCCTTTACTACGTACCGGATATCTGCCTCTTGATATATCCGATCGGGGAGAACATCCACATGTTTGATGGTGTGCTTCATACTGTCCAGGTGCGGGAATTGGCTGTCGAAGAAATTGATGATATCGGCTTTACCAGTGATTGCCGGGTTTGCGGCAAAGGTCAAAACGCAGTCATCAGTGTAGAACTTGGGGATGGCGAGATTGGAGTCGAGGGCGTCCATGTGTCTGTGGAAATCCGTGAGCCATGCTATTGCCTCAGCATGGTGCTCTTGAGTCGTCATTTCCTCGGTAAACGTAGAGAATTATCCCGAAGGAAAGAACTTCTGATGCCAATTCTGTCAGATCATGCTGCTAAACTTGTCATGAAAATTTAGGGCTAGAAAGGCGGATGGCCTACTCGATATATACCTAGGTACAGTTACCGGATATTCGGTTTTAGGAAGTATGACTAGAGTTGGGAGTACCTCTCCGAGCTTGGAATCAATTGCAACTAGCCATGTTATAATCTTACAGCTTTAAATATTTACCATGAGATGACATCCCGATTGTTAGCTAGCTCTCCAACTGCTGGAGCCGAGCAACATGTCCTGCTGAATAAGTGAGACGCGGATGACAAATGACCAGTCCACATATGCACCAACACAGCCGTGGAGTCCACTTGGAGCCTGCTCACGATTCGTCGCAAAACCATGCCATTCCTAAGCTAATCGGGTGTCTAGTTTCTCTGTCAAATCAGAAAGTCATGTCGTTGTTTGACGAATGCCCAGGTGGAGTTATTTATAATCACAGAAGGCTTCGCGCATATCGAGGCCGAGATCAACTGCTGGAGTCAATTCGGTATCTACGTAGCACTGAGGCTACGTCCAGTAGTATTGAAACCCTTTAGCATTAACATGTTCAATGATATCCACTTCACTGAGGAATACACCTTTATCTATTATCCATATCTTTGGACTAAATCCTTCATGTCAATGAGCATCCTGTATCGGTCCGTTAGCTTCCTTGTTTCTAGTGATCAAATGAAGAACTCATCCTGTTCTCTAAACGTACGATTCTTCCCAAAGAGAGCGGAAACATGGGTGTTGAATCTCCTTTCTAATGTTAGCACCCGAGGCGTTTTTTATACCGCGAATCGATAACCTTGCAGCTTTTAGAGATCTAGGCGACCGTCGTAGTCTTCTTCCGGAGCGGATACTTGCACGTAGGAGTGATACGCTGCTAGATACTCCTGGCCAAATCGATTACAAATTGGCCGCCATTGGCCAAATGTATCTGCATCAAGCAAATACATATGTCAATAAGGCAATCCACGTGACCCCAGCAGCAAGATCAACTCACACTCATTGTGTGCATAGAAGCAGCATGCGTCAAAAACGAGGGATTCGCCGGTCTCTACATCTATTCTAGAGTTTGCATACCAAAGACACCCATGGGCCAGCGAAGGCTTTACCGTCCATCCCTCACTCTCAAGCGGTCGGAGTAGACGAGGTATAACCTTGTCAAACGGGATTGGGACCATAACATCGAGCTCTGGGTCCGGACCTTTGGCTTGTAGCTCAAGTTCAAGGGCTTGTCTCATACTCTTCGAGAAGAAGACCTCCCAGCTTCCCTCCCATTCGGTCTTCTGAGGCAAATTGCCGCTATAAATGGTCACATGGAATCCGAATTTACCACTTGTCGATTTGCTGTTCTGATGAAGTTCGGCGAGGCGGGCTGCAAATTTATGAGGGTCTGGCATGTCATTTACCATTTCGCAATACTCGCATAGAAAGAAGTGCATATCCGGTACATCTTTGTACGTTCCCCAGGCGATTAGCTTAGGCGCGAAGTCAGGCAGTAAGGTATATATTTCCTTGATAGACTCATACTCCCCGCGAACCATGTTTTTGCCTTTTTTTTTTTTTTGGTAGGACTTTGATGAAGAATGATATAGGCGTTCCATCATCAAATCCAACATTTATTCGTCCAGTTTGGGCCCAGAAGCTGATGCCATGGGCCTCTGTTGATATAACCCGACAACATTTTGGCAATTCTTTGTCACAATCAGTAGAAACAACAAGATTTAGGGATGCCTCAAATTACCTGCAACGACGCTCGGGTCGAGATGTTCGTTGAAAATGATGAAATCCAACATGTGTTCACCGTTGGAATCCATGTAAGGTCCTTATATATACTGGCTACTATCGTAGTGATCTGACAAAGCCCTCTTATATCCCTACTACCTAGCTGTTCTGGAAATCATATAGCTCGGTGAATACCTAGGTTTTCAACTAAGGATACAACTTCAAAGGTTAAGGTCAATTCATTTTAAAATTAGCTCAGGAAAACCAGAGTATAGTGCCACAAACCAAGATGAAAGAGAGAAAGAGAGACCAAAATATCGTACAACCATGCTGCCGGAGTCTTGACAGCTACAGATATGTAAGCAATCCCCCTACCTTCACTGTGATAGTATTGGATTTTTGCAATAGATTCTATCCACGATGGATTCATGCTTGTTGTGCTTCGCGCACCACGTTTTCAAATACTCATGTAAGCCAGGATTCTTTATCGCATGGTGCAAGTCAAGCGGATCCTCCAGGGTCTTCAAGACTTCGGCCCAGAAGTCCTTCCGAATCATTATCTCGGCATCATTCTGCGTCAACGCATAGTCCACTCTTGCTTTTTAGAATACACCCCGATCTTTTCTCCCTTTCATTGAAATGACTTCCTTATCGGAGATATATGTCCAATGATGCAGTCGCCAAACACTCTCGTCTTGCCGATGATATTTCTTACTTAAAAGAAAGATCTCGAGATTACCGCAAAACCATCGAGACATGGCTGTGGTATCCCAACCAGTTCCGAGCTGATCGAACATAGATCCATTGCTGAAACAAAGAAAGAATGATTCGAAAGTGGTCTTGCCGACCCCGCATGTTTCGGAGTACTGCTTTTGATACCCCTCGAAGAGCATCGTTCTCTGCTCTGGCTGAGGCGCAATAGCGAACCCTAAATCATACCAAACATCAAGACAAGCATCTTCCTCAACCCAGTCTGGCTCCGGCATTTTTCCCCAGACGATCAGTCCAAAGGCGAAGTAAGCCTCTCGCCTCTCTTGTTTATTTTGAGGGATTTCATCGATGGGTGTAACACAGGCTTTGGCCTGCTCAAACCACGCAGTTTGATGGATAGTTTGTACCTCAGAGAGGCCCAATGGCTTCGCCTTTAAAATCGCCTCATATCCTTCGAGAATGTCCTGGCATACGAGATCACCTATCGTGGAATCAATGACATTCTTGGCGTTATCGAAGAACGTGCCTTCTTCGCACCACTGACCAGCTGTTTCAATCTTTTGTTCGGGGCTGCCCTGGAGATTCTCTATTGTCATTCTGAATAGTCTCAACAGACCGGACATTCGCACGTCATTGGAACATCTCGAGAAGAGATATCGATCCCAGACTCGGAAGTCATAAGGGGGCATGTGAAGATCATTTGCTTCTTCGAATATACGAACGTAATCCTCGGGGCTCAGATCTGTTGTTGAAGTTTGTGTGGAAGCCATTGTTTTCAAGGTTGGTTCGACTGTGGTAATCGGGAATTGGGAGTTGAGAGCCGTGTGAAATACGACTTATAACATCGCGCCAGGCCGATGAATCAACCTAGCAAGATGACTCTTTGCAACTATGACTTGCTATAGTGAGTCAAGTACACGTACTGCAATGTAGAGAGAGAAAGTAAGTGACTCAAGTTTCATTATTACCTAAAGGAGCTCAGAGCCCCCTCGAGTCAAGCGCAAAGCTCTATCTCAAATTCTGGTATCAGGGGTCATGTATCAAAGAGAGGAGAAAAAAGTCATGACGGGAAATCAATCATGACTCCAGTGAAACTTGGCTAGGGGTGACTTCTTCTAGGCACGACTTCTTATGAATCAATTGAGGAGTCAAGTACACGTACTGCCATGTTAGATAGAGATGGTGGTGAGGTGGGTAAACCAAGTGGCATTGTCATCCTAAACCGAAGTTCTCCAGCTCCTATGCCAGGCCGATGAATCAACCGTATAAGATGGCCCTTTCCAACTATGACTTTCTGCTAGGCAGTGAGTCAAGTACACGTCAGTACTGCCATGACGATAGAGATAGTGGGTAAGTCAAGTTGATTATCATCCTAAACCGAAGCTCTCCGGCTCAACTTCCTGAGTCAGCCGCACAACTTCATTTCAAATGGCGGCACTTTATATCCTGCATAAAGATGTATATTAATTCTCTATACACCCCCGGTCTGTAACATAGTTTTCATATCATGATAAAGAAAAGCATTATAAAACAGTCATCCACCCGATGAGATCCAGCATGCCAACTGGTACGACAAATTCGTCCTAATATCAGAGGAGACTTTTCGTAATTAATAGAGAAACAGAAAGATGAGGGCATGAGTATAAGAAAACATAAGGGTAATAAAGGAAACAGAATCGATCACCGACGGACCAGTCTACTGTTTCCCATTGCTGAACAGGGCCCGAAAATCGTCATTTGTTTTCGGCAGCTTTTGTTCGGTTGCTCCTTCGGCCTTTTCGTGTTGCACGTCGCTACGAGCCGAGGCAACACTTCCACCACGCTTAAATCCTAGTCCGCCACGACGACCAGCTCCTGGCTGTGTTGGACGCTTGATCGGTCCTCCAATTTGAGGCATGAATGTCTTCGTGGTTTTCGGTTTGACAGGGCCGGAAACTGAAGGTCCATTCCGCTTCAACACATCGTTGGCAGTGCCTACTCGAATCAGACGACCGGGGGCGATTTCATGTCCTTCTAGTTCTAAAGAAGCCTTGCCAGCCGACTTGACATCGACAAACTCAACAATAGCTCCCTCACGGTCAGGACGTAGCACAATCTTGACAAGAGGACCGAACGGTTCAGCAATCGCTCGGATGCGACTATCATTCACTGTGTCAGGAATGTTCATCAGTCCCAACGTTCGAGCTGCACGGTCATCAGCTACTCTTTGACTTTCCAAGTCCGCCTTGGGTTCGGCTGACTCTGATCGTGCTTTGGGGGTGATGATAGTGGCCGCTCGTTTGACGGATGCCGGTTGAGAAATCTTGACTTGCAGTGGTCGTCCCCGAAATTCCTGTTTGTGCATAGCGAGAGCAGCAGTTGCCTCCTCCTATACATGCCGTTAGCCATAGATCAAACAAAGACGACGATCTGAACTCAGAAGCAACAGTGGGTTAACATACCTTGTTGGAAAAGACTATAAAACCAAAACCGCGGTGCTCGCCGTTCACTTTGCTAGGAATTCGCACAGTTTCGATGGTGCCATATTTGGAAAAGAGCTCCTCGAGGTCGTTTTCACGAGCATCGAAATGAATGTTCGAAATGTGAATTTCTCGTTCCTCGTACATAGGCCCCTGACGATCTTGTCGTGCCGAAGGATCAGAAATCTTGACTTGTAGATTGAGTCCGTCACCGACAACATTGTTGTCGAGCTTGGTCGCAGCAATGGCTTGATCAGCCGACTTGAACTGGACGTAACAGAACCGGCGATGTGTGTTGTACTTGAGAGATGGGAAGCGAACTTCAACAACCTCTCCGGCCTAGACACGACTGTTAGTAAAGTTCCATTTCTCAAAGTAGCATATTGCACCTACCTCGCTAAACAGGCTCCTGATAAAAGCTTCGTCGGCCGTCGGAGGAAAGTTCGTGACATAGACTGTCGAGCCGCTGCCCATTTCGACATCAACAGTTTGACCGTCAATACGTTTCTGGTCCCGAGTCAAAGCGGCAGCTGCGTCTTCTGGAGTTTCAAACTCGACAGCAGCTGTTGCAAAGTCATGCTCAGAGCGCAGAAATTTGATGTCCACGATGGGTCCGCACTGTTAACTTGTTAGCACATTTGTAGTGCAAGGGATAAGAAGAATGAAACTCACATCGCGGAAGAATTGCCGAATCTGAGACTCGGTAACGTCTGATGGCATGCGTTTGATCATGACAGTGGAATGTTCGCGATCCCTCTTCAACTCTGCTGGCTCCTTGTGATCCTTTGATATCGTTTCCGGACGGGCTTTCTTGTGAGGTGCCTCGGTAGTCCCAAGAGAGTCTTCTTCGCGCTTGCGTTTCGGAGCAGCAGCTACAGCGCCACCCTCCGTATCCATTAGTTCCGCTGCTGCTGCTTGAGCTGCTTCTGCGCTTGCTGTAGCACTTTGTTGCGCGGCGGCGCGCTCTAACGCCTCTTTTTGTCGTCTCCGCGCCACAGCTTTCATAGCCTTCTGTGTCTCAACAAGCGCTTCCTGAAGTTCGTCGGCGTCCTCGTAGTCCTCGCAATGCGCAATGTACTTGGTCATAATCTTCTCCGGCCAATCCAAATCAGGTCGTCTGATGGCTTGCTTCAACACACCTGTGGCATAGCTAGGTCCCGGAGTCCTTCGAGCAGCTTCTGGCGTCATTGCAGGCTCGACAAATGTTCGCCAAGACATGATTTCCCAGTTGTAGTAGTCTAGCCAGAATTCATAGCTATTGCCACGGGTGGCTATCAAGCCTTTGTAGTATTCGCGAGCACTATCCCAGCTTCCACTTTCACTCAAATAACGAGTATAGATTCTCTCCAGGCGAAAGTAAGGATCTCCTTGATATGATTTGCCGTACTTGTTCTCTCCAAGCTCCTGAACTCTCTCGATCGCGGAACGAATACCGACTTCAGCAACATCAAGATCTTCATCAATGGCGTCTGGTAAGAATGCACGTCGACGTAGATAACTGCACCACATCGAGTGAACTTTGATGACTTCCTCAAGACCGCCAGCATCTAGTAGGCCCGTGCTCGTAGCTCTATGCTTGAGCTCTACAATTTGATCGAAGGAAAGACCCTCGCGTTCTGCAACGAGTAGACATTGAGACCACAGTGAACCTGACCATGGGCAATGTCTTGTCGCACGTTCGATTGTTGGAAGAACAGGGGCAATCTCATTACGAGGCACAGGTACGGGCGGCTGTATCAGAAACATGACACAATCCTCCCACATCGGCACATCAGTAGGAAATCGTAATAGAGCACGTTGATACAAAGCATTGATCAGATGAGGACTGTACATGTTCTTACGAGGATCTTGTAATAGTTCCCACTCAATGTACTCTGAATATACAGCCCACTCCAGATTGCGGTCTTTTGACTCTAGCGCCCTCTGTACTTTGTGTTCAAAGTCCTGTCGAGCTGCATACTTTGCTTTCGCATCCGATGCTCTTGCGACGGTATTGGCCATGATCTCCTCATAGTTGGCATTGAAATATTGGCTGACAAAACCGGAGAAAATCTGGAAAGTCTCATCCCATGCGGCATGCGGAGTCTGAAGTCGAGACTCAAAGGTGTTTCGGACCTGGGTCGCCTTCTCGTTGGTTTGGGCATGCGAAAAGTCCTGGATACAGAGCTCAAGGAATTTTGACCACACAAGATGGCTATCATGAATGCGCCATCTTGTAGCGTCAGCTGCCCGTTGCCATATCTCGAACACTGATGGCCAGCTAAACACTTCCCGACCGACTAACCGATCCTCTTCACTCCACTGATTTTGACCCGCCTGCCCGTTTGCAGAGTTGTAGAGATAAAGCATCCATTCTCCAAACATCGTCCAAAGCTTCGTACTTCCATACTCCTCCTCTACCGCTCGTCGACAAAGCTCCATGACGGCTATCCTCTCATCCACTGTTTGTGCAACCATGGTCTCGTCTTGAATCCACTCCACCCACAAGTCTTCACCCATCGCAAAGAGCTTATCCATGTCCTCTCGAGCGCTACGCAAATCTTTCAATAAATCGTAGGCTCTAGGGTCGCCGTGAGCGTCGGGATCATGTGGTGGGTAAACATGATTCACGAACCCGGTATGAAGAAGCTGAATGAACTGAACATGCGACTCGTAGGAGTGAGGGTTTGCTTGAATATGGCTCGACAACTGATCGGCCTGTTGCTGAGCCTCTGGAGGCAAGGACGACTGGGAAAAGTTACGCTTCACAAATTCTCGAGGCTCTGGAGCACGTGGCGGATTCTGCACTAACTTCACTGGCTTCGGATTAGGATAGATGGGCGAGATGGACATGTTCGAATAGACAGCTTGATTGCCTTTTTGACTGTGCGAGGAATGATTTTGACCTTGAGGCTGACTTTGACCTTGCAGCGCTGCCGCTTCTGCTAGAGCCGTCATCGAACCGTTGCCTTTTCCAGGCGTGTTACCTTGATTGTTGGAGTTTCCAGGTGGAGTGGGTGCATTAGCTCGCTCAGGTAGTCGAGACTTTAGAGCTTGTCGGGCGACTGGCGATGCACCGGTGCTATATTTCGACCCTGCGGCGCGGCCTCTTCGTGGTTTTTGAGGCGACGTCCCCGATGCCTGGCCCGAGGTTGTTGATGCGTTGCCCTTGGTGTTAGAGCGTGCTTGAGCGTTCGACTGGCGCGACTGCGCAGCCGAGTCTTGTGGTGCAAGTAGCGAATTAATATCCATTTTGCGATTTTTTGTTTTTCTTTGAATGATGGGGTGTCCGTATATTCAGGTAGAGAACGAGTCGAAGGAGCGATCTGTTCGTTGATGTCGAGGCGACAGGCTAGTCGTAAATGAGCGGAAAGCTAATAGGAAATTTCGCACACGAGAAAATGTTGAAGCGCCGAATCCATCCCCTTGTCACCACTATTCAGGTTCGAATAACGTTCCGTATGCGTTTGCGAACGAGGAGATATATGTGAGCGATCAAACAGAGAAGCAAGTAATGTCGGTCTCAAACCGCACGATGCCAACAACGCCTATCAACCCTTCGAAATGCAACAAGACGAAACAAGGAATGAAACCACTGCTATCAAAATCTTATCGGGAGCTTTCCAGTGCTGTAAACTGAACAGCAATTAATAGTCAAAGGTGTGTTGTTCAACAGGTGGAGAGAGAGGTGTAGAAGACTAAAAGTCGAACGGGTAAATGTGTAGCAGCAGTTCGCGGAGGAAACAAGAGGCTAGGGCCTAAGCAGCTTAGCTGTTTTCCCTCCTTGCCGGGATAAGTAGATTAATGCAGTCAGACGTCAGCGTGGCCGTGGCCGTAGTGTCACACGATACGAAGTGGCAATCTGCACGGCGATGGATATGGATGCTTGACGAGAAGCTGAAACCAAAAGGAATGTGAGCAATTTTGGAGATTCGGAAAAGGGGAACTAGAAAGTACGGTAGTAGGAACTGAAGAGAGAAAGAGGTCGTGGAGATCGTAACTTCCGGTGGAGTACTGTTCGGTGCCTGCAATTTAAGGTGTCTATCTCTATACCTCGGTTTTATCGGCCGTGTTTATTAGAACAGTTTGCCAACGATCAATTTTTACATTAGTGTTCATACTATATTAGGTACTTTTTGTGGAGGGTTCTTCTCATCATTCAAGAGGGAGATTTTTAGTCCCGATCATTTCGGGGCATGGGTGAGACTACAGCATAGAGGATTTCCTCTCGGGGCTGTTATTTCACAGCTGGAACAGCTCCTTCAGTTGCTTGATGGTATCGTCTGGGTCGGTAACAGAGTGACCAATCGTCCTGGGATCGCTGTAGATCTCGTAATCATTTCCGCCAGGGAAGCACTTGTCGCCAAAGAAGTGGATATCTTTATATTCGACTCCAGTGATCTCCTTCTCTGCCTCGATGTGGCGGAGACAGTAGGTCTTATCCCAACCAGTGGGGAAGACGTCGAACGAGATTTGTCCGCCGATTGAGTATCTGGTATAGACCATAAGTATATTGTGTATCCTAGTTGCCAATTCTAACTCACGTCAAACCGTAATCGGGGAACTCCTTCTTGAGAGCCTCTACAAGGGTTTTCCTGACGTTGTGAATACGGTCATATCTAGAAACCGTCAGTTTGCATAGTCTCAACTAGTCAGAGACAGAAACACCTACTCTTCGAACTCATTCCTCTCCTCAACGGTAGCATTCCTCCCAATGGGGCTAACATTAATCATTCCGGTACGGAACTCAATGAAAGTACCCCTTTTCTTCGGCAACCTGACCTCGGAGAGATACTTCAAAAGAAAATTGACCATATTCTGATATTTCTCCTCTCCAAGCAACTGGATGAAGCTGGTGCTGGCGAGCGGTTCTCCGAGACGGAAGGCATTGAGCCCATTTTCTGAGAAGCAGAAATCGAAGAGTGAGGTGACGGATACGGTAGAGGAGCCGAGTTGTTCTTGTTGTTTTGAGAAGTCTGAGCCGCCAACCTGGTGTTTTGTAACCATAGTTAGGATTTCATATCCGACCTTGAGGAGAATTGGGAACTGACATATCCAATGGCGCATTTATGGCGGAGTTGTGAGAGTAGCGTCAACATTTCGGGGGAAGCGCTCTGTTTTCGTATTAAGAACCAATTAGCAAATCAGTTGTATAGGTTCGCCTTTATGGCAATTTCCGGACCAGGAACTTACCCCACGAGCTGGTGACAAAGTCTTGTCGACATCGAAAAGAACAACGGTGCCTTTTAGAGGGCGATTCTCCAAGGAGGGGTAAACACTGACAGCGGCCGTAGCCATGTTTCTGGAAATTCGAAGTATTACAGGAATCGACACGTGGATATTGATATTCAGCACAATTGTGATTTTCGAATTGACCAAGCTGAAATGTGAAAAGAGTTGAGCAGTTGAATGTTGATTGAAACAAGGGGGAATATACTTTGCCGCCAGCTAAGCTCCAGCGCCTTGTGTTTTTTCAAGCGGTGAGGTGAGGGGGCAGTTGCTTATCGATAACGTTAAATCGCCCTCCGATAAGAGCATTCACTATTATTTCAGCTACCGGTATTTAACTTGAACATTCGGTATTAATCTAAAGGAGATGAGGGTAGAATAAAGAATACAGTCGAGAGTATCGACAAACGCCCAAATGAACGAAAAACCAGAAATAGTGCTATGCCCTCCAGCCTATCCCGCAATAACCGACAAAGGTAAGGCCGAGATTTCCCCGCCAAAAAGCTTCAATCCAGAATCCGTGTTCAGCGACCTAAAGTTGTTTGGAACACTTTTGCCGCCAGCTCGCTCAGAAGTCTAGCACGATCTGACTGTGGCAGCTCAATGAAAACATCATAGACACTCTTGCCCTTCGCATCTCGCACAGCACCAAGCCTATTACCGGCCACAGCTCCCGCTAACGCACCAGGCACGTTGGCAACTATGAAGCCCAGCGCACCACCACTAACCGCGCCAACAATAGACCAAAACTTTTTTGTGGGAACCGATCTCCTTTGCCCGGTTGTATCGGTCTCATCGCTAGCGAGCCCTTCTTCGCGGAGCATTTCTTCAAATATGGAACCGAATTGATTGGAGTCACGTCCCTCCCGTTCTCGTTCTGAGCCGCTAAAGTCAAACGAAGACCATGGGAAACCACCAGCGCCGCCACGGGGGATGTCTTCGTCGGCACTCTCGCTACGGTCGTCGCCGAAATAGCTTCTTCGCGCTGAATCGTAGTCTCGTCTGCGCTCTGGGTCGGATAACGTGTAGTAGGCATCATTTACTCTTTGGAATTCTTTCGTGCGCGAAGCCCTGTCGGGAGCGTCGACGGGTACTCGGTCAGGATGAGTTCGTAGAGAAGCCCTGAAAGTATCAGAGAGCTAGTATGCGATTATCACTCCAAGTTCGAGAGGGAGTCGATTGCATGACACGCACCTCTTGTACGCAGTTCGGATTTCTTGCTGCGTCGCCGTAGGGTAGACCCCCAAAACTTTGTCTGTTGCGTATGAGCATAACGATCGTCTGCCTTGGAGGAAATTGCGACTTACAATAATCTGGTTGGCCTAAAAGAAAATGTAAGTAAAGAGATAAGAAACTGGATCAGGCTTCCTCAGAAGTACTTACTTTCCATAACGACGAAACTATTTCAAATGTGAATTATTCGCGGAAGGAAAGACTTGAGAACACGATGATACTTTCTAAAAAGCGAACAATCCAGCGGGGATGGTTCCTTAATTTGCTTCCCTAAGATGACGTCGCCCTCTATCACATGTCTACTGCGCCACATGTCAAGCCACATAGAGGCTGTTAGTCACGTGATTGAGTTTTGACCTTCTCGCCCCTGGCTGGGCCTGGCAGGCTAAAATGGAAGCGGCCAATAAGAGACAGTCAGTGGTTGTGTGTCCCAGCCACCTCATTACAATTGCTCACAGCTGTGTCTTACTTGCATGAATTACTTCCTCCGCCAGCTGGACTGGTTCTATGTGCATCATCTCAAACTATTCGATCTCAATTGTCGACTGATGCTCGATAGCGGGGTCATCTGTACATCAATTATCGTGTCCATCTGATAGCAGGAAATCCTTGGTACGGATAGAAGCTTATTGTGGATCAATCCGTGGAGTGTTGAGCGAAGCTTCCCATATTTATCAACAAGCGCAAGACAATTGGAACCATGGGTTGGTTCAACGGCAGTTCTTCCACTGTCTCGGGAAGCGGCTGGGTACGCAAACGATCTCCTCATCGCTCGAATTCCGTCTACTCCTCGCGCCATTCTAGACACTCGGCGCCATCGATATTCAGTCTCGGCGGTGGCAGCAAGAACAGATCAACCAGCTCGTTCTTTTCAACCTCGTCCTATTCACGAAAAGGCGTACGTCCTCGCTCCGGCTTCATTGAGCGCATGATCCGCCGCATCAAGCGTCTTCTACGAGATATTTGGAGTTATGGTCGTCGCAACCCCATCAAAGTCTTCCTGTTTGTCATTGTGCCCTTGATCACTGGAGGCGTTTTACAGAAGCTGTTGGCCATGGTTGGTCTGCGACTACCGGGCGGCCTCGTGGGAAATCGCGAGTTCGAGCAGATAAGCCGTCGGGGCACCGTGAGTGGATTGGGTGGTGGCGGTGCTGGACTTGGGGATAGTATTAACGGACTGATGAAAGTTGCCAAAATGTTCATGTAGATACACACATATCTGGTCTTTTCGTCTGAGATGAGATATAGATGGGCAGTCGCTATTGGAGCTTGGGATTCCCAAAACTTTTATGAATGTCATGATTTTGTTACACAAATTGAGGAACAACAGAACAATATGTAGGAGCGGCAGTCTGCACTTATAGGCCAGGCGAATCCTGCTGAAGCAAAATACAGCTCATTTAGCACTATCTCTAGCTTAATGCACGTAGGACCACTAGATGCGTTGTCACATAACCAGCTAAGACGTGCGACTCCATCGATGCAAATATTCCAAGTATCTGGTCGATCTCCTGCAGGAACAACAACCGAGCATCGGTTGCGCATATCATCAGTGTACTCATAGTAATTCATGTTCCCAGGGAAGGCGTCATCCCATCCAAACGTCTCTTATTTAGGAAGGAGCCCCTAAAGATGAACTCGCCAATCATAGAGGAACAAGTGGGTCAGAATAGTGGACCTTCCAATTAGCCACGGAGCATCCCCATCATGCTTACTCCTTATAATATCATCCATTCGACTACCATGCCTGACGCGCGCCCTAAGAAACCGGCTTCGGATCGGAGGAAGCAACAAAACAGAATAGCTCAAAAGGGCTACCGTTAGTTCAACCTACTATTTCCCATCGACGCTGTCCGACTGACTTGGCAGACAGGAGAAAGGCAAAAACAGCGGATACAAGCCCTTGAAAGATTGGTCAGTGCACAGAATCAATGCGTAGAAAGCCCAGTTCCCGATGGCTCTACATCGAATGCAACTTTACCAGATAGTGGGCTAGCACGCCAAGCAACGCCCCAGGCCGGTTCACATCCAACATCCGCCTCATCTGGGTCGGATTCTCCATCTAGAACTGGAGATTCATTTGCCAGAGGAGTCCTACAGACAGGCCAATCACCGATATATCACAATGCCGGCTCGCTGATACAGTCTCACTCTGCGGATTGGCCAGAGTTGCCGCTAAGAGAACGACTCTTTAATCAGTTGATGCGGGAAATTGATAGCGTTGACGAGGTTGCGTACAATCAAATCATGTCTGGCGAAATTTCCATTTCACAAATCTTCCGAGCTGGATTGCGTCATACCCCTGCTCGAATGCCGCAGAACCCGTCGAGCAAGGAAACGTTTCTGATAGACGAGCCAACTGTCCCTCTTCGTACGGACAGAATACTCGTTCCTGAGAACAGGATGCGAGTCCATGCACATGCGTTGCCTAACGTCTATGCCAACAATCTTCGATTAAAGCAGTTTACTACAATTTCTGCTCTCCGAGCAAGCATTGAGGCTGTGGGTCTCAATTTTAGCATGCTCAGCAATCCTGAGACTGAGTCACCATTTTACCGGGGTTCTGTCTCGAAGGACGCCGCTGAGGTGATTATCACTAAGGAAAGATTTGACGACGTGGCTCCACACCTCCGACCAACTATAGCACAGATTCGACACCGTCATCATCCATATCTTGACGGGCTCCCTTTTCCTACCCTCCGAGAACGAATCATTGAAGCCTGTTCTTTGGAATCGCGTATACTTGATGAAGAGGATTTATGTGAGGATCTCAAAAAGGACGGGCTGATCTGCTGGGGTTCATATTTCGGAGACGGGAACCGTGCCACTGGATCTGGTGCGCCGTGGGATTTTCGCAGCTGGGAAGCACAGCCATGGTTTCTCAGGAAGTGGTGGTTCTTCATTGGCGGATCGCAGGGCGAGCTTTTCCAGCAGACTCGCTGGTGGCATGAAATGAGAGGCGATCGATTAGTAGCTCCATGGTGAGAACGTATCGATCTCCACTTGCTAGTTGCTGAAGCCTAGTGAATGTCTGGACATTGACGACATTCTCAAATATCGTTTCCTACGAAACATCTACTTTGTTCATCTACTAGCCATCAACATGCTGATGTGAGCATGGGGTCCAGTCTACCAGCCAATCAGTGGAGTTGTCCGCTAGGGCTGTCACAGAGACCCACATGCTCAGCGAAGCAATGCTCACCTCATCAAGAACGCAATTCAATTTGAGTCTACGTTGGTTGAGATAATTGAGTGAGCAAATCTATATAAAGGCAGACATGGGTGCCCATCAAGGACCAAAGTCTCGATACGGACAGAGATCAACGTCATTTCGGTCTTCACCAAGCTTTCATCCACCACACATCGATTCGAGGGATATCAATTCGCCAAGTGCGAAACAATGGAATATACTTGGTAGGTAGCTATTACACTATATATGGAGAACTTGAAGATACTGACTGCTGAAAAGCCTCGGCCAATCTGGCCTGAAAATCTCCAAAGTGGTCTTCGGCGCCATGTCCCTTGGTTCCTCCGATCACTTGCAATGGGCCATCCCAGAATCAGAAGCATTGCCAATCCTCAAGCATGCCTTTGACTTGGGTATCAACACGTGGGATACTGTAAGTTCCTTATTTAGTTCTTGTCAAGAGTGTATGCATATCTAACTGCCTTCGTCTAGTCTGATGTATACTCGTTTGGCGAATCGGAACGCATCATTGGCAAAGCTCTGAAGCACTATAACATAGCACGTGGACGGGTTGTTATTTTGACAAAGTGCTATGGTGGCATTCCTGAGCCCGCAGATTTCGTTGGCCGGTCTGATGAGGAGAAACTCCATATGTTATCCGTCAACGATGGCATAATGGTCAATCGGATTGGACTATCTCGCAAGCATATCTTTGATGCAGTAGATGCTAGTGTTGAGAGACTGGGCACGTATATCGATGTTTTGCAGATACATCGACTTGACCGCAACACGCCTCGCGAGGAGATCATGAAAGCACTCAATGACGTTGTGGAGAGTGGAAAAGTGCGCTACATTGGTGCAAGTTCGGTATGTACTTCGTTTTCGTCTTATTGCTAGAATTAAGAACCAAGGCTAATTGTTACCTCTTCTAGATGCACGCTTGGGAATTTCAAGCTCTCAACAACATTGCCGATAAGCATGGATGGCACAAATTCATTAGCATGCAGGACTACCATTCCTTGCTGTACCGGGAAGAGGAGCGTGAAATGCACGCATATTGCCGCGATGCTGGGGTTGGCATTATTCCCTGGTCTCCGCTAGCTCGTGGTCTCCTTGCTCGCCCGTACAAGGTGACGCAAGAGCAGCCCACAATTCGTCAGACGAGCGATGTGTACTCACGATTTTTGGTCGGCGAGGTGACAGAAGCGGACGCCAAAATAATCAACCGTGTGGAGGAGTTGGCAGAGATAAAGCACTGTAGCATGGCGCAGATTGCTATTGCATGGTCTTTGAAGAAGGGAGTCAATCCTATTGTCGGCCTGGCAAGTGCCAAGAGGGTGGATGAGGCCGCAGAAGCTGTTGCCTTGGCTTCGAAGGGCCTGCTAACTGATGAGGAAGTTAAAAGTCTGGATGAGCTATACGTCGCGAAACCAGAGATCTTTATGGTGGAGTAGCTGGACAGTCTTCAGCATATGGCATGAAACACCACCCGGAACCACATATCTTGGGAGCAGTTCCTGAGAAGAATGAATATCTCTTATGTATAACCAGGCTGGTCTTGATGGAAAGGGTACCGGTGGTACTCTGAAGTCTTGTTCCATGGTAGTATATTCCACTCGTGATTTGGTTGATAGCAGCTTAGTGGTGAGCCTTATCTCTTTGCATTCTAAGGATACTATGCAATCTTGGTATTAAGCCCTAGAATGGCAAAAGTCTGTGGAGCACCTCCTCTTCCGATTGTAACCTCAATAAAGCTTGAATGGTCCGTTGTACGGCGGCCTGGATGGATCTGGAGAAAAGACGGGAATCTTTCAAAAATTACAGATTATTTCGCAGATATGTGCACTTAGTTACCAGATTAATACCCAGTATATTACAGTTTTGCTTTTATTGTAGTACCAGCCCACCGTACATGGCGGCTTGACTAGCCCGATAAACATCCCGTTAGAGCGCTGATCTCTCAATCTCGAATCATCGTCCACCAACCAATTCGGAGCTTTTGGACATGGTTAATTGTCCGTCCGTACTGTCTCAGCAAGAAACCAAGATGCAAAATTTTGCACGCCCTTGCACTGAGTTTATCAAATTGACCGCTGAGTAACTATCCAGGGGCATGAGCAGGTCATACGGAATAATGTCAACAAACTCCACAGCCGACCTAGGGACCTTATTGATTGCTTGATTGCGACATGCTTTAAAGCCAACGCTAATCTGCACTTTCGTTACGCACCTTCTCAATGGAGTTTGGTGACATTGACTCGTACTTACCGATCCTGGTTATCGTCCTAATCATTGTGTGGGCCATTTACAGGCTAATCTCATGGTATCAAAGGACGCGTCAATCACCCATTTCGCCTTATGGCAGTATAAAATCCGACACTGAATCCGCGAGAGACTGCAAAGGCAATGTTACTTCTCCTTTCGGCGTGAAGAGTCACAGAGCTGCTTCTCATAGAACCGATACCATGAAGATCTCCGGCGCTCTTTGCTTGAGTCTGTTCGGCTTGTATTCCTTCGTAGCCGCTTACAATGACAATGCAAATCATGTCTTGCGCCGACAGACCTCTACCACAAATTCGAGCTCGATTCTAGTTGACTTTGAGGTTTACAAACCTGTCGAGTTTGATCCCCCAAGTCAAGGATGTGACCAAGTTATTTTGTTGATGGAACATTCATTTGGGTATAGCTATGGGCAGCCGTTTGTTGGTTAGTATTTTACAGGGTTTATTTGGAGACCATTTATCTTAATTGGTGACATAGGAAACTTTACTCCGCCTGAATGCGACTTCGATACAGTTAGAATCAATTTTACTGTCACATCACGAGGACGACAATTTGATCGCTTAGCGCTCATGTATATGAACGATACAGAAGTTTTCAGGACTTCCACAGCAGAGCCGACCACCAACGGTATTGTGTGGACATATATCAAAGAAATGTCCCAGTATCTCACATTGTGGAAAACTCCCCAGAAGATCATTTTCGACCTAGGAAACCTGATTGACAGCACATACACGGGGCCATTCAACACCACGCTGACGGCATCCTTTACCAAAGAAAATAACGCACGAACGGCGGATTTGATATACCCAATCTCAGCGCGCAAATCTATTGAGAATTCTGCGAGCGCTTTTAATGTACCTTCCGACAATGCCACAGTCGATCTTACTTTCCCCAGCAATGCTCAAAGAGCAGTGGTCTCTATTTCAGCTTGTGGTCAATCAGAAGAAGAATTCTGGTGGTCAGCTGTTCTTAATGAGGACACAGACGACTTTGACTCGACTATTGGCGTGCTTTATGGTTATTCACCCTTCCGTGAGGTCCAGCTTTATATCGATGGGCTACTTGCTGGAGTTGTGTGGCCATTCCCAGTTATTTTCACTGGTGGTGTTGCACCCGGTTTCTGGCGGCCCATTGTCGGAATCGACGCTTTTGATTTGCGAGAACCAGAAATTGATATCTCGCCTTTTCTTCCGCTCCTGCTTGATGGCAAAGCACATTCATTTGAGATTAAAGTTGCTGGACTTGACACTCCTACCAATGACAATATAAGTCTGACCCAAACTGTCAATTCATATTGGATAGTGACGGGGAAGGTCTTCGTATACCTCAACGATAGTGGGAAGACTACCATCAAGCCCACTGGTGTGCCACCGACTATCATTGCGCCTGATCCACAATTCAGCTTTTCGCGGAATTTGGTATCGAATTCGACTACGAACGAGACTCTTTGGTATTCGGTTTCTGCCCACCGAACGCTGACAGTCATATCGGGTGAAACATCATGGACTCAGGATTTATTATTTTACAACGATGGGTATCTCAACCAAGACGGATTGAGTCAAAGAAATATTCAAAATACTACAGGAACATCAATCGCCAAGGGATTCGGACTCGATGGAAAATTGGGAGAATACTCGACTACATTCAGCTATCCGATCGATGTGAATAGCACCTATGCCCTGACAGCAAACTATACCGCTATCGATGCCATCATGGATCGTGGACTGTCAATATCATCCACCGGCGGTCTCGGCATATCTACATACACGCTTACTTCCGGCCCGATCGATATGCAAACCCGCCAATGGGGCGAAGCACATTATTATGCGAATACGACAGGTTCGTATTCCTCTGGGGAGACTACTCAGGATTTTACCGAGACATCTGGCGGAACAACGTATAGCACCCATGTGCAAGCGGTCAATGGCACTGTGGTAACGCCTAGCAGTGACGCGCAGGCGTTGTCGTCGACGGCAAAGGATAGTTGGTTCTCGGCTGGAGGACGGCCTAGTATTAGGAGCATTCTGGGACGCGGTCCAAATTAGATATCCTTATGAATTCACTAAAATATCACGATAAATTTTAAATATGCATTCTTCAATCTTGCCTCGTATCCATGTAAAATGTAGAAATCGCGATAAGACAAATTGGGTTATCGGGACCCACCAGAAGCTTACTTAATCTCCACAGTGGAGTCTCCGATAAGCAAGTCACGTGCAGGATTAACCCCATACTCAGTCCCAGCTTTAATGATTGGCTCTCTTTCCCATTTTCTTTTTCTTCTTTTGCCTCTTTTCATCGAGTTGCCTCTTCTGTTCATCGGCTGGCTGGGGTAGGAGTAGCCATGACTGTCGTTACGTACAGGCAGAATATCACAGGTATGATGAACTGGTTGATTCAAAGATTCAAATTGAAATGGGGAATTATGCCAAGCTAACCGTTACAGACTCACTTGCGCAGTCGATAGGAAGTTTCATTGAATCGCAGAGCTTGCAAAACGATGAACGGCCGAACAAGCGCCGCAAACTCGAGCAGGATACGACAGACGATCCGAATGAGGTAGCAGAAACACCTGCTCGGAATGAAAATGTTGTTCTTTGTCGGATCACTATCGACCTGGTAAGTTGCCTTTATCGCAAGTTGGCGCATAGGCGCGTATCATTCTGATGCTGATAGCTAATCTTATCATTTGATCAGGATTCTCCAGGACAAGACTCTCGGGATTCGTTGCCCCCGTCCGATGACCTACCCGTTCTGTTAAAGTATCGAAACGAGAACCGCAATCTATCTTCGTCTGACCTCGAATCGTCTGATCACCCTACATCTGACAACGACACGAATGAGCACTGGCTGGATATACGGACAACGAACCGAAAGCACTCTTCGTCGTTTCAGTTGACGGGAGGAGCTGATGTCGAAAGTCTCGTTTCGCATTTGTCGCTTGCGACATGCGCCACCTCAATAGACACTCCAAACGGGGATCGCTCCCTCTTCACCTACCGGGCTCGTCTTTTTTCTAGTCAGGATCCCCGTTCGTTCCGTCTGAGCATCGATGTGCTTTGGAAAGATACTTTATTCATCCCAGCCAATGCCAAAGTCAAGGGTCCACCGGGATTAGCTTTCGTTCAATATACACCGCCCGGAGAAGGGTTGTACCAGCAGACGACAGATCAAATCAACAAGGGACATGCCAGATGGACCCCGCGGGACTTTTATGATAATGTTCATGTTCCAGCAAACACTCCAGAGGCCTCTAGTGAGATAATATGTCCTCTGGTCAGATGCAAGCTCTTTCCATTTCAGAATCGAGCAGTGCGGTGGCTATTGGAAAAAGAGCACATGGAGTTAGATAAGTACGGGAATGTCGTCCCAAAGAGAAAGGAAATTGCAGGACTACCGGAGTCTTTTCAGGAACTTACAGATGTGGACGGTCGCCGGTGTTTCTCCAGCCAACTCTACAGGGTTGTGACAACCGACCTTTCTCCTTGGTATGATTCAAACAGAAATCTAAGAGGCGGTATTCTTGCTGAGGAGATGGGTCTCGGGAAGACAGTTGAGATGATTTCATTGATCTCTCTTCATCGACGCGTCATGGCTGATAACGATGCACGCGAATCTCTTATCAAATCGCGCGCAACTCTCATCATCACGCCACCTGCAATCCTCGAGCAGTGGAAGCAAGAATTGCAAAACCACGCACCCTCACTCACAGTCTTCGATTACAAGGGCTACCAAGCAAACTCGAAGATATCCGATGAACAGCTTCTGGGTCTACTCAGGGATACAGATGTGGTTTTGACCACGTATAATGTGCTCGCGAAAGAGGTCCATCGCGCAACCGACCCGCCAAAGCGGAATATGCGCAACGAAAAGCGATTCGAAGTCCCAAAGTCACCACTTGTGCGGATGTCTTGGTGGCGGGTGTGTCTTGACGAGGCTCAAATGATTGAAAGCGGCGTCAGTAATGCTGCTCAAGTCGCTCGTCTGATTCCTCGAGTGAATGCTTGGGCTGTGACTGGAACCCCCATTCGCAAAGACATGAGAGACTTTTTTGGGCTATTACAATTTTTGAGATATGAGCCATTTTGCGGTTCGATCGACCTATGGAGCAGACTTTACAGCGCTTATTATCCAGCTTTCAAGTCCATCGTCAAGAGACTATCTCTTCGACATAGCAAAGATTTTATCAGGGATGAATTGAAGTTGCCACCACAGAAGCGGGTCGTTATAACCATTCCCTTTACTGCGATTGAAGAGCAACACTATGGTCAATTGTTCGAACAGATGTGCGAGGCATGCGGTGTCGATCCAAGTGGTGCTCCACTTGCAAAAGATTGGAACCCCGAGTCTCAGGCCACGATAGAGAAAATGCGAGGTTGGCTTACTAGACTCCGTCAGACTTGTCTGCACCCTGAAGTTGCTCGCCGAAACCGTAGAGCACTAGGTATCAGGAGCGGGCCATTACGATCTGTGGATGAGGTCCTTGAGGTGATGATTGATCAGAACGAGACTCTTATCCGCGCCGAAGAACGAATGTTGCTTCTTACTCAAGCTCGCCGTGGTCAATTACTTGAAAACGCTCTTCAAAGACGAGAGGCTCTAGAGATATGGCAAAATGGATTAGAGCACGCAACCCAGATGGTCAATGACTGCAGAGCACAACTGCAAGCTGAAATTGCAAAAGCCAAAAGCAGCGGCGGGGACGCTTCAGATCAAGACTCGGACGTTGAAAGTGGAAAAGATGAAGCCGATCAGTCAGGCAAGACCAGTCGCATCGGAGCATGCAAAGCACGTCTTCGAGCAGCTTTGGAAACGCAACATGTTTGCAAGTTTTTCACGGCCAATGCCTTTTATCAAATCAAGACCGATGAGAAGATGACGGAGCCTGACTCGGAAGAATTCAAGGCCCTAGAGAAAGCCGAAGAAGAAGCCTACGATGAAGCAAAGCTGATCCGAAAGGAGCTGCTCACGGATGTTGCGCGAAAGGTCAGAAGGTACATCAAAGTCCTGGATGATAAAGTAAAGAAAAATTCGTTCGTCAAAATTCCTGTGATGAAAGCTCAGCTCCCGACACTGGGAATTGAGGCGCGCCGGCTATTCGAAAGACTCGAGGATTTCTGCGACGCTATGAACGAGAATCGTGAGCAGTTTAACGAATGGCGGGATGCAATGCTCAAATTACTCCGACAATCGCTGATTGACGAGGAGAAAACTAGCGAGCTTGAAGGCAACGAATATGAGACATCGACCAAACATCAAGATGAGATGTACGTCTACATGGAGGGCCTTCGTGTAATGTTTGCCGATCGTCATGATGCTCTTACCGGTCAAACGAATCACTTGATCAAACATGAAGTCGAGTTTGGAATAGGGTTGGCGCGTGGTGATGAAGAAACGCCTCCAGGCGGTCCAGCTCCTGAGCTGTACCTTAATATCATGGAAGCCCGTAATAAACTCAAGCCGAAAGATGATATCGGTTCGCTCCGAGGAATCGTCAGCGATATGCGCAGCCTGTTAACATCACTGGAATGGCAAGCTAATGAAGGGAGCACACGAGCTCGAGCTGAGGCTGTTATCGTCAGCGAGGCTCTTGAGCGTGTGGGTAAGACGTCAGCCGAACAAGCAAAAGCCATCGCAGGCTTGGACAAGGAAGTTGAACTGTTCCGAGACACTATGAACAACAGGTTGGAATACTACAGGCAATTGCAACAAATTTCGGACACTGTCGCACCATACGACGAAGAAAGTGTGGGCAAACCCCTAGATCAGGCAGCCTATGACTCGAAACTTGAAGCCGAGAATAAGATCCAGCAGAAATTGGATAGTCTGCAATCTAAGCGACGATATTTGATTCATTTACGGGATGAGTCGGGGCCGGACGAGAGTACACGACTGTGTATTATTTGTCAATCCACGTTTGAAAATGGTAAGTAACATTCATATGCACAGTGTCCAAGTATCAAGGTTAACATTTCTAGGTGTTCTGACTGTCTGTGGTCATAAATATTGCAAGGACTGTCTACGCCTCTGGTGGAATCAACACCGAACATGTCCGACATGCAAACGGAAACTCAAGGCAAACGATTTCCATCAAATCACATACAAACCAAAAGAGCTGCTTGCACGAGAGGAAAGAACACCTACAAAGCTCGAACATGAGCGCCCTTCGCAGAATGGTATATACTCAGACATTAGCACTGGTATTCTGCAAGAGATCAAGGACATTGATCTTCCCACTTCTTTCGGCACCAAGATCGATACCTTGTCTCGACATTTGATGTGGCTGCGCGAGCATGATCCTGGAGCCAAATCAATTGTGTTTTCTCAATACAAAGATTTCTTAGGAGTGTTGGCCAACGCTTTTTCGCGATTCAAGATTGGGTACAGTAGTGTGGACGAGGCCAAGGATGGGATCAAGAGGTTCAAAGAGGATCCAGCGGTATGTTCTAACCATGACAGTGAGATTTAATGATTGATGACTAACGATAATACTGCAGGCTGAGTGCTTCCTTTTACATGCTAGAGCCCATTCGTCTGGGCTTAATCTCGTCAATGCAACGCATGTTTTCCTCTGCGAACCATTGATCAACACCGCAATCGAGTTACAAGCCATTGCTCGTGTGCATCGTATCGGTCAACATCGTCCAACAACTGTATGGATGTATCTAGTCTCCGACACAGTCGAAGAATCAATCTATCAGATATCCGTCTCTCGGAGGCTGAGTCACATCGTACAGAAAGAAAAGGAGAGAGAAAAGCAGAAAGACCTTCACTCCCCTAGTCCAGGACTGAAGAACGGAACTACAATAGAGAATCTCACCGAAACAGTCATCGACTCGGCTAATTCTCTCGAAATGCAGGACGCTACTTTGGGCAAATTGCTGGCTTCAGGCGCCGCGGGAGGCGAGCTAGTTGGTAAAGGTGATCTTTGGCAGTGTCTCTTTGGTGATGGACAGAGAAGGACTTCTCCTAATCAGAATGAAGATGCTGTGCGAGAAGTTGATCGTTTCTTGAGAGGAGAGGCGGCTGAGAAGAGGCGACATGATCCAATGGAATTTTGAAATATTGGATATCATATTGCAAGATATTTGACGAACTTTCCTATGATTTACGTTGTTATAGAGATGCATGAACGATTCGGGAATCATAGAGTGACAACAGTCTTGGAACACAATAATTATCAATTGCAAAATACAAAACTGTAAACACCAAGCATAATATCAATACCTTCATTTTATATTCGTATCTAAACGAATTCCCAAACAGTATATAAAATACTTGGGGTATGTCACGTGCCCTTCTACATACTTCCATCTGGCGGGCTCCAGAAGCGGTCAATGATTTACAATCATCCACTCCGCTGCCTAGGTGTGGCGCATAAACAACAGATACATATTTCGACAAGCCGCACATAATCATCTCCATCCCGATAAACTCAATACATCCATGAATCTCAAGAAACATTTCACAGCATAATGTCTTCAGGCGCGGCCGCCGAGAGCCCTGAAGCTCGCGAGCTCAGCTTGATATCCAAAGTGGAGCTCCGAATTGCCCTGGCCGACTCAGACGAGAAGCTCCAAAAGCTGCTCCAGACATATCTAGCCCCTTTACTCCTGAAGCTAGCATCAGAGCATCTGGCTGTACGCAACAAAGTCATCGCAGTCTGTCAACATATCAATTTGAGGATAAAGCCGCAGTCAATCCAGTTACCCGTTACCGCGCTCTTGAAGCAGTTCAAGGAACAGAGCTCGCAGTTAATTAGACATTTTGATCTGATTTATATTCAGCAAGGGATTGATCGACTTGATGCTTCGGCGCGAGTGGAGCTGTTACCTGCTGCGTTGCAGGGTATTTCTGAGCTTGATGTTACATCCGCTCAGACGGCGAGTGTGTTTAATCTGATTTTGAGGTTGTTGCCTCTCTTGCGGCTTCCGCCGAAGGATAGTCCTGAGGATCAAAAACTAGGAGAGAAGTTATCTCTTTCAGAGGCAGATACGCGGTCTTTGGCCGTCTGGTTGGGCAAATTGCTTCTACTGTCGCAGGCAGCGAAAGACGCTCGTACTTGTCCTGGACTGTCTCCGTCAGAGTACACATTTCTGAATAAATCGGCTACTTATGAGGAAACCTGGAACCCTAGCACGCAAGGAGGGCTGAATTTAACAGAGACGAAATATTTTGTCGCAAAGTTTCTTGCAAGCGGTGCTTTCAACAATCCAGAACGATTTTTACCAGCCGTCATACTTTCCGCTGACTCCAACTCTCGCCTCTCAGATATTGGAGACGATATTCTGAAGCGTTTCAACCCCTATCTTGAAGATGCCGAGGTTGTTCAACAGCTGTATAAACTCTACTTCGGGACTACAGGAAGCGATGCGGCTCTTCCTGCCCGTATCCCGCTCCAGGTCAAAATCCTAGGCTTTCTTGGTAAATCCGTGAAAGCAACTACGTATACCGGCGAAATCAGCAAGCTGCTCGACGAAGGCTTGTTTTCGTCTATTGCTCAATCTGCGCAGGGACTCCAAGCCTCCAAGCTTAGGTCTCAGATATTCATGTTCATCACTTGGGTCGTCCGTATGGGTGCACCGTCTGATTTGAAAGTTATTGCGCCAAATGCTGTTGTTGGTTTACGACGATTTGTGGAGTCGCAGGGGTGGCCGGATCCCGGTGCTAGTGGTCAAAGACTGTCTCAGACGGATGTCAGTCTGCGAGGACTGGCATATGAGAGTATCGGCGTGTTGTCTCCAAAGATTGCTTCAGGTGGCAGCGTAGACTATATTGATATGGATCTTCTAAGATGGCTCTTTAGTTCCCTTGCCTCTGATGCTTCAGCTGCGGAGATCTATGTCAGCATTGAGCAAGCTTTAGGCAGTATTCTAAACTCCTGCACTGGAAATCTGCCTGAAGGCGTACAGTCAGAACTGGGCAATTTCCTCGAATTTCAGATGCAAAGTCAACCTGGCACGGAGTCTTCATTGACCGGGTACCCTATTGTTCGCAGTACCCACTATGCTGCTGTACGATATGCCAATCGGTGTCTACCTTATTGGGACCTCACTGCCCGATGGATCGATCTTCTTGCTATTGCTAATACATCTCAAGCGACGAGAGAGGTTATCGAAGAAGGAAAGAAAGGTCTCCATCCATACTGGTATCGAATGCTCAACCCCGTGAGAGGTGCACCATCTTCGACAAAATTGGACGATCTACCACAGTACAAGTTTCCAAGCTTTCAACAAGCAGCACAACTGCTGGTGAAATTAGGTGATTCAGACCCCTCGAAAAACGACTTACGCGGCGTCATTGCACCGGCAGTGCGCTTCTGCAAGAATCTACTAGTCTGGGAAGCATTATCAAAGACACAAGCACCCATTGACATTGATCAAGAATGGGAATATAAACTCGAGACCCTCCTTCGATCAGACGCACAGATGAGACAAGGCATCAGGCAGATTATATCTCAGCAACCTAATTCGGTCATGACAACATGGCTGAATAGTGCTCTACACGGTGTCATTTTATCAACCGGACTCCAAAGCAGTGACTGCGGTCGAGACTTTTTAGATATTGGCTCGTTGACTTCGAACCAAATCATAGCAACAATCACCTCTAAAGCACCATCGGTTTTAGAGCGAATTTACTCGACTAACGATCATGTTCTTCAGCGCATTGCGGCAAGGATTTTTGGAATTCTCGCTTCTCATACATCCGTCACAGAGACTGATTGCCAACATGTATTCTCTGATTTATTGGAAACAAGCACAGGATGGAAAGGAGCTGTTGGTGAAGCAGCAAACAAGGTCCGAGGGGCTGTTCTTGCTGCAGTATATCTTCTCAGTCGACTGGCATATCGCAAAAGATTGAGCGTCATTCCCGAAGCACAAATCGGACAATACATCACACTCGTCATTGAGATACTAGGTCAATCAAGAGACTCACAACTTTCCGAGGCTGTGCAAGTAACCATTGGCCAGCTAGCACTCGCGCAAGTGCTCAATTATGGCAAACTATCGGCAGCTGGTAGTTGGAAAACAATCCATTCCAAGCTTGAAGAACAGGCTAAGAAAGAGCAGGAAAATGCAATTCATGCATTGGGTCAGTTATCGTTGGTTGTGCTACATGATGGAGGAGAAGATCAATCTGCGTTTAGTGAAATCATGACATCGCTGCATGGGTTGCATGAAATCCGCAAACCAGAGGTCCAGTTCCCTGTCGGAGAGTCTTTATGTACTGCTGCAGCAGGATGGGCCTCGAAATCATTGATTGGTGAATTCGATGTGGATGAGACACCATTAGAAGCAAACATTCCGGCAATTATCCTCTCAGAGCTGGCTGATAAGCTAATCACAGACTGCAAAGCTTCGAAGCCTTCGTTACGAAGGGCATCCGCTATCTGGGCTCTTTGTCTTGTCAAGGACTGTGGAGAGCTTGAAGGTGTTCAACAACGGCTTCGAGCCTTTCAAGCTGCGTTCGCTGGTCTCCTGGCTGATCGAGATGAGGTTGTCCAAGAGACGGGTTCAAGAGGATTAAGCCTGGTGTATGAAATGGGTGACCAGGATCTGCGAGACGATCTCGTGCGCGACTTGGTTGGTTCTTTCACCGGTAATGGCGCCAACATGGGAGGCAAGGTTACAGGCGATACCGAGCTTTTTGAGCCCGGCGCTCTACCAACTGGTGAAGGGAAATCGGTCACGACATACAAGGATATCATGAATTTGGCATCTGAAGTTGGTGACCCAAGCCTCGTTTATCGTTTCATGTCTTTGGCGTCAAACAATGCAATCTGGTCAAGCCGAGCGGCTTTTGGCAGATTCGGACTCAGCAATGTCTTGTCGGATTCGAGTGTGAGCGGCTATCTTGCTCGAAATCCAAAGATCTATCCCAAGTTGTACAGGTACCGATTTGACCCAAATCCGAATGTGCAAAGGTCAATGAACGACATTTGGCAAGCGCTTGTCAAGGATCCTACGACTCTGCTGGATACCCAGTTTGATGCAATCATGGATGATTTGTTGTCCAGCATCATAGCGGGAAGAGAATGGCGAGTTCGTCAGGCTAGTTGTGCCGCCATCGCGGATTTGTTACAGGGACGCTCCATCGAGAAATACGACAAGTATCTAAATGAGATTCTAAGCAAAGCCTTCAAAGTGATGGACGACATCAAGGAGTCTGTACGCACAGCGGCATTGCGACTTTGCCAGGTCATTACAAATATCCTGATTCGCACTCTTGAAGTTGGAGATACAGACTCGAAGCGAGCAAAGACTATGCTGGGACATATAATTCCTTTTCTACTGGGTCAAGATGGTATGGAATCCAGTGCACAGGAAGTACAAGGTTATGCCATATCGACATTGGTACAGATCATTAAGAAGAGTCCTAGTGCTCTCCTGCGTCCATTCATGGCTCAAATATTAGAGAAATTCCTATCTTCTCTAAGTTCTCTCGAACCTCAGGCAGTGAACTATGTCCATCTAAATGCGGACAAGTACGGACTCACGGGACAGGAGATTGATAAGATGCGGTTGTCAAGCATTCGAATGTCCCCGATGATGGAAAGTATTGAACGTTATCTTCTAGACGGTCTGGACGAGACTGCTATGAAAGAAGTTGCTTCCAGATTAGAGGTGGTTCTACGCACTGCAGTGGGCTTGCCATCAAAGGTCGGATGTAGCAGAGTCCTGGCTCTCCTGAGCGGAAAGCAACTCCTCTTTGGTCCTTATGCCGACAGATTCATTCAACTATTGACTAAGCACGTTCTTGACCGCAATGAAACAGTCAGCGTCTCGTACAGCGCGTCTATTGGATATCTCATTCGACTCGCAAGTGATGAGCGTGTGCTAGAGACCATTGCTTTCACCAAATCACTATACTTCAACTCGGAAGAGACCTCTCAGCGAACTGTCGCCGGAGAGATTATACATTCCATGTCGAAGCTTTCCAGCGACAGGTTCTCGAACTTCGCTACTGCAGCCTTGCCATTTGTGTTTGTTGCCAAACAAGACACCGACGAACAAACTCGCGAGATATTCGAAAAGACCTGGCAAGACAACGTCGGTGGACCTCGAGCTGTCACCTTGTACCTGAGAGAAATCACGGCGATTATATCCGAGCGGCTAGAATCTTCTAATTGGACTATCAAACACAGTGCCTGCCTTGCAACAGCCGACGTGGTCGTCAGTCTCGGGAAATCCCTCGATCAATCAACGGCGGAAATCGTCTGGCCGATTCTAGAAAAGGCCGTGAATGGGAAAACGTGGGACGGTAAGGAGAAGGTTCTGAAAGCTTTTGTCAAATTCGCGGAAAACTCGCGGACCTTTTGGCAATCCAGGGGAGACGTCAGCCAACAGATGAAGGTAAGCAACAAGACAGATCACTTTCCGGCAGCCCTATTAAATAGTCTGGCGATTAGACTTGCGGAGCGGCCGGTTACTAACCGTGTTTGATAGGTTATTGTTCTCAGAGAAGCCAAGCGAAGTAATGTGGCGTACCGACCACACGCACTAAATGCGTTGGCCGATTTTGCAGAGATCCGGCGGCCTGATTTGGACGTCCTCTCGGACGCCATCAAGATCGTTGAGCCAATCGTTGACGACCTGGTTGATAGCGACAATGTCAAGATGGACGTTGATGGGGACCACTCTTCCAAAGCCCTGTGAGTCCAAAACCTTAGCGTAGACCCCTGCATGCTTCTTGCTTCTTAGCTTCGCCTTTCTTTTCTTCTTCCGTCCGATGAGGCTGAGTAACTAATTCATGGCAGGGAGAACGAGACATTAGCAGCATGTACGGGATGCTTGATCCGGTGCATAAACCCCACAGTTAAAGTACCGGATTCTGGTGAGTTTGACAGCAAGCTTTTGAAAACTTTGAGATAGTTATATTGGCCCACTGACATACGTAATCGAGTCACAGATCAGTTGAAGTCCGTCATCAAGAGTGTCGAAAAATGCCTACAGGGGAATAAGCGACAAGTGATGGACAACCTCTACACCGGTTTACAGGGCGTCTTTGATAGGATAGGGGACGAATTATCCGGAGAGAAACAGACCATTGATCGCCTGGCGCTACAAGAACGACTACAAATGTTAGGCGACGGCCTCCTATTCGCCGACACTGACCCTTCAATTGAAAGCCTTCGTCTCAAGCGTGCCCGAGCTGCAGAAAAATTCATCAAGGTGGCTTCTCAGGGGACGACAGGTCCACAGACCACTAGCGCTGTGGGCGCGGGGGTCCCGAGTGACAGACAACGACAACGCATGGAGCTGTGGCTGGCGCAAGAGCGAGCTGAATCAATCCAGCAGATTCTTAAATCTGCCCTACGAGGGTTGTGAGCGTCGAGCCGACTCGAGCGAAGTGGTTAGACCCTGCCTTAGCCACTAGCCACGTTGGGGTGAGGGCTTAGCCTGGTTTACTAAGTTCACTAAGTTCACTGCAACCAGTTTTGTCATCCTTGGGGCGACATACTAGTGCTGTAATATAGGGGGACTCAGACTAAAGCAAGCTGATTGGGAGAGAGAGAAATTTTACCACGTGGAAGATCGACGAGATGGATGGCCTGACTCCGTATTAGTGAATAATTACCGCTATGTACGTATTGATCTGTCAGGACAGGGCATGAAACAAACCCGAGGTTTCTCCGTGGTTAGAGTTATGTGATAAAAGTGGTCATATAGACCAGTCAGGGTTCATAGACACGATATGTCTATACATTGTATGCATTTGAGTGATGGATATATTCTCGGCGCTTACAATAAAATCAGAATCCGTACACCCTGTCCCAGTTGGACAACTTCCTGGGTATATATAGTATACGTAATTGTAATTCTGACCAAATACGAACAAACCTTGACCTTGGCGCGAATATGGCCCAAGTCAGCATGGTCAGATCCTCATTGATTTTTCCCTTCGATATACGGGGTTTCGCGGATATATTCCAACTGTATGGCTACTAGTTACCACGTAGTATACTCAGTACCATTCACGATCTCCCTAGATTTAATACGTAATATGAAGTCTGTCGTAGGCCCACGACTCCGTATTCCCTAATGTCTGGCACAAAACGTCCCCCTAGGATGGAAAGAGTAATGCATGCCGTACGTGAGATAACCATGTTAACCACTAGCAAAGTAGCAATCCCAAATTGAGTTAAACTTTAGACTTTTTTTCATTCATTCAATAGTGACTTTAGAGCTTGACAGCTTCGTATAGAGAGTTAAAATTGGGCCCAAAGCCTGGTTCGGAAGAAGGACTAGGTTCAACCTCTGTCTTTTTGTTGGCACTGGCAGACTCGATCCGTGAGCCGTTCTAGCCCTAAGTTACAAGCTGATTCAGTGTATGGTTAGTATGTAAGAAAGAAGTTGATGAGTCTGCAATATGCATATGCGGCCCGCCGGATGACCTAAGCCTCGACAGGAAGTGATAAGCGGGATCACGCCAATCATTGTCGAGAACGAGTAGATTAGACTTGGATGCCAAAACGTTAGCCCTTGGGACGGGTTCAGTACGAGGTCCGTACAGTACGTACCCACCCAGCTTACTCCGGACTGCAGCCGTATTGACAGTACGTGCGAGACTCACGAGTGTCACTAACCATGTAGAGAAACATCGTCCCGACTGTGTGGGAGGGTTCGATCTTTGTTTCTTTTTCTCTGTGCTCCAAGCCAGGATTCCGTAAAAAGTCTTAACGTCCGTATTAAGCAATAGTTCGTCCTGGCGTCATGCACTTCGACTTCACCTCCCTTTCTGGACAGCGAATGGCTTCGAGGTTTGGTCGCGAATAATTGCAACTTGCAAGCGTGGGTGTTCTGCTAATGCATAGAAACAGTTCGCCTTGCAACCCAAACGCCTCAGCCCTAATGAAGATCAGCCAGCCATGGCTATAGTTTGCATACGTAGTACTCTGTAGTAGTTCGTGAGAAAATCAGGTTTTCTTGAAATTTTCTTCAGCGACCTGCAGTCCTGCACAGTCGACTCCACAGAAACCTTGACATGAGTTAAAGTCTCAAAGTAATCGGGGAGAAGACAATTTAGAAAAACAAATTCAGATTTATGTTTCCAAACGCGGATTAGAGTAGATTAAACTCTGATCTATGTATATAGCAGCACGGCTATTGATTTTTCTAGTTATTCCTGGAATAACCAAAGGTCTAAGCACGGAGAATTGTCCACGGAGTCTAATTGCTCGGGAATACGGGGGAGGGATGAATGCATCCTGTCGTATGCACATTGCAGAGCTGACTGAATAAAAGAGACCGTCGTGACATTCCTTTTCCTAGTTGCTACATACTCCGGAAGAGGGGGATAAGTGAAAAATGACAGGGAAAAGAAAACAAAACCTATATCACCGAATCAATAAGAAGGTGGTTGTTGGCCAAGCTGATCTGTCCCGCCCCACAGGTGACAGCCACATGGTTTTCTATTTTCTGATTTTCGAACGCTCTGACCCGAACCTGACTTGGGCTAGCTTGGTCTCAGAGATGCGTCCACTAGCCCGGTCGAGGTTCCGATTGTTTTGTACGAGTTGTACCGATACTCTGTATACGATACGTATCGTACCCGTACAGTACTCCGTACGTTAACTGTCAGAAACCACGCTATCGTATATCAGAGCTCATATAGGGCTAAGAGTGAGGTCTGACCCCAGCAAATCAACTACGCTCCGAGCCGGGGCCGATCAACCACCTTAATTGCGTCACGGCGGTCTACGGAGTAAAGAAAGCATAATTCAGTTTGTTAAGGAAAATCAGTTACTTTCACACTCTCGTCGCTCTCGACTACGTAAGAGACCGGTTCGATCCTTTCATCTTTCAGAAGCATGATCCACTCTCTTGGCGATTACATATTTCATCTTCGTGTTCGTGACGATAGGGCATGGCATGGCATGGCATGGGCGTCATGATAAAACCGATTTACTTCCATGTCGTGATCTGACTAGCAAGAGCACCAAAAGGTGTGATCCAAGGTATGCAGACCACGTAACTACCTCTCTTTGTAAGGCGTCAGATCAGTCGGTGGCAGGTGGAAGCATACTTTGGCGATTTCCGAACCCTAATTCAGTAGAACACGCTTTGACCACATACTGGCGTGCATGTGCTGAACCACTGTGCTGGGCTCGAGGCAAAAAGTCTAAGACCTTGGACGTGTCCGGAGTAGACAGAGTCTGGAATGCTCTTATCTCATTGGGGCGCGGGGCTTGGTCCTCGTATTTAACTGCTTTGTTTTGCTTCCTTGGAGCGTGGATTGGCATGGCGTGATGTTGTTCGGATTTAGTCGGTGACCCTGCTTTTCCTTGGAATCAAGCTAAGACCGAGGGCATGAACCACCCTTGAAGTTCAAAGTTGAATCGACGATGGCAAAGACGACGATAGAATACCAGAATGTAAGGTGCAAACAGGAAAAGCCAACATTCGATCAAAAAGACCCGTAATATAATACACTAGTGGAAACGAAGTGCTGAGACTCAAAGCTTGGCATCCGGGGCGGCCGAAAGGGTTTGTTGTTTAGATTCGATCTCCAAGTCATCGAATCATCCAAGCCTGGACACTACCGAGTTTTGTCCGTTTTATACGCGATGCTTGTTTTTGGATATGTGTTGGTACTGTTGGAATACTTATATTGTAAATTGTTTACTACTCCTAAGATGACGAATAACGTGACTTTTCTAGCTTCCCGACGGAGTGAATGCGCATCCTCCGTGCTCCATACACTTACCGCCGGCTAACTAGCAGTTAGGCTAACTGCGCTTAGATCTTGGGTTTGATAAGGGACCCTATCATCTGGCGCTATTTTGCCAGATATGCTTCCGATAGCTTCCAATCGTTTTTCGCGACAGATAAAGACTGCCACACCGTCTACGAGACCGCGACTTCGATCTGCGTGTCAATCGGCAAAAGAACTGGACTTTGAATGCACAGAATGCGTCTTCGAAAATAAATAGAAAACGACTGTGCATGATGCATGCTCCGAACCATGTGGAATAGTCTGCGTTTTGCCACAGTGACAACGACACTCCAGCTAGCGTACGGAGTATTGTATTCAGAGTATTGTAAAATACAAAAGTTGGCCATGTCCCACTCGTAATCAATTCCTGGAATACAAGGCATACATAGTAGTACGCTGTCTGTTCGTGCAATGTGACTTATCTGGGTTAGAGTTGTTTTCTTCATGGCCACGATTGGACTGACGAAGTTGATGATTCGCATACGGCATACAGCTTGCTCAGGCGGAATATCGCAGCCAAGAGGCGGCAAAAGGAGGCGTGGCTGAGCATCAGATGTCAGGATGAAGAATCCCTTGTCTCCTGTTGAGAGACATCGTGTCATGCATGCATGAACGTTCGGGAGGGTGTGGGAGAAATGGTGTCGAGAGGAAGAAGCAAGGAGAACGCACAGCGGAGTAATGTTGTCCCATGGCAGTCAGGTACCGTCACGTACATACTACATACTACGTCGTAGTCTGATGGCTGGCTGGACACACACAGGCCTAAGGCAAACAGACAAAACAAGAAGTCACCACCTCGCTTAGCCTGCAGATAAGCCCGATTCAGCTAAGCGTGAGCCATCATACTGCCAAATTCGGCCTAGGCAAGTCTTAGCATGTAGCCGGCAGCTCTGATTGGTCAATCTGTCAACTTTAGCGAGAGCGCTAGCCTTGATCAGATCGACGCCAACACCGCGCTAAGCCATATCGGGCACGTAACCCGCGGACGGACTCCGGCGCTCGGAGAACTCGGTTGACTCCCGTTAGTTGACTTCGTTCGCTCTGACTCCGTTGGGCTCAGTTTTCCAATTTTAGCCTCATCGTCTGCCTTCCCCAGATACGTACATACTACACATACTACGTACATACGTATATACGTTCTCTTTGTTCCTTGGCCGTATTTTATTTTTTTCGTTCTGATTTCTGTACTATCGTTTTTAATCGGGCCTCGGTGTTCGTTCGTCTCTTGGACGGCCATGGCACACCCAATCCATTTCTCGTACGTACGCAGCAGCAAGAATGTCACCGCCATCGCGTGGTTTGTGGGCCAGAACGTTTCCCATGACAGTGATCACACTGGACAGTACGTTAGTAACTGTCTGCCACGAAATACGATCTCAGTAACGTTGGTTTCGTACTAACGACCCTGTCAGAGATTTGTCACGATGTTATTATAGTTCATTAGCTGTAGATTACTAGATAATACTCCTTCTGCAGCACTGTACCGCTCGGTTTTTCCTTTCTCCTTCGTCGTTCGTTATTATTATTCTTCTTCATGTACAGCTAATCGTACATGCATTAGCTCGACTGGCAGTCTCTTTCGGTATTCCCCGTGATCACGTTGATGGGGCTGATCTGCTTTGGTCAGGACTCAGGACTGGTCTGGGCCTGCGCCTTCCGAATCGGTCAAGCAGCAACAGCTAGCTCCAATTGACTTTGGTACCTATCTCTATCAACACCACGCCTCTCTTCACCTCTATATATTCATCGCCTTCCCTCGTCAGAACCTTACGCAAACTCTCTATGTCACACATACACCCATACATACACGTATATATACGCCCCTCATCCCATTCATATATCTCTGCATCTTGGCTGAACACTATACGTTACTATACAATAGCCAATTGTTCTCGAGAAGAACTAGCTGCGAAACACCAATTCGCATTTGATCAACAAGCTCTACACTACCATGATCCTCACCAGCACCCTACCACTCAAAGATGGAACCATAATAGCTGGAAAACACTCCCTCCGACTCCCAATGATTGCCCCAAAAGACGAACCCAACAGTCCCACGACCCTGCCGGGCTTAAGCGCTCCCAGTGCCATGACTCTGAATATTCCACCCCGAGTACGGCTGCCGTCTCGATCGCGAACTGGTTGCTGGTGAGTGCTTGTTGACTGCCTGAATCCTGCTTGGTTCTGACTCGGCTTCTAGGACGTGCCGTGTAAGCTTATCTTCGGAGATGACGTCTACCCTTATCTGTCATACTAACAATTCATTGTTTGTTCTCATATAGAGCCGCAAAGGCATGACTGCACTCATCCTCAAGTTATTCACTTTCATAGACCAAGCTAACGCCGTCTAGTAAAATGTGATGAACGTCGTCCTAGCTGCGGCCAATGTGCTCGCCTAGGACATCGCTGCGACTACAGTCCCCGTTTGACTTTCCGCGATGACACATCTCGTGTAGTGGAACGCATGACCGAGGTGTCCACCACCGGTAATGCGGTATGGGATTGTACGTTGCATTTAGATACATACTTATGGTTATAAGATGTGCTGACCGATATCACAGCCAAAGCACGCACTCACTCTCCACCCGCAACTCCCGGTGTATACGACCCGCTACCTCCTTTCTTCATGTTGACCTCAGATGATGAGCGTGAAAAGAAAGCAGAGGCCAGCTTCCCGGGTACATATCATGTCATAGTAAACCCGGAGAGCTTCTCAAACTTACCGGAATACACCGACGATGCATCATTCGTTGATCTCAATATTGGACACCTCAAGATCCGCCGGGGTTCCGGAACCAGTTCAACGCTGAGCCAAAAAGACGACCTACACAGCATCAGCGAAGTCAGCGACCCAAACACTGTCATTCTCGATACTTTTGAAGATAGTACCCACCGCTCTCCTGTTGCGAACTGGAGGCGGGCGAGACTATCACCCGCCTCAGATATTACTTCTGCCTCTACTCTGGCCTCTCCTACCTTCTTTCCGCCCGAACAACACGGCCCATTGACATTAGACCCGTCTACTGCTCGATATAGCAGCCAGGAAGCGTTACTACTTGCTCACTTCCGCGACGTGGTCTGGAAACAACTTATCCAAGGCCAATCTAGTCACGACCTCTTTTCTCCTATCTCTAGCCCTATCACGCCAGGTGTGGAGATCTTTGAGGATCTCGCATCTAGTTTTCAACCTGTTAGTCAAGTCAATTCTATGCTTCTGTTATAAACCATACTAACATGTCAAAGTTATATCATGCTATCATGGCTGTATCTGCTCTTAGTCTAGCTCGTCAGCATCGCAGCAAAAGCATCGATGCTTTGCAACATTACCACCAAGCATTCCCATCCCTTCAGATCGCCCTCCGTGATACGAACGACCTTTGTTCCGACGGCCTTTTCCTGACTCACTTTCTTCTTTTGGTTTATGAGGTAAGATGGTATTGCCAATGTATGCTCTACGATACTTTATACTGACATCAATTCAGGTCGCCGCTGCTGAAGAGGGCGGATCGAATCTATGGTCCCATCACATGGCTCGGTTGACTCAGATCTCTCTCATGAGGATATCGCAGTTTGGTAGCGAGCATTATCCTTATATCGTCTGGTTGGTATGCAATATCGATCTTTATGCTTTACTCAGCGGCGCTGGCACTGGCGAGTTTCTCAAAGCCATGCTTGACAACAATTTGCTTCCTAGCTCAGGAAGTCAATTGTACCCTGTGGCTCCCAGTGGGCACAGCGTAATCTATCCAGAGGAACACGCAACATTGCCCTCTGTCCTTCACTTCAACCGCGAGACGTTCCTTCTTGCAAGTAGACTTGCTTTTCTTGCTGCCGACCTTCGCCGAAGTGACGACTATACTGGTTCCCCACGATCTCTGAACCAGGCTTTCGACCCTAAGAGACGCCTTTACGAGATCAGGGACAACTTTCACCGACTGTGGGACAACCCACAGGCTCATCACCTTTGCGAAAACATGAAAGTGCTACCTCAGCGGTCTCGTGAGGTATTGCAAAATGTACGATTTCGTATTCTTTGTTGGTTGAACGAAGACTAACTTACCTAGGCATTGTCACTTTACCACTCTTGCATGCTATTCTCATATACCAGCTTGTGGAATGGACAACTACTCGGACCAGAAGGTGCTTCTGACGAGATTATTGCTTACCACACAAACAACATTTTCCATATTGCAGAGACAATCGTCCACTCGAGCCAGTTCGATCTTCGCTTTATTATCTTTCCCCTTTTCATTTCCGGTGTTTCAACTTCGTCAGCGGGTCAGAAGATGATGGCAATGGATCTTATATGCAGTATGGAAAAGCAAGGTATCGGACGCAACGCGACGACTACACGACATTTGCTCCAGATGGTCTATCAAGCACAGACCGAACAGCTTATGACTGTTGGTCACTCGGCCAATGTTAGGTGGTCAGATGTTATGATCCAGCAGGGGATACAAATCGTCAACTTTGGATTGTAGAACTATCTATGCATATACACTACATGACCATGTCTGCTTTACACTATGTTTTTGTTTATTTTTTCACTTCTGGATTCCTTTGGGAAGATACACGGGTTTTGGATGGATTTTTGTACTTTTATGATGGCATACACGTGAGCAAGCGATACGAGGGTTGGGCTGGGCATAGTGCGGCTTTTTGGGTTTATTTTCATCTCTGGGCATGCATCAGACTCTGTCACACAGGACTTTTCAATACACGAAGAGAAGACCATACAATACTTACACTTTTCGTCACCTACCTCTCCTTTCTTTCTCTCATTAGTACGAAATATGCAGGTTGAATCACATTTGCAAGCTCTTTGAGGGCAAAATTGAAGGAAAAGGGAAGAAAGTGCTCTATATTTAGGCGTACCCTGGCTAGCGGGTCTCGGCCCGGTGCGGCAAAGCGGGTCTTATTGAGGGTTAGCCAATCACTCTACAATTCTCTCTTTACTTTTCACTTCCTGGACATTGTTCTCCGTGGCTACTGCAGGCTCTCTGCAGAGGAATATGTATCACGCTTAGATGGAGACGAACTATCGAAGTGTTATCTATATAGAGTATAGTAAGACAGTTATTTAGAGCTACATAATGAAGGATACAGAATCTAGGCGAAAGGATAACGAGTGCCATATTGACTAACTCTAATAGTCAAAGTAACCGCCGGAGGAACTGTGATATCTCCCACCCTCAGCCAATCACCGCTCGAACAGGCCGAATCTCTGCTCTTTTTCCCCCAGCGTATCGAGCTCTAGTCCAGCCAATCACCACTTGAGATCGTCCTCAGTTGCGCTTCCTTCTTCATCGTTGGCGCCTGACCTTGAACCTCCAAACATTTCTGGTACTTTGATCATCGGCTCCTGAAACCGTGTCCTTCATCTTGTGTCCTTTTTTCTTTTTATTTTCTATTTACGATTTTTCAAAATACTTACGACTCGTGCAAGAGTTGCATTTTCTTCAGTCCCGGAGCGCCTTTTTCCCTGCAGACCAACCGATAAGATTGCCCCTCCTCTAGGCTGCAAGTGTGAACGGGATTCATACTACCCAACAGGTAAGCCTTGCATTTACTACTGTCTCAGGATAGTCGTATCGCATAGAGAGCGGTTTCAGAATATGACTGTCATGAATCTATCTGCATTTTAATTGTTTGGTTGGAGTCATACTAAAATAATTGTGGCACAGGCTCTCCTCTCATCGTCATCGCGCGCCTCCCGCAATCGGGCTGAAGCTCACCATGAGTCCAACAAACACTAATTATCATGGCCGACAAGGGGAGGAGATGTTCCTGAATAACCCTTCAGCTGCTCGACAAGATGGCGATGAATCCCCAATCGTGGAACCGCTGAGAATCAACAAACCTCCATCGGCAGCGCCTACCCCGCAGCCAACAGCTCCTAATAACCTTCCTTATCCCGATGACCGACCACGGCCACAACAATCATATTCCCCTTCCAGTCAGACAGCACCATACCCTCAACCAAATAGTCGCATTGCCAGTCCTGCGCAGAGTTTATCGTCATCCGGGGGAGCTACATCTCCAGCAGATTACCCCTCCGTATTGCGACCTCGCGATGGACGGGAACAGAAGCCCTCTTTGGCTGAACGACGGGGTAATGCGCCTCCAAAGCCATTGCCAGAATCGCCTGGTCCAGATACTCCTGACAAGGATGCTCTTTTTCAGAAATTTCCTCCTCCCGGACCACCTCGTCCCGTGGCCGCCGAGTCTAATGATGCTAGATATAATCAACCATACTTCCCACCCCCGTCGGCTACGAGTGCGGCGCAGGCTCGCTTAAGGGCCAATAATCCGGATTCTATCAATCGCATCAGCTCGACGGCATCTAATTCGACGACTCGCGCGCAGAGAGGCTCTCCGCCGCCGCCTGAGACGCCAATCGTTGGACCTGGTCAGCGGCCGGGAGCTGATATCGAGGCTCGATTTGCGGCTGCGGGGATTGCGGGCACATCTACGCTGGCGAATTTGCAGTCTCGTAATGCAGCTGCTCAGCAAAGAGCGAACCAATATACGGCCCAGACTGAAACGACTCGCCCTTGGACTCCTACCGAGCAACCAGGTACGCAACCACATGGACCGCCCACCGTATACCAAGGTTCTAGTGAGATTGGAACCCAGCAATATCCTCCACCTGCACCTTCTCAGCCTATATCTCAACAAGCCCCTCCGGTCAATCTTGCTGATCGGCCCACAATCCCTCCAAACGCTCTGGAACAGGATCTTCAGCGAATGAACCTTTCTGCTTCTCCGCCTCCGGCTTACTCGAGTGTGTCTGGTGCTAGAACCTCTCAGCAATATCCTAATGAGAAAGGACGCCCGGTGGTCAGCTCTCCCCCTCCTCAAGGACATCCAGCCTCAACTGGTGCACCCTCCGTTGCTGGCTCAGCGGTGGGCGCTCCCGCAGGCATTCCCCCGATCAGCTCCCCTGCTCCTTCTGTGCAGAGTCACCCAGCCTTTGCCAATGATGCAAGACAGCAACTACCTCCCCAGGGGCCACAGCAAGTAATGTCGGCGCAACAAGCACAGCCAACAGGTGCAATCATTGAGCAGAGCATACAGACAAGCGCTTCTCCAGCTCCTGGAGGATTTCCACCAGCGTCACCTCCTCCTTTACCTGAGGGCTGGATTGCGCATCTCGATTCAAACTCCGGTCAATATTACTATATTCATCTTCCTACACAATCTACTCAATGGGAGTTTCCGAAGGGGCCTACACCGCTCAATCTGAACGAAACACCCATGTCGCCTGTTGGCAGTGTTTACAGTGCCCACCCTCTCACGTCTCCGGCATTCTCTACTTTTGGTGGTAAACCACTCGCATCGCCAGGAGTTCCCATGACACCTTTATACGAAGGTAGTGTGATGGGCCTTAGCACGGTTGGTACTGCCGTCACCGGCCCTCCTCCTAGCAGTGGAGTCGAGCTATACAAAGTTGCTGCTACGAATGGCGTCTACTTTGGTCCTTACTTGCGATACTGTAACATGGATCTAGAACGGGGTCTTTGGTTAGGATCTATTCTGCTGGTAACTGATGCTCCACAGCCTCCGACAATCCATATTCATCAAAGTGTGGATTTGTCACCCAACCCTCGACAGTTGAAAGGAGTCAATATACATCAACACCAGCGCTGGGTGTTTTACAAGTACGATGTTGATTTGCAGATGGACGATGCCGGGCCTGCAAAATGGACATACGCAATCACTTCTCATCTTGGCTGTACGCGGTACGAGTTCCTTGTCGCTGGACGACACGAAACGAACTGGAGGTTTATCGCTACCTCGGGTAACGACTTTTCTTTGAATGTCAGTGCCAATGAGCGGGCTCGACTTGGCGGTGCAGGATTTATGTGGAAGGATATAATGCAGAAATATGCAGAAGTCGGAGGGTTCCATTGCCAATTAGGACTTGGTGGGCAGATTTCAGCGGATAGAATCTGGAAGGAGATACCACTGCTCAAGCAATGGCTCGGTATTCATGGCAAGGAGCAACGAAAGAATGCCCCATGGACGCCGGCACACGAGGAGGAAGTCTCACATGCGTATTTCCACTTTTATACAAGTCATTTCGACCAGCCGCATCTTAGAGAGGCTTTTGCACAGATTCCGTATATCCTGCAGTTGGATGATCACGATATGTAAGTCGTGGCCTGTCTGCTCTTCTTTCTTAATGCTAACATCGAACAATAGATTTGACGGCTTTGGCTCCTACCCACAGCATATGCAATTCTCAAACATGTTCAAGAACATTGGCCGTATCGGTATTGAGATGTATTTACTATTCCAGCATCATACGACCTTGGAGCTTCTCCGCAATGTGAACTCCGACCATGATCTATTCACTATTACCGGCACGGGATGGCACTTCGTCAAATATCTAGGTCCAGCAGTCGTCGTTGTTGGCCCCGACTGTCGATCAGAGCGAAACCCTCACCAAGTCATGGCTGGTCCCACGTATCAAGGACTGTTCCCGAAAATTGCGCTACTTCCACCAAGCGTACAGCACTGTATCTGGATGATTTCGGTGCCTCTGATATATCCACGACTCGAATCCACAGAACAAATAGCAAATGCAGTTGCTACAGGAAAGAAAGCCGTTACCGGTGCATACAATCTCTTGGGCAAGGTCACTAGCTCAGTAGCTGGTGTTGTGGGAGCAAAGGACGCAGTGGGCTCTGGATTCGATGCAGTCAAACGAGCAGTCGGCAAGACAGGACTAATGGGCAGTGTGCTCAATCCCTTTGGCGAGATTGATATCCTCGACGAGCTCCGAGACCAGTGGACCCACGATTCCAAGGATCTCGAACGTACATACCTCATCCGCACGCTGCAGGGCATCGCAAAACAGAAATCAATCCGCATGACTTTTCTGTCTGGCGCAGTCAACGTCTGCGGCGCAGGTCTAGTCCACGACCCCAGCCACCCCTCAGACCACAAGACGATGTACCAACTCATCGCCTCACCAGTCGTCAATACACCCCCATCCTCCTACATTCTCAAACTCCTCCACAATAACAAACCGTTATATGTCCCCGCCAACGGCCAACGCTCCACCCCTTCCCAACCAACAGATACAAAGGAGGACATGCTCGAACTCTTCCAGACAGATGTCACAGGCCAACCGCGCGAATACCGCCGTCTCATGGGTCGACGCAACTACGTCGCCATCGTCGCGTATGATCCAGAGGTTGTATCTGGCACATTCGGACAGACGGATATGCAGCGTGGAGGAGGCAAACTTAGCCTTGCTGCGGATTTCATGGTTCAGGGTGAGGGCGCATACGGGAGCGTGGTCAAGTATGGGCCTGTTATTATTCCGAATTTGGGATTTGGGCAATAAGTCTTTTCCCTGTGTTTCTCTCATATATTTTTCTCTTTATTTCTCAGGAGATTTGTTCTATTTTGTTCGTTGCTTTTTTTGTCTTCGCGTTATTTTGAACAATACCATGAGGCCGTTCTTCTGTAAATTCTGGTTTTGCGCTAGATACTCATACTATTTACATATCATCAATACTTCTGTTCCTACAATACTTTGAAAAAATATTGCAGCAATGGTGTACTCGCTAAACAACATAATGGTACAATCCCATCAGAAAGAAAGTGGGTAGAAAGCCTGAACCATTTCCCCAAGCAACCGACCTATGTACATTACTTACTGAGTAAAATTAAGAAAACAGCTATAACCATCTCCAAGAACTAGGATCCCCGCCAGGAACACACAGCCCAATTCTCCAAAAGTAATCGCGATGCGCAAAGAAGAGTTCCCAGATCCGATAGCGGGCTGGTACTAGGGTCCAGTGCGCTTCCACTTCTTCTTCCCTCTCTTGGACTGGTGTTGATGGTGATAATATCTGCTGCTGTTGCTGCATACCCAGAGCAAGCAAAGAAAGATCCTTGAACTTTTCTTCTCCCTCATCTCCTTCGCTACCGGCTATACAGCGCTTATCCGTATTGCCAATGCAATGCTCAACATCCTCGCGCGAAGGCGGTAGATCAAGTTTCGAGATATGAATTTCGCCTGCGTGCGGCACATATCCCCATTCCGTCAGCGGTAAGAGCGGGACTGGATCGTTGACATGCGTTATACGTCGATATCGCATCTGCGTATCATTATCCCCTTCCCTTTCTTTGGAAAGATCGAACATCTCGTTGATGAAATCGGCCATCTTGTCGTTCCCAATCTTGGGCTCTCCGAAGGTAGTAACGTGCGGATCCAAGCCGCGAGAGTACATCTCCAGACTTGCCAGAGCAGCCACTGCGCCGCCGAGGGAATGTCCGATGAGAGTTACTTCATAATCCGGGTATTTTTTGCGCGCCTGCATAACGGCAGAAAGGACCGTGTCGCGGGAGTTTTTCCATGATGTCCAGAATCCGGCGTGGACGGTGCAGTTTTGGCACTTCTTTGGTTCGGTCACAGATCCCTTGTCGTTGTCGTCGTCGCCGCCGTTATCACCGTCGGTTGGGTAAGGGACGTATGTCTGCGGGACGGCTGAGAGGTCGATGATGGTATTCGTTAGTGAATATGTCCCGCGAAAGGCGATTATTATACGTTTCGCGGAGGGCGGGTGGGATAGAGCGATGTATCCGCAAGAGTCGGAGAGTAAAGGGCCTGTATTCCAGGTCTGGACCACAAAATTAGCGAAGAAGTGCGGTATGAAGATAGTGGCACTAACGGTAATCAATTCAAAGCCCTTGAACTCCTCGCAATGACTCAGACATCCGAATGGGTTATGGATTCCAGTTGTTCCAACGCAATAAGCGATATCCGCTAGGCGTGCTGATTCCTCGAGTTCGGCGAATAGAGCTTCGGATACAGCCCTATCCGTGATGCCTGTTTGATCCGTTTGTTGTTGCAGAATTTGTTGTGTCTCGCCATGGACTACAGCTGCATCGACCAGCAGGATCGTGGCGAGTAGAATGAGTGCGAGCCATTTGATCAGTTCTGGCAATGAATGTATGAGCGGCGTCATTGCTGTAAATCGACGCTCAGCCTGTAAGTCCTGGGTTCATGCATGTCTATGAGAGACACAAGTCGAGAATTGCGAAGGCGAGAGGCATTTATGTTCTTTGTTGGGGCGTCCAAAAGTTGAAGGATGTGATGTCGTCACACGACCCTGCCCAATCTGGGGTAAGTCGGCCTTACTAGATTAGTACTAGTGGCACTCAAACCTTATTTATTTACCCTGTCTTGTTCAGGTGGACGAATCACGTGTTTATACATCATCCGTGTTCATTGATCTCTTTTATATATTGAATTCGATGCTACGCTGTATGTGCATATAGGTACGCTCCTGAGTAAGCAACATATACTTAACTCAAATGGCCCACACAACGACTCTACCGTCAACACCACTCGCTGCGATACGTCAGCTTCTGCAACAATATGCGCCACGGGAGATAGAGATAAGGGAACTGACTGGTAAACTTCTTCACGACACCACCCTGCTCCTCATAAACACGGAGGGTGCTGATCGTGTTCTGGTGAACTGTATCAAGCTGGGTGGTGCTCTGAGCCTGACCACGAAGATCCATTTGACGGAACATGTTCAAGGCAGACTCTTCCCGAGCACCTCCGGCCGGACCACGTTTGCTTTCAAGCGAGCCGACTAATTCCCATCCATTTTCATCGCCTTGGAGACGATATACTTCACAGTCCTGTGACACAGTTAGTTCGCACCCGGTGATTAGACTGAAAGAGACAGATGCTTACATGGCCTGCGGCAATGATTTGATCTTCACCACTCCAGACTAGACTGTTGAAAGGAAGCAGACGAGTGCTGATATTGAGCATGGCCCTTGGTGGCTGATCAGGAGCACTCGGGTAAACGACGGTCACGCTGCTGTCGTGAGAGGCAAATGCAAGGGCATTTCCGCTAGGCGAAAAGGCAACTCCATGTACCCAACCAGCAGAGTCATTCAAGAATTCGCCGCAGACGGTGTTGAACGGAAGTCGCTCACCCCAAGCCGAGGGCTCTGGTCTCTCGTCAATGCCCTTGATGTAACTAGAGAACACTCTGGCGTGAGAATCCGTAGATCCGGCAGCCAGAAGAACCGAGTTGGGGTGCCATGCGAGGGTAGTAATAGTACTACGGATAGGCTTCTTCAGATGTTTGGAAATCCACCAGTCGTTTTCCTCTTCGAAGTAGCAAACGGCGATCACTCGAGCTCCGGAGCCGACGGCGAATTTCTGCTCGGATGGGGACCATCGAACGTATGTGGCAGCGCGGTTGATTCGGAGAAGAACGAGGGTAGGCTTCCAACCGTTGGGTGTCTGCTCCCAAACGTAGGCATTGCGGTCTAGTAGATAAGTCAGTTTCGAAAAGCACATTTATGAGGAATTGTCAATATTCACCTTGAGAGCAAGTCACGATGCGACCGCTGTTTGGCGCAATGTCAACACTCGTGACAGTCTTGTCGTGGCCTCTCAATTCATCTTTCAGTATAAACTTGTTGCCTGACGCTTGATAGAGCTCCACATTGTTGTCTCGAGCGACGGCCAAAGTACTCTTGTCTTGAGAGAACGAATGGTCCGCAATCGGGGAGTGGAAGAGATGGTGTACCTCGGGAGAAGCCATGTTATGGATTTTAAATTGAATGCGACAGGAGTGGCTCTCTACTGTCCGGGTGTGGTTGTTGTTTGTGATGGCTGTGGTGGGGGGCCGCTGTTGGATACCTACATTGACGCCCGTGCAGCCGGGTGCACGTGACCTACGTAGCTCGAACGCGCTAGATGAATTTCTTACGGGAACGACTTCGATCTTCAATGACACCGACAATTCTCTCTCAGCGCCCTGAATTGACATTCACCATAACTCTCAACATGGCTACCAAACTTCAAAACGGTCAAGCGAATGCCAAGAATCTCGGCGCTCCAAATCAGACGTAAGTATTTTGAGCTGTTGATCTATGAGCTCCTGAAACTAACGTCTTTTTAATAGGCTCTACATTAAGAATCTGCCCGACAAGATCAAGAAGCCAGACCTCAGAATGGCATTATACACACTCTTCTCTACATACGGACCTGTCTTGGATGTGGTGGTTCTAAAAACGGCAAAAATGCGAGGACAAGCACATATCGTCTACCGAGACATCCAAGCTAGTACTCAAGCTATGCGTGCTCTTCAGGGATTCGACTTTTTCGGAAAAGAGCTAGTAAGTTGTATTCTTCATGGTTGCAACAAATCTAGCTGCTGATACATTGGTTACAGAATATCGTATATGCCAAAGGAAGCTCTCATGTTATTGCGAAGCTTCGCGGCACTTACATGGCAACCGCCGCTGCACCCGCAGGCGTCTCGACCGACTTACAAAAGTCTATCTTCGGTGCACCCCCTTCGGCCGCAACTGCCGCAACAGTTGGTACCAAGCGTCCTCGTGAGGAAGAAAGCGACGAAGGCGAGGCACCTATGGATGAAGAGAGTGACGTCTCAATGGAAGCATCATCGGACGAGGACTAACGGTTTCACGATCAACACACGGTAATATTTTCATGTTGATATTCATGAACTCGAACCGTCAATCGCTCCGGACTGATCCCACGAAGAGCCGGCTGGGAAGACTTAAATTGATGCAGCCACCAACAAGGCCGAGCCATGTGAGAAGATATTCTTCCGGCTCAATGATTTTATTGCCGGCAATAGCCTTCATGGCGCTCGCAGTGTTACAGGGGTGAACGAAGTAAGCTGGAATGCCAGACTGGGGGTGATACTGTTCTTAATGAGATCATGGAGATCACAGACAACATCGCGATGGGGTGACATACTCCGAAACTGATACCGCCCATGACGCCATTGTTTCTCAATGATTGTTGGTGTTGGCGCGGGACGAGGGAATTGTATATGTCGTCTAATGCCGCTGGGCCTACCTGCGGGGTCTCTCTGAGGCGGAAGTACATGACAGGTACATGATACGATGTTGAGAGTGCAATATCATAGTCTATGGTTAATTGTTCTTCCACGCCATCGCGAATTAGGGTTTCCTAGTACGTAGATTCCATTTTAGAATGTAAATACTACCTGCGGGACTTGTGATTTCTTACTTGATCGTTGTCTTCGATCGCATCTTCATTTTGGTCCTCTTGAGTTTCGGCGCGTTCGTTCGCAGTAGCGTCGCTACTTTCGAGGTGCAGCCTCTGGATGCTAGTGGATTTTGATATCCTCAAAATTGGATTTCCTAGCTGTAAAAACGTGTCTAATTAGTTATGATCTGTATAATTCTGCTACGTCAACTGCTGCATTAGATGCGTATCAAGCAAGGGACTCGCATGTCCCAAGACTCAATTTGCTTTTACTTCACACCGACCTCAGATGCCAAATATTCCACAGCTAGCCACCCCAGATTTTGGGCACCTCCATCTGCATCAACTCGTCTCACAAAAGCCTTACAGGCACTATCGAAGCCGTCTGCCGCCAGGAACGGAAACGTCAAGTCTTCGCCACTCGCCATGCAGATCTCCCACGTTGTGTACACTCTCAATTGTCCACCATACTACGTTCGTGTCGGTGTCTGTCGTGTGTGAATTGGTGATGTCGGATCGCACCGACTCAGGAGCTTCCGACGGGTGGGATTCTGGAGGTAAACCGTATCTCTGGTTGCCGATCGAGGTTGGAAAGATCGCACCAATTGTAGGATGAAGGGACGTAGCATTCAAACTGTTGAAAGTGGTGGTGCTTGACTCAGCATATACCTTGGTACAGTGCGGTTTGTAACATGTCACTTTGGGAAGGCGGCAGCCATGTGCAATTGCCATCTGTCGATGTTGGCGGTCAAGCGTCCCCTCGACTCATCCTCCTCTTTTCATCTGTGATCGATGTTTTCAATGATCGGTCTTTATGCAATCTGATTCCAGACAATTCTCAATTGATACAGAACTGCAAAAGTACATACCGTTTCCACCTAACTATCACGTTCTCCATTGTGGCTGGGCGATAGAAGTGGGACCTGAACAACAACAACAATGTCGAGGTCCAACCGAACAACACCGTTTGCGGAAGCCGACTATGAGATTCATCGTTTCTACACCGCAGAGTCGCCAACTTTATTAACTAATGTACAATCGGAGTAGCTCTTTGGCTGCTGCTTAGCGGTCATCATATTGCGCAATGGCAATGCACAAGAGAGAGCCTAGATTCCATCTAGCTTCAGTCAGCCGGCATAGATGCATTGAAGTATAACATGATCAAACCGTGATCAAAGGCTAGCTTGCTTTAATCATCAGTGGCTGTTACACTATGGTGCTTAGGTGCAGCAGCAGGATAGATCGTGCCTCTCTGAATGGATAGCACCGCAACATTGATCCCCGCAAAGCTTACTGGAAACCGGGACGCACAGGGGTCCTCGGCCAGCGAGGCATGTCCGCCAATCGACCCGCGCCAGATGCTCCGTTTTCGAACAATACCTTGTTTTGGTTGCCCACGATCCCATCACAACCACACTGAATACAGCCAGCTAGTGTTCGGTACTCCGTACGTGCACTTCTTAATTTCAGTAACTCCGTTTTGACGTCTGGTCCCATCATGTCCGCGCTGGGACCGCCGCAGCATGCGGCAGTAAATTACTGCCAGAGTGATCCAGTTAGACGTCTCTGGAAAATACATCACGATAGACCACAACGCTTTCGTCCCTGTTTTGATGCTCCACGCTCGAGGCCCTAGCTCGAAATTGCATATCAACTTAGTCTCGGCCTTGTTGACTTTATTCCGCTAGTCGAATGTCATCTTCCACGTTATCGAACTTCTTCCGAAGCACTCCTTAACTGCCAATTCTACAAAGCGATTGCAATTGATTAACCTGCAGGATATGCTTGTGTGAAACAGACCTTTCTCTCTAACTCGTTGAGACTCCGTCCTACACGAGTCAACACGATTTGTTTATCTCCAACTTGGTAGCCCAAAATACAGAGGTCATGCATTGCACATGAAAAGATCTGTCGCACATAGACCCTAACAGAGATATTTTCTCAGGTAAACTGCCTTCTTGTACAATTTCCTTACCGTTCGCATACTGATTGCCAATCATGGCAGAGCTATTACAAGCTTCTCCAAATGGGCCACGCATCCTCCAAAGAAGTACGCTATGAACCTCAAACGACGAGACGATTGTCAAAACCACCGACAAACTTATCCTCGCTCAATGTAGCACAAACAAAATCTGCAAAGTCTCCTAGAAGCCCTAACCATGATCAAGGCCAACCACTCGATGAGTCCATGTTCTGGAAGAGCCCATGGACGGGTGATCTTTTGCCTAAATCTAACCCCGAAACCGATTTGACGGACCGTAATAGGGTGCGGTCTTTCACATCATTCTCTAGCTCACAAACAGAGTCGCGAGGATCGTTACAGGGGAGCAAACGCTGGTCGAGCATTGACGACTTTGTTTTGATGAAGCAAGACAGTTCGTTGTCACGATCGAGCTCTTTTCTCTCTAGGAGACTTTCGAGACGCTCATCGATGGTTCAGAGACCTAGTTGTCAGTCGCAGTCGGAAGGAGTGACTGTTGGAGAACTTCGCAGAGAGCCCGTCATTCATTTTGGCCCTTCGGATATTGGAAGTCATGATCTGCATTCCTCGGTGGAGACCTTGACTTCAGAAGACAGGTCACCGGTCGAAGATTCCCGTATTCTTATGGGTCGTCGGAAGTCTTTCCGTAGACCGGGTGTTGCAACCCGAACGCCCTCTTGGGGCCTATATCGCACACCGCTTTCATCTATCCAACAGGAAGAGGAGAGACCTCCTTTGCCTGAAGCTCCTACTGTACAGCTTCCATACGAACAGGAGGAGGAGGATGAGTACACAACGGTCTCTAGATACCATGGGCGCGCCACCTCTCCAGTCGCATTGGATTACTCCCACCTCAGTGGGTTCAAGAAAGGCACGCTGAGAATCGTCAATGCTTCTGTATCGCCGGCAAGCACTGATCGTATTCGCCTTCTTACGACATCCCCATCCCACAGCAACCTTCCCAAAAGCTCCTTGTCCCGAGATGATTCCGGCGTATTCATTTCAGATAGCGCACATCAGGATGAGGCTGTTGTTATCCCGGAGGATACCTTTTACTTTGAGGATTCTGACGCATCGGGGGATGGACAATACCTTGAGACATCTGAAGGCCTGGCCTCTGAAGCTCTTGGATATACCAGGATGCAGAAAGTTCAATCCAATACGAATGCTGATAGCGGATACAGTTCAGTCAGCTCAATCCACTCCGGCAACTCTATAGGCCAGTCGGGATCGTCGCCTTCCAGCTCCCCGATGTCTAGTCCTACGCGGTACAAAGTGGGAAACCCTGCGGACAAGAGTTCATACTTTGTCAATGGTATATCGAAACCGAACGAAGTCATTCTCAAGAATCTCGTTCTATCCGGAAGCAGCAATTCAGGAAGTCGGCAAGTGCCATATACTGTTTCGGAGCAAACTCGATATTATGCTCAACTCAGCCCCTTGAACATCCCGTCTGTCCCAGAGGCAACTGGCATTTATGATAAAGAGAGCGACTACGATAATTCTGAAGGCGATATGGACGATGAGCAGACGCAGAGCCCCTTTTCGCCCATTCTTCCAAGGCATGCATTTGCACCAGTTACCAAAGAACAAATCGAGGAAAAGCCCAAACCAGCAATCTCAACCCACAAATCTCCCACAGACAAGACACAGAACTCCGAAACACCTCGGGGCCGGGCCCGGTCACGCAGTGTTGGCCGTAGCCGCACAAAACTGGTCAAAAGTCGCAAAGTTGCAGTATGAGGTATGATCGACAATCGTTTTCTTCTCTTTCTTTTTTTATTGGATTTCGTCACTCTGCTTTTAGCGTTCCTTATATACCTCGCTTTAATTCGTTTTTTATATCACTCATTATCTATGTTTGTTACATGCCTCTATATCCTTCGGGCGTTGGTATGGAGGAGATTTGAAGAAGTGCCAGCATATTTGGAGTTCGTTTCATGCCCTTTTGGCCTTATCTTTACAATTCTCTCCATTATGATAAATCGCAGAGCATACCTAGCGATGCAGTAACTACGGTCTATTTTGCGTCATTAAGAGAAAAGTAAAGTTTTCTTTTACGATTGGAAGTTTCATTTTAAAAATTGTTCATTAAATCCTAATCACTAAACCCCTTGCTCATGATCCAGTGAATGCTTCCCATCATTGATAATAGAGTACAAGTCATAAAAACCGGCAACAAACATGAGACCCAAAAGTAAAAATACAATCCCAGGCTGAACGAACGCCTTGCAACCATGCATGTCATCAGTGAAGAGTGTGTTGGTGTCCAAGAAATGGGAACGCAATTAGTCAATGCGAATCCGCTTGGCCTTCTGGATGGCTTGCTTTGGCACAAAGACCGAGAGGATACCGTTCTTGAAGGTAGCCTTGACTCCATCCTGGTTGACTCGAGTGGGGAATGTGAATGTGCGTTGGAAAGTTCCGATCGAGCGCTCCGAAGCCCAGTATTTGTATGTTGGTTGTTGAACTTCTGGCTGTGGCTGGTGCTTGGCGACTGAAGTAGGTTGGACAGTGTTCACTTTGACGGCGCCATCCTCGTCCTCATCTTCGACGGTGGGGGAGTGGTAGTTTGAGTGTGTGCTTGAGGCGCCATCGCTGTGGACGGACATTACATCGTCGTTATCGTTGGTAGACTCCGCAGAAGAAGGAGATGTGATGTCGTAGTTGCGCTCGATCTGGCCCTTGATTACCATTGTCTCAGTATCGGTGAATTCGATCTCGATGTTTTCCTGTTGAGCGCCGGGGAGTTCTCCATCGAGGATGTAGAATTGGTCTGCTTCTCGCACGTCGAATTTAGGTGTGAACGATGAGAGTTGAGGCTTGGCAGGGGTCGCTGGAGCGGATGGAGCTGCTGGAGCTGCAGATGGTTTGCCACGGCTGGACTGGGCTGGCTTTGTTGGGCGGCGAGTGTCGCAGTAGTCATCCATGAGCTGGAAGAGAGGCAGGAAGTCGCCAGGAGAGAGGGTTGTAGTGTAGAACGCCATTTCGTCTGAGTTGAGTTGGTTGTTCAAGAAGATGTTTGAAGTGTGAATGGTGATTGGGCTGATGAACGAGATGAATGCTTGGTTGTTGAGAGTTTGGATCTTAAGGAGGCTGTAGACTGAAGTGATGCTGATGATTGAAAGAGAAAGACCTGGTGGAGAGTGCAGATGTCGAGCTTATGTAGCCCGTTGTGTACGTGATCCAGCATCATCGCGACAGCCACCAGGTCTCTCTCGTTGGTTGTAGATGCTTCTAGTAAGTAGTCGAAGATCGGATAAGCTATGCCTGAGGCTGGTAGAAAGTGCGGGAAGCCCCACAGTAGCTCGTAGAAATCTTGGCATCGCCTTCCCCGAATTTGTCATGTCGCCACGTGACTAATCAAGCTTCCTGAGAAAGAAGCTTCGAGCTATCCCTCTCGCTCACCAGTTGATACTTCTAATCCCTGGTGACGAATATGTTTCGAGCTGTTTGTGGCCTTTGCGTAGTAGATGTTCGATTGTCGAAAAGTCCTTCTTGTTCACGTCGAGCTGCTTACGGAACTCTGACCTGGAAGCTTCCGTGCTTAGCTTCAAAGCAAATTTGATTTGATGGATTATCGCAAGCAACTTACTGTGCAAAAGCGCGAAAATTGGCTCTCGCGTCCTGTTGAATCTTGGTCAGAAGTCATAATATGACAATTGCTTCGATACAGCTCGTACCTCTGGCTTCTTCCGGACCTCTCTCAGACATTTTCGGTACAAAGACAGGACCTCCCGTTGCAGACCGGATAGTCGTCGCATCTTAGCAGGCAAGCTATGTCGAGCTCTATTGAATACGTCTCTTTTGATGTAGCAGCTTTGAGTTTATTGGTTTGTTCGCATTTGATGAATTTAGCTAGATGGCTTGAATAATAGACGATGATTGAAATAAATTTAAGAGGACTCCCGACCCATATAGCCGGTAACCGGAGCATCAACCCTAACCCTATTTTCGTGTTGGAATAAAAATCACGTGATACGGATGGTCCTACATACATAGTATACAACCATTACCAAAAAGCCCCAAAAAGCCCCATTAAGGGGATCTCCTTTTTGGTCTAGTGGTAAAATGGTCCGACATGTCTGCTGTAAATTACGTAGCTGCGGGTTATCGGCCGAGTCGACGAGATCGATTCGCTATCTCCAAGATTGTACGGATGTGGGGGGATCAAGTCCGAGCTTGTGTACCTATATAACGTTTTGTACGAGGATTGATTTTGATGTTCAATTGATCCATTGACATTGAATCAAGTGATTGAATTGTTTGATACTGCAATATGTCTACATTCACGGTAGGTGCCGGTATTTTCCCGCTTTGGAATGATATATTGCAGCTATGTTTAAAGCTCATGCAGCTATATTGTGGCTTCCTGGCGATTCATGATCTCAGCTAACACTCACAACAGCGTCTAGTCCGCTTCCTTGCCAAGGACGGCCAGGTATACTACGGCGACGCCATCCTACCCTCCGGAAAGACTGACATTTCCCAAATCGCAAAAGCCCGAGTCATCAAGGGCGACATATTCGGCGAGCACCATGTCACAGATCAGATCGCCGAAGTCAAGCTCCTTCTAGCTCCCTTGGCTCGCTCAGATATCAAGACCGTGCGATGTCTGGGGTTGAATTACGAGCAACATGCGATAGAGTCTAATGCTCCTATCCCTAAATATCCCGTCTTGTTCTATAAACCCGTTACATCAATTGCCGGCCCGACTGATGACATTCCAGTCTCATATATGGCTCAAGAGGGCCAGGGACTAGACTATGAATGCGAACTCGTCGTCATCATAGGCAAGGAAGCAAGAGACGTACCAGAGGCAAAAGCTCTAGACTACGTATTCGGATACGCCGTTGGAAACGACGTCTCCCATCGCGATTGGCAAATCAAGAAAGGTGGCGGTCAGTGGTCTTTGGGTAAAGGATTCGATGGCTGGGCACCATTTGGGCCTGGAATTGTGTCGTCGAAATTGATCCGTGACCCGAATGCGTTGGATATTTCTACGAAGCTGAATGGCAAGATTGTCCAGTCGTCCAATACGAAGGATCAGATCTTTGGGGTCGCGAAGACTATTGCATTCATTTCTCAGGGGACTACATTGTTGCCTGGAGATGTTATCTTTACTGGAACGTAAGTTACCCTAGTCGATCGAAGCTGGACGTGAAGCTGATACTAACGGTTTATCATTGTAGTCCTCAAGGTGTGGGAATGGGCAGAAAACCTCAGCTTTGGTTGAAAGATGGCGACCACGTTGAAGTGTCTCTCCAGGATGTAGGAACATGCTCTAACCGGGTAATCTTTGACAAGCCAACTGCCAAACTTTAGATGTATATAGAAAGTGCCTGCTATTGGTTTGGAGTCAATATCGTCTTACACTAATTCATGAAGTCGAAAATAAGCCCAACAGATTAATCATAATGTTTTTCTATTGAAATCATGGCCATCCCATATACACCAATCCTAGTTAACCTGTGTGCCATATCCACGAATGGTCTCGGCAAATTGCCAGCTCTGCTGCTCCAATTTCTCTTTATCTTTGATCTCGACACCATCCTCAGTGATGACGGCAAGTGTGTATTGATCCAAGCTTCGTGCATCTCTGTAGAACAAGACTTTCATGCAATCCCTCAAAGCCTGAATTGCTTGCTCCTTAGAGATATTCTCAATCGGGGTTTCTTCCGGGAAAAGACGACGAAGGATAGGGACGGCTAAATGGGCACCGAATCCGGTTGCAAGATGAGGTCCGCTGTAGGTAGTTCCGAGCAAATCGGCGGAACTGAGGAATGGCTTGCCATCGCTATCGAAGCCTGCGACCAATATGTGGTTCCACAGAGGGTTCATCTCGGATCGGCGCTTGTAGAAGACCTTGGAAAGGTAGGTATGTAGATTCTTGGCATTGAGTGTGCTGCCGGTAGCTGAGTAGTTCTCTCGGATCTGGATAGAGCCCAACAGGCGGTCGATGTACTGCATATCCGACACGTCACCACCAAAGCCCACGATGGCCGAATCGTCAAAAGTGCGAATACGGTCTACGTCGGTGAATCGAGCGAGTGAACCATAGGATGCTATTGCAAATCCGTGTCAGCTTATTGGTGATAGGAGTTCCGATGACTTGAATGGTCCATACCTAGGTTGTCTGTGGCCATCGCTACACCTCCATTGAACTTCACTGCAATAACCGAGGTTCCCGTCACTGCTGGCGACTGTGTATGAGTTTTGGGACCGGATGATTTCAGGTATGAGTGATCATAAGGTCCGTAAACGTCGTCTCTAGGCTGGTCTATCATCAGCACAGTTGATCCACGCGCAGTACCGCAAGACGCATCAACTTACACGACCCCAGGTTCCAGGAAAGTGATCCATGTTTATAGGTGTGTATGATTAGAAACTGCTGAAAATTTGGAACGTGGGAGAATGTAGATGTGAAGTCGAGGTCGTGATGGAGTGTGTGTTTGATGGTTGATGGGAGCTTCGAGAGCTCTCACCTTGTCTAGGCAGGAAGCTGACGGAGACGGTGGGTCCATCAACTCAAGCCACACCTTGATGTGGCTGGTGCCTCGTCACAACTCTGAGACCCATCTCGCGACAGATGCCAAAGAAATGAACAGAACAATAATAAGTATATACGTATTTCTTTATACTCTTTTTGTTCTATAGAGTTAATACCTTGTTTGGGTTCAATTTCCCAGAAAATTGACCATTTTTCGGGCTGACGAGAGCTTAGAATAATCATCTGACGGTAAAAATGTATCATTTCTAATATTATATTCATTCAAACACCCTTTTTATAGCGTTCAGATTCTAATAAATCAAGAATTGAAGCACTCTCAAGTAACGCACTCATTCGCGGCGTGTAGAGGACACGAAGTCAATAGTCCGATTCTTGTCTCCTTGTTTGGCTTCTTCAATCTTGGAGCGAATAGCCTGCTGCATTTTCAAAAGCTCCTCTTTATATCCCCATGCAGGTAGCGAAGTGTGGTCCCATATATCTGATGGTAGGCTCGTTGCATATTGACTCTCATCATCGATGCCGGTATGCTCCCGTAACTTGAGGAACAAACTCGGGTTCTTCAATGAAGATGAAGCTGATAATTTTTCGTTGAAATGTACACCTTGTTTCTTTAATGCTAGGAATTGTGTTGTCTTCCCGCTCGCAATAGGGTCTGGTGATCCGGGTGGTGATGGCGGTATCTCAAGGTTAGGCATAGGAGGCAGCGTCAAATCCTGTACCAGGGCCCGGGAGGCAGAATATGGTGAGGATTGACCTGGTTCTTGTTCTCCTATGGAAGAGCCTACTATCTCTGAAGGCTGCTCTGGTCCGAGAACAGGCCCGTTTATAGGTCTTGACTCTAACGGCGGAGGGTCAATATGTTCCGCAATGGGTTCCTCTATCGTTTGTTCTATCGTTTGTAAGCATAGAGTTACTTAGTAGGACGGATTCTGCTCACTTTTCCCTATGGTCGTCGTATCTTGAGTTGTGATGTCTCCATCTTGATGTGTTGCCTTTGCACAAAGTTAGTGATGTAACTCGCATAATATTTGAAGCTCAAAGCACTCACTTTGGAAGAGGTTTTCACCTCAGGGACCTCTGTTTCATCCTCGCTACTGCTGTCATATGACACCAGTCCAAGCATTTTGCTCGTCTTGTGCGTGTTTACGAATTCCGCGAAGACCGATTTCCGGACTGAGCGCTGGAATTATGTATTATCAGATGAATTTCGGTGCGCCTTCAGGCGCCTTGTCTCAGGTGATGACGTGCCGGGATGTATATCAACTGTTTTGGTCTGACGGCGCTAGGATCATGCTAGTAATAAACTCCAGGAATTTGTAAATGATTGATCCTCTTTTCTAATCCAAGGTTCGTAAATAATGTATTGTTTTTGGTAGTTGAGAAGTTGGCAGGACAAATTCGGTCTTTGGTGCCTGCGCCATATGTGATTGGCTGGAGAGCTCCTGCTTCCTTACATAATCCTGCGAGGCAGCGACAGCTCCGCGTCACTATCATCACTCCGGAGCTTACCAGCACCTTTCAAAACCACATTCATCTCAAAGAACCTTCCTTCAATCTTCAAAATTCTTGAAAGATTTATATTCACCAAAAACAACCGTTCAAAGAGACAATTTTCAATTCAAACCCCTGCGATGGCGTCTATTCTACCTCATTTCAGTGCTCCGACGACTGGACATGAGAACAGAGAACATAGCTTCAACCCGTTCGTCAACACGCTATTGAGCTTCTGATTACATCGCTAATATTTTAATTTGATGACAGATACACGGATAACGGTGGTTCAACTCTCGGTATCGCCGGATCCGACTTCTGCATTCTGGCTGGCGACACTCGTTCCACTTCAGGCTACAACATCAACTCCAGATACGCACCCAAGCTCTTCAAGATAGGCGGCGATGACGAAACAGGAGAAGGCGCCCACATTGTTCTGTCCGTCGTTGGCTTCGCTGCAGATGGACAAGCCTTGAAAGAGAGACTCGACAGCATCGTCAAAGTGTACCGCTACCAACACGGCAAACCCATAACTGTCAACGCATGTGCACAGCGTCTATCGACAATCCTCTACTCGAAACGATTTTTCCCATACTACGCTTATGCCATTCTTGGCGGGTTGGATGAAGAAGGACGCGGTGCTCTATACAGCTACGATCCCGTTGGCTCTTACGAGCGAGAGCAGTGCCGAGCTGCAGGTGCAGCGTCCAGCTTGATCATGCCTTTCCTCGACAACCAAGTAAACTTCAAGAATCAATATATTCCTGGAAGTGGAGAGGGTCATGCTTTGGAACGACGCACCCCTGCACCTTTGCCCCAGGATACCGTGGAGGAGCTCGTGCGGGATGCGTTTACTAGTGCAGTCGAGAGACACATCGAAGTGGGTGATGGCTTACAGATGATGATTATCACCAAGGATGGAATTCAAGAGACGTACACACCGTTGAAGAAGGATTAAATTTGGAGGAATAGGTGATTCTATTCAATGAATGGTGTACTTAGGAAAGTTTAATCATAGCCTTATAGACCGGTTGTGAATTCTCGTGGTAGTCATGTACTCGTCCCATATATCCTTGCAGTATATTTAATGTAACCGAACGCCGACACATGCGCCAAATGAAAATCAAAACGAATGAATAGCTCTTTAAAACCTCTCCTTCATTCGAGACGCAATGGTACGAAGGTTGCCATACACCTTGCTCTGTTTCGACGGGTTAGTTCACATGAACAGAGTATCAGACTGATGCGAGCGAAAAGACTTACTGGAGGGCTACCCAAAATCAAACTAACTATAGCCTCTTGAGCCATCTTGGCATTCTTGAATGTGCCCAAGATGTGGACTTTCTGACCAGCCAATACTACTCGAGTTCTTGTCGCATTTTCGATGGCAAACTTTGTTTTTCCATTATGACCAGCTGTTAGGGCGATGTTAGCCATATCCAGTCATTTCAAGGGTCACTGAGTACTGTACCTATTCGGCCAATTGCTCGACTCAGGTGGTCACCGCTCAATGTCTTGACGTCCTTGATTTCGAAAGAGTTGATATAGAGATCGTCTAGGCGTAGCAAAGCGATGGCGTCATCCACGTCGAAAGATAATGCAAAGGCCTTGACGAAGTCCGCTCCTCTTTGAAGTGCTGATGGATCGTTGGTCAACCTGCAAAATACCATTAATGATTGCACCCCGTATAAATTGATCGTATATAATCCATACTTGCTATTCCTTAATTCGACTGTGCGGCTCTTGATGTTCATCCGTACTTGGAGTTTTAAATGCTCGACAAGTGGTGGGTAAATCTTCGGCCAATATGTCTTCAATGGTGTCATTCGATGCGGAGGAATAGGTACTTTTCTCTGTTCGACTCGATAGACTCCAGGCATATCTTTGGCGGGTGTGAAAACGGGACGGCCTTCTTCATCGACGTGCATGACATCTTCTGTGGTATCTTCTTGGATAGACTCGGCTGTGAAATCGGGGGCATTCTGAGATGGGTCGATTAGGACTTCATCGTCGTCTAGGAAGATTTGTTAGTGAACATTGTTGGGCCATAGAAAGTTAGTCGATACGGACTTTGTTCCTGAAGTGAGTTGTCGAAAACAGCGTCTTCTGCGCCTTCGGGCTTGCTCAAAAGTGCGGTTGGAGCAGGCATGGTGGGCGCCTCTTTTCCGGTTTATATCCCAGTTGAAAATTAAATCTCAAATGTCTTGTTCTCCGACCGCCAGGATATTTGGGACAGTTGCTTGAAAAAACTGAATTGATTGTACTGGCTAGTGCAGTTGATATCGAAAAAGTGTGTGGGGTTAGGAAAAAAAAGTTGGGGTGCAAACACGGCAAACAGGCGCGCCTGCCACCAGGGATGAAATCATTGCTAAGCCAAGTTTGTCCCAGCGGCGGCAGAAGCTTTTCTCGAGCAAGTCTGGACCTTCCTCCTTATTATTACTCTCTAATTGCTGCTCAACCAGCTCTGGTCTGTCTGTTCTATAGTTCTCTTCAGAATGTAACGGAGAGAATGTCTCACAAAATCGGACATCAGCTGAATGTCTTTCGACAAGCAGCCAGTCCGCTTTTTTATTATGACGTTCGAGCAAGCGTCAGATTCGGTCTTTCAAACCACTTAAGATGGAATTTCATAACACAATGTCCCTATCATTCCGGAGCTTTTCACGACTCTCACTCCAGAAATAACTTCAAGATCAGTGGAAAAGTCGCTTCTGGCAGTCTCCTGTTGCTCGGATTGTCTACGAGTTCGGTTGCTGAGAACGGGGCAACAACCCGTACGGTTGTTTCCAGCGGCGGAAAGGCGACATCATGCACACCAATCCTATACCAATGCTCCCAGCGAGGGTCATTATCCAAATATTCACGGCAAATCTGGAAACGCGCATTGCATACGAAACGAGACGAACCTGTTGAAAAGCCTAGCAGCGAACCTAAGAGCGAAAAAGTCACGGAACAATCCAAAGGGGACAATACAGAATATTCATTACTCCATCGAAATCTCCGTGAACGCCTTCCCAATCTTCATCAATTTCATCGACCAACAAAAGAAGAATTGTTAGCTGCAGCTACCGGGTTCTGGTCCAGACTACGGGTCAGGTTCAAGTGGTTCTCCATAAGGAGCGTTCGGCCATTCACTCTCGACGAGATAGGCGCGCTTTTCTCGTGGGTCCTACTAGGCCACGTCTTATGGATCATTCTGGGAACAACAACTTTCTTTTCTCTCCTCATTCTTACCATAAACACCGTGTTCGCACAAGAAACCCTCGCTCGGTGGGTTGGGAATTACCTCACTTCGTCCTCCGGAGTCCAAGTGGTCTTCGAATCTGCCATTGTACCAAAATGGAGAGACGGCGTCATTACTTTCAAGAATGTGTTCGTGTCCCGCAGACCTGGTCATGGAAACGGGCATGTAAGCAAAGGCTCCTCAAAGACTGCAGCGGCAGCAGCCGCCGCCGCCGCATCCGCGACAAGTGACTCGAAAGAAGTCGATTCGAGTCTTACGGCTGTAGAAGAGGACACAAACTATACCCAATTTGACGTTTCTATTGACACCGTCAACGTAACGTTGTCCTTCACCAAATGGTTCAACGGCAAGGGACTCTTACGGGATGTGGAAGTCAAGGGAATCCGAGGGGTCATTGATCGTACTCACGTCCATTGGACAGACTATAATGCTGATCCAAAATCTTACCGTCATGAGCACAACCCAGGGGATTTCGAGATCGATTCCTTCAAGATGGAAGATCTGCTTGTGACAGTCTATCAACCCAACAATTTTAGACCGTTTGCGGTGAGCATATTTTCGTGCGATCTTCCTCAACTTAGGAAGCAATGGCTCTTCTATGATTTCTTGTCTGCAAATATGATGTCCGGCTCTTTTGACAATTCGCTTTTCACCATCCACCCTCGTCAGACGAATAATTTCACAGGGGCTCAGTTGACTGCCAGCGGTGAGGAAACTGTGAAAGGAACTCCCTGGAGAAAGCAAAACAGAATTAGAATAGATGGTCTCAATATCGACCATCTCAACCGTGGTGTCGAGGGTCCTTTCTCCTGGATCCACGAAGGTAATGTCGATATTGTCGCGGATATCATGCTACCTGCAGATGACAGTGAGTCCATAGCCAAATTTGTCTCGGACTTTTACGACCGGTTCGAAGCCACAGTGACATCACACAGCCATACTGGAGAAACACATGAATTTCCACAAGATACTAGCACACCAAGTCTTATTCCGGTCGGTGATGAGAACGATAAGCGATTCTTCGTCACTGATCTGCGTATCCATCTGACTAATGTGCGAGCCGTTGTCCCATTGTTTACAAAGGATCTCTCCTACATCAACAGTGCTTTAATTCGACCAATCGTGGCATACATCAACTCTCGACACACATTCATCCCTATACACTGTCGACTGGTTAAGAGATTGAGCGACTTTGACGGAAGCTGGACTGTGTTTGATAGTGGCCTCATGGATGACCTCTCTGCTGCGGTATGTATCGAACGCTTAACGTCCTTGATTTGCAACGGTAACTAACTATCTTTCAGACATACGATGCGTTCGCCGCAGATGTAGTGGACGAACAAGCACGCATGCGGCGGTTCAAGAAAGTCGGCTTCTGGTCTTTACAGCTCGCCGCGCAGGCCATCTTTCTCGGCATGGCTGGAAACATTGTTTAAATTATATTGTACATTAACGACCATTCTCAACCATCATTGCAGGCGTTTCCAGGGGTTTCACGGCGTTATACACTATCCTCTTTCTCGGCCGTCGAGTTGGCAGTCTGATGTGATCAAGGAGCATGCAATTGGGAGCAGAGTCGACCCTTTAGTCACAATGGGAGACCCAAAAGCAGTGGTGTTTATGGCGATATCTGCAAAATCATCTTATCATACCTTCTGTGTATACACCACTATCTGATGACCGCACAGCGTCAGATGTTACGAAATCTCTTCTTATCACCAGTAGTACTTTAGGAACAAAATAGTACTCTGTAAGCCGTCCCCTGTAAATTCGATCGATCATGTGAAGAAAAGAGCCACTGTGGATGCGGCAAATGAGGGTAATTTCAGACGAGCTAATGAACGGACGGCCACAGCTGACCAGCCTCAGGCGCCATGCCGCTTCGGGCTAAGGCCGCCTGCCCAGTCAACCCCGGCCGTCCCTTCTCCTCATATCATTTTGGCGCCAGGGGGAAACTCGTGGGTTTCAGTCCGTATTTTGCATCTGCAACAAGCCAACACGCACAAGTACTCCCTCAAGGGGACTGTTTCACGTCGTGGTCGAGTGTCCAGAGCTTGTTAGCGCTCGTTCTCGTTGCTGCTACGATTGTACTTATTCTTCAGACTCGGTAACCCAACCCACTCTTGACTATACAACCAATCTGCCCACCCCTTTTCTCGTGCAATTTATCCGTTGAACATTGGACTGCTACTTACCTCGAGAACAGCTGGAAAAGTCCTGCAGGTGGTCTGAAGAATCCGGTCCACTGACCTCGACGCGATCACGAGGCCTGGTACCTTGCGCTCGGATGGGTGTGATTGCTCCTCACTCCTCACAGACAACCCGCCCCTCTTCGGTCTGTGTCCAATCCAGCAAGTATTTTGTCGAGCAATAAATGACGTTTTACACACCTCATTAAGTCGCGCACGGTTTACACGCGGCTTATATATACATCAATCAAGAAGCAAGATCGTTGAAATCGCCTCGTCCGCCCCCTTCAAGGGTGATCCCGTCAAGCCAAGCAAGGATCAGAGTCTGTCATTTTGAGCATGCAGAATGAATGAGGATGCTATCAACGGCGAGCGCCATACAATGGCCGACGCTGTCAAATCTTCTCCCTCTAATGACTCGACCTTCAGTTCGCCAGCACGAACCCCTCCGAATGCCCTCCATAACCGTGGACCAAGGACTATGCCACGGACTTCCTCGATCGATTCGGCAATTTCCTCGATATCCTCCGCATCTCATTCACAAAACTCCTCGATCGACCTCAACTCCTTGAAACCGTCGGATATTAATAATATAATTACAGCAGCTGGTTCTGCGGAAGCAGTGATTTTGCATTTGCTCAAAGATAGACAACATGCAATCGCACGGAATGATCAACTCTGGCGACTGCTCGAAAAACAACGTGCGCTTGTGCTAGGATTAAACAGGGACCTGGAACGCGCTATAAAAGACAAGGATAGATACAAGAAAAAGTTGAAAGAACTACAAAGTCAAGCCCCGCCGTTACCGACCAACAATCCACAGTCTTTGCCCTTGAGGGAGCCGCCGTCCAAAGATCAAATGTCGAGCTCGACTACCATCTTGGACGCCTCACCTCAACAACATTCAGACAGCTCACCTCAAGATGATTCACCCGACCCCCAAGACTCGACCAAAAATGCTTTGGCGCAAGTGCCACTATCCGTTCAACCTTCACATGAAATTGTAGAGGCTGAAATTCCGGAAGATACTGCCAGTCTTGCACCTCAATCGCATGCCTTTCCTACAGGAAACGCCAACCAGTACGCTTCAAGGATGCAACATACTCATGGTCCCCCCGAGCTGCCGCCGCCAAATCGCAAACCTCCTCCCGCTCCGCTCAATCTCAGTCATATGGCTCGCCGTAGCTCCCCAATAGACCCTCATGCATTTCAGAACTCTGATTCGGAGCACGAGGATCTCGACAGAGGCCGACGAAGAACAAGGGAAGATGATGATAAGGAACGCGAAGCCGCTGTTGTCCGCGAACAGGAAGCTCGCAGTAGATCCAAGAAGCAGACGTCTGAGCCTTCCTCTGGTGAACAAAAATCATTTCCTGCCGTACCTACCGGAGTACCCTCTAGCCCCAGGAAGATTGTTGCTCCATCTCCTTCTCAAATGGCTGGTGGCCAGTATGGTGCGACGGAATCGCTAGCAGCCATTGTCCATTCAAAAGAATCAGAGCTTATGCCACTAGCCGATCGAAGGGGTATGTCTCCTCCAACCCCCGGTTTACCTTTGAGTCCTCGACCTGGAGATCGACCCCTAGGATCACCCCTTCCAAGACAACCCAGAGAAGGAACTGGTATGCACTTTTCACCACCGATGTCACCAAGAGGCACAGTTACAGGTCTTCCTCAATCTCCCCGAGCAAACAAACAACCTAGCCTGCATCTGCAGAAGAATTCCCACACTCCCGATGGCCCTGGACCTGAGATTCCATCCATCGACGTCTCTGTCAAGATTGACAGTCCACATTCTCCATATGGTTTCAATAAGACTATATACCAAGGACTTGTCTCCGAGAATTACCCAGGCCTTCTTCTGCCACCGAATGCATTGCCCTCTATTGAAGTCAAGGTGGCATCTTCTCGGCTTCGCCCGTCCAGAAACAGCTATATTGGCGGCAGACCCGAGGAGGAACCCGTTTTTATCCTTAGTGTCTTCTCACGCTTTGATGGGGCGGAGCTATGGCGTGTAGAAAAAGCGATTCTTGCACTTCCACAGCTTGACCAGCAAATCCGCCAATCGTGTGACTTCCAAGGAAGATTACCGGACCGGGCTATTTTCAGTGGCCACTCTCCAGCCAAGATTGATGCCAGGAGGGAAGCATTGAATCTATATTTTGAAACTCTTCTTGACACTCCAATGACGGAAGCTACAGCCTTGGTGATCTGCCGCTTCTTAAGCTCTGATGCAATTGAGCCACGTGATGATGAGACGGTTTTGATGAAAGCCAACGGCAAGCTCACACCTGAACTCGTTCGCGGCCCTGACGGCAGACCAAGGAAAGAGGGTTATCTCACTAAAAGGGGCAAGAACTTTGGTGGCTGGAAGTCCAGGTACTTTGTGCTGCATGGTCCTGAGCTCAAGTACTTTGAAGGTCCTGGCGGAGCTCATTTGGGCACCATCAAGATACCGAATGCACAAATAGGCAAGCAATCTCAAGGCGGACACAATCAATCTCCATCTCGAGTCGAGGATGACTCCGACAACCAATACCGTCACGCTTTTCTCATTCTCGAACCCAAGAAAAAGGACACCTCAGCTCTTGTGCGGCATGTTCTGTGCGCTGAAAGTGACGCAGAGAGAGATTCCTGGGTTGATGCATTGTTGCATTACGTTGAAATACCGTCATCCGAGGATGAGAAAGCGAATGCAAAGTCGTCAAACGGCACCAAACATTCAGCTACATCCAACACGAAGCCTCGATTATTCCCCGCAGGAAGCAAGAAAGGCAACAAAGGCACTGAAAGCCCCGACATTGATGTGCAGGACTCTGTACAGAGCTTCAAGTACGATGATGCTGTTCCTGCTGAACCTCCAGTTTTTGGAGCAACGGTGGATGAGGTCAGTAGAGGATCTCCGACGTCCAACGATCATGCCATTCCTGATGCGATGAATGCGGGATACAACAATTCCAAAATCATATCTGGTCCAACCAATGGTACTGTGATTCAAGACGTTGGCGCATGGGGCAACAAGGCTCCGACTTCGGTGAAAGAAAAGAAGCGGAGTATCTGGGGTTTCAGAGGACATTCAAACTCAGACCTAGCTCAGGCCGGAGATTCTGACTCCCACAATCCCAAATCTTCTACAGAGAGAAGAGGCTCCGTTCGACCGGTCTTTGGAATGCCTCTGGCAGAAGCAGTACAGTACTGCGGTCCCAGAGACGTCGATGTAAATCTTCCTGCTGTAGTCTACCGGTGTATCGAATACTTGGAGGCCAAGAAGGCTGCTTCAGAAGAAGGAATTTTCAGGCTGAGTGGCTCAAACTTGGTGATCAAGGCACTCAAAGAACGGTTTAATACCGAGGGGGACGTGGACTTTTTGGCAGGCGACCATTACTACGACGTCCATGCAGTGGCTTCACTATTCAAACAGTACTTACGAGAACTGCCAACCACTGTCTTGACACTTGAGCTTCAATCTGAATTCAGACGGGTACCTGGTAAGTACCCTTCTTTGTCTCGACGTTTTGAAGTTTACAACTGACAATGCTAGAATTGGATGATCATGACCGGAAGATTAGCGCTCTCAACACCTTAGTGCATATGCTTCCCAAGCCGAACCTTTCCCTTCTAATGGCCCTTTCTCAATACCTTATTACCATCATCAATAATTCCGACGTGAATAAAATGACAGTTCGCAACATTGGAATCGTCTTCGCGCCGACATTGAACATACCCGCGCCTGTCTTTTCCATATTCCTCACGGAGTATGATAGCATATTCAATAATGCACCACAGCAAATACCCCCTGCTGAAACACTAGCGGCACCGGCTTCTTTGATACCAGAGGATGTTCGTTCTCCACGACGTCAAATGTTCTCAGAACTACCTACACCGTCATACGGCCAGACTTCGTTCTATGTGCCAGACGACGCCGATCATCATCAGTCTCAAGATGCAATAAGAGCAAACTACGACACCGGGTTCATCCCCATGATTCCTTCATATGACGGAGCAACACAAAGAGGTATCGATCCTCGACGTCAGCCTTCTAATGCCCAACGCATGACACGTATGCTGGATCCGAATGAAAACATGAGATCTACCAAAGCAAAGCGGAGAGAAAGCTCCATGCTTTTCATGGATATGGGCCATCGTAAGAGTTCTGTGCCTCGAATGGGAGAAGATCAAAGTGAGTTGATACCATCATCGAGAAATTAACATGTAACTAACAGTTACTTACAGCTCTTGTCACACACGAATCCGCCTTTGAATAATGGATTTATTGTCCATTTCTACTGGACACTTCCGTTCATTTTTTATCCATATACGCCATTTATGTGATGAATATCACGAATCTTACATGACACGCTAATACCTACTTTCTCTTACCTTCTTATGGCTTGATTCCATGACTAGTTAATAAGATCAACCATTTCAATTGTTTGCAAAGAAAGGGACAATGTATGTTCTTGATGGCCTACTTGTCTTCTTTCCCACTCAATCAGCGTTGAACTTGGAGCGTTTTATCATCGATTGCTTTTGAGTTTTATATATTTATACCCATTCTTTATCTATATATATTCTTCTGTTCTGTTCAGTCTCTCCTTGACGTGAGCCATTGATATACATGACAATACATCGTTCGTTCGTCTAACTTTGCAAAATCGCTGCATCGTAAACTTGAATCCATGGCTTGATCGTAAAAACATATCTTATAATTCTCTATGTATGAAATGCAATGGATCTAAATTACAGAAATCTCCTTGTCCGATCTCCCTTATAGAACCCCAACAATTCGCCCGTCTCCGACGCCCATTCTCTAACACCATCCACCAACGCTTTCGCAAGCCCAACATTCTTATTCCTGCCACTACCACTCTCGGGCAGAGAAGTCAAGGGAGCAGTCGTATTTCCCGTAGCATACTCCGACCCAATACTCGGCAGAACATTGTCACCAGCACTCAAACTTACAAACAGCGCGAATGGAACCAGCCATACACACAGTCCGAAGTAAGATGCTACTTCGGTGAAGGTAGGCATATTCTCGTAATCCGGCTGATACGGTCGACGCCATGAGGTCGCATCGCGCGATGAGGAAGATGGGGCTGGTGGTCTTGAGAAATGCCGGAACCAGACCCAATGATTTAGACAGACCAGCAAGCACGAGAGAATGAATAGCGGGTCTGATAGTTTGACGATAGGAAATTTCCGTAGGTTGCTTGCGTAAACGAGGTGGGAGAATATCGAGAGGAGGGAGAGGGTGAGAGGGAAATTGTCAAAGAGCCACAGAAGGGTCTGAACTGCGATGACGCCGTATATAAGTCGGGAGAGGATTCGGCGGGCGATAACTGTGTGTTCTTCGACTAGTTCGGAGAGGTAGTATAATCCCGAAGCTGTTTCATAGAACCATGATTAGGTTAACAGCACAGAACGAGCGTAGTTGGAATACGTACCAATAGCTAACGTCAGAAAAGCGAAGCCTACGACGACGCCTGTGTATCCGACCAGTGGAAGAATCCACATGCTGGCGTGAGAAATCGATTGTTGGCTATACGAATCGACGGAATGTATGGAAGAGCGACGTGCAGGAGTGTAGGTGAGGGCTTGCTTGTTTGAGTTTGGGTGATGTAGTGATGTATATGCCTTGATGCCACCTGGGTCAAGTAAACGAGCGTCTAGGACAGTCTGGCTGTATGATCGTCCTTTGTGAGAGTGAAATGTCGACAAGTATGTCAGAATATAAGTTGCAATGTCATGAAGTTGTAACCATCTGGCTTAATAGTCTGATGATGATAGGTTAAAGCAAATGTTAACTTGATCGGCCTTAATCAAGGTGGGCCCTCTCCGTGGATAGCCTGTTCTGCCTGAGGCCTAAGGCAACACAAAATTTATGCGGGCCACAAATTTACTTCTTCATACAATCACCATCTTACACGATCAGACTGCGTTCTACTCAATTATCCTTGGAACAGAGTCTTATTTTACTCTTGTCAATTTACTACCCTTCTCTCAACATAAAAATACAAATCACGACATCATGTCGCGCCCTGAGGATATCCTGTGCGTTTCCCTCTACCGATTTGCTCTCTCGAACAACAAACTAACACAGTTTTTATAGTCCCCCCGATCTCTTTTATAACGACAATGAATCCCGAAAATATACCACCTCTTCTCGAATCCGCAACATCCAGGCCGACATGACACACAGAGCCTTGGAACTCTTAGACCTACAAAGCCCGTCACTCATTCTCGACCTCGGCTGTGGATCCGGTTTATCAGGCGAAATTCTCTCCAGTGTACCCCCCGACGAAGGCGGTCCTCATATGTGGATTGGCATGGATGTTTCGCCTAGCATGCTCGATGTCGCTTTACAACGAGAAGTTGAGGGGGATTTGTTTCTGGCTGATATTGGTCAGGGAGTGCCATTCCGACCGGGTTCGTTCGATGCAGCGATCAGTATTAGTGCTATTCAGTGGCTTTGCAATGCAGAGACTAGCGATGTGAGTCCCGAGGGCCGGTTAAAGCGGTTCTTTGAGGGTCTATATGCGAGTTTGCGACGGGGTGGACGCGCAGTGTGTCAATTCTATCCCAAGAATGATGCTCAGCGCAGCATGATTAGTTCGGCTGCAGTCAAAGCCGGTTTTGGTGCTGGTATATTGGAAGATGACCCCGGTACCAAGAATAGCAAGACATACCTCGTACTTACTGTTGGCGGAGGAGGTTTGAATGGCGACATCACCGGCGTCGTCGGTGGCATGGATGGCGTTGATATTGTCGATTCGCGCAAGAGGGATAATGCTGCTAAGATTGCGAGATCGTTACAAGAGAAGAAAGGAAGCAAATCGTGGATCTTGAGGAAGAAGGAACAGATGGCGCGGAAAGGAAAGGTCGTCAAGGCTGATTCAAAGTACACTGGAAGAAAGAGACGTGTCGCGTTTTGAGGAGCCCTTCATTCTCTCAGTCTTTATTCGAACACACCCTGTCGATGTATACACCTTTTGCAGTGCAAGCTTATTGCGCTGTGTCTCGCACCAAGATCTTCCCTTTATGCCCATCTCAATTCTTGAGCAGGCAGGGAGAGGAGAGTGCAAGCGAGGACCCTTTCGTTTCGTCAGCGTGTACGGCAGACATCTTAAAGATGTCATGCTACCATTATGTGCTTCATCTCTTTCGGTGAAGCCATCAAATTGATACCCAAAATGTTATTTCGCGTGTACGCCTATCCAGCTATATATCAAAAGCAATTTTACATTGTAGAAGAAAATATTGTAGATGAAGAATCTAAAATAAATACGTGAACTCTATGAATATAAGTGTACATGTGTCTCAATAAAAAGTTCACAGCGCCATCCCCGAGTTACAAGTAACGAAAAATTTTTAGAAAGAGGCCTCCATCTTATCCAAGACAGCGCGAGTGAATTCGTGGGTTGTGGCGACACCACCCATGTCGCGGGTTCTTACTTTTCTACTAAAACGTTAGACATGTACCAATTTGGTTTATCGAATTCGAGACTTACCCTTCACCGATAACATCATAAACAGCCTTGGAGATTCTGTTGGCGTGTTCGTCCAAACCAAGGTGACGAAGGAGCATAGAACCGGAGAGGATCAAAGCAGTGGGGTTGGCCTGGTCCTTTCCTTTGATGTCGAGACCGACGTGACGGCAACCGGGCTCGAAAACAGCGACTTCACGGCCCATGTTGCAACCGGGGACAATACCAGGACCACCGACGAGGGCAGCGCCGATGTTGGACAGGATACCACCGTACAAGTTGGGCATGACCATAACGTCGAATTGCTGGGGGCGGGAGACAGCTTGCATAGAGGCGTTGTCAACGATCATGTCGTTGGTCTCCAAAGTAGGGTAGTTCTCGGCGACCTTCTTGAAAGTGTTGCGGAAAAGACCGTCGGCTAATTTCATGATGTTAGCCTTGTGAATGCAAGTAATCTTCTTGCGGTTGTTTGCCAAAGCAAAGCCAAAAGCGAATTTGGCAATACGCTCAGACTTGGCGCGGGTGATGATCTTGAGAGATTCGACGACACCCTGGACGGACTGGTGCTCGAGACCGGAGTATTCGCCCTCGGTGTTCTCACGGATAATGCAAAGGTCGACATTTTCGTGTCGGGTCTTGTATCCGGGAATGTTCTTAATAAGGACAACAGAGGCATAAATGTCGAGCTCCTGGCGCAAAGCGACGTTGAAGGATTGGTGGCCGGAGCGCTCAACGGGGGTGTGAAGGATACCCTTGAGACCCAACTTGTTGCGTCGCAGGGAGGCGATGGATTCTCTGAAAAGCTCTTCGGAGTGTTTGTTTCCAGTGTCCACACCGCTAACGTCAACCTGTTCCCATTCAATGGGGACGTTGTCTGCCTTGAAAATAGTCTTGACTGATTCAGCGACCTCGGCTCCAATTCCGTCACCTAGACGATGGGAAAGCAATCAGTCTCGGCATCTTCTAAGTATATCATGTTGCGATACACCCATACCTGGAATCAAAGTCACTGTGTACTTGCCGCCGTACTTTGTGGGTTTGAAGATATCGGACTGAACCGTGGCCATAGCTACACACGACAACATTAGTCTTGCAGCTACCCAATAGATCCATTTCGGACGATTGAGAGCTTCACTTACACCTTGTTGCAACATAAGACGGGCGGCTGGTGGAAGTGGCAGCGCGCAGGATAGCCTAAACAAAGGTGCTGTCAGTCTCGAGTCCGTCCCAGTCCCAGGTTGACCTTGGTAGGAGGGGCGCGTCATGGGCAGCATACCTGCGTGGGCTGCGAAGATCTGAGAGAGAACATCTTGATCGTTTGATATCACTTCCTTCCGTCTGAGGAACAAGCCACAAGGAACAGAAACAATAATTGGGAGAGGGGAGAGCAATTGCAGAGGTTGGGAATAGTGAGGAGAAAAATCACGCAGCGAAAGTTCCTGTTTGTCTTGTCTGGGATGGATTGGATGCAATGGTTACAGGCGGGATCCGCTGCGAAAGGAAAAATGCCCGCCTTTCGCTGCGGTATTTTTGCCAATACAGGACAATTACGCAGGATGACTGGCTTGGCGCCTGAGCCCCTGCCAGCGCGCTCATTCCGGATCTCGGAGCGTGTACGGTAAGTATGGTAAGTGACGAGCATCGGATCGAAGCACGCCAGAGATTGGCAGCCGGCAACCCGCGTCGGATCCATTCTCAAATTACGTCGCATCTTGCTTTCTCCTTCCTCTCAGTCCCATTGCTTTTCTGAAGAGCATCTTTCATTGATTGACTGAGCATGGACATTCTCTACACAGTCAACACTACGTTGTTCGACGACATGCGTCATATCACGTTTGAAAGTGGTGGTACTATGTGCCTAAGTCGCACAGCAGCAGCCTTAAAGCTCCTTCCGATGATCCGGATAATCGCTTTGCCACTAACGAGCTCACTGAGTTACAGTTACAACTAACTCGATACGCTATGAAAGTAGCTCAATGACAGTTTCACCCGACAACACACTGCAGAATATTACATCGCATGCTCCCTCATACAGTCCCAGCGATATTCATGCCCTCCGCCATAATCCCACCAACTCCGCGCGTTATACACCGGGTCCTTACATGGGCTGTATGTCGACCCTGTGGAAGGTTCTTGTGGCAGCTGCGCTCCTTGAGCTAGGCTCTGGTTTCGAGACTGGCTCATTGTATTGCTGCCTTGATCATGCTCGTACCCAAGCGACATGTACGGCTCAGCCTCGGAAACCTCATGGTCCACACCGCCGACGAAATGCGAATGGGGGTTGTTGTCAACATTGAAACTCGAGCGCTTGCTGTCTGTTGTCGCAGTATCCGAGAGTTCCGGTTCGCTATCCATCTCCATATCGAATGACTCAGACGACGTCGGTACGAATGCATCAGAGTGTCTTGAATCCGTTTGCACTACCCTAGAGATTAGTCCACTTAGTCGTTTTTCAGTATTGGAATAGCTTGCAAGCCGGGAAAGAGACATACCAGGTAGCTTCGTTGCTTTTACTGGGTACACTGGGATGACCATTCGTGCTATACGGCGATACGATGAAGCTGTGAGCTGCGGCAGAGGCATACACGATGCGATTGGCAGCCGGTTTGCTGTCTGGAACCTGCTCGACTTGTGGCGTGATACTGTAAGCGGAGAAGCGAGCCACCAGTTCATCCTCTTGGCTTCGAAGCCAGGCGTCGGACTCTGACAGACCACACTAGATTTATCCGTCAGCAACCAGGCTTGTTTAACATATGCCGGGCTTTCTATTCGAGCTGTACCACGACGCGAATAACGAGTAAGGTAAATGCTAACTAACCTGCTGACATAATGTGCTCTCCTCGCAGGTCATATACATTGCTGTAGAATGTGCGGCATGGCCACAGTAGGGACAATTGAATGCCATTTTTGTTCTTTCCAACGGTGGGCTTAGATGATAGTAATCACTTGAAGGCCACAAGTATTTGTTACTCTCTATCGATGATTTTTAGAATGAATAGCAAGCAGTAACTTTTGAGATTCTTTTGCACTATGTGTGAAGGAAGAGTTAAGTACCTGGCAGTTATTAATTTTGTATATTTTCTTCGAGCATAAGAATTAATTCGAGACTTGGGGTTTTAGCTGCCTGATCGGGCATCTAAGCAGACCCATGACTTTTCTGCATGAACAGGAACGCTGAGAAGTCCGCAAGAGTCGATCAGAGTTTTGAAGCTTGCAAGTATTGTGGACTTTATTGGCTATCAGAATATTCGTATTCATTTCCTTCGTCTTGAGGTACATATTAATTAGGGAGTCGCAAGAAGCAATGTGATTGTTGTCTTGCTCGACGTGTGGAAGTCATGGGAGAGGACAACGCACGCGGCATCAACTGAAGAGCCTGGAGATGAAGGAGACTAAGCCATGATATTCATTCATTTCAGCTCCGTCCCTTTGCATAACCGAACAACGTTGTATACTATTTCTACAGTAGAATAAGGGCAATGCGGTCACGTGAGATGGAAGAATTGTTGATGCCTCAGGCCACAGATGGTCGACCAGGCAGAGACGGGTGACGCGATCCGAGCTCCTGGAGCTCCAGCATCATCAATCAGCACTCCAGCACGCCAACAACTTCGGCCAACAGAACTGTCCATCTTTCATCCTTCCAGAAAAACGAAATCATCTTGTTCTAACTATCTGTACTCAGGTTCAACTGTTTCGATAGACCGACTGAGCAGCTACGGTTTCGAGAGAAACACATTCAATACTCCTCAAAGCTCAGCTGCCCTTTGAATCAACACCATGGTGGGTTAAGCCAGCCAGCCGGCGACCCATCCATCATCAAATTTCAGTTCTGGTCTAATCATACTCTTCGCAGACTTCTATCGGCACAGGCTACGATCTCTCGAACTCCGTCTTCTCTCCAGATGGTAGGAACTTCCAGGTAAGCAACATATAGAGCAAGACCTGAGCATATTCAGCAAGTTGCTAACCTGTTTCGATTCTTGACTCGAACAGGTCGAATACGCCGTCAAAGCTGTTGAGAATGGAGGCACTGCGATTGGTATAAGATGCAAAGATGGCGTTGTCCTTGCTGTTGAGAAATTGATTACGAGCAAGTTGTTGAAGCCTGGCGCGAATAAGAGGATAGCAACCGTTGACCGAAACGTTGGCATTGTACGAATACCTTCTTCATCCCTGTCCGTGGTCGCTTTGCTAATGAGTGTGTATACTAGGTCTCCGCCGGCCTTGTTCCCGATGGACGACATTTCGTCTCCAGAGCCCGCGATGAAGCCGCTTCCTGGAGAAAGACCTACAAAGGACCAATCCCTACATCAGCGCTCGCCAACAGACTCGGCGGTTACGTACAAGCCTACACTCTATACTCTAGCGTCCGTCCGTTCGGTGTTACTTCGATAGTGGGAGGTTGGGACTCGGAGGCAGAGTTATCTGTGGATGGCCAAGTTGGGACCGGACCCAGCGTCGGAGCTGGTGGAAAGGCTAAGGATCTCAAAGCTGGTGGTCCTGGGCTGTATATGATTGAGCCCAGTGGTCTCTACTGGGTAGGAACTCCAACACATTCCTTCTTTGATTGAGTCTTTGCGTGTTGGCACTAACCGACTTGACTTCATATAGGGCTACTACGGTGCAGCAACTGGCAAGGGACGACAAGCAGCGAAAGCAGAACTCGAAAAACTCGATCTCCCCGCAGGAAACCTGAGCCTCCTCGATGGTGTCAAGGAAGCAGCTCGAATTATCTACGTTGCGCATGAAGAAGATAAGGATTTCGAACTTGAAATGACATGGATCAGTTCCCTTGATGGCCCCACCAAGGGAAGGCATGAGGAAGTGCCCCGTGAACTGCTCGAAGAGGCCGAGAAGGCTGCCAAGGCGGCGCTTGAAGGCGAGGATGAAGAGGAAGAGGAGAAGGCGGACGAGGGAGAACAAATGGAAGAATAAATCAATCAGAGACCCTAGAATATGATTTACTTTGTTGCATTGATTCTTTTTCTTTTTCTCTTTACATAAGTAGTCTGGTCTACGCGGCCACACTGTTCGGTGACTTCAAGGAGTGCTGTCTCATAGAGACTGACCTCGGGTCGTTTCAATCCATTCCTTCTTCTCGATGAAACATCCTCACGCAACAATTCGTCCCTCGGACCACCCCTTCCTCTTCAAAGCCAACTCAACAGCCGCATGACCCCAATCCTCACCGTGGTTATGCTTCTTCCCTGTACCGAGTCCAGCCCGTTCAAGCCCTTGCTCCTCAGTCAACAGGGTCAACAATCCAAAGATAACTGGGACATTCGCCTCGAGTTGCACACGCATGAGACCATGAGAGACCGCCTCGGAAATGTATTCAAAGTGCATTGTTTCGCCTTTGATGAGCACACCGATGGCGATGATTGCGTCGAATGGGGCTGTTGATACTGCTGCTGCTGTAGAAGAGGATGTAGTGGTAGTAGCTTGTTGAGTCAAGTCGGAGGTCGATGAGGAGAGAAGGTCTGTTGCGGCGATGTCGCCGGTTGTCGAGCTGGCGGCAGCTTGGACGTGGGATGCCCTATATATACTGTACAAAGACAATTAGTGCCTTTTGAACGAGCGATCAGTTAAAGAGTGAACCAACTTTTGAACCGCAACTGGCAATTCATAGCTTCCAGGAACGGTCTGGATGACGATGTTATCCTTCGATACTCCGGTCGAGATGAGGCTTTTCACAGCTCCGGATACAAGCGCATCGATGATTTTTGTGTTCCAACGAGCATGTACAATGGCAATTCGGAGACCGGTACCTGTCCATGGAGTACAGAATCAGTATCAGAGCTTCGGTAGGCAGCAAGCAAGCAAGTCGTGACAGGCAGTGCGGGGAATTTGCAGAGGCGAATTGACTGACCATCATAGGTTTCACGGTCACCGGGTCCTTTGATAGAAGCCATATTGTCGATAAAGAGCTTGTTCTCCTGAATTGTGTGAATCAGTGAGGATTGTGTCGGCTGGATATGATTGAGGAGTAATGTAGATACCTAGTAGGTACAGTGGTCATATCGTTTTCGCCGATTATGGTATCGTGGTGGGGGTTCTCCACATATTTACTACGAGATGCATTAGCTTACATGAAGCTTAGAAATTACTCAAGGTAACGCAACCATAGTCAAACAATATGAAGGCAATCGGACTTCTTGTAGAAATGAAACTCATTGTATGTCATTAATGTTCTCTAAGGTCAAAATACCCGCCAGTGTTTTACTCTCCGATCAAAACATCTGAAAGCTGAAAGACATGAAAATATAAACCGGGCCGTTGAACTGCCTATCGTGTTCCCTAGACTCCTGCGCGAACCAAATTTTCAGAAGCAAACGCTTTACTCGACTGTCACGGACTTGGCTAAGTTGCGAGGGAAATCGACATTCAATCCCTCACCAACGGCAAGCCAGTAGGCAATCAACTGCAGAGGAATCACGTTAAGGAGACCTTGCAAGCAGTCCACGGTCTTGGGAATTTCAATCTTCTCAGTCTGGGAAGTAGGGAACTCCTCGTCGTTCTCGTTGCAGATGACGATGGGACGACCGCCACGGGCAATAACTATTCGAAGACTTAGCTGTAATGATCTTGTAGCAAGTGCGTAGACGTTATCTTACCTTGCTGGTATGCGTTCAATGACTTGGCAAAGATATCATCGCGAGTGAGGATCATGATGATTGGGAGGTTCTCGTCAACCAGGGCAAGAACACCGTGCTTCAATTCTCCAGACATGACAGCCTCGCAGTGGAGGTACGAGATTTCCTTGATCTTGAGGGCACCTACAACCGATATGTTAGTTTCTGTAGATCACTAGGGATGGGTAAAGGGACAAATTACTAACCTTCCAAAGCTGTGGAGTACTGGCTACCACGACCAAGGAGCAAAAGACTCTTCTGGTTCTTGAAGAATTTGGCACACATATCCTTGATGGGGTCATTGAGCTTGAGGATTTGACGGAACTGGTCAGAGATTTTAGAAAGACCGTCCATGATCTCCTCGCGCCTCTTCTGCTTGGAAGCACGGTCCTCGCTGAGGGAAAGTGCAAACATGACCATGGCAACGAATTGGGAAGTGTAGGCCTTGGTAGAGGCAACACCGATTTCAGGACCGGCGTTGATGTGCACACCACAGTGAGTGAGGAGAGAGATCGAGGAGCCGACAACGTTGACAATACCAACAGTCAAGGCGCCACGCTCAAGGCAGTATCGGAGTGCCATCAAAGAATCTGCGGTCTCGCCAGACTGGGAGACAAACACACAAGTGTCATCACGGAAGACTGGAGCTTGGCGATCCAAGAAGTCGGACGCAAGTTCAACAGCAATTGGAATTTCAGTAAGCTCCTCAAAGACACCACGCACGGCCATGCAGGAGTGGTAACTAGTACCACAAGCGATGAAGATGATGCGTCGGCAACGGCGGATTGTGGAGATGTACTGACGAAGACCACCAAGGGTCACTTTCTTGTTCTCAACGTCCAGACGACCACGCATGGTGTTGACAACGGATTCGGGCTGCTCGAAAATTTCCTTCTGCATGAAGTGATCGAACTTGCCCTTCATGATCTCCTGCAATTCCAACTCGATGGTCTGGATAGCGCGGACGTTGGAGGTGCCATCATCCTTGGTCAGACGGTGAATGTTGAGCTGACCTTCGTGGATGTGAGCGATATCGTCATCCTCCAAGTACAAAACTTTCTTGGTGTGCTCGACAATAGCAGAGGGATCGGAGGAGAGGAAGAACTCTGCAGGCTGGGGAATTCCATCGTCCGAGAGGAAAGCGCGAGATTGTGAGCGGTGCAAAAGCGACTTGTCAGGGGGTGCGAGAAGATTGGCAGCTGACTTCTTGATAGCCACGTTCTGGGAGGCCTGTTCGGCAGGGAGAGCACCCTCTTCCGAGTATTCGACGTCAACGAAGTCAACCTTCATCTTCTTGGAGGTGCGAACACCGATGACGAGAGGAGAACCCTTGCGAGCGGCGATCACTTCGTGTGGGTAGTGGACGGATTTCATGAGAAGACCGAAAGCACCTTGGAGCTCCTTAATGACGGCCTTGGCCAGGACAGTGAAGTCAATATCGGGATGCTGGTCGTAGAGATACTTGGCCAATTTAGCGATACATTCGGTATCGGTCTCGGTCTCGAAACGGAAGCCCTTGCTCTCCAAAAGTGCCTTCAACTCCTTGTAGTTGGTGATGATACCATTGTGAACGACAGAGAATTCCCACTTGGGGTCGGATCTGCGAGCTGTCAGTATTTTGAATACGTCTGATTCGAAAGATAGCGTTTACCTGTGAGGGTGGCAGTTAATACGAGAAGGAGGTCCGTGAGTAGCCCAGCGAGTGTGGGCAATTCCAGCGTGGGAATCGTAGGTCTTTTCCAAGTCGACATTTGACTGAGCAATCAACTCCTTCAATTTCTCGACCTTTCCAACTTCCTTGAAAGCAAAGACCTCGTTCTTCTTGTCACCATCGATGGCTAGACCGGCGGAGTCATATCCACGATACTCGAGTCTAGAAAGACCTAGAAGCAGAAAAAGTGTCGGTCAGTTCGTGTAGGCGGTCGTTGAGTGGGCTGTGGAAAACTCACCATTGACGAGAGTCTCTAGAATGTGACGACGGTCCTTCTCGACCAGGTAGTTGATGTAACCGAAGATACCACTTGAGAATAGAGTTAGCTTATCCAAGCAGCTTTCCAAATAGAGTTGGTCCTTGGTTTGTATTCGGGAAAAGTGCTTGCTTACCACATGATTGCTGTTTCAAACGAAGCCTGAAGGAAATAGACGGTTTACTGTAAAAGGAAAATTGAGGAACAGTTTGCTGCAGGTCAATTGACAACCACAAGTTCCTAGGAGAGAAGATTGATGAAGAGGCGTTTCGTTTGGCGTGAGAAAAAGGTGGGGAGGCGGTAAGAGCGAATAGTGGAGGAGGGGAAGCTGAAGACTGGCGAATTGGAGGTGTAGATCGAGGCAGCTCTTGCTGGGCGGTGTTTGAGATTCAGGGTGAGGGTGGTTTTAAGAGCGAGAGGTATGGTTTTGAAATGAGGGGGATGGAATAATTAGACAGGGAGAAGAAGGAGATTTAAAAGAGATGGGTGTAGGTACAAGGAGAAGATGAATATGGAAAGAGGAAGGGGGAAGAAGGAAGGAGGAGAGGGACAGAGGATATAAATAACAGTACGTAGTGGGTATGGAGACGGCGACGATGTATACATAGGATAGTATATACGGGTCTCCACCGGTCGAACTCAGCAGTTCAAAACCGAGCTAGACCTAGAGCTACTCAAGCTGAATCTTAGCTACTTACCTTAACAATGGCCTTACCAAGAAGAAAACGACGCCCTGAATTGATGTTCGATATGGAAACAGCTCCTCTAAGAAGGGAAGGAGCAGGCCGGCCGGTAATTACGCTGTCATACAAATACAGTCATACATTGAGTACACACACTCACTCTACGTAGTATTTAATCAGGTATTCTGGTACGTAACGAACGACGAACGAACGTGCTTTCCCGTGTACGACAGTATGTACATAGTATGGATAAAAATAGGAGGGGCAATGCCAGCCAAACTATTGATCCTTACTACTCCGTACGCACGTACGGACTTACTGCCCAAGCTTGCAGCCGTTCTGTTGAAAAAAAAGTTGATACCATACTGGCTGTTTATTTACTTTCCAGACGAGCTCGCCGCACTGTGAGTGGACAGGCCCAAATGGCGGTCGCGGGTACCGAAGATCTCCACAATGTGGGCTATGCATAGGCGTGGCGATTGGAAGTTCCAGACATTGACGAGTCCCCTGCCTGGTCGGTGTCCACTTTACTGAAACCATGTCTCAAACAATTACTACGTAATACCGTGCAGTCAGTGTATATTTCATAGTGTTCTGACAGATGTTTTATTAGAGGGGTCAATTGATGACTCGGATACTCTGTTGTTGGACAGATTTCGTCATCCGGTATGTTTCCCTGTCAGTACTGTAGGAATAATGTAATCGTGTTTGATATTGGGCCAATCAGGCGTGGTGAGCTCATATGATGACATTGACACAAAGACACAGCGGGCTTGGCGTCAACGCAGAGCCACGGCTATTTGTTTTGGCAGCCACATTGATTTCATTGAATGATTGATTGTCGGTACGTACGAAGCACTGTACTGTACTGTACTGTACTGTACTGTACTCTTACCGTTCCTGTCAAAGAGCGTGAATCAGTATGTACATAGCATGGCCGTTTGGATGCGACTCGGCTCAGTACGATACGGAGTCGTCACTCGAAAAATAAGGGAATGCATGTCCCTCCCCTTTCCCCACTATGAGATAACGCTATCGAACAATCTGTAGAACTACCAATAACCAAGGTGATGGGTGAGAAGTGAGAACGTGACAGATCATAGGACTCGGAAGGAGGAATGCAGGTACTCATCGTAATTATCGAATTCGGAGCACTGTCCAGTCAGTCTCTTCTGCAGAGAATTCAGGGGGTACAACTGATGGTTCCTGGACAAGGGGCTCGTGAGAAGTGTGGCAGTGCACATTCTATTTTTATGCTTTGCCTGTCAAAGATTGGGGAAAGTATGTGACCCGAGAATTGACTCGGTCTACGGCAGTGAGTGCCATCTACTCCGTATTAGTCGGTTACTCTGTTGAGCTACCAGCCAAAGCTCCCACCCCAGAAGTCAGGTTGAGGCTGTTGAGCTGATATTCAGCCTCAATATAAACTCGGCCAGTAATCAGCCCTCAGGCTTAGGGCTGAAGTCCTGTCAAGCTAGGCTAACCCAAGCACAGAGAAGTATTCGATGTCATGTCGCTGAGGTAGAATATGAGATGCATGAGATCGACTCATTACATTTCTGATGTCTGTCTAACAGAATGCTGAGCAGTGAATTGAAACAGAGCATGGAATACAGGAGGCAGTCCGTCGTGAAGAGTCGTGGACCTACGTAATGCCAGGCTAGTGGGATAAATTTAGAAGCGTTGGTCAGATCTATCCAGCGGATCGGAACATTAGCCATTCCGAGCTAGAACGTATACTGACTTGCTTCCACATCTCTCTCCCCTCAACAGCTTGATTGACCCATCATCGCGCAATCCTTCTTCCTTGGTGTTACGCCGTTCTTTCGAATTTACTATATTGGTTTCTGCACATACCATATTCTACCCACAGAAAAAGCGAAGAAGAGCAGTCCGTCAGATTCACCGGGCTTACCTGTCAAGTCGGCTAAAGCAAACCCCTCCACTTGGACCCTTACGGCGGGGCTATCGAAAAGAGAAAATGGCAGGCTCAGCAGACGACCTGGACTTAGCAAAGGTATGACTAGCAGCACGGATTACTCAATATCGTCCCCTTTTAGCTTGACGAACCCCCTTTTCAGTATACTTTTCCGTCACGCATTGTTGACTAACCTAAAATACTACGATAGGCTTTCAAGGATCTAGCCCAGTGCGTCCCGAAAAAAAGGCCCCTCCTGGTATTCCAGCTAATCCGAGTGAATCTAGCGGCGAAAACACAGCTCTTGCATTGGAGAATCATTTGTCTAAGCTAGAGCAAAAGATAGATGAGCTTCTAGCGGCCGTAGAAGATGAAACCCATGACCGGCAGCAAGAATCCCGGGACAAACTGACGACGCATCACGAAGAAGCCGACTCGTCGAAGAGCGCGTCGAAATGAAAGAACCCATCTGAACCCTTTTCGATGACCCCTTTCTCGGTGATAACGGCATCAATAAGAGCTGCCGGCGTGACGTCAAATGCAGGATTCCATACATCTATGCCGGTGGCTGCCAGTTGAATAGTCTCCATCTGCAAAGTGTCTGCCACGCGCCCCTGCAAGGGACCTTTGATGGTGGTTACCTCCGATGGCGCACGTTCTTCGATCACGATTTCATTTCCTGACGGAGTTCCTCGATCAATAGTTGTGCGTGGTGCGGCCACTAGGAATTTAACACCGTGATATTTCGCAAGTACGGCGAGAGCGTATGTTCCAATCTTGTTCGCAGTATCACCGTTGGCTGCCACTCGATCCGCGCCCACAACAATGGCCGACACCTTTGATTCGGGTTTGGCAAGTAGGGAGGCAGCCATGGAGTCCGTAATTAGAGTTGCAGGCATCTTCTCGTGTACTAGTTCATATGCAGTCAACCGCGCGCCTTGGTTGTAGGGTCTGGTCTCCGTGCAATAGACGCGGTTCAAGGCATTTCCTGCGTGAAGCGATCTGATAACGCCCAATGCTGTGCCATAGCCTGCAGTCGCGAGTGATCTACTTTCTCAATTAGCATGTCAAATAAGAGGGATTAATGATTTGTGGGCATACAGACCCTGTGTTGCAATGAGTGAGCACATTGACCTTCCTCTGTCCTTGCGCCGCTGCTCGGTCAAGGATCCATTTTGCTCCATATGCGCCAATGTTCTGATTGTCACTAAGATCATGAACCAGCATCAATTCAGCCTCCTTAAGATATGCCGCAACGAGTGATGGTCCCGTAGAATCCTGAGCCTTGGTGAGCTCGGTCACCATTGCTTCGAATTTGCGCGCCGCATCAGCCAAGTTGACCGCAGTCGGCCTGCTGGTGACAAGGTAGTGTAGCTTTTCGATGATAAACAGGCCAACCTCTTCCGACGAAGACGACAATGTCCCGGCGGTTTGTATCTCGCTCAACTCGACCGCAAGCGACAGGATTGCAACAATCGCAATGGCGGGTGCGCCACGAACGCGCATTTCTTTAATCGCATGCCAACCATCTTGCGCAGAACGAATGGGGATGTATTCGGTAACGAAAGGGAGTTGCAGCTGATCTATGATTTGCAACTGATTGTTGTCATATTTGATGGCTTGAAGCGACATATTGCTGGTGTCTGTAGACTAGGGAAAAAAGTTGCTTTCTGTATAAACGACCTCGATGACCCCGCACTGCAAGAATAAAAAGAAAGGTAAGGTCGGCGAGACCTAAAGAAGTGGCAGATATGAGCTTCCACTAATCTTTCTGCCAGTAGGCGTCAATGGACTTGTTGTTGTTTACCCAGGAGATAAAGGGATTTATATTGGAAAAAATTCAAGAGCCACATGCTATATGCGCAGGGTCTGAATGGGCCGATGGCGAATCTTCAAGTGTGGGGTGTCCTCCTGCTCTCAGGCAGATAATTTGTCCCCCGACTCAGGACTGATACGTATTCTTACTGAACTGACAACTAGTATGGAGTAAATCATAACTCTCCGGTTTCTTTCCTCGCATATCATATAATTTCTCAATTTCATGGCCTTGAGGTATAGCTAGTAGAAAGTCGCAATGTCCCGAGCGTCACCGACCAGTATCACGCCATCATTCCTCGAATATCAGACACAATCAAGATTTAGTCTTCTACTCTATGCCCATCGTATTGCCAGTGAAGTGGGATATTTATACAGAACTATGCGCCATACTCGAGTGTTATCGTTGAAACCCATAACGATTCTGTTTCTTCTTCGTGACCTGATCGGGGACTCGTCTCGTTGGCGGTAGATGCGATGCCACGGTAGGAATGATCTCTTTCGATCGAAACCGATTTAGAAATTATCGCGCCGAAATGTAAAGTACTGTCTTCAGTTAGTTCCGCGAAGTCGACCCCATGATGAGTGCGAAACGACATACCATTGTTTCCACGAACAAAAGCGTCACCATAGGACCGCCTCAATTGCCCATTGACGTATTCCTCTGTCTTTTCCAGTGCAATATTCATATATCCATCGACAGACTGGAGTTCGCCTTCTCAACAATCCAAATCAGCGAACGCCTTATTCCCAAAGAATCTTGTCTGGATCGTACCTTGGTAGACAACGCCAGAGTTGAGCTTCACAGTCACTGGAGCTCCAGTGATCTCGCTAAGGAAAGTCGAAGGGTCTTTGCCTTCTGTTGGGTTTCCGTTTTCCATGGTATCTAGAGTGTGTGCTGTGTCTTGTCTTGTTCGTTTGGTCTGTTAATAGTTAATGAAGGTATTGGTGATATCGGACGGCAGATGCCATATTACGGGCCTAAGATAGCACAGTATGGCGCTAACTCTTATTTGTATCTAGCGGTAATATTCCGCCTATAAATTCGAGCCTGCCCCACGAGATAAGGCGTATTAATTAATACGCAGATCAATACATCACATCAACAGAGTTATCTTCCCATCGCAACAAAGTCCGAAGACTTCGTTCCATTTTGTCTACTCATACAGGGGCTACTTATACGTCATTTTATACGGCTCAAATATCCCAAATCAGGTTCTCGATGCGCTCTTTCTTCAATAAGCCAGCCTGGGCTAAGACAGATGACGAACCCTCCGCACCCGAATTCTATCGCCGATCCCATCAGACGTACAATGATATCTTAAAGGCAAATAGACAGCAACGTCGCGAAGAAGCCGCAAAATCGGCATTGAAACCTACCGTCGAGCCAACCAAACTTCCTGTCCGTTCTTCAAAGCGTCGCCGTATATTAGACCAAAATGACGAGCCGATAGAGGACGCTTCAGAGACAAATGAGAATAAATCAAATGCTTCTTCTCCACTGGTCGAGCAGTCAAGCGAAACTAGCAGTATAGAATATGTCGAAAGCCGAAGAAATCCCGGGGATATCGATGATGAGGTCGCACTAGAAAATGAGTTGTCAGCTGTCAAGAACCAGAGAACGCCCTCGCCTGAGGTTCAAGTTGTTGAAAAACAACCACACTTCGAGGAAACTTTATCGCGTCGTCGACCTACACTATCACCAGAAAAGCCGAAGAGCACATTGTCGTCCCGAGATGAAGTACCAGCGAACACCGGAAGGGCAAATGCCGCACATGATAGTCAGGAAGACACAGAACAAAAAGCAGACAAGACGGCCGAGGTTGTGGTGGAGATACTAGTCACATCCGAGCTTGAGAATACCAAACCGTTGATTGTTCGGCGACATATGTCCCAACGATTCAGAGATATTCGCTTAACGTGGTGCGCGCGCCAGGGATTCGATCAGAAGATGACTGATTCTGTATACCTAACTTGGAACAAAAGGAGACTTTTTGACGTGACAACGTGTAGAAGTCTTGGCATCACTTCTTTATCGTCCCTTTCTACTGAATTAGACTTTGAGGATGAATCCCAGGATGTGTTGCGCATCCATGTCGAAGCCGTGACAGATGAGTTTTTGAAAGCTCGGGCTGAGGCAAAGAAATTGGCCCTGGCACCTCCAACTCCTTCACAAACAGTCGATACTGAGGCATTTCACATCGTTCTGAAGAGTCCAGGTTATGGTGATTTGCGCGTGAAAGCCTTGCCCCGGACGCCTGTTCAACAGATCATAACCAACTTTCGGGGCAAAAGAAATATATCTCCGGACAGTAAAATTCTGCTATCCTTTGATGGGGATATTCTCGACCCAGACTCACAGCTGAAGGATTACGACATCGATGAGATGGATATTGTGGAAGTCATCCTTCGATGATGGTTTTCCCTCTTCGTGAGCGTTATATACCTGTGCCTGATTTTCTTGGAAGCACGCTGGCAAACCCACCAAGCACACACAAGTTTCGAGTCTGATTTCCCTCCAGACGGATAATTTAGATTATATCCATTAAATGGAACATTGCTTAAGAAGATTCCTGGTGTTGTATAGTTAACCATTTGAGTATCAGTATGTCGATATAGATCAGCCAATGATATTCGACCGTCGCGGAAGTGCCGACGGAGTTTGGAAAAATTTCTTGCCCCTCCGCACGTCAACAACTTCAAATCTCAACATCAAGCTCGACCCAAGACTACACTCGGACGAGAACCCGTCCATAAAATTTCCACTATGAAGGTTATCACCGTCAATTTCCTCACATGCGCTGTGAAGGCCTGCCGGGCTTCACCAGCATCCACCCCGCTTCATTTCAAGGACGCAGAGCTAGAACAACAAGAAATCGATTTCAATCCTAGCTTGATCCGAAATATTCTGCCACGAATTGATTGGGATTCGTTAAGAATCACAGCTCAAGAAGTGAGTAACTGCTCGTTTCCTGGTACCTTCTTGGTCTACTTGCGAAAACCACTGTCCCTTCTTCATCTATAACCTGGTTTCGAAATTTCGAAACTGACATTGCATGTGAATTGACCAGCTTGGATTCCCCGATATATCGAACATCAAGCCCAGCGATGATCAAGTCGACGAGACTATGCTAAGAGATCTACACAAACTACTTATGGAAACACATGTGATTGAAGGAAAGCTCTGCTGTGCAAACTGTGGCCATGAATATCAAATCAAAGAAGGAATCGCCAACTTTCTGCTTCCCAGTCACTTAGGTGAGTAACTATTTACCGGCGGATAGACCTACTGCGAATTTCATTATGCTTACTCCATTCCAGTCTAAGACGTTTGTCGCTTATATTGAATGGGGACAATGCTTCAAGTAATCCACAGAGTTTGGTCATCAAAACATTGATATCATGCCGAATTGGGATGCAGCATTCAGCAACCTGCAGCATTATGATGAATCACCGTACCTTGCAAAGCCTCCACGCATCGCATCACGAGACTCCCTTCGGTGGTGAACACATAGCATCTCTTGCATCATGTGAATCGACAAAGTAAATGCGACAATGGTCCCAGTTAGCGAACGCCGGGTCAATGTGGCAAGAGAAATCCAGAGTATGCGGAGCTGGACAGATATTATCAAAGACATCGAAGCGAACTCCTACGGGAGTCTACTCTACGAGAGCTTTTGGCTTGAGAGATCCTATCTCGACAATAGTTCATTGCGTGTCAAGCTATGTACGGGCTGGGCTTTACACACTGCTGATGACATGCAGTGAGATATCAAAGCCGTTTTCTCTTTCTTCAATGAATGCAGTTTAGTTTGGTTGAAATGGATTGGTTATTGACCAAATGAAATTCAAATAATATACATAGCAACCACACGCATCCACCCACGTAGTAGTAGACTCCCAAACTCCTTTATCAGAAGCGGAAGAGTCCGTCGCATATTCACCGAATCTTGAATGTATCCGCAAGCCATGCCCTCCACGAAGTACGCCTATCCAATGCATACCGGAAACAAGGTATCGGTTATTAATTTTTCTTCGAGTATGATACTCTGGAATGTATAAATGCAGCGCGTATCAATTGAGAAATCCTTTGCAACCTGCTGATCCACATAAGCAGGGGATCCTGTCCTCGCTATCCCACTCTCTTTCGAACTTGTAGTCGTATGTGAGTTCCTCATCTGTGATTATCATTAGCACCATAACCTGCAATTTCAGCCAAAGACCCGAAAGACTGACCTTTACTGATGTCTCGCAACGCATAAATCACAATTCGCTTACTACCATCCACCCGAATGATTTTCGCTGTACAGTTAGGAGTGCAGCTGTGGTTGATAAATCTGGCAATACCGCCGCGTTTTGTGGCGTCAATGACCGCATTTTCGTCAATTCGAAAAAGATAACTGCTTCCTATCCCGCTCTTCAGATATCTTCTCTCTCTCATATCGGCTACTTGTTGCCGAACTTTCTCGCCGACGTATTCAATAATCATATCGTTGGCGGTGATGTTCTCCTCGGCGTACAATCCCCAGTTATGAATAGCCGAGCGGGCGAATCTAACGGGCTTTTTACGCTTTTTAAGTTGGTTGAAGCGTAATGCATCGCCATCGCCGCCCTGGGGTGGAAGGACTTGTTTCTGCGCATTGATATCAGCGGCGAGTCGGCGGTTTTGAACTCTCGTGGATCTAGATGTAGAATTGTTCACAGGCTTTGCTGGGCCGGCCTTCGCAGATTCAACTGGAAGGGACTGAGATTCGCTTTGGGCCAGTGCCTCCCTTTCCTCTCGGGCTTTCTGTACTTTGATCCGATGGGGTAAATACTTCGACTTCTCCGCTTCAAATATTCTCTTCTTGCCTTCTGTTCGAGCTGAGCCGGTTGAATTTGGCACAAAGTATCCAGGGATAGTTGTCGGGGTGAAGACCGGGCCTGTTTCCCCAAACCGATTCAGAAGCTTGGCTTCTCGCTGCTTCCAGGCCCAAATGGTGATATCACCGACCTTCGATGGTAATGTATCTGACATGATGTCTCTGAGAAAATCGAGATCCTCGTCATCCTTGATGAGGTTCTGCCAGCCATCCAGGTCCAAAACGAGCGCGTCGTCGTCCAAGACACTAGGCCGAGGTTGATCAAAGGAAACATCAAGGTTGACTTCTGGTTTTGAGTAGATATCCGTCTCTGCTTCTGCTGAAGATGAGCAAAACTGTTGCAAGATGGGAATTTTCACGGTCCACATACCAAGGCTAATTTCTGCAGACTGTAGGATCAAGTCATCGTCGGTACTGGCAATATCGAAGGAACCAGGATGAGCGTCAACATCGAGAGTTACAGTATCCATGCCAGAGATCCCATATTCATCCTTATGTCGCTTCCGAGGATCAAGACCGTCCTCGATAGTTCTCTTTCTCTTCTTCGACAAAGTGGGGTCGACTTGCTGAAGCACCAGGTCTTCATGCTGCCCGCTATCAATATTTGCTGTGTCGACATAGTCGGTGGCCTCAGGATCTACAGAGGGAGTTCGCGAGGTATATATGTTGGAGGCATCATCCTCAGTATCCGAAACAGACATGTCGAAGCTCATCTGGCTAGGTGATCTGCTTCCCAGTTCGTCTGTATCCCTTGACATAGGTGTCCGCATGTCATCATCAGAGTCTCCGGCCTCATGAAGATGACGAAGACGATGATGGAGCGGTCGTACATCCCTTCGTCGTCGTATATGCCCACGCCTTTCATCCAGATAATTTGTACCATTGACTTGACCATGAAATGACTTGCGAATGCGGGGAAGAGCCAGGAGATCGAGTGGACGAGAGTGCAATGCGTCGTTCGGTAATCCAAGCTGAAATGGATTGGACTTACTTGTCTCAGGGTCCTGAATACCCAGAGCCTTCCTTCTTTCCGAGTGTCTGTCTGGATCAAGGTATTCGTAAAGAAAGGGGGCGGCGATACGAAACTTGACATCTTCAAGAAGTTTTGTCTTTAGTTCGTGTATGACAATACTGAGGACTTCTTTCGATGGGTCTAGGCTGCTAGCACGTTGCTGTTTCTCTTCCTCAACCTCCAATTCAACTTCTTTGAGTATCCTCTTCTCCTCAGCCCTAGCTTTTTGCTCTGCCTGCAATCTTTCAGGGCTCGGACTGCGCTCATAGTTGGGATTTCCATAGGGCTGACTTTCCATGTTCATGATATAAGTGAATAGAGGTGTCATATGGCACACTTTGTAACACCTCATAGTTTCTTCTTCACCACGTCTTGAATTCTCAAAGACTATATAGTACCCAGTCTTATCGCATCGAACGGCTTTCCAGTCAAACGTCCTTAATCTTTTTTGTAGGTGAGGCAAGGTGGATCCTAGGACTGGGACATAACAGTGAGCAATAAAGATATAAGGGTCTCGTTTAATTTGTTGCAGGATAGGTGTTTCTTCAATGGCTGGTGACACGACGGGCTTCGACGCAGCCTTGGGGCCTTCCGGTGGATTGAAAGCTGGCCGTACCGATGAGCGTCCAGAAGGGCCCTTTGGAGCAGTAGGGGGAGGCTCGTTACTTTTTGGACGAGTGTCGCGGTGGCCAGGTTCCAGCGATGCTAGGTTGCTTCTATGCCAGGACTCGACAGCTTTGTCCACTAGTCTCTGACACAAAAGTCCATCGCGATCGAGTTCTGCCCGAATGCGTCGTGTACCGATACGTTGTCCCTTTTTGCACTCATAGTAAGCACGTCTCGCAGCAGCTGAAGCCGATAATGGCCCTTGATTTTGAAAGGTAGCGGCATCTTTGAATTTAACAAGACAAATGCCGAGAGGCCTTCCCGTGACTGGATCTGTGCGATTATCAATATGGGCAACTTCTCCGAAGCTTGAGAACAGCGCAGTTATTGGAGCGATCGGTGTGAGAGGGTCAAATCCGGTGACGACTAGTTGGGAAGGGGCAGCTCGACCGATAGACGTTGTAGCATCGAAAGGCCAGTGACGGATCGAATAAGGCGTTGATCTCAGCCGCGCTTTCTGCGCATTAGCGGAACCACGTGTATAGTTGACAATAGAACGGCGCGGGTCAGCCGGAACCGGGAGTCTGTCGGTTTGGACGAAGTCTGAGTACTCAAGTTTCTTCTTTTTTTCCTTCGTGCCAAGCTTTTTATCCAACTCTGGATCGTGAATTACCTTACGCCCTTTGAGTTCGCGCGGTAGAGAAGCGCGTAGGCTGGATGAAGAGGTTTCTGTGGTGTCATCGGAGCGACCTAGAGCAGAGCTATCACCTTCGAGCTCATTATGCTTGACATCGATGGCGGACCGGGACGAGGCCGCCTGGTCCTCACGTAGACTGTTACCATTACGCGCCAAAGATTGTGATGGCGACTTTGTCAGGGTTGTTTGGTGTAGCGACCCCTTTCCATTCATTGTAGGCAAATCAGCCGGAATGGCATGGGCGGAGGAGAGGTCAGATTCCACAGAGGTCAAGATGGCAGCTCGATTGCTATTCTTGGCAGATGCATCGTTTTGTATGAGGAGCGCACGCATATCATCTCCGTCTTTCCCATGCGTTAAATAAGCGCTCTTGGTGGCAGCGGTGACTGGCTGCGCGAGTCCGTTGCTGGTCTCGGACCGTGATCTGCTTCGTGCACGAGTTTCGGATATTTTGGATTTTCGTGACTGCAGAACAGACGGCGCGGTTGGAAAGAAGTCGGCAAACCCTGCAGACAAGCGCGACATGGTGTAAAGGGCTATTCGCCGAGACCTCTACAAGCCAACGCAACCGCCAGCATTGTCAATTTTGGGCCTGGATGGCTCAACCGACCCAGGATGTATTTCCAGAGGGTTTTATCGAAACGGCCAATGTCGGTCGAGGAGAGGGCGTGCGGAACGAGTTATATAATAAAGAACGAAGCGGGGATCGGAAGAAGACGCGTGCCAACTGACCCAGCTCATGGGCTTGGGTATTGAGGTAGAAGGATTGAAAGTAGGAGGCGAAGTGGTGAACGTGTAGGCTGTTGCAGATGCATTAAATTGCTTCACTCGCGAACCCGTCGGTAACGCTAGTCTTTGGGCTAGATTGGGAAAGAGCCGGCCCCACATGCGTTAAAGCAGCAAGGTCTCTGCAAGTCCTCACATATTCAGAAGAAATTACATTTGTGACCACAAGCATGGGCAAATGATGAGATGAGTACTCTGTGGATATTTCTTTAATTCTAGCAAAACATCTCCCGCCGCGTGAATCGAACTTTTTCATTTATGCGCCTCCCATCTCCGTAGTTAAATCGAGATGTTGCTTTTATCGCCGAGGACAAGCCACGCGCCATTTATCCCGCTTCATTTCCCCTAACCCTCACCAATATTCTTCTTCCTTCCTTTTGCTCTCCAGGTATCTCTTATACCCCTAGCAACACCCTCAGGATGTCAAGCGATGGCTACATATCCCAACCCACGTCACGTTCAACGGAACTTCTTTTCTCATTCCCGCCGGATATTCTCCAGCCAATATTCCACCATGTCCTACTAGATGAAGTGTACAACACGAACGTCTTAATAAGGCATTCCATAAGCACGATGCATCTTAGATATATGGTCCGGGGAACCAAGAATCTCCGTGGAGTCTGCGGCTCCTGGACAAGAGCGCTGCATTCTCTGGTATTCCGCGGCAAAGAAACAAGAGAAGGAATAGTGCTCCGACTTAGTCGCCTTCTGCTTGATAAGGATATGGAGACGTTCCCGATGCTCAGGGATTGTATGGTGAAACTTTGCCACCCACACTTGCTCAAGGACCTCTACTCTCTCCAACAGGATATTGCAAAATCCACCATCTCGTTTGAGTATGTCTACGCCGTCGTCTGGCGGGACGACTCGGTGATGGATGTTATGAGAAATAGAACCTCCCATCTTGGATACGGGCCGTATTCGAACGAGATCGTGGATATATTTGCCGAGGAATGCTTGGCTTTGGGCATGAAAATTGGTGACAGTTCTGCAAGGTTCCCAAATGGCCAGGTAGACCCTTCTCAGGTTACTACTGAGTGCGTGCAAGCCGGTCTGGCATCTCTAGAGAACTTCTACGTTAAGGAATGCCTTAGTCTTTGGTATTACAATGCGCACATGTTTCGACAGATTGTGGGTGCGTTCCCATGTTTAGAGGTTCTAGAGTTTCCAGCCTTCCTCCACGTTCCTCTTCTGGCGAAGATGAAGTATTTCTTTCCGCCATGCGAAGATAATTCTCCATTCGCCCCCATCAGTCTAAGCCCGCCGCAGATGTTACAGAACCTGGGGATCATGTATAAGGACCAGGGTCCGTCATATTCCAACATCATGGCGTCCATGAGGAGAGTGATAATTCACACCTGGCATTATAATCCGATTCTCTCCCTCTTCAGTGGGGGCTTCTATCGTGGTCTTTCTGCCGAGTTATACACTTTTCTTGTGGTGAATCGCTGGATGAGTAACCAAAATCCAGAAATAACTTGGAATGTCATTGAAAGAATAACTAAGCAGGCAAAGGCAGCCCTTCAAGATATCCCAGAGAAGACGAAGGCAAAGGTTTCACACTTCAATACAGATGTGCTGATGAATGTGATGGAGGATACTGCAGGATAATCGATATTAATAAATCAAAGTGACCGAAAAAAAAAAAGAAAAAAAAAATACAAAAGACAAAAAACAACATCTCCCACCGCGTGAATCGAATTTTTGAAATTGCGCGCCCGGATCTGGCTGGAAACGGCTGTAAATTTAGCGGTTTATTCCTCAGAGCTAGAGCTATGGATCGATCCTAGTTTTACTAGGTAAGACTGTAGCAATAGTAAAAGAGGTAATTGTAATATCTTTAATAGCAGCAATAATATAATTAAAATAGTAAAAAATCTATTAAGCAATTCAGAAAGGATTTTAGAAAAAATTATAAAAGTAATAAATATATTATTATAATAGCTATAAAATAACTCTAAAAATATACTTGATATCTTTTTATAATAAGACTTTATTTTGTATATTAGAGATTTTATAAGTTTATAAAGTAAGTATATAGAAGTATTTATAGACTTTAAATAATTACTTAAGAGAATCTAATAAGATATTATAATATTATATATATAATCTATTTAATTAACTACTAGTATAGTTATAGGACTATTTAATAATTCTATTACTTAATAAAGAAGCTATAATATATAGTATTAATAAGCTAATTTATAATATATGATTCTTTCAATATTCTTAGCAGGTTATTGATCAGTGAAAGAATAAAAGTGCAGGTTTTATAAAAGAATGAGGAAGAATAAAGAGGCAAAGATTTTATAAGAATAAAGGAAATATTGTTGTATTCAATTGTGTTGTTGTATATGCTTGTTATTCTATAAATCCGTGGTAGGGGATGTTACCTATATTTTTATTTATCAATATTCTTGATTTCAAATCAATTGCATGATTTTATATAGATCTGAAGCTGATAGTTGTTTTATATTGCATGATTTTCAACTTCAAAACAGATTTCTGTTTTATATAGAGATTAATAAGCTTTTAAATAAATTTATAAAATATATACTTATAAATACTAGTATATTTTCTTAATTTAAAAGGATAAGGCCTTTATAATATTATATAATATATTAAAATATAATTTACTAAATAAACTCTAATAAGTATATCTAAAATCTTATTGTCGGTTCGTCCAGTCCAAGATCAGCTCAATTGGATTGGGAACAGGCTAATCTGACAAGCCTATAATGTGAAGCAAAAAGGAATATACTTTGTATCCCTATTATTCTGCTTGCTAACTAAGAAATGGGGGTGCTAAGGGTATAGAACTGATATATTTTATTTAGCTGTTATATATCTATTGATAAAATTAGAACTATGTGTAGAAAATACTTCAATACTAACTCTATAGTATATTAAATAGCTATTAATATTGTGCCTGTATTAACTTGGATATAGCTCTGCTGTTATTTTTATACCTTCTACTGTGATATTTATATATATTTATATCTATCTATAATCTCTATAGGACATGAGTATAAGCTAACTTTAATTAAGTAAATCTAATAGTTCTATCTAGGTTTTAATGCTGTACTATATAACTATATTAAAATATATACCTTATTTAAAACCTATTCTGATGTATATTAGATATATATTAATATTATATTTAGTGTCTAGATATTGTATATTATAACTTATAGCTAGTATAATATATGCTATATATAAGAACCTAGATAAATAATCTTTGACTATAATTTATAATATATTTAATACTTTATTAATATATATTTAGTCTCTCTAGTGATAATATTACTAAGATATATACTATATTAAAGTATATAATTATTAAGAATCCTGCTTTAGCCTTTAAATTTAATAGAATTTATTTTTATTATCAAGTAAATTATATTTAAGCTATATTTAATATCTATTAAATTTATATTAACTTTTTTTTAAAGCTTTATTACTATAGGCATCTTAAATAGTAAATATAATTATAGTTTAATTATATTAGAGATTATTTTAATATTTCTAGTCTCTCTATTATTTTATAAATATTTATTAAATTTATATTTAATCTATATCTAATATATAATATAATTATAGTAAAGTATTTTTATATTAAATCTATTTATAAGTTATTTCTTTTTAAGAATAATAAAACTAATCTATTTAAGATTTTTTTAAGCTATTTATATAGCTATCCTGCTAAATATAATTATAGTAGTTATTATAGCTATAGCTATAGTTATTATAGTAGTAATAATATATTTGATATATATCTAGAATACTTTAAATAAATTACTAAAATAGATAGAGCTTTAAATAATAATAAGTTAAATATTATATAGTAGGTAGATAGAGTTATTAATTAAGCTATTTAGAGCTTAATACATATTTAATATTAGTTAATATAATTATAATAGTATTTTTATTTAGTTAATAAGGGAGGCTAATAGTTATTTTTAAGAATTTTCCTTTAATTTAGATGAATTAATTAATTAAAATTCTTTATTATTTTTAATAGTATTTTTAGTATTCTTTTAGTATTATTTTATGTATTCTTTTTAATATTTTTTTT